>WNWU01000001.1:11074975-11099574 GCA_012654045.1 Ptyas mucosa | reverse complement strand
AGATATAGATATAGATATAGATATAGATATAGATATAGATATAGATAGATAGATATAGATATAGATATAGATAGATAGATATAGATATAGATATAGATAGATAGATATAGATATAGATATACATAGATATATTCACTTGTTGATACCCTGTTTCCCCTAAAATAAGACATCCCCTGATAATAAGCCCAATCGGGCTTTTGAGCACATGCACTAAAATAACTCCCCCTCAAAATAAGCCCTCCCTAAAAATAAGCCCTTCCCGAAAATATTTAAACGCATATACAGCTGGTCCCCACCATTTCCTCTGGTTAGGGTTAGGGAGACAGAGCTGGAAATCAGGTAGGACGGCAAGAGGAGCCCCATCTTGCTCCACGCGCCCCAAATAATAAGAAATCCCTGAAAATAAGGCCAAGCACTTATTTTGGGGTTCAAAAAAATATAAGGCAGGGTCTTATTTTCGGGGAAACACGGTAGAATAACCAGTGTATTTTTTATAACAGTAGTAGGGAATGTTCTCTACTGTTGTCAGATTCTTAACATCGGCTCTCACCATTGGTCATGCTTCTCAGGCTAATGGGGTTGTGAGTGTATGCAGATTGAAGCTCTACATCAGCTACACATTCCTCAACCACATATCTTCTGTTAAAGAAGCTAGCGTACTGCATTTGCCTTCCCCACCCTTATAGTTATAGAGTATTAAACTACAGTTGGTATTAGCATTACTATACTGACTGAGGGTGATAAGACTTGTACAGCAACATTCTGGAGGTACCAGAATGAGGAAAGTTAAAATAAACATCAAGATTATTGAGCCATTGAGGTGTGTATAAAGATCTTGTTTATTGAATAAGAGCCATCATTTAGTGATAGAGCACATCCTGTGAACATATAGGATTCAACATCTGGTAACAGGGGTGGGGTAGTGATGGGATAGAGATTAAGAGTCAGACCTGATATAATGGATCCACTTGATCTCACCCTGTGAGATTAAGGACAGAAATGTGCCACTCAATCTTGCAGCAAGGTATTCCCTATCAATTCAGCAACAACATCAAAAAGAAAGAATATTTAGCAATGCACAGTAATGAGTTTTGAACAGTTGCTCTGTTGTTCTGCAAGAATTAACCTCCCTGTTTATAAATAGCATTGTTTCAAAAACAGTTGGCATCACAACAGCATCTTAAAACTTTGACCACTGATCCCACTATTCTCAGCTAAGCACTTTGTCTCCCTCCTTTAATCCTTTCATCCAATCTCCTCTAAGTGCTTTCCCTTCCCCCAATTTGAGTTGGTAAAATTAAAAAAAAAAAGGAAGAAGAATCTCCATTAAAAATGCTTCACTTTAAATGTAAAACTCACATGAGGTTTAGCCTAGATAATTTCTTTCTATCTTTGCTTTAAATTTTGCTTCTGGACGCAATGATTATTTTAAAATAATACTGCTGTTAAAGACTGTCCTAGAAAAAGAGAAAAGAATGTTAGAAGAGAAGCAATTCTAAAGTGACTGAGTGTGGCTGGTCCAAGGCAAACAAAACAGCATGAAATTTGGCGGTGGAAATCCTGTATACAGTGAATGAACCATCTGCACATTCACAGTAAGGACATTAAGAATGGCTGCTTCTGCCATTCCAGATGCTTCCCAGCAAACCATTCACATGAACTGAGAGCTGCAGCTGACTGTGGGAGTATTATCATCCTTGGGCAATCTTTGTTGTATTCTGTGGATGCTTTGTGGGTCTCAGAAAATAGATAGCTACCATCTGTTTCAAGAACACAAAAAAATTGGAGGGGTACAGTACAGTCAAATAGAGCCCAATGCATCAGCAGCAAACTTTCCAAAAGAGAAACAAAAGAGCTTTTTAAATATTAAATAATTCCCATTTTTAGAGGCCTCTAATTGGATCAAAACTGTTTGAAATGTGCAGGACAGATCTTCAAACCTCAATTAACATTAGAGCTATATTTTTTTAAAAAAAAAAACTCTTAAGAGGGGCTTTCCTTGGATTAATAGCAATTGTTCACCTCTCTATTTCCCTCTCTCTCTAACTTTCTAAAATATTTTAAAACTACCCTTCTTTCAGACAAATTCCAAATCATAGTGTTCTAAAATACTAACAGTAATTAGAACAAAAAGCAGATAAAACTGTCCGATGAATATACAATATACCATCACTAAGTTCAGCATTCCAAGATTGGTCAATCTTTCAAGGTAGATCAGACCAAGAATCCAGGTTCATGTAGGTCAGTACTACTTTTACTGTAAGCTTTAGTAAGAGCATCTTGAAAATCTGAATATGCTCACCCCCCCTCCCCTTTATCTTTGTGAGAACAAGAGAAGGTCTTGTCTGAAAGATTTACTTATATTGTTGCACTCACTCCTCCTTTATGTAACCATTGTACAAATAGTGGATCTTCTTTTTTTTCCTCTTGAAGTCATTCATTCTTCCTTCTGCAATGATTGACAATTTTGTTATTATGGCATAAGCATTTTACCAATAAAGTGAAATATTTGTACCTCAGGGTTGAAATGAGGAGTCTTTGGTGCTTTCTGGTTGTTTTTCTTACAAGATGTTTCATAACCTAAATTAGGCGATATCTTTAGTGCTAGTAGGGAGTGGGGTTTGTTCTCAGTTTATATTCACGTAAGCATTTTTGGGAGTTGGATCTGTTTGATCAGATAGCGAGAGTGCTTTTTTGAGTAGCAGATATGAATATGCCAGTGGTGGAATTCAAAAATTTTTACTACTGGTTTTGTGGGTGTGGCTTGGTGGGCGTGGCTTCGTGGGCACGGTAGGGGAAGGATACTGCAAAATCTCCATACCCTCCTCACTCTGGGGGAAGGATATTTCAAAATCTCCATTCCCACCCCACTCTGGGGCCAGCCAGAGGTGGTATTTGCCAGTTCTCTGAACTATTCAAAATTTCCACTATCGGTTCTCCAGAACATGTCAGAACCTGCTGAATAGCACCCCTGGAATACACTTGGAAAACCAAGCAATTGGAGACCGTTAACTTGTCTGATTATACTGAAATAAAATCTTTCTTGTTTGATTTGTTTATAAATCAAAGTTTCTTGTTCTTCAGTGATGCCTTAAGAAGGACATTTTGTTGTTACTTCACTTGGCAATTGGAGGCCTCCTGTCTCTGAGGATAGATGTTCCAGATTATTTTGACAGACCTTGCCTCTTCAGTAAATATTTCTAGTCTGCTGTTAAAACCACCATAGCTATGCTGCTTCACTGCACCTTATTGGTCCCGAAATCATTCTGGAACAGGCTTAATCTGCTAACTATATACTGGCTACTCCTTTGACAGATCTCACAGATCTTGTTATTTGTATGAAGAGGGAAACATCTCAATAATTATCCTTTGGATTTTATCAAAGGGTTTCCTATTTAGATAATTTCCTGTAACAAAATAAAAATAAAATGTGTAATAAAAATTATCTTTCTACATGCAAGGTAGAAATGTGAGACCTGAAATTAAACTGCAACAGTAACACAACCTGGTCAAATCCCAGCACAAGTGCACAGGGGGATGTCCTTTCCTCATCATTAATATTATGTAGCTCAAAGTGAGGTAATTTTTTTAGTAGCATCTAAATGGTAGCGGAGTGAGCTTCTTGCAGCAAATATAAAAAGCAGGTAGGGAATTTTGTTAGTGGGTTAGTTGCTAACCTGTTTTTAATTTTAAGAAGCATGACAAAAACTTCATTGTCCTGTAATAGATAACCAGTAATGTAAAAGGACTCCTCTACTTTACAGGAAATTAAATATAAAGTTATATTTAGAATATAAATTCTTTACAGGTCTTTACACCCATGTACAAGAGACATGGTGGTTTTTTTTTCAATTCCCATTTAACTTCTGGAGATTTGCCTAGCTATGCTTACTACCTCTGCATACAGATTTATTTTAAAGGAAGATTCCTCCTCCTATAAAACTAGCAAAGCAACAAGTGGAATGGAATGGAATGGAAGGGAAGGGAAGGGAAGGGAAGGGAACGGAAGGGAACGGAACAGAACAGAACAGAACAGAACAGAACAGAACAGAACCAAGAAGAGCTTTGGTGGCGCAGCAGACTAAAGTGCTGTTAACTAGTACCAGCTGCCTGCAATTACTGCAGGTTCGAATCTCACCAGGCTCAAGGTTGACTCAGCCTTCCATCCTTCCGAGGCAGGTAAAATGAGGACCAGGATTGTGAGGCCAATAAGCTGACTTTGTATAAAAAAAGAAACACCACTTTTCTTGGGGGGGGCGGGGGTAAAAGCCCTACTAAGCAGGTATATACAAAAGTATGAAGGCTATTGCTTAACACATTGTAAGCCGCCCTGAGTCTCCAGAGAAGGGTGGCATATAAATCGAACCAATAAAGAATAGAATAGAATAGAATAGAATAGAATAGAATAGAATAGAATAGAATAGAATAGAATAGAATAGAATAGAATAGAATAGAATTCTTTATTGGCCAAGTGCAATTGGACACAAGGAATTTGTGTCCGATGCATAAGTTTTCAGTGTGCCTACAAACAACAAAGTAATAAATCATAGATCACAAATCATAAGATACTATCACAAATCATAAGATACAACAATAATTGAGAAATCATAATATACCATAGGAGAAGGCAGTAGGAAAGATGAAAGGTAAGAAAGATAAGAAGATGAGAAGGTAACAAGGTTAAAAGCAATACAGCGTATCTACATGGGCAGGGGACAGTGCTATAAGAGTTAAGTATTTAGCAGAGCAATGGCCTGGGGGAAGAAGCTATCTTTGTATCTAGATGTTTTGTCATGCAATGTCCTATAATGGCGTCTTGAGGGGACAAGTCAAAACAGTTTATGTCCAGAATGGGAGGAATCTGTAGAAAGACCATGTCTGTCCTGATGACAAGCAATTCAGTATTTCAGAAAAGTCAGTGTCTTCTTCGAGCCAGGCAAAAAAAAAGTATGCAACCTGAGTCATTTTTCAGCTCTCCAAAGATATAGAGGATGAGTCAATCATACTATGAGTCAGTGATGCAGCAGTTTTGGCAAAGAGATGAGCGGGTGGGCAGCAAACCCATCAATTTCCAGACTCAACTCAGCTGCTCCACACCTGGACAGTTGACCACTCACCATTTTCTCACATACACTTTATGACATTGACTGGATTTAATGGCTCCACAGCAAACAAAAAGCATCCAGTTTAATCCTGAGGATAGCAGTTTATGAAGTATAATCTGGACAGGATCCTGAATGATACATCTGTGCCTTCTGCACCAAACTGGACTAAACCAGCCAGGGCAATTGCATCTTGTCTTCATAATGCAAGTTAAGGGCAATCACATTCTCTGAAACAATTAATCTTCTCCCCACCCACAAGCAAAAATAATAATAATAAAAAAGAACCCTTCCAAACTGTCTGTTGGCAGCTTACCTGGCCAATGCAATAAGTACATGACAGATCCTACATGCAGAATGCCAAGTGTTTTATACTAGAATTGATTTTTTCCAACATTTTTTTTATTTTTTTACATTGCAAAAAAAAAAAAATCCAGGCAAAATAGGCTTCAATGCAAAAATCACACCACTGATGTGGCACAATAGATTATAGCATTGTAGGAGAGAAAAGCATCCATGTTGTAGTCCCCCATCAGCCCGTGGAGCAGTGGAATCGGACAGTTAGGAGGCTGGGGAGGACCATGGACCAGTCTGGGGAAGGCCCGGATGAGGGCTCTGCATCGGAGGCAGAGATGGGGCCAGGGCCATCTGGGAATGATGTGCGGACTCCAGAGCCTCCAGAGTCAGACAGCAGAGAGACAGAGGAACAGGAAGAGCCTGTTCCTAGTGCACGCATGCGCAGAGCTGCCAGATGGCAAGAGCAGCTAAAGCAGAAAGGATGACTTGGGAGTAAGGCCAGGAGATGATTGGCCCCTCCCATAAGCTTAAAAGAACAGCAAAGGCTTTTGGGTTTTTTGTAGGAAAGCAATGTTGCTAAATCTGTTTTCCAGTCGGCGTCTCTTGTTTATGAACTTTGTGGGGCTTTGCCAAGGGTGTCAAAGAAGACAAAGGTTTGTGATAAGCCCGACGGACTTTTTCTGAAGGACTTGTTTTAGAATTAATTTGGACTAAGCTGGGAATGAAGTAATTCTCAGCTGTTTTAATAAAATATTTTGTTTGAGACTAATTGTGTCCTGTAATGACTAAGTGAGCCTAGGTCACAACGATCCAGTATTTCTATGCCAATTTGTCTTTGAATCAATATTACCACCTTTCTATCAAATTTCTTCTGATAGGTATCAGATATTCATTTCACTTGCAAAGAACAGAAAATACTTGAAACTCATAGAAATTTGCTACTTTTAGATCTAATGAGATTCATAACAGCAAACCTCGTTCTTCTGATCTAGAAATCATTTCTTCGTGGCCCACTCAGTTATGATGGGAGGGGGGAAGCATGTACAATAAAACACGTTTTCAAATTTTGATGCTTTATTTATGAAAGGAGATTGTGGCTATGTTTATCCCAATCAAATCCTATACAGAAAGGTAGCTCTATCATCCCTAGAAAAAAACCTCCTCTTAGCATGGCTGTAAGTAGACTTTGAATAAATATGTATGCATGTATTTCAAATTTCAAATTGCATCATAATCAAAGTTTTCAAAGGGGACTGATCATATCAGAACAATATAATAATATAACAGTGAAATGTTAAACATTTTAGCATGTTTACTAAATAGTTCCTATATAACACCACTTACTTTTGAAAAGAAGAAGATGGAACTATAAACATTTATTTCTTCATGGGCAAGAGCCTTATATGGTACAAGATTCCTTCTCATCTTCTATGCTGTTCAGTATCTTCACAAAATTGTTCTGGAAACTCATTCAGACTCCAAAAGAGTCATCATTATATACAACTAACTCTCACAAAGGTTACATGAATGATTTCAGGGATTCACTCCCAGCATGTGAATTTTCTTTTAAAAGGCAATAGGGAAAGATTAGTTTCCTTCCTGCACATCTAGTTCAGGAAAATATTTAAATGAATTAAAATGAGAAGAAGAATAGGACCATATAACATCCTAAATTAGATTATTTCCATTTGGTTGGGGGTTTTTTCTTTCTTGGCCTCATCTGAAGAACATTTTTAGAAGGGGAAGTTGGAATTTATAAAATATAAGATATCAAAACAAGTAGGTGATGGAAATATAAATTATTATCTACTGAATCTCAGCAGGGTAGGGGGACAACACAATTACTAGGACGGAGAGAGGTGATGTCTCTTGGATCAACCACTCCTCAGAAGTGTCCTATTTAACCAGCAAATTCCCTTGGCTCTCCAAGGAAGTCCATGTCATGCTTTGAGAAGTATTGAGCCAAAATTGTGACAAGCAAGCAAATCTCCAAGGTTGTGAAAATGTAAATGTGGAGTAAATAAAGTTTCTAGCAATAACAATAAGAAGACAAAGTTGTTGATTCTATTAATGACAATATGATTGGGACATCGTCTCCAGTTATTTGTGATGTAGGTTAAAGTCTGATTAGTTTTATAATACATAAATAAATATAGTATTGACAGAACAATAGATGTCCTATTATAACCAGATTTCTTACTTCCTTTTCAACAAGTATATTATTTAACAAAATGCATCCTTCAAAATTAGCATTCAGAGTCTGACATAAATCCTTAAGACACTGAAATTTAATTGATGTTGGAGGAAGGTGTTTTGTATTTAATTTCTTTTGTTTCTCTCATTTTTGACAAACTTACAACTTCATTTGTCATCAAATTGGTTTGGTTTTATCCTACTACTGGTACTGAAATGGCTTCCCTCTGTAACACACATTGTAATGTAATTGTTACACACTACAGTGTCTTTGGTAATTTGCCTCATAATATATTTTAACAGATACCCACAATGAAATTGTAGAAGAAATCAGTAATTGCATGATGCTTCAAGTGACTTCTTTCTATATTCTCATTTTGACTTTCACAATGGGATTTTCCTAAGTAATGTTCCATTTAATGCTTATGTTTCGATCTTTCAAATGAATAGGTTTTACAAAGAATATTTAGACCAGACTTTATTTATTTATTTATTTATTTAAAATTTATATACCGCCCTTCTCCCTGAGGACTCAGGGCGGTGAACAGCCAGAATTAAAAACATACAATACAAATATTAAGAATTAAAATACATATAAATTTGGCTCCAATTTTAAAACTAACAAACCAATTTAAAAAAACGTCTAAAATTTCTTCCTAAGCCAGCCCGGCTTGTTGAAAAAAGTAGGTTTTAAGGGCACAGCGGAAGGCACTGAGGTCTTGAGATCTCCTTATCTCAGGGGGCAGCTGGTTCCCCTCCTCCCACTCCCTAAGAATCAACATGTTAGATTTCAGATTTAAATTCTGAAGTATTGTATGAAGACCCTTAAGAACATATTTTTAAGATTATTATGTTTGAATTCCTTTTCATATCTAACTTAATTTGAAGGAGGGGAAGGTTGATTTTTTTCTGCAAAGACCACTGGCCAATGCAGGAGTGTGCAGTCAGGTTTGACAGGATATAAATACTCAATATAGATATTGGAAGTATTATATATTGCAATTTAATACTGCTGTCTTGATTTTCAAGGTCTTGGAAGATATCAATATTTCTGAATATTTTCAACTTTACATCACTTAAGATAGAATATGGAGACAGATGGATCCTTATACAATAATAATGCATCTCTATATGAGATAAGTGATAGATTAGGCACAGTTTATGTCTGTGTAATGATGGGAACATTAAAAATGCTTTATACTGAGTCATTTCACTGGACCATTAATAGCAATATTTATAGCAGTATTTTAATTTGGTATACACTTTTATGTAAACTCAATATGAAATCAAGAACAATCCTGCAAGATAAATTGGGTCTAAAAAGAATAACTGGCCAAGAGACTTATGCAAGGACCTTTTGTAGCTAAAGAATAACTAGAGGATGAATCTCCAAAGTCACAATTTAACATCTAAATCACTGCAGCACATTGGAACAGAATTCGGTCAGAACAAGATTGACTGACAATGACTTGAAAAGACCACACTTGGAATATATGTATGTATGTATGTATGCATGCATGTATGTATGTATTAAACTTATATGCCACCCATCTCTCTGTTATAGCAACTCTGGGGAGGAGGGAGGTTTAGAGCATAATAAAAAAGTTTAAGGACAAAATGAAACAATAAAAAATTAAGAAAGATTAAATAACAACATTTTATGATTAAGAGACAGCTACCCAATTTTATTTGGGGATTGAACTTGAACCATGCACAGCTACAATAGAATCACAGTTGTAGTGAATTGTATTACCATTTAAATAGTAAATTAAATAATTTTTGTCCAAAAGTTCTGGAAAGTAATAGATATACTAGGATGTTAATGCCAGCCAGGTCGAACCATGGCATAACATTTTTTTTCAGGCCAAGCAAAGACCACAGTCCTAAAAGTATAGTTTTTATGTTGAATTCACCCACTTATTCCTGGCCAACATAAGACTCAGCATAAGCCACCATATCCAATTGCATTTTATTTATGGTATATGTAATCAGTATATTTAGTAATTTTCCCTTCTGAATGACACTACAAATTGCCACTCCACTGTAAGTTTTGCTTCTACTCAATGCCTTAAACATGCCATTACTTCTGCTTCATTTTCAGAATACAGGAAACTGGCTTTCATCAAGCAAATATTTCCATTTGTACTTGGACATAAAACTTCATGTCATATTATGTGTTACCAAAAGTATCTGAGATTCCAGAAATTAAATCTGAGTTTTCCTACATGACTGAAAAGAATGTGATCTGTCTTTTAGTTCATGTTCCTAAGTGCCCTATCACATTTTCCATTCACATGTTAAAATGCATAGCATCCCTAAGAACAATCTTGTAAGTACATTGAGCTTAGAAGAACTGGCTCTAGGACTTACTGAAAAATCATCAGTAGCTAAGAGGGGATTATAGCCTGAGAGTTCCTACTTCTAATCTAACTTCTCTCTGGAGATGGAGCACAAAGAAGTGGGAGAAGTGAGGAATTTGGATTAAGTCATCATTTCTTGCACCTATAGTGAATTAAAGTATAGAGAAGGTCTCCAGGCTGCAACCTAACACCTTTTCATCAAGATCCTTAACTTATTTATAGCTCACTCAACCTTACCTAAGCTACAAGCTACGTGATCCACCACTATAAACAAGATCATTCTGGGATTTCAGGGTCTAACCCATTTATTTGAAAAAAACACAAATGTTTTAAAGGATTATGGAGAGTGACTGGTTTAGAGCATCATAAAAGGTCAACAACTGATACAATATACTGTATTTATCATTTTTGTACCAGGGTAAATTTCCACTCAAGGATTGAAATAATTGTTCAAAAATATTTGATTGGGGGAGGGGGGATCCCAGGTTCTCCTTTCACTTCAGGCTTCTGAGTTCTGCATTTTAAGCAAATCAACTTGTTCTTCACTGAGTGGATGAAAATAGAATTAGCCTGGTTTTTGCATCCCTCCCACAAAAACTGAGGTGTAGTTTGCTGGTAAAATAATGCATCAATGTGCATGTTTGTATTTGAAGTTCAATTACATATCAGCAGGTTTTATGAAAAAGAAATGTAGAGAAACAGTAAAAATGTTAAGTTTTGTTAAAATCACAATTTGACACCAATATGGAACAATAGAACAGATTGATAAACACAACTAAGTAATACAGACATTCATAAAGAATAAAAAGATACAACACTTAGTGATAGTCAAGGTTACTAATAAGCTATCAAATCATACTAGGAAACAAGTAAAAACAATATAAATTGAAAAATACAAGCAACATAGTTATAGTAATAAGTGGGAAGAGATAGATACTAGTAAGGAAGAGAAGAATAATATTAATACAGTCTTAGTAAATTATTTGACAGTGTTGTAGGAATTAGTTGTTAAGCAGAGTGATGGCATTCGGGGAAAAACTGTCCTTGTGTCTAGTTGTTCTGGTGTGCAGTGTTTTGTTTAGAGTACCCAAACAGAATGTATTTGTATGGTGCTTTCCTGAAAAATTACTAAGCTCTGCACAAGGGGGGGAAAGAATTGCCCCAAATTCCTAACACACCCTTTTCCTTTGTCATTTATTCAAAATGGTAGTTGTTCGGGGATGTTTTGTGAGCATTTAGACAATTTAGTAATCTCTCTTCTCCTTCACTTTACAACAATACACCATGAATGGCCACTGGGATTTTGCTTGCTTCTGAAGCAGCCTGGTCTGATGATTAGAATGGATGCCCAATATCAGAATTTAACTTTCTTGGCAGAATTCTGTGGAGAAGGCTTTTTGCCACCTGCCTGTACAAGGTCCAACTTGGACCCATCAGTAACTGCTCACAAAAGACAAGGGGGAGATATTAATTAATTAATTAATTAATGGCACAAAAGCAGAACAGCCTCTACCTATGAAAGATTGTGTGCGTATGGGTCTGCTGTCAGTACAAAGAAATAAATTTGGAAACCTATTAAAGAAAACGGGATCTCAGCTTCTGACAAAAGGAGAGAGATGATTGAAAAAATCCCACATCTCTGAGCTCCTCTAAGATAACTTCTTTGCTTTGAGAGAATATTTCACAAGACATTTTATTCTTTAGAAGATGCCAAAAAATACCCCACCAACCTTCACCAACTGAAAATACAAGACTTGGCACTTTAATAAAACAGGAAAACAAAAATACTTAATCTTCTTAACTGGTAAATCTTTGAGCCAGGCATCACATTGTTGCTGTATAATAAAAGGGATTGCTTTGCAGTAATTTGGGCAGTTAAGAATTCTGTGCATGCTCAAAATCATGACATTTCAAGGACAATAAAGTTGGCTGGCTGTTAGCCCTTGGCTGTACAAAATAGGAGGGGGAAAGCTGGTTTTAGCAGCTAGTTATTCAGACTGCATTATAAAACACATTTCCAAAACAGAGACTGTATATGTTGCTCTTCCAAAAGATGCAGATATTTTTAATTTAGCATATTAACAGGAATTATTTAACAAAGGTCAGTGGATGCAAAGCACTTTCTATATATTACATTATGACCGTTCTGAATGTGACATCAAAGAACAAGGGACAAAAGATATTCATGCAGAAGCATAATTATACATTTTGAAGAAGCAGAGATCTGCATGAAAAATGTGCTTCTTCCATGACTTGGGTTGTGTGCTGAAAACTGAAAGAGAGTTAAAGTTGACAGAGCCATGTTTTCATGAGAGGGGCATCAACAGAATGGCTTTTTCTGAAGTTCAGAAGCCACAATAACTTCTATATAAGGTTGTTTCAGACTGTTCCAGGTTCCTCTAAACAACGATGCAAAGAAAGGGTGCTTCCCAAGGACTCTTTCCTGCTTGCTGCTTTCAAACAGGAAGAAATCAGCTCTAATGGGCTTCCACTTGCTGAACAATATCTTGCTTCTAGTCTTTGCATTCTTCCCTCTGATGTAAGAATAAGTTTTCCTAGCCTGCTCAATGCCTGTTTACAGATTGAAATGGATACGTCTATACTGAATGTCACAAAAATGATCAAATCAAGTGGCAGATTGGGACTTTAAATACAATCCTTCATAGTTTGTTCGAGATGTAAGTCTCGTTAGGATTTGAGGACGTACATCTAAATCTTTGTGGGTTTATTAAATGGAATCTGCATGTGGCAAAACCACAAAGAACAAAGGTATCTATGCCTGTTCAAAGGCAGACACAAAATGGGATTTTGAGCACATAAAGGAGATATTAGAAGTTGTGAGTACAGTTTTGACTTCTGCCTTCACTGATTCATATACACTCAGAGAACCTACTGGATAATAAGTATTCCAGATCAATTAATGCAGATACTTTCCTGTGTATGGGACATTTTCCTTCTCAAGTACAATGCTGATTTGTGAGTGTTTCATTGTGCCCTATTTAGTAAATTATGGCACCTGTTTGTTTTTGCCACATGGGAATCACATGGGAGTTCTGGACTTTGGGGTTTAGATTAAGGCATAGTTTGGTAAGATGACAATATTTGAGGGGATATTTATTTGGAGTGAAGGACTTCCTAAAAACCAGCACATTCAAAGACAATGCACATCCAGCATATCTGCTTTAGTTTGGGAAAATAATGGTGGAAAGCAGACTGTGACAATAGCAGAAATTTCTGGAAGGAAAAAGACACATGCACAAGAAGAAAGCAAGAATGGGAAGCATCAGCTTTAGATAAATTAGCATAGTATTGGTAATGTGTGCTTATATATGATAAATGATTTTTTTTACCTCTTAAGTTCATCTTTTCTTAGGGATGAATTACATCAGGGATCGTGTCCTCACTGCAGCATCACATGATGTATCGGGATTTTTTCCCCTTCGCTGAACTGAGCGGGGGTGGGGCCAGCACATGATGCAACCGGGCTACAGGCCGCGAGTTCGACATCCCCGAATTACATAAAGTTATTCTACATCAGCAGAAGGTCATGAAGCAAAAAGAGAGAAGGACCTGAGTGAGACCTCTCTTTTACTTCCTGATATTCCTTGTTTTATATTTGATGCTGTCATCTTTCTCCCATCTCATCAAGCAGCCCAAAACAGATAGTACTCACCAGAAAAGTGATTTGTTAGATTGAAAGATGCAGGAACCAATCTTGTCCCTTTCCTACATACAGCACACTGTAAATGCAAAGTATATAAAAATGTGATTGGGTTTTGATCATGAACTCACAGCTGCCGTCTTGACTTTTTGACATATATATAGGGATACCCACATAAGATCAGCTTCATCAAAGTGACATCTATCATGTTTGTAACTTCCAACGTCTTGAGTCCCCTTTTTGCCCATTCTTGATTTTTTTTAAAGCCTTTTTCCATATAAGCTTTGGTGTGTGGGGGAAATAACTCTATAAAGGCTGCTGTCTCCCATCTTCTTTTGCTCAAGTATATCTAAACCCAGCATTTTGAGGGAAAGGCTGAAATGGAAACATAATGGGGTTTTATTACCTTTCAGTCCCCTGAGGATGACGACTGTGGAACTAGGACACACAGCCTTTCTCTTAATTAAATTTCAACGTGGCTGAATGAATAGCTGAAGTTAGATTAAATAATAGATATTCAGTCTACTATTTCACATTCGACATTCTTTTAACTCAACAGGATTCCCCTGACTTGGAAAGACTTAATTGCACGTCCTTTTTTTTTTTTTTTTTTGCTTTTAGGCACATCAAGGACAATGCTAGGGTTCGTGTTTTTCAGGCAGCAAAGCATATAAATAAAAACAGGTGAGGAAATTTTGTCCAAAAGTGTTTGGCCTTTCTTGAGCTTGAAGGTTAATAAATTACAAAATGATTGCTGCGCAAAAAAAAAATGGAAGCAGGTCCATAGGGATTCTCATTTTGTCTCTCACTACAAGCAGTTAACTGACAGCCATTCCTTCAGTTCTCATTTTGAGAAGGCACCCAATTTCATTGACTTGATTTGCCACATAACCGTTGATCCCTTATGGTTCTTGTTGACTAGGTTTTATAAAAATGAAAGTTATCAGCAGTAAACTTGACCTGCTGATCCTTGGATTTTATTTATTTATTTGTGGAAAGGGGCAGACAGTCAAGGGAAATTAAACTGAAGCAGTTGATGTTTTGTCTAATAATATAGTGCCAATAAGAATTTTCATACACGCACACACACACACATACTCACACAAAATGAAACCCTAAAGGGCACGATAGACTTATAACAACTTTCAAACCTTGGAGAAGGCATCTCTTACTTTAATAGAAAAGATTACAGAGAACCAAAGCTAATAAAGTTTTCCAACCATTCAGGAAAAGACAGGAAGACAAAATAACTTTTATTGAAGAAATTTTACTTCCTACACTGACTGTTCATCTGTGCATCTCCTTACTCGGAAGCCAATCAGAGAGAGAGAGAGAGAGAGAGAGAGAGAGAGAGAAATGAGAGAATGTCATATACAGATGCAATGCAACATTATTCAAAAGCACACAGAGAGAGCATAAAGGAGGTCTAGTTCCTACTTTATAATGGACAGTGACCTTTCTGGAGGTGACTTCAAGGTTTACAAATCCATTTTCAAGAACAACCATAAGCAGGTTCTTAATGGTGCCCATCAACTTTTAGTCCATCAACTTTTTGAAAGAGTCAAGTGCTTTCTTTTTAGGACCTTGCCCTGGGACTATTGCAAGACAAGGAATCCTCTTTTCAAAATGCAAGACCCACAAAGGTTAAGGATTCCATGTCTTTTGAAACGATCCTAAGTTAATCAGGTTTTGTGTTTCCAGGCAGTTTTGAATGAATATGCTACCCAAGATAATGTTGCCTATTTTTTATGCTAGTTGTTTACAATTATTAATTCTCAAGGCAACCTATAATTAAGACCACAAATAAACTCCCAAGTCTGTAAACATCGATCCTAAAGAAACATATAATACAACAATCTACTATAAAACAATAGAGGCATCTCAGTACATTTTTAAAGAATTCGAGAGAAACATACAGTTAACCAAACTGGGAGACCAAACTAGACTTTGACTAATTTTGGAGGTTGGGAGGAGAAATTGGTGGCAGGTGTTCCCTCTTCCGGAGAAAACATTTTGTGATGAGGGACCTATTACTGAAATAACCACTCCTCAGCACTCAGAGCAACCTCTCTTATTATGAGGAGTCAAGAATGAATAATAGAAGTGATTCAGTTATGGTTCCTCAAGCTTTGAGGAGCTTTTGCTAGTTAATAGCAGTACCTGGAACAGCCACCAGAAAAATGATGGTCAGAGAAAGTAATATAAGATCGGTGTGACACAATCATACTATAACATTACAGAGTATATGACAGAGTCTTGTGCTGTCACAATGTATTAGCCAAAAACCTGGTGGAAATTTTCCATTTGGATCTTTGAAAAGACAATCAAGTCAAGATTATTTTACGATGGCTAGAACAAAGGCTATTGTTGCTATTATTTGTGTATCTTTACAATTGACTGAAATAGTCTTTATAAATTATATTGAAGGGAAAGATAAAGATACCCAGTACCTGAAAAGAACTATTTGATAGCAGGTTTCCAGCTGGTTAGAAAATCCAAAAGGAAACATTAGATAGATAGATAGATGAGAGATAGATAGATAGATAGATAGATAGATAGATAGATAGATAGATAGATGATAGATAGATAGATAGATAGATAGATAGATAGATAGATAGATAGATGATATAGATAGAATTTTTTATTTGCCAAGTGTGATTGGACACACAAGGAATTTGTCTTTGGTGCATATGGTCTCAATGTACATAAAAGAAAAGAAACATTCCTCAAGAATCATAAGGTACAACGCTTAATGATAGTCATAGGGTACAAATAAGCAATCGAATCATACTAGGAAACAATCCTAGTTTGAATGAACAGATACAAATTTTCCCAGGCTTGTGTTAAGAAAATGTCCCTGAATGAAAGGTTAAGAGATTCTAAGTAGTGGTGGAGTCATTTTACTCACTGCAACCTCATAAACAGTTAAACTAGTTGTAACAACTGGCGGATACAGCCTCATGAACAGTTAATATATTAAAAACATTAGCTACCGCATCTCTAAGAAAATTATTTTACCTTCTTTTTTTCCTCTAAACTAGTTGTTCTAAATTTAAATCGTTGCTATTAAAATATTAGAAATAAATTATATAATAAAATTCCATTGATAAGGGAAAGATGATTCCATAACACTTTTAATTATTATAATTATGGGTCGTACATGATTCTCTTTTGATTTCCAAACTATGAGTTATCTATTGAAAGCAATCATCTCCATGAAAGGTCATTTAGAAAGAAAGGTCAACTTTCTTTAATTTCTTAATGTAAAACAGATGTAACTGTGAACATTACGGCATATTATTTGGACGCCAATTATAAACTTGACAGAAAGACTAATAAATGCCAGAAAATATGAAAGTGCTCTTCATCCTCTGGATGATGAACAAGGTTACAGTCTCCTCTAAAGTTTGGGGAAAGATTGGATTTGCAACTTGGAAGTGATTGTAAATCCTGCGCTGTTTCCAAACAGCATTGGTTTCATAAAGGGTCTTCCATCACTTTGAGTAGCGAATCAGAAACTCTTTAAAAAAAAAAAGATGGCCCAGAAAAAGATTGATGTCATCTCTGTTTGATGGCTGCCATGTAATGTACTTGCGTCTACCTTTGAAAAGGGTTGGAAACTTCATGCTCTTCAAAGTACAGTCATCTGATGGTATAACTGACATTGACAATAAAGAAACTATTTCCCTGGTGTTCAAAAATCCTTGCAGGAGTGGGTATAGGTGGGGAGGGGGATTCAGTTCAAGGCAACTTGGCAAAGAATGAAAACAATGTGAAGCAAAAGACATCCTGTTACTTCTCTTCTAAAGGTTTCAGAATAAATCTCCCAAACGAATGGTTTTCAGTGCAGGTAAGCCAGGCTAAGGCATACAGCAATGTTTCAAGTTATGCGTATTTCAGAGAGAAAAGGTGAGAAAGTGAGATAAATGGTAATAAGAGAGGTTTTGGGGTGGGGTTTTTTTGCAGCATTGTACAGTTCATAAATCCACATTGTGAACAGCTGAGAAGGGAGTGTCACTGGTCCTGTAAATTCCTCTGCTCAAAAGTTCAATAGATTAACTCTCCAGTCATCTCAGGTCTTTTAAAGGACTTTTCTCTTTTTATTATCCAATTAGCTCTACATGTTAATAAGACCTTTTCTTTCTTATAAAACTGTGCAAATTTCTTCCCACATCTCGGGTGATATAAATACACCATTTCACATA
The DNA here is from genome assembly GCA_012654045.1 of Ptyas mucosa. Taxonomy (NCBI): domain Eukaryota; kingdom Metazoa; phylum Chordata; class Lepidosauria; order Squamata; family Colubridae; genus Ptyas; species Ptyas mucosa. Next base: position 11,081,756 of record WNWU01000001.1, on the reverse strand, counting down.
TAATTTCATTGCCCCGGGATGATTTGTGGGTATATATTGCTGCTGAGAAGATGATAATTTACAGGTGATTGTTTGGAGGAGTTCAAATTACCAGCGCTCATATATATGGATATATGAATAAAAAATGAAGCTTCTGGAGAGATTTTGCACAAACAGTTTTCTTGGAAAGGAAGAGAGCTCTCGATAAAAACAAGTCTTTGTATCTCTTGCCTCGGCATAAAGTATTGATAGATTCCTTCAGACATTCATTTCTGTTCAGCATTCAGAACCATTTCTTCTAATATTTTATCTTTTCCCCATCATCATATAAATCCTCATATAGCTCAGTTCCTAGGAATAAAGACATTCTACTGTCGAAAGAGACTAGGTGTCTAAGCTGCAGTGGTGGGATTCAAGTAATTTAACAACCGGTTCTCTGCCCTAATGATTTCTTCCAATAACCAATTTTCCAAACTGCTCAGGAAGTTAACAACCGGTTCTCCCGGAGTGGTGCGAACTGGCTGAATCCCACCACTGCTAAACTGCGATATGATGGTGTGAGAATGGGAATGATTAGAGATAGTCTTCAACTTACGACAACAATTGAGCCCAAAATTTCTGTTGCTAAGTGAGATGTTTTCTTGAGTTTTGCCTCATTTTATGACCTTGTAAAATGGTTACAGTTGTTCAGTGAATCACTGCAGTTGTTGAGTAAGTCACACAGTTGTTCAGAGAATCCCCATTGACTTTGCTTGTCAGAAGATGACAAAAAGTGATCACATGAGACTCTGCAACTGTCATAAATATGAGTCAGTTGCCAAGTGTCCGAATTTTGATCATGTGATTCGGGGGATGCTGCAATGGTCATAAGTGTGAAAATAGACTAGAATAGAACAGAATTCTTTATTGGCCAAGTGTGATTGGACACAGAAGGAATTTGTCTTGGTACATACGCTCTCGGTGTACATAAAAGAAAAGATACATTCGTCAAGAATCATAAGGTACAACACTTAATGATAGTCATAGGGAAACAGTCAATATTAGCCTTAAGGATACCAGCAACAAGGTTACAGTTATACAGTCATAAATGGGAGGAGATGGGTGTTAGGAACGATGAGAAGATTAATAGTAATAAGTAATAAAAAAAAGTAATAAAAACAGTCATAAGTCATTGTTTTCAATGCCATTGTAACTTTGAACAGTCATTAAATGAACTGTTATAAGTCAAGGACTACCTGTACATATTGGAAAGCTGACTATTGGAACAATCAGCTGAGATTTTGGAAATGCTTAAATAATTTCAAACAAGAATGGCCACCATGGGATGTCCCAAAGTAGCAACTCAAACTTTAGTAAGTCAGTAGGGCTGCTATAATTTACCTGTAACTACATATATAACTATAGATCTCCAGGCAGGTTTAGTCAACATTTCATCATCATCAAATATTCAAGAGTTATTCCCCACTAGCTGCTTTAAATTCCAAGAATAATTGGAGGAATATACATGGACTAGATTTTAAAACTTTGTCATTGTTATGTGTGTTTCATTTCCATGAGAAATTACAAGATCCAGGAATAGTATTTATGTGATTTCCTATAGAGTTATAGTGTTGGAAAGCATTGTTTTTAAAAAAATTGTGCCCGGCTACTGCTCAATACTGGATTTCAACTTTAAATATTCTGCCAGAAATATGCTCATTTCAGATTTAAATATTCCAGGGAGAAAGGTGCTTAATCTCCTTGAAGTTATACAGTGGAAACCCTTCATTGGGGTGTCAAACTCCCGTCGTCACAGCGGTGTCACATGACGTATCAGGACTTTTCCCCCCTTTGCTAAACTTGGCATGGGTGTGGCCAGCGTGTGACGCATCTGGTCCATGGGCCGGGAGTTTGACAGACTACATGATTCCACTACAGCTTAAAGCTTTATTTCCATGGTCTCTATTGTGATGATTCTTTTGTGTGATATCCTTTCATGGACTTGAAGGCTATGACATTCCCATCTTCTACTGTATTTCTAAGGATCAAGAACTAAACCAAAGAAAAACACAAACCTTTTGAGAACTCAGTTTACTAAAAAGTTAGTAAACTTTTGTAAACAACTTGGAATGCCAGTTGGAAAATAAAATACAGAAGTAACGGGATAAGGAAACGATTGGCTCGAATTAACAGCAGAAATAGGCAAAGTGATGCTCAACAGCATTAGTGCATCCATTTCAGTTATCATTCCAGAAGGGATCTTGGAGATTTTGTGTCCAATTTATTGGTGTGGATAGGAATGGCAAGGCATTAACGGCACTAATGCATCCATGACAATGGTCCAGATCAGTGGTGAAATGTAAAATGTGTTACTACCGGTTCTGTGGGCGTGGCTTGGGGGGTAATGTGACTGGGTAGGCGTGACCAACTTTTTTTTTTTACTTTTTTAAAGCATTTTTTTACAACCTATTCGGGCAAATAGGTTGTAAAAAATGCTTTTAAAAGGTGAAAAAAAAGGCTCTGACGATCACAGCTGTGATGCACGATCATCAGAGCCTTTTAAAAATCTTTTAAAAGCAGGAAATAATGACACCCGCATGGGTGGGCGGAGCCTCGCACTACCATCGCTACCGGTTCTCCGAACCACTTGCCAAAATCGCTACCAGATCGCCTGATCCAGTCCGAACTGAGAGCATTTCACCCCTGGTCTGATCCTGGTAGAAATATGATTTGTTGTGTTGTAAATCCAACAGATAAAAATGAAATAAAATTATAAAATAAAATAAAAAGAATAAATACATTAGGATATCTTTCTAATATTTGGACAAAATCAGCTTCTCTACCAGGTGATCCAACCAGTCTACTTTTTCCCTTTGGAACAAAAAGAAATTCTGATCTAACTAGCCCAGAGTTATGGGGAACCAGTTAATATCGCCTTCTTTGATCTCTTCTTAGCCAACATGATGCACAAGAGGAATTCATATGTCCAGAAAAAACCTCTTTGATTCCTGCCAGGCTTCCTGATTCACTTGATATAATTTACATAGTTTCTTTTAATTAAAAAAAACATACAAGAAACTGGCATTCTGCAAAGCACCTTTTAACAGCAGTGGGGGTTTTTTAGACATTGTCTTGCAAAGATGTTATAGGCATTCTTAAAAAAATAAATAAATAAAAGATAGCAGCAATCTTGAAGATGTCATAGGCATTCTTTAAAAAAATTAAAATGAATTTGGTTTAGAAGTTTTTTTAAAAAAAAAGTTGTCACGACAAAAGAATCTTGGAAAATTAGAAACAATTAAAGTCAGATGAAACTTTGGAAGTTTGAGTGTTTTATGACTGATCACAACTACCGTGGTGATCAATTTGCAAGAGGGCCTGTAACGTATTCTCTGATTCTAAATATATTAATTGGTCTAGAACCGTGTTTCACAACCTTCATAATTTTAAATGTCTGGATTTCAACTCTCTAAATTCCATGCTGGTTTGGATTCCACATTTCATAAAGCTTGCTAAGGATGAGAGCAGTGGTCTAGAACAATTGCCTTCCTTAGACTTAGTCTTCTTCTCCTTCTCTCTCTCTCTCTCTCTCTCTTTCTTTCTCTCTCTCTCTCTGTGTGTGTGTCTCTCTCTCCTCCCTTCCTCTCTCTCTCCTCCCTCCCTCTCTCTGTCTCTCTCTCTCTGTCTCTCTTTCTCCTCCCTCTCCCTCTCCTCTCTCCCTCCCTCCCTCTCTCTCTCTCTCTGTCTCTCTCTGTCTCTTTCTCTTTGTCTCTCTCTCTCTTTCTCTGTAAACATTTTTCAGATCTTCCCTGTGTTTCACATTCCCTTCATCATTGTTACAATAAACATTCTGGGCCCACCCAAAGCATTTCTCCTTTTCTTTCCTATCTGTAAGAAATAGATTCCAGAGTTTAAAATTGACTAAATTGAGGAAATTAAGCAGCTTATTCAAGTCTGAGCAGCTTATTTTGATAGTGCTATTTGTACTACTTGACTGCAGCATTGTTTTGTTTCAGGGCTGAAAGCCGCACCCGTATGCACACCTGCCAAATGTAACTGATTTGTTTAGTGGGGTATTTGTGTAATAATCTTTCTGACAGAGCAATTTTAAGATTATTGGAATCACTGGGTTCATACTTTAATTGTATCTTTCAAACTGTGCAATCTGGGTTAACTAATTTTATATGATCCTTTAGTCCTTAAAAATGCTGAATGCTATCATGAGCCACACACACGCAGAGAGAGAGAGATATTTTTAAAGTTGATTGAAAGGGTTTCTGTTTTTCTGTAAAAATTAGCACAATCTATATGCCAGAGAAACTGTTATCTATTTGAAAAGAATATTTCTGAAGAGTGAGATTACCTGATCCATGAACCATTAATAAAGCTCAATTCAATATATGCATTCCCTGGGAGTCAGAAGTAGATTTATTGCTTTTATTGCCTATACAATCTCTTGTGACAGTCAAAAAAAAAAAAGGCAAGATTGCTGAGCTTGTTTTACCTAGGAGCTGGTGAGCAGAGAAAAAAAAAACTGGACATGTTCTTGCATATCATTGATTGCCTGGTCACCAGATAATGATTCAGATTCACAGAGAGATCTGCAAAAGTCGATGGTTTATTACTGCCTTGTACCTCTATATTAACCAGCTCATTATCATCCCAAATGGAATATAAATCTGGCAGTAGCCAGTTGCTTTAATCTGCACGCTAGTTTCTCCGCCATCTTTATCCTGTAAATCTTACCCCTACATAAAATGAACAAATGTACAATTATCAGGTTCTTGAACAGGAGTCAATTACAGGAGATGTATTTCTTTGGTTTGGGGGTGGAGGGGAGGAAGGGACAAGGTATTCCTAATTTCATACTCCTGCAAAACACTTCCTTGCTTGTACAAAACATCTATTGGCAGAATCACACAGGAAAGCCTGAAGGTTCAGGGAAGGATTTCAGAGATAAATGATGGCTATATAAATATTATTATGACTCCTTTTCCTTCTCACATGAAGCCTGGCTTTCAAAAGACACTGGACTCATGTATTCCAGCTCCTCTGTAGAAGATACTGAACTGCTTTCTGGGATAACCCTTGAACTCTTGAGTTCTATATACCTCAATTTTAGCTTTTCCATAGCCCTGTAACCCCTTGCTAAGAAAGAGGCCTATTGCATCATGTCTGTCTAGGGCAGAATGCACTCTACCTGGCCATTCATATGGAGGTAGAGGAGCAAGAGGAAATCTACAAAGATTTCAAAGCCTTATTTGAAGCACAATAATTCTAGTCTGCTTGGTAAAGGAAACTTGCTTCTAATACAACATTGGTTTTAAAATAATGGTCATATTACGTATAGCCAGCTGAAGATGATTGTGCTGTCTTGAAAAACAAGATGATGTCCCTCCCATTCCATACGGAAAACATTTTTGGGACCACCAGTTGAACCTCCATTATAATTGTGATGAGGCAGCCTACTGCCAGGAGAATTCTGGGACTTGAAGTCCACACATCTTACAGGCACCAAGGTTGAGAAACACTGGTTTAGAGAGTGCGGGAGATAGAGTAGGCCATGTAGTTTTGCTTCAACTCCTTGTTGTTAAGTTCCAGCATCTGCCATTGGAGGCAACTGCTTCCCTGTTTCTAATAATGAAACTGGCCATTCTGGACTGTTGAGAGGAACAATCCAGCAAGACCAGTTCTACACCAATCTAAGAACATAAAGCATGATTCCTGAGTGTATACAGCACTCCCATTCTACTAAGGCCTTTCCATAAACTAATTTGTCTTGTTAAGATGGGTAGGCTGAGGAGAAGCATTTTTCTTCAAAAAGGGAAAGGATCAGTGGTGGGATTCAGCCAGTTCACACCACTTTGGGAGAACCGGTTGTTAACTTTCTGAGCAGTTTGGTGAACTGGTTGTTGGAAGAAATCATTAGGGCAGAGAACCGGTTGTTAAATTACTTGAATCTCACCACTGGAAAGGATAAATACCCAGGAATGGTTTGTGCTGAACTGCTACCATTCAACAAAGTTATTTGAACCCAATGCTAAACCAGAGTATTTTAATTATGGTTTATTGAACCTTAATGGCCTAGTTCACACATAATACTAAACCACAATGGCTGGTTAATATCCATGGGGCCTATAAAATGGCCCCCTTAGGCACCATTGCATCCATGGAAACCTCCCTGGTGACCCACAATGCTTGCTGGCTTTTAACATATTTTTATAAAACCTTTTTAATTAAGCATATGTGAAGTTGACATGCTGCAAAGCAATGCACTAACCTCAAACATAATCTTTCATCTGGGATCTAAATGACTAGAAATTGCAGCAGAATATTTTATTTTATTTTATTATTATTATTGGAAATGGAACCTTCCATCCAGAAAGAAGGATAGTTGGGAATTTCTGCAGCAAGGTAAGGTAATCGGGAAAACAGGACCATTCTGGCAAATTGGCATATTCCCTGTTGTCACTGTTCTACAAATGGGAAAACTCCCCAATGGCAAATATTGTGCACAAACAACACCCTATGGTCTTCTTGAAATATTCTTACAGAAGGAAGGAAGGGAGGGAGGGAGGGAGGGAGGGAGGGAGGGGAGAAGGAAAGAAAGAAAGAAAGAGAAAGAGAGAGAGGGGAAGGAGGGAGGAAGGGAGGGAAGGGAGGGAGGGATGGAAGATAGAAAGAGAAAGAAAGAAAGAAAGAAAGAAAGAAAGAAAGAAAGAAAGAAAGAAAGAAAGAAAGAAGGAAGGAAGGAAGGAAGGAAGGAAGGAAGGAAGGAAAGAAAGAAAGAAAGAAAGAAAGAAAGAAAGAAAGAAAGAAAGAA
>WNWU01000001.1:10983225-11063984 GCA_012654045.1 Ptyas mucosa | reverse complement strand
TATAATTGGACACACAAGGAATTTGTCTCTGATGCATAAGATCTCAGTGTACATGCAAAACAACAGAGTAATAATAACCATTAAAATGATACCAATAAAAGACGGTAGAAGAAAAAATGAGAAGGATTAATAGTAATTCAGCCATACTACATGGGTAAATTTAAGACATAAGACAATGCCGTGGGAATTAGACATTCAACAAATTGATGAACATCTAATTCCCACAGCACTGCCTTATGTCTTATATAAGAAGGGGGGAAATTGTCTCTGTGTCTAGTTATTTTGGCATGCAATGCCCTGTAGCAGCATGCAAGGGGAGAAGTTGAAATAGTTTATGTCCAGGATGTGATGTGAGGGTCAGCCCTCCTTTTGACCCATGCAATATACATGTCCTCAATGGAAAGCAGGCTGGTTATAATTGTTCTCTCTGCAGTCCTAACTATCCGTAGAAGTCTGTAACCGTCCTGTTTGGTTGCTGTATCAAACCAGACAGTTATAGACGTACACATGACAGACTCAATAATTCCCCTGTAGAACTGTATCAAGAACACCTGGGGCAGTCTGAGCTTTCTGAGTTGATGCAGAAGGATCATTCTTTATTGTGCCTTTTTAATTAATAGTTCTAACGTTGGGTGTCCATTTCAAATCCTGAGAGACCGTAGAACCCCAAAACGTGAAGGACTCTACTGTTGGAGAGGGTGGAGTCATGTTATTGCTTTTTATATCTTAACTACCTGTATGTCCTATAGCTCAGATATACCACAAATGATAAACATTTGGTCTTTCTGGTTTTATCTGCTTTGATACAAATTTCAGGAATACTTGAGCATATTGGGCATTGGATGTGATGTTTTTTTACATTCGGCAAAGTTCACTTTTATGATTTCCTCAGATTATACTGCTTTTAATTAAAAAGCTATTACCATCACAAAATAGCACCTTTGCAGATCATAGCAAAGGTTGTCGAGTCCGTGGTGGCGCAGCAATTCCCTCAATTCCTGGAGGAAACTGACTATCTCGATCCTTACCAATCTGGTTTCAGGCGTGGCCACAGCAGGGAAACGGCATTGGTCGCCCTAGTAAATGATCTCTGGCGGGCCAGGGATGGGGGCTGTTCCTCCATCCTGGTCCTTCTTGACCTCTCAGTGGCCTTCGATACCATCGACCATGGTATCCTGCTGTAGCGGCTCAGAGGGATGGGGTTAGGAGGCACTGTTCTACAGTGGTTCTCCTCCTATCTCTCTGGTCATCTGCAGTCTGTTTGGGCAGGGGGTCGGGGATCCTTCCAGAGGCCTCTCACTTGTGGGGTGCCTCAGGGATTGGTTCTCTCCCCTCTGCTCTTTAACATCTACATGAAACCGCTGGGTGAGATCATTCGTGGTTTTGGGGTGAGGTATCATCAATATGCTGATGATACCCAGCTTTACATTTCCACCCCTGACCACTCTAGGGATGCCCTTTCTGTGATGTCCCACTGCCTGGAAGCGGTGCGGGTTTGGATGGGGAGGAACAGACTTAGACTCAACCCTTCCAAGACTGAGTGGCTGTGGATGCCAGCATCCTAGGATCTGGAGGTTCCATCTTTAATGATCGGGGAGAAATTCTTGCTCCCTCCGATAGGGTCCGCAACTTGAGTGTCCTCCTGGATTCTCAGCTGTCCTTAGATGACCATCTGATGGCCATAACCAGGGGGGCCTTCGCACAGGTGCGTCTTGTTCGCCAGTTGCGCCCTTTCCTAGACCGGGATGCCCTCGCCACGGTCACTCATGCCCTTGTTACCTCTAGGTTGGACTACTGTAACACCCTCTACATGGAGCTGCCCTTGGGATGCATCCGGAAGCTTCAGCTAGTCCAGAACGCAGCCGCGCGGGTAGTTACGGGGGCATCTAGATACTCCCGTGTAACACCTCTCCTGCGTGAGCTGCACTGGCTGCCGGTGGCGCTCCGGATACATTTCAAGGTGCTGATGCTTACCTATAAAGCCCTTCATGGCTTAGGCCCGGGGTACTTGCAGGACCATCTCCAGCCGCTCTCCCATCGTCCTGTGCGCTCTCACAGAGTCGGCTTCCTCAGGGTGCCGTCGGCCAAACAATATCAGCTGACGGCCCCCAGGAGGAGAGCATTCTCTGTGGGAGCCCCGACCCTCTGGAATGGATTGCCCACTGAGTTCAGGACAGCCCCCAACCTTCTTTCCTTCCATCACAAGCTGAAGACGTGGCTCTTCTGTCAACTAAGCTGATCTGTTTGGGGGTACACTGTGATAATTTTAATCTGTTTTAATTGGGTTGCCAATTTTAATTTTTTTTCTCTATTGTGATTTGTATTGAAGTTGTCATTTTGTAAGCCGCCTTTAGTCCCCAGGGAGAAAGGCGGCATATAAATCACAATAACAAATAATAAATAAATAAATAAATACAAATATTATCAATACTACAATCATTATAAACAAAAATATCCCAAGTCTGAATTTGGCAAAAAAATTTTTAAAAAAGTAAAGTTAAAAGAAAAAGGGAAAATTTAAAATGAAAAAAATCAGTGATAATTCTTTTTTTGCCAAATTCAGACCTGGGATATTTTCGTTTATGATGATTGTAGCATTGATAATTTTTGTATGATCTGCAAAGGTGCTATTTTGTGATGGCAATAGCTTTTTAATTAAAAGCAATATAATATGAGGAAATCATAAAAGTGAACTTTGCAGAATGGGGGTATGGGGGAAAGTTGAGATTGCACTTAGTGCAAAGTTTACCTTTCCCAAATTAAAAGAGTTATACTGTCCTTGCATTTGCTCTCTTTTTCCCAAACTAAAATGATTTGGAAACTTTTATGGTATATCCCCATTTGTACACATTCTCCTTCTTTCTGCTTTGTGTTTGCTTGTTTTATTTTTCTATTTCTTGTTTTGTGGAGGGTTTTTTTCCCAGGGTTTTGTTGTTTGGGGGAGGTTTTTTTTTCTTTCCTTCTTTCTTTTTTTTGCCAAATGATGCAGAAGATGTTGGCAGCTGCAAAGATTCAATTATACACAATGTAGAAAATAATTTAGAGAAAAATAATGCACACCCAAAAAAATGCCTCTCTAGAAATTGCGTGGAACAATAAATCCGTTAATTAGCTAATTAATATTCAATTGGGGTCAGTGGGCTTAATAGAACATTTTTGTGAGACCCAAGAAATTTTCAAATCGCAATGTTAAGTCTGCCCAGTTGCATTATCATCTGAGAGCAGGCAGGCCTTATCTAGCTGCCAGATGTCTTAGAACAATACAGGACCATTATCATCTCAGCACAGTGCAGAGGATACTACATGTGGATGTTGCAGGCTGGGAAGTAAAAATGCTTGAGCATTTAGCGTAATTGATATATGGCTCCTGCTATATTGTTTAGGGGTGTTTGTTTGCTCTACTGGTATTTAAACCATTGAAGCAGCCGAAAGATTGATTTAGATTGGCCACCATTTTTATTTTCTCCTCCACAAAGTCAGAGACAAGCTGTCAGGGTCTGATGTTGGCCGACCAAATCAATCTAAGGCCCCATAGCAGCTCAGGTGTAGCTAAGAGGCTTTTGGTAGGTCAGAATTGGGAGGCCATTCTTGTGCCTGCAGCACAATCAAACTTTGTTTAAAGACCCATTTGGAAAACAACGGCATCCATTTTGCTACTGACTTTAAGGGAAAATTACAGAAAAGAGGGCCCTGTTCTTCTTTTGGACTTCTGTAGCTTTTGATGTGTGTGTGTGTGTGTCTTTGTGTGTGTCTATGTGTGTGTGTGTACAAGTGTAATGGGGAGGATGTTTTGCTTCCGAGCTCATGTTTACAGAGCACATTCAGAGTACTCCTGGAACAACACAAAGCAGGGGTGAAATCCAGCAGGTTCTAACAGGTTCTGGAGAATCGGTAGCGGAAATTTTGAGTAGTTCAGAGAACCAGCAAATATCACCTCTGGCTGGCCCCAGAGTGGGGTGGGAATGGAGATTTTGCAATATCCTTCCCCCAGGAGGGGAGGGAATGGAGATTTTGCAGTATCCTTCCCCTGCCTCACCCACCAAGCCATGCCCCCAGAACTGGTAGGGAAAAATTTGGGATTTCACCCCTGACACAAAATAATCTCTTTTGAGAATAGACACACACACGAAGCATCGTTTCTGAATATTTCACTAAACTGCAACCACAGTGTATTCTAACCTCTTTCAGCTTCAGCTATTTTGCTCTGTTGTTTCCAGTATTTACAGTGCTATCCAACTTGCAACTTTTAGCAATGTCCAAGCATTGTTATTTCATTGTAAGCAACACGCAGACTTACTATTGACTCTCTGCACTTAAATTACTGTAGCACTTTTTTTTTCTCCAAGTGTCTGCATCTCTATGTTCTACCCATGTTTATGATAATCGCATGGATGCGCAGACAGGCAAATAGAAATACTATACCTTATCATGCCATTTGATTAATTGAGAGATTTTTTTTAAATAAAATATGTTATTCATTTCTTCTAAAACACTTTTTCATTTAATTGGAACTGTGGGGGAAAAACAGCTTTAGTTTAAATAAAAAAGAACAATGAAATAAACAGGCTGCTAAAATGACATAAATATTTTAAAATTCATTCACCATACACACACACAGAGAGAGAGAGAGAGAGAGAGAGAGAGAGAGAGAGTGCTAGGGAGTCAAAGTGGAGTCAGGTCAATAGTTTTCAGCACTCAAAACATTGGAATCATATTTCTTCTCAAAAAGAGTTACAAAAAGACAGAAAGGGAACATCAAGTTGTTCTTTGTGCAGACTGTAGTCTAAAGAACTGGCCTTTCAAAAAAGGGTTTTATGAGTTCTAAGCAGAGGTGGGTTTCAGCAGGTTCTGACCAGTTCTGCAGAACCGGTAGCAGAAATTTTGAGTAGTTCGGAGAACTGGTAGTAAAAATTCTGACTGGCCCCGCCCCCATCTGTTGTCTGCCTCCTGAGTCCCAGCTGATTGGGAGGAAATGGGGATTTTGCAGTATCCTTCCCCTGGAGTGGGGAGGGAATGGAGATTTTACAGTATCCTTCCCCTGCCATGCCCATCAAGACACGCCCACCAAGCCATGTCATGCCCACCAAGCCACACCCACCGAACGGGTAGTAAAAAAAATTGAAACCCACCACTGGTTCCAAGTGAAGCATCATAAGAAAATTAGAGAATAATTCAATAATAATGTGATTTAGATGGCCCTCACCTCAGAAAAGTGAATGACAATTCCAGAGTTAATATCTAAGACAGGCATCTCCAATGCCCAGGCCATGCCCCACTACCAGGCTGCGGCCCATTTGGAACTGGTCCGTGCAAGTGGCAGGGAAGCACTTGTCCACATGCTGTTCCACTTGTGCGAGTGGTGGGATCACATGGATGGATTCCAAATGAAAATGACATTATCTTGGTTCCCCAAAAAAGAAAGCCATGTGGACTAAGGAAGCCTTTTTCTGGAAGCACTCACAACATGAAAACAACATTCACAAACATCTGGGAATAGGAACAAGAAGCGTGTTTTGCAACCAGCAGTGCATAAGCAGGGGACAAATGACAAAAGCCACATTGCACTGATGTAACACAAGCTTTGCCCCTTTTGTATGGATCCAGTGCAGTGGTGGATTGCTACCAGTTCACCCCAGATCGGGCGAACCGGTAGCGATGGCAGGAGGCTCCGCCCACCCACCCGGACGTCTCTGTGCATGCGCAGAAGCTTCTGCACATGCGCAGAAGCATCGTGCACAAGGACACGTGCCCACAAGCAAACCGATAGCAATGGGATTTGAATCCCACTACTGGTCCAGTGATATCTTGTAGAAAGGGGTCAAGTCGATGTCCTGCAGCATGATGCTCCCTTTGTCATCTGGATGAGAACGGTGGATCCTGCAAATATCTATGCTTGCATGTTGAGGTTCATTCATGTTCATAATCATTTGCATCGTAGGTTCCTTCCATTCTATGCTCATCAAAATCATGCAGAATTAGTACAAAATATAGTTGGACAAGATTATGGCTCTATAAAGAAACCTACAAATATAATTTTAAACAGGTACCCATTGATGCAAAATATTAAGGGTCAATTAAAATGCATAAATTCATAAAACATGTATGATGCTGGACAATTTAAAAAGTAACATGTTGATGATGTTCTGGCTCTATACATATGCTGGGACTATCATATCTGGCTGAAGAAATCCAGATAACTATTACCTGGCAACCAAGAGTCACTGTTTTTGGTAGGTAGGTAGGTAGGTAAGAAGGAAGGGAAAGGAAAGGAAAGGAAAGGAAAGGAAAGGAAAGGAAAGGAAAGGAAAGGAAAGGAAAGGAAAGAAGGTATTTATTCAATGACCACAAGTTCAAGATATGAATTTCAGATGCCAATGTATTTATAAATGAGTCGGACCATCATTGACAGGACATCACACAAAAGACTTTCTCATAATGTTCAGATGAAATCATTTCTCATGGAGCCAATAATTCCTGACGTGTTTAAAGTGGCTACTTTAAACACGTCAGATATAAAGAACTCAAATGATATCCATAAATGTATATACCAGATCTATGAATGCCACTAACAATTACCTTTTACATCTTATTATTTAATTAATTACTCAGGCAATTCATATTTTATTTGATTGGAGATTTATTGTATGAAAGATACTTTGTAATACTTGGCATATTACCTCTAGTAAGATATCTCTAATTTTCAATGCTTTTGATTTATAACGACTATATTTCTTAGTATTTAAGTATAAATATATACATTATTGAACACATAATATTACAACTACAACCTTCAATCCACTAGTTCTATGAGCTTTTTAATGATAGCCAGGCCAAATTAAATGAAATTATGGCTATTTTGATTACTATAAACAGCAAATCATTCTGCTTCCATGAGCTAGAATAATCTAGATCAGTGATGGCTAACCTTTTTGCCATCACATGCCAAAATGGGGGGAGCGCAGGGGGGGTGGGGTGTCGCGTGTGCCCACACCCATAATTCAATGCAGGGGCCCTCCGCGCATGCGCGCGCGACCCCCCTGTGCTCCCCCCGCTTTTTGCACGCCATAGCACAGTGGGCCTGGTAGGCCCATTTTTTGCTCTCCCCAGGCTCCAGAGCCTCTCTAGGAGCCTGGGGAGGGCAAAAACAGCCTTCCCCACCCGCCCAGAGGCCCTCCGGAGTCCGGAAACAGTCAGTTTCCCTACTTCTGATGGGCCCAGAAGGCCCGAAAATCAGCTGGCTGGTGCGTGCATGCCTGCTGGAGCTGAGCTCACATGCCCACTGATATGGCTCTGCATGCCACCTGTGGCACCCGTGCCATAGGTTCGCCATCATGGATCTAGATTGTCTTCTCAATACGCTATATTTTAAAGCTGTGTTATATTGGGAATATAGTTTTGATAGGGTCATTTTCATAATAAATTAATAGAAATTATTTCTTCCTATACATGGATGGAAGAGAGAGATTAGATAGACAGACAAATATGTGAAATGAATTTAATACATCGGAAAATAATAATGTTCTTAGCTTGTTTTCTTGCCTGAAAAAAAACCTAACGAAGTGAAGAGCAAAAAAAATACAAATCTGAAGCTTGTTATGACATTTTTTTAAAGTTCACTGGAGTGTACACAATGGTTTATGATGTTTCACAAAATTTTATAAAATAGTTGTGATCAAAATTAATGTTTTTATTTAGTTGGTAGTAAATTCTGCAGGTTAGTTTAGAAAGGCCATTTAAGTCCAAGCAGTTTGACATTGTCTCCTTAAATCATTGTCACAACCTTCTGACATGCAATATACTCTTTTGATGATTAGATTATAAATGAAAAATATAGTCAGCATTACCACAACCCAAAATGAACACACTCTGCAGTACTCACCATCCAGCCTGTCAGTCCTTTTTGAAGTCTAATTTCAATTCGGTATCATATATTACACGCATTGTACAGAGAAATGTTTAAGTTCATAATGATGATTCTAGGTACTCTGTTTTAATGCTTTTCAAACTATTGAACAATCAGTGAAGAACGTTGCTTTATAAACAATTTTAGACACTTAATAGACAAAATGTCAAGAGCTGCAAATATTTCTTCCCTCTGTGAAAGTCAAGGATATATGCATGGATATTTTAAAACAAAATTATGAAAATGTATGCCATATACCAAAGTAGATTTGGGATTTTCAAAGGCTAAACTTTGAAAAACAGAAGGGGTTGTGCTGCCATTGGATCCAAAGGCTGACTGAGCAGTTCCCAACATCTACTGTATCACATACCAATTAAATGAAGGGAATAGTATTAATATATGGAATTCATCACCATAAGAAGTAATCTACTTTAATAAACTATGAGGAGGATTAAACAAGTCTTTCAGATCCTAGACTAAAACTTCCATTAGCCCGGCTACAACTGCCAATCAGTTGTAATCCAAAAGATCAGGAAGTCACAAGGTTGGTAAAGCCAAATTCAATAAGTTTGTGGATGACAGGCCCCGGATATTAAAGCTAGCATTCAACTGGAATCTCCACATTCTAAAGTGGATAGGGATATTTTAAATGAACTTTGGGAGCAAAGCAGTTCTTAGGGACTGTATACTTAGATCAGCGGCCCCCAATCTTTTGGGCACCAGGGACCAGTTCTGTGGAGAGAGGTTTTTCCATGGACCGGAGGGGGCGTGGTTTCACGTGCTGCCTGCATCTTGTAGAGGGGGTTTCACTTTTTTGCACGGCCCAGTTTCTGCCATGCTATTGTTGTGACCCAGGCCCAAGTAGGTAGTAATCAACGCAAACACTTCCAAAACAAACAGACTTTATTAGAACAGCTGAGAATTAACTCATGCTCAGCATAGTCCAAACTAAATTAAAACAAATTCTTCATGACACAAATTCTTCAGTCTAATCACCAACCTTGGTATAATTAGGCAAACTGCCAAAGGCTTCTCTTGGCAAAAGTTCAAAAACAGAAGACGCCAACAAGAGATAAGTGCAGCAAGACTATCAACGTTGTTTTCCGACAAAGAGCCCAAGAGCTGTTGCTGGTCTTTTAAGCCTTATGGGA
This sequence comes from Ptyas mucosa, assembly GCA_012654045.1. Lineage (NCBI taxonomy): Eukaryota > Metazoa > Chordata > Lepidosauria > Squamata > Colubridae > Ptyas > Ptyas mucosa. Next base: position 11,054,930 of record WNWU01000001.1, on the reverse strand, counting down.
GGGGCCAATCATCTCTTGGCCCTACTCCCGAGTCGTCCTCTTTGCTTTAGCTGCTTTTGCCTTCTGGCAGCTCTTCTCATGCGTGCACTAGGAACAGGCTCCTCCTGTTCCTCTGCCTCTCTACTGTCAGCCTCTGGAGGCTCCAGACTCCGCATATCACTCCCCGATGGTCCTGGCCCCATCTCTGCTTCTGACGCAGAGCCCTCATCTGGGTCTTCCCCAGCCACCAGGACTGGCCCATGTTCTTCCTCAGCCTCATCGCTGTCCTACTCCGCTGCCAGATCCACAGTCTGCTGGTGAACCACAACAGCTATGGCTCGATGTCAGTCCATGGACCAAAGGTTGCAGACCCCTGACTTAGATATCAATTGTGATAGGACTGAAAAGAATTGCACTTCTGATTCAGCAGCATTTCCGACATGGTTCTTTCCACTCTATGTCCTGGCACACAATAGGCTTCTGTACAAATTATCAGCAGGTAGATGTTTAGTAGAGATTTGTCCTCCAAGCTTGCTACTTGGCTCCCAGACATTTCATTACCAAACTAGGTAACATCTTCAGTGGGCGTTTTGGGTGAAGTGTCTTGTTCATTTATATAGGTCTTGGGTGGTCGATTGGTCTCATGATTGGTTGAATCAGAAGACTGACTGAGTCACAAGACTGTGGTTGAATCAAAAGACTGATTCTGGTCTTGGGACTTCTGACTGGTTGTTGTGAGGCACGAAATGCAACTGGCAAGGGGATGGTCAGTTCTGTCATCGATTGGTGATTCAGATGGACCGCTTCCTTATTGGTTCGTACGCTGGTTCTATGGATGGATGTTTCTTGGACAAGAAAAGAAAAATAGAAAAGAGACAACAAAAGAACGAATAGAGACTAAGAAAAAAATCAGTCTTTTACATTTGGTCATTTCAATTTATCTGCTTTATTTTTTTGCCATGAAAATGAAGGGATTATATTCATTCTGAGCAAAATTCTCCTTCCATTCTTCCGTTTGCAAGTGGGCCTTTTTCGTTCCTCTTAGTCCAACCCATACTTCCAATTCTAAACTCTGGTGTTGAATTCAGCTAGAGCTTCCGTGTAACAGTTCAGATGAGTTGCCAATTGTTACTTTTCTGCTATAAAACTCAAGCAGGCAAAGAAAATGAAAAGTCCATTTTGCCTTTTCCATCAACAAAAAAAAAAAAAAAAAGGTTTTTGAAGTATTGGGAGGCCCTGAAAGAAATTCTGCAGTTTGAAGAAGCTTCAACTTAACAGCTAATTACAGGGGACCAGTGGGCGTAATTTTGGCACTGTATTAGCTCTGCTATTCCATGAATAATTTGCATACAAAATGCTTTATTTTGGCAATCTATTAAAGAGCTATACAGTATTTGTGGCTTATCACATTCACGCAGGATGCCGGATCCTTGGCCATCTCGTTAAATTCTGTTGATGCATAACAATTTAAAGCATGGCACAAACTGGTATGACATTTAAAAGATGCCTTCACTTAATTATATTACACAAATATTGGGTTTTTTATCCTTGGGAATAAAGTCTTTTTGAAGTCAGAGTTGGCATGTGTATAAAGGAGTAAATTTTAACTGATCCCTCAAGTGGGCCTCCTAGCTGCAAATTGGGGTGCTTGCATGTTTAAAATCATTTGTGATAAGACAAGTACATTTTTTTGTGTATCGTGGCTGGAGTTTGGGTGCTTTCCTCCCCACCCTCTCCCTTTTCCTATGGCACAAAATATGTTACTGAAGAATAAATCATGCCATGAAAACAAAAAAATGTGGAGTACGGAGCAGTAGCAGAGATTGAGTTTTTACAAACAATGCCTTCATGAGAGTGAGGCAAAAGCAATGTAATTAAAACTGTATTTTAACAAACTTTAAAGTCCAGGAAAGTTGAAGAAAGTTTTAGCCTTTGGTCAGGCAGAAAAAGTGAGAAAATGTCTCCTCCTCTCTAAGGAAGAATTTTGAGGTGATGGAACTATTGCATAAGAACCAAAAAGCTTGTAAAGGTTTTTTTTCAAGAGGCAAGTGGACTTTCTGGTTTTTCTTTGAAGACGTTTCACTTCTCATCCAAGAAGCTTCTTCAGCTCCATTCCCCACCATCCAGTCAGAGCTGAAGAAGCTTCTTGGATGAGAAGTGAAATGTCTTCAAAGAAAAACCAGAAAGTCCATTTGCCTCTTGACAAAGTACCTTTGGGACAACCATGACCTGCATGACTGAGAATCTCCATAGACAAAAAGCTTCTACGAACGGGTACAGTTAGTCCTTGACTTACGACCACAACTGAGTCCAAAATTTCCATTGTTCAGCAAGACAGTTGTTAAGTGAGTTCTGTCCCATTTTACCACCTTTCTTGCCACAGTTGTTCGGTGAATCACTGCAGTTGCTAAGTTAATAACACGGCTGTTAAGTGAATCTGGCTTCCCCATTGACTTTGCTTGTCAGAAGGTCGCAAAAGGTGATCACATGACCCCGGGATACTTCAGCCATCATAACTACATGCCAGCTGCCAAGTATAAGTGACTTATAAATGGTCATAAGTCACTTGTTTCAGTGGTGTTGTAACTTCAAAGAGTCAAATGGTTGTGCTTTCAATAAGATGCTTGTAAACAATGCCTGTAAAAACTGTAGTTGCCTGGAATCTAGCAGCTGCCCCTTGAAACTTTCCTTCAATAAAGTGCATGTAAACACTTGGACCACTAGCAAGAGTGCTCTCCTGTAGCCTGAGGATTGCATGCCTCCATTCCAACTTCAAGAGTTCTTGTAGAAATTAGAGAACAAGAAGATAAGCAATATTATAAGATATGGGATTTATTTTATCAATGGTTAGATAAAAAAAATATGGAAATGAAATATGATAGAGATTTTTTATAATCTAAGAATTGTAGAACTATATAAAATATAACATAAAGATGTATTATTATTGGATCGATTTAGGATGATGAAATGAACGTTATGATATAAATTAACTTAAATCTTAGAATATTTTGTACAAAATGAGGGAAGAATAGCTTTAGTCAAATAAATGATTAATGACGACAATAATACACAGATATATATTAGATGGATAATATAAGAATTTAGGTAAACTGGAAGCTATGAATACGGTGAAGACACACAGTAGACTTGTAACCAACCGACACACTGTGTGTAATTGAAGATGGTTTTATGTTTTTATGTATGTTTGTTTAAAAATAAAAATAAAATTTTTCAAAAAAAAAAGAGTTCTTGCAAATGTTTGTCATTTTAATATGCCGGAAGATGGAGAATAGATATGTAGGGAGTAATCATATTTTAATATGATTCTTATTCGATACTCAGAATTCCAACTGGTGCGATCCAGAAAGAGAGCCTAACTCTGCTACTGTCCCTCATTCTCCTCCCAGAGGTGAGGCAGGCCCTCACTCTCCTGGCCTTTCAGAAAGGTGTAAAAGCACAGCTCTGGTCGCTTGATTGCAGCTCACAGAGGAGAATGCAGCTGTCGGGCTAGTTAGTGCCCTAAAGGCCCTTCCTCACATACAAACACACACACACACACACTGTCAGGTTCCGATGTCATCTCAAATAAATTTCACTCCCAAGCAACTAGTCTTTGCTGAAATATTTCCTTTATTGAGAACGACAGATCTGGTCCCAACTTCGTCGTAGCCAATACTAACCCTCTGACCCCAAAACCTTCCCCTTCCGTTCCCCCAAACCTCAACTTCTTATTGGCCATCTTCCAGCTCAATCTTCTCAGCTCCTGCCTCCAACCCCAGGAATTCCCCCCTCCCATCCCATCTCCAAGCAACACTATCTACAAAAAGAATAAATAGGTAAAAGTTCAAGCCTCATCTCCTCCTCTTTATGGCAGCCTTGAAAGACTGACACACACATTTTAATTAACTTTTAATGTCGAATTTTAGCCACCTTTGCCTCTTTTAAATTTTATATATTTTGTTATGTCTTGATATTTTATTTGTACGCTGCCCGGAGTCCCTCTGCAAGGGAGATGGGAGGTTTCTAAATTTGATACACACACACACACACACACACACACACACACACACTGCAATTAATCCATTAGAGACAATTTAGTTGAACTAAAATTAGATAAATGTATAACTTATTTTTAGGCTAAGTCTATTGTTGGTCCTGTCTCAAGTGGCGTTCTTCATTCCCCCCCCAAAAAAGTTGAGCAGTATTGCTTTTCTATCATAGGAGCATTATTCTTCTGAAATTCTGTGCTAAGAGAAAGAGAAAGCTTTCATTACCAGATTTTCGTAACATTCCCAATATCTATTAAGATATTTTTATTAAGCAGCAAAAAGATACAGAAATCTACTCCTTGTATTATGAAGCGGGTTCGTCGATTTCTGAAGCTGTGACCTTCCGCTATTGAGGAGCTCAAAACAACATATAATAAGGGAACTTATAAAGGATTAAGCAATATCTTGAATGTTCTCCTTGTGCACTTGTATTTAGTTATTTGAGAACATTTATATAACCGCCTACTTGCTCACAGTGACTCTAGGCCAGTGATGGCTAACCTTTTTGCCATCACGTGCCAAAAGCGGGGGGACCGTGGTGGGGTCACATACACACGTGCCCACACCCATAATTCTATATGCCCCGCCCCCCCTGTGCTCCCCCTGCTTTTGGCACGTGATGGCACAGTGGGCCTGGTAGGCCCGTTTTTTGCTCTCCCAGAGCCTTTCTAGGAGCCTGGGGAGGGCAAAAATGGCTTCCCCCCCCCCCCCGAGGCTTTCTGGAAGCCAGAAACAGTGTGTTTCCTGACTTCTGGTGGGCCTAGAAGGCCCGAAATCAGCTGGCTGGCGCACGCATGCATGCTGGAGCTGAGCCCGTGTGCCCACCGATATGGCTCTGCGTGCCACCTGTGGCACCCGTGCCATAGGTTCGCCATCACAGCTCTAGGCGGTTTACAAACAGTAAAAACACAAAATAGAAATAAAAAACAACAACTAGTTCTTGGGGAGGGATGGACCATTGTCATGGGTTAGGCCTGTGATGGTGAACCTATGGCACGTGTGCCACAGGTGGCACACAGTGCCCTCTCTGCGGGCATGCAAACCATAGCCCAGCTCAGCTCCACCACACGTGCGCACGCCTCCCGCCGGCCATCTGATTTTCAGGTCTCTGGCGCAGGGGTGGGTGCATTCGGTATATATGCGCGCATGCACGGGGGAGACGCCCACCCCCACAGCCCATTTTTGGTCCCAGGAGGCTTCAGGGAGGCCTACTAGGCCCAAAACAGGCCACAGGGGGATGCACACGCATGTGCGTGGGGGGCAGGGGGAGCATGGGGGGTCACGCATGCATGCACGGGGGGCAGGATGTAGGGGGCACTGCATTATGGGTGGGCATGTGCACGCGTGACCTCTCTGCGCAACTTTTGGCATGTGACAGCAAAAAGGTTAGCCATCACTGGGCTTGGCTAAGAGCCAGCTGCTTCCTAGCCTTGAATCAGGATGCTATTTTGGCCAGGGCCAAAGGGGATGTAGCTGCAGCAAGGGTGAACTTGTTGTATGCTTGTGAAAATCAAATATAGGCAGTCCTCACAACAGTTCATTTAGTGACTGTTCAAATTACAACGGCATTGAAAAAAGTGACTTATGACCATATTTCAGACTTACGAACATTACAACATTCCCAAGGTCATATGATCATAATTCAGACTCTTGGCAACTGACTCATATTTATGATGGTTGCAATGTCCTAGGGTCATGTGATCACCTTTTGCGACCTTCTGAGAAGCAAAGTCAATGGGGAAGCCAGATTCACTTAACAACCATGTTACTAAGTGAACAACTCCAGTGATTCACTTAACAACTGTGGCAAGAAAGGTCATAAAATGGGGCAAAATGCACTTAACCAATGTTTCACTCAGAAATTTTGTGCGCAATTGTGTTCGTACCTGAAGGATTACCTGTATATTTAGTGGGGTGGAGCTTTTCTTGAGTTACAGAGTCTCTGGGGAGGTGGGGGGAAGTAGGATATCACTTGTGGCTCTGCTGCATAGTAGATTTAGTTTTAATTTGATAAGCGTGGGTGGCAGGGGTGAGTTCTACTTACCTTTACTAGCGGTTTGTAACGGGGCCGCGCGCGTGCTTGTTTTGTGCGTGTGCATTCTTCTGCACATGTGTAAAAGCATTTTGATGACGTCGGGGTCGGTGGCGGAGCCTCCTGCCAGTTTTACTACCGGTTCTATAGAACCGGTGCGAACCGGGGGCAAGCCACCACTGGTGGGTGGCATGTCCTAATATTCATTTTAGTTCACCAGAGACTTTTCTGGGTGGAGGGGGATATTTAATGTTCTGGTCCTTTCTTATGCAGGCCTCCTAGCCATTTGGGTTTGAGATCCTTGATTTAGTGTGATATGTGAGCCCAGATCCTTGTGGCTTGTTCAAGCAAACCATGACCTTGTAAAAGAGCATTGCTTTGATGTTGGGTGTGAACACAGCCATTATGTAATACAAGGAGCAAACCTAAACTCTGAACAGAAAACAAGCCTTGGCTACTAATCCAGAAACAGGAATCAAGTGTGGTGATTGTCTCTTTTCTGGCATACGTGTGTGATTAGAGTCTTGGGCTGCCTTTTGACCTTGAGTTTTAATTGCTTTTGTTTGCTTGCTTGTTTTTTCTTTAATTGCTAGCACAGCACCCTCCAATCTTTAAGTGCAGAAGATTGATGAACTGATTAATTAACTGACTACTTCTGTTTTTTCCAGGACCCTATTAGCGCACAAACTAAAATCTGCAAGTCCAATGGCAAAAAGTGCTCTCAATTATCTCCGTCTGTTAGTTGTTCTTCAAAAAAAAAAAAAAAAACACCCTAAAAGCTTCCTATAGATTCGTGGCATTGTAACATTCATAGGACCTTTCTCCACTGCTGAGTTTAAATGATCTCCACCCATCCTTTCAGACAGCACAACACAAACTTAACACTAAATTAATTGTCCCTGTTGCCGATCCTATCTTGCCTCTATTGCCCCTGATCCTAGCACAAGAGTCCCAACTTTGTCCTAGGTGACAAAAATGAAACTAATTTTATCCACCGAGATTGCTTTTGGATGTTTTCAGAAGGGGGGAAAAGACCCTGGGACAGCACAACGCTCATACCATAAATACGTGCCAGTTGCCATACGCCCTAATTTTGATCATATGACCATGGGGAGGTGCTGCAATAGTCATAAGTGTGAAAACTGGTCATAAGTCACTTTTTCCAGTCCTTCGTGACTTTGAACAATCACTAAACAAATAGTTTGTAAGTTGAGGACTACCTATATGTGTTTAAATGCTGTTTTTTTTTCTGAATACATGGCTAATGCATAAGTTCATACATTCATATGGAAAAGGGATACATATAAATCTAAAAATATAAAGAGAGATAAAACCTGGCAATGGCTTACAACTAGAACAGTTAAAAAAAGATATTAAAGGTTTGATTTTGGCTGTTCAAGAATAAGCTATTTGAATTCATGCAGTGAAAGCCGGAAATGAAAAATCATCAAAATATCTCAAAGTGCAGATTGTGCAAAGAAGCTAAAGAAATAATAGATTGTATATTCACCTTGTACAGGAAAATTGCACAAACTGATTATAAACAATGCCATAACACAGTCGCCAGAATGATTCACTGAAACATCTGTAAAAATTATCATGTGCCAGTAATGAAAAAGTGGGAATATAGAGTTGAAAAGTAATCGGAAGTAAGCAAGTAAAAAATACTGTGGGATTTCTAAATACAAACTGATAAAATCATGGCTCATCACACACCAGATTTGACTATGGTTGAAAAGAAGAAAATGTGGATAATTGATGTGGCAATACTAGCGGATAGTAGAATAGAGGACAAAGAATTGGAGAAAATCACAAAGAATCAAGATCTGAAAATCGAAGCTGAAAGATTATGACATAAAAATTGTGTTAGTCCCAATGATTATTGAGACTATTAAAAAAAGTGACAAGTGACTGCAATTTGGAAAATGTAGATCAACTTTATGCCAGGCAGAGCGTTTGTAAAGTCAGGTTTTTGCTTTTCAGGCTAGCAATTAAGAAAACATGAATGTGATAAATTTTTCTTTGTATGTTGCTTTAGAAAAAGGGGTATGGTCTTTTGTGTTTTCGAAACTTGCAATGCATAATGATAGTATACAGTAGAAGTAAATCATGCTTCAAAATAAATAGAATGCGTAGTAAATAGGTCAACATTGAGCAGAGAGTAAGATAAGAATAAATGATGTCCTCTTAGCTGTTCATTTTATTGATGGATTAATGTATATGAAATGCTTGTGTGATATTAGAGGTGTGTTGGTTGGGGACATGAATGTATTCATACTCTTATATGCAGATTATGATGCATTGATGGCCGAGGACCTGATTGATTTGCAGGGAATGTCAGAGTGCATTATGCAACAAGAAATATGGATCTGAAAACTGAGCTAGTAGAGCAAGGAAATTGTATGTGATGGAATAAAAAAAAAAAGTAAAGGAATCCCTGTAGATTTTAATCCTCTAGTTGTTGCTGACTGTAGGGACGATGCTCATCTCCATTTCAAGGCCATTGAGCCAGCACTGTCGGAAGACATTTCCACACTCATGTGGTCACCGTGATGTTATGGGGCGCTGTTACCTTCCCACCAAAATTGTACCTATTTATCTACTCACATTTGCATGCTTTTGGTCTGCTAGGTTGGCAGGAGCTGGGATGAGGATAGGAGCTTACCTTGTCACGTGGCACTCAGGTCTTGAACCTGGGCTGCCGGCTTTCCAGCTTTCCAGCGTCTTAACTGCTGAGCCATCATGCCACAATGATGGGGAAATAGCATAAATGATTTTAAGTTATACATACATGGGAAATAACTACAGCAGAGGAAAAATAATTTGAATATCTTTGTAGAATGTTTAGTAAAGTTGGAAAGTTGAGAATTTTTAAGATATGAAAACTTGGGCAGAAGTAAACCATGATCTCCTGCAAGGAATGTTTATTCAAAGAAATGAAAGTGACTGTGTCTTAAGAGTAGGTTTCCACCATTTTCATTATATGGAAGTAGAAGTTGCAGATGTTAGGAATACATGTGGTGTCTACTAAGGACACAAAGAACAAGTATTTGAATGAATGTGGATTGAATGCAGAAGTGAATGGCCAGTATGAAAGAAGTACCTTGAGGTGGCTTGGTTATGTATAGAGAATAAATGAGGCTTAAACTGCAAAAGACTTATATGGAGATGAAGGGGAAGACACCTGTGGCTGTATCAAGTTGATTAATTCCTCAAAAAAATCAAAAGCAGTATGCAGGCATAGTTCAAGCAAAAATGTTTTGGTATGGAGAGAGACAGCAAACAGTTTGCGTGTAAAATGCTAGTATTAGTTATACTTCCTTTTCTTTTTTAATTTACACATTTCTTTGGTTTACTATTTCTTAGCTCTTTTTTATCTGGTCACTGACTAAAATAAATATCCCTCTTGTTTTTTCCCGCTGTATTTTGTATAATGTTGTATATCCTGAATGAGAATATGGTGTACATTTTACAAAATAATTGCAATTTAAGACTGCAATGTGGTTCAGTTCTGGTTTAGCACAATGCATGGATCCATCTATTGTGGTTTGCATTTGATGAAGTAGGCTGATGAAGAAGTAGACTGTGGTCTTTCAGTTGTGTAAAACTGTTAAGCTTTAAGGTACTGTAAAACATTTTTAGTTGCAAGCAATCAACACAACATGAACTAGTTCGTGGCTTCATCCAACTCAACTTTGAAGAAGCAAACATGCAAAGAGTGACACCAGCATAATTTCTGATTTTTCTTTTTCCCCTAGCTACCCATAATATTCCATTTACTGAAGAAAGCACATTTGCGATTCACTAAAATCCAACTGAATAACATTGTCAAGGGAAAAAAAGCTTTGATTAAGTTATAATTCTTCATAAGACTTTAATCCCCAGGGACTTCAGGGCTGAATAGCATACAAAGAAGTAAATAAATAAAATGGAATGGAATGGCATATATGTGAACATAGAGAAAGTCAGAGTTGCAAAATCATGCTTCCATTTCCCTTTTATCTGAAGAACAGATACACTAGGCTGAGGAGGGATGTCATCAAAGAAAAGACAATAGTAAACTCTAAGAAATGGATGTCCTATCTCTATTTTAAAAAAAAATACTGTAATTCAGAGAGATCAGTCACAGTTCTCCTTAGCATGAATATGTATGGAAAATCATGGAAATCATAATTCTTGAAAGCAAATGGAATAATAGAAACACCCTCATCAACTTGTTGCAATTTACTTAGCATGTTTAGCATATTTGATGCTTCTGATGAAGTTCCACATTCTTCATTAATTTCTGGCACATTTAGCTGACTTTTAAAAAGTTTTGCATACAATATTGGAAATGCTTTAGTCAATTCTTCCCAATGGAAATGATGATCCACACGAAATTGCAAGAGTGTTGTAAATAGATGGCATTGTTGAACATTAGATATGACAGAAATATGCCCCTGGAAAATATGTAATTTTTGATAGAAATGGCCGGTAGAATAAGCATTCTTAACATTTCCATTTGGAAGAATTATCATATTCAATGAATTTGTGAGAAATAGGCACACTTCAGAGTTGCAAAGAGAACATCTGATAATCTCACTGAAATTCCTCTATCTGATTATCTTTCATATGTATAATTGCTCTCTCTTCCTGTAATATACCAGTGCTTCAGTAGCAAATGGTTAGAGAACAGAAATCATTTTGGGAAGTGTTCCTGGATGCTTTTCCAGATAGATGCTGCCATCTTGTGCTGCTTCTGTGCACAATCCCATGTTCAGGATTTGGCATTTCATTAAAAGATTCTGCCATTGAGCGGTCAACAAATATAACAGAATACATCATTGTTTGGAACCTAAATTCATTTAGTTATGTATTTTATTAAACTAAACTGTAATCTATTCAGCCCATCTTCTTCTTTCTCCACAGTGGATATATAGCATCAGATCCCTTGATAGTCAATGTCAGGAATCCATGTAAGAAGTAGCTTCAAAGAAATGTTATAGCTATCATTTCCAAAGAATTCTCTATTTTTTTTCATCGTCACATGTTCTTAGTGTCTTCTCTTTTTAAATCCCACAATTACTCACAACTGGCCAATGACAGTTGAAGTTCAGCAATACTTAGTACTTCTCTACTTTTGCAACTAAAAGGCATTATGTTTTGTGGAAAATTTTGTGTACCATGTAGATCAGGGGTGTCAAACACGCGTCACGTTGTAGTCATGTGATGTATCGTGATTCCCCCCCTTCACTAAACCAGGGGTGGGCATAGCCAGCGCGTGATGCATCCGGCCCGCGGACTGCAAGTTTGACACCCCTGATGTAGATTAAATTTTAATCTAGTTTTTTTGTTGGTAAAATCATCTTGCCTTACTGTTAAAATCAAACTACTGATGTTTTCTCAAATTGTTGGGATTTAGATTTAGATGTATCCTCATACTTCCCCAAACTGTCCTGTATGTAGAGAGCACCAGTCATTAAAGTTAGCAATATCAGGTCCCTTTAATCAACTGTAACAGTGTCTCACTGATAATCAACAGTATCATTAAATACAAGAATATCCCCATTTCATAATTAACATAAATGTTTTGCCTAAAGTGGGTAAAAATGTAATTTTTCCTGGCTTCATTGGCAGATGGTATGAAGGCGGCATTCTGTGATTTCTAGTATATTTTAAATGCATCCTACAGCAGAAAGAAAAACAGTGATTATCAAAAAGTCAATTGTCATTCTGTGTCTTTGGAAAAATACCCATTAAAGATAAAGCCAGTTTTAATTAGATTAAGTATCCAATTACTGTAATTACATTTTTTTAAAAAAATCACATCATGAGGATGACCCTTTTCAAAAGGGTTGCAAGAATAATTAGTGTATTCATATTAACCAAAATGTATTGGATAATATTTATACCCAGAAGGCAAAGTACATTACACATATTTCACCTTTGGGGAAAGCTTGTAAATGTTTTGGCAGTAGTATGAATATTTATAGGCAGGAATGTGCTTTAGTAAGATTATGTGAGAAAGCATTTATATGCTTACACTTTTTACCCAAGGGTAAAGTATACATAAAATGTAGCACAGAGATTATGGATATGCAAAGTACAATTTAAGCCTGGGCATTTTATATTGGTTTGTTTAATTAATTGGTGCTGCCTATTTTTAATTTTTGCATCCAAAAATGACCCAAGAATCCAAGCATAGTACCTTTTTTATTCAGTGACCATGTAAACAAATTTTGCAATAGAGGACACAAGATGCAGCATAGAACTTGGGCATTATTTCAAAGCAACCTGGTCTTTAGGGATGACAAAGAACAGGAATCTGTTCTTGCTAAGAACTGAGGGGATGTCATGGCCATTCCAAGTGGTTACTGTCTGTTAGGCATTACCAGTACTAGTACCACTGCCACTAGGCCAGGATACTGATGTTGTCTCTGGAGGACATAATTTAGAAGTCCCCCTAACTGAAGAAACTATTAATCTTGTGCATTATGCTGAAAGAAGCCTTGATGGTCATACATCATCTTCAAGGATATACAGTTCACCTTGAGTATAACTGCTCAAGCCTAAGGTGAATGAATATACAATCTTGCTGTATATACATACAATGAAGGGAATACATACTTATATTGACCTCTAGAGTATTTGACTCCTGTTAGAGATGTGTTTGGAACTTGAAACTACAACTCCCAGCATCTTCCAACATTTGTCATACTGTCCAAGCCTAGTGGGATTTGTTTCAATCAACATTCTGAGGGCCACCAAGGGTTTCCCATAATAGAAAAGTTATCTTTCTTCATATGGCAATGCAGCTTGCATCTGACAAAAGGAAAAAGCAGCAGAGATATTTTTAGGAGGAATAGGAAGATGACTTCTTAAAGTCAAATTACATGCAGAAATAGTACTGCTGACTCAATCACAGACACTTGGAATTTACATGAAGATATAGCTTTTTCAAATTTCACCATATTCAGTGTATAAACAGCAGAGACAACAATACAATAAACAGAGACTAATACTAAAGATTTAGGGACAAGATGTAGCTAATAAAAGGTAATATTGGACTTAAAACAGCACAGCAGATTCATTTCTAGGGCAAGGATTACCAGGGAAATATATGTATGCAAAATTTGTAGGGATTTGCCACAGAAATGCAGATCAATTGTTACATGATGTTGCATAACTTTTTAGAACTGCAGCCAATCATTTTGAATCTGCTCAATAACATATAAAGGTTGCATCTGCTTAACAAGAATATTCTGATTTATAGGTAACTTATGCCTTTTCACTTGAGTACACCTGATGATTGTGTAGACACAACCATGTAGTTTTCTTAGTAACTACACTTAGTGGACTTCCTACTTTGATCCTCAGAATCAGAGCTAAGTCTTTTGCCAAACCATGCTCAAAATTTATTATTTGTGCCCAACAAACTTACCTACACCAAATCAAAACATGAAAAGTAATTAAGCAACTATTCCAAGTTAAAAAAAAATAACTCTAAAGAGCAGATCCAATTTTACTATAGAAGAAACACAGCACTGATGTCTGATCTAATCATCAAGAACAGATGATCTTGAAATCAAGAAGGAAGGATAGGAAGAGCCACATTGCCCCCACCTTCTCATTTCAGTCTTTTATACTCATGTTCATGTTCTGTCACTTCCAACATGCTGTCGTATTTCTGTACAGGATGGCACTAAAGAAAAGCAAAACTTTTGTTTTTAATCAATCTTTCAATCCAACTGCTTTTGACATTATGATGGAAAGTTCTATCAACACTAAGGTAACTAACGTCCTGACATACTAAGAAGTGAGAAAAGGAGAACAGTAAATAGGAGTAAAACAAGAAAACTCATTAGATTCTTCTTTTATTCTTAAAAAAACAGCAACAACTTAAATGCAAAGTCCTATTAGGTACAAGCCTTACAATCATGAAATTTTCAGAAGAACCTACTTCTTTCATCTTTATTTCTTCTCATGAAAAATGTATTAAGAGGATCAAATAGATGCAATCTTTTTCACTCGGAAGCACTTACAGCTTTCCCTTGTAGAATTACCCCAAGTCTAGTTTGGTCTCAAGACTATAATCTTATACGGAATTATCATTCACCCTTGCTTTTAAATAAGGAGAAAACAGGATCCTGCAAGGTAAACGCCCACAATTACTACAAGTGTAGTTCAGCAAATGAGAACTAGAGAAATCATTCTGAGTGCAAGAAAGGACATTGGATTGTGCATCGCATTTTACTGAATTATATTCAGACACCAGATAGAGTCAGAAAAGAGAGGTGAGAAATTGAAGAGAGAGGCCATAAAACATTAAGTCACTGGGAGGGACAGAGGCTTTCTGTTAATCAGTGGAACAACTTGCCTCCAGAAGTTGTAAATGCTCCAACACTGGAAGTTTTTAAGAAGAGATTGGGTAACCAGTTGTCTGAAATGGTATAGGGCCGTGATCATGAATCTATGGTGTACATGCCAGGGATGGCACATAGTGCCCTCTCTGATGGCACACGAGCCCCAGTTCAGCTCTGCTGTGCATGCGTGCACCTCCCACTGGCCAGCTGGTCTTTGGGTCTCTGCCGCGCATGTGCGGGGCACGTGTGGGGAGCACATGCGGGGTGTGTGTGCATGCATGTAGGGGGCAGGCCGCATGCAGGGGGCACGCACACATTGCATTTGGGGGGTTCATGTGCATGCTTTGGGCACTCAGTCCGGAAAAGGTTACCCATCACTGGTATAGGGTTTCCTGCCTAATCATGGGGTTGGATTAGAAGACCTCCATGGTCCCTTCCAACTCTGTTATTTTATTCTATTCTAGATGGTACAGTATCACAAGACTTCCATATCTTTCTCCTGCAGTCCCCAGGAACAGATTGTGTTTACACAAAGTTTATAAACAGGTAAGTTGCATGCAGCAGCACTGGCTTGTCTATGTGTGGTTTCATACAGGTTATGTAAACCCAGGTTATTTGGCTAGTTTGTGGATCAACTAAGCAAAAGCAGAAGATTGGTTCATTCAATAACCAGGTTTTTTATTTGGGTATCACTGGATGATACCAGCCAATATCTATACCACCTATTTTCCTTCCCTTTTGAACTCTTTTCTGGCTATTTGGTCTTTGAATAGCAGCATGGAAAATGATAGAACAGCCATAGATAACAAGTTCGCATGACACACTAAGTCACAAGCCAGCCAACCAACCGCAGGTCTCGTTTAAGTGCAAACCCAACCTATGCAACCTATGTATGTGTCTCCCACAAGAATGAGAATGAGTCACAAAAAGTAAACAAAGGATACAGAAGTGAATTATCCCAGGCAGCTAATACACCCGTGCAAACACACACACACACACAAAGCCTCAAGAGGAAAGAGGCTGCTTGCTTTTAACAAATTGCTTGATCCGTTGACTTCTCACGCTGGGCTCTGCTTTCACCCCGATCAGATATAGCACAGGACGAAACCAAGAAACCAAGTTGGCACCAATAAACCACCATCACTAAAAGCAGGATGCATTCGGGCTTAGACGTCAGAGCGACTTAATATCTGCATGGGTTCAGCTCCAGGCAGGGGAAGTGGTAGGTGCTGCCACCAATTGGCCACAACAGGCGGGGCACCCATCAATCGGACAGAGCAACCTTAGAAGAGCCACAACCGCTTTGACTGTAGAATCTAGAGACCCGGAGTCATCTTCTTCAAGTGCTGCCGCTACAACGGCGGCCCAATCACAGCCGAGCAATTGCTTAATATCCCCGCCTCTTCGAGTCAGTCGCAGTTTTTCTATTGGCAGGCCCCGAGTGGACTACTGAAAGCCTCGCCCGTGTCTTCCCAAGCTGCCCGCGCGCATGGCCAGGGCTCGTACGCAAGCGCAGTAAAGGGCACGCTTTACCGCTCTTCTCTCACGACCCTGAAACTTTATGGTAACGCCGTGCTTAGTAGGGAGAAGGGAGCCGGATGTGACGTTAAGGAGAAAAAAAAATAGGCCGGGTCGATCCTGTTTCCGGTTGTGGTGGTTGCGACGTTGTTACCATGGCGTATTCCACGTTCCGGAAAGTGGCTCTGGCTTCTTGCTTAGTGTTATGTGTATCGCTGCTCCTGCCGAAGTTTCTCCGTTCGCGGGGTTGGAGGCAGCCGGAACCCTCCACGGCCGCCCCGTCCACTGCCACGCTCGAGGGTAAGAGGCAGCTTCCATCCAGGGGCCCCGAGCGGCTCCTCTCGGTCTTTTCCTAAGGAGTTGCGGAAGCTGCACAGAAGACGGTCGCTCTCCATTCCGCCTTATGCTGCGGAGGTTAGGCGTTCAGGAAGGACAAAGACCACACTGGATCCCGCTTTATATTGAATAATAATAATAATAATAATAATAATAATAATAATAGTAATAGTAATAGTAGTAATAGTAGTAGTAGTAATAAGTACCATTTTAAGGTATTTGTTTGATACCTAGGATGCTGGCAGCAACCCGTATCAACCATTAGCACCAGTCAATGGTATTTGTGATGCATTTTTGAAAGTTCAGTTGACTGACTTTCATGTTTAATAAATAAAAATAATAATAGTAATAATAGTAGTAATAAGTACCATCTTAAGGTACTCGTTTGATATCTAGGACGCAACAGCAACCCGTATCAACCATTAGCACCAGTCAATGGTATTTCTGATGCATTTTTGAATGTTCATATTTGACTGAGTTTCATGTTTAATGAATAGAGTATTATTATAGTGATAATAATATAATACAGGTCTTTGCTAAGGACTCGATAGGTAGACAAAAACGCCAAACCCAATCTGAACATCTGGCTGACTGCGATGAATAATAATAAAAATTATTGATAATTAACAATAATAATAATGAAAATGTTTTAATATTGAACTGTATCTTTGATAAATCCGGAGAAAGGGTGAGGTAAGAAAGAATAGCAGATGTGGTTGTATCTCTGGGCACAACCGTACAATCATCCCTCCCTATAAGCCCTTTTGCAAAGCCATATATATATACATACATATATAAAATATGTATATTACCCTACCCTAGAACTTTTTCCTGCATCCTTTGTGCCTGTTCTACATTCAAAATCTTATGTAAACAACATTATAGGTAGGGTGAACAAAGCAGTTAATCCTAATATACTAATTTCATACAGTTGCAGTTACAGTATTTTATCTCAGTGTTTGTGATGCTAAAATGGCATTAAAATAGCAATAAATTCAATATATATTTCTAAGAAAAATTGCATTTTGTTTTTTGTTCGTTTGAATTATTTCATTCATTCATAAGCGCTTGTTTTATCTTTCATTGTATTTGTTTCCTAGCTTTTTGTAATGATCAGTTATTTTCATACATTTTATGTTCTCATGTCCATTATTATTTGCTGATTATACATATTTTGGATGTTTTATATTAAATATAAATAAATATAAATATTGTTCAAATGACCCACAATGTGTTTTCCTATTTATTGTTTTCCCCAGCCCTCTATTGAACCATCACTTTCTACCCAACATGCATCACTGCCATTATTCTAAAGTGTGTTTGCTGTTGCTGCCCAAATCATTTAAAATGTACACATGCAGAAAAAAATCATCATTTGTATTTTAATACAGCTTATCTGCATCCTTTGAATGTTAGATGTCATCACCATAATCATTACTTCCTCATGTCATCTTTTAGAGTCAAACTTTTAGTACTAAAATGGAAGCAGTAAATATTTTTCATTGCAACAGAAATTCAATAATGTTTTTGCTTCAGTTGCATTTGCATAAGACATTATTTAAACAAGTTCACCCTTACATTTTATTTTTTTTAATTTAATTTGGAAGTCTTAACAATGAATATATTATAAGATATGTTCCTTGTTCTATGTTTGAATGAAATCAATTTTGATGTGAGATTACTTGTAAAGCTTTTCCAAAACTAAAGAACTTCCAAGGTCTGAATATTTGAATAGACAGATGGTGATAAAATGTGTAAGACATTCTCCTTGAATTGATTTTAGTTATTACAGTATCAATTATTTTAACTACTGATAAAGTATGGCTACAAAATATAAAGGTTAAAAAAGAGCCACAATCAGAACATTTGAAAAAAAATCAATTCAATCAACGATTTGCTGAAGATATAGTTATTTATGCTTTGAATATGTCAGTGTTCAGTAGAATTATAGTTTTGTAAATGAGGAAACCTATTTGTTTGGCTGGAATTTCCCATCACATGCACTGCATTAATGATAATGTGCAACAAGAGCATTGGAGATTAATTACTTTCTCCAAAATTCTTAACTAACAGTGCTTACCAATCTTTCATTGGTTTTATGTAGTTTTACAATATGGGTTTTTTTTTAAAGGACATTATTTTACACATTTGGAAATATCCTTAAATGGCAGACCAACAACAGTAACTATGTGAGAGATCTAGTGAACAACTACTTAAATATGAGCCAGCAATGTGCTGCAGCTATCAAAAAAACCAATCCATTCCTAGGCTGCATCAACAGGATAGTATCAAGATCATGTGAAATGTTAATACCACTCTATAATGCCTTAGTAAGACCACACTTGGAATACTGCATCCAGTTTTGGTCAATACAAACAAGATGTTCAGACTCTAGAAAGGGTGCAGAGAAGAGCCAACAAAGATGATTAGGAGTCTAGAGGCTAAAACATGATGAATGATTGCAGGAACTGGGTATGTCTAGTCTAACAAACAGAAGGACTAGCAGTGACGTGAGTATTCCAATATTTATGGGGCTGTCACAGAGAAGGGGAGGGGTGTCAACCTATTCTCCAGAGGGCAGAATAAGAAGAAACATGGAAACTTACCAAGCAGTGATACAACCTAGAACCGTGATGGCGAACCTATGGCACGGGTGCCACAGGTGGCACGTGGAGCCATATCGCTGGGCACGCAAGCTCAGCTCCGGCGCACATGCGTGCACCAGCCAGCTGATTTTCGGGCCTTCTGGGCCCACCAGAAGTCAGGAAACACACTGTTTCTGGCCTCCGGAAGGCCTCTGGGAGGGGTGGGGAAAGCCGTTTTTGCCCTCCTCAGGCTCCTAGAAAGGCTCTGGAGCCTGGGGAGAGCAAAAAAACGGGCCTACCAGACCCACCGTGCCATCACGTGCCAAAAGCGGAGGGAGCACAGGGGGGCGGGGCGTATAGAATTATGGGTGTGGGCACGTGTGCATGTGACCCCACTGCACTCCCCCCGCTTTTGGCACGCGATGGCAAAAAGGTTAGCCATCACTGACCTAGAACTAAGGAATTTCCTGACAGAACAATTAATCAGTGGAACTGCTGTAGATGCTCCATTACTAGAAGTTCTTAAGAGCTTTGACAG
The DNA here is from genome assembly GCA_012654045.1 of Ptyas mucosa. NCBI lineage: Eukaryota > Metazoa > Chordata > Lepidosauria > Squamata > Colubridae > Ptyas > Ptyas mucosa. The sequence goes on along the minus strand of WNWU01000001.1, from coordinate 11,035,551 downwards.
CCATTTGTGTGGAATGGTGGAATCTCCTGCTTGAGCAGGGAGTTGGGTTAGAAGACCTCTAAGGTCCCTTCCAACTTTGATATTTGGTTAATATGAAAAACTGACAAACCTGTCTTGTCTCAATAGCTTTTATTTCTCCAATGGAAAAAAAATACTGGAAAACATTATGATTGATTGGGAGGAGGGGGAATTTATGGACAAAAAGCACATCAACTATGTGATGACCTGACTGCAGTTTTATCATTTAATGCCTGATTTGTTCTAAATAGCTAGAGATTTGAAGGGTAAGTGCCAAATTAAACTAAGGACTCCTGTGGATCTATAGTAGTCAATATTGAATGTTTTTGCAGCACATTCTGGAATGCATACTGATTTCAACATAAACTGGAAAGAATTTGGTGCAGTGGTTTTGACTCCAGGCTAGAAATGAGACCATGAGTTCTATTTTTTCCTTCACCACAAATTCAGCTGGACATACTCTCTCAGTCCTAGGAAGAAGGGAATAGCAAACTGCTTCTGAAGTCTTGCAAACAAAACTATTGACACAAAGACAAACAAAAATGCTGAAATGGTCCAACCTTGGAAGCCTTGAAAATATTAATGTCACTGACAAGCTATTCTCAAGTTTCTCCAGTGTCACTTAATGGTTGATAAAAAGTTTCATAACCTGGGAAACCTGAACATTTCCTAAAATGTAATTTTGATGCATGCTTTGACAAGTTCTGGGTAATTATATTTTAAAATGTATGTTTGTGTGTCAGGGGTGGGTTCTACTTACCTTTACTACCAGTTCGTAATGGGGCCGCGCACGTGCTTGTTTTGCTCGTGCGCGTGCTCTGCGCATGTGCAGAAGCGTCCTGATGATGTTGGGGTCGGTGGGTGGAGCCTCCCGCTGGTTTTACTACCGGTTCTATAGAACTGGTCTGAACCAGGGGCAATCCACCACTGGTGTGTGTATATATCTCTCTGGCCTCCCCAGAGATATTTACAACCAGTTCCAGAGTTCTAATCATCACATTTGAGTGCTTGGAAACCAGCATGCATTTATGGTGGTTTGCAGCATGCCACGGTCACAAGACTGACTTGGTTTTTTTTTCCCCCCCTGGTTTCTGATGTTTACTTCTGGTTTCTGACAAAAAAAACAACTATTGAAGAAAACAGGTTTCTTTAATGACCACTACGTTCACTTTATGGACAACACAAAAAAGGTCATAAAACTGATCATGGTCATAGTGTGACTTGCTTAACAACCACCATGACTTACGACCATAAATTCTGAGCTCAATTACAGTCATAAGTCAAGAGCTATCTGTAAATTGCAAAACTAACTGATTTGATTGGTTTGGTAATTGTTGATTTGAGAGCTTTCATCTTCATGAATAAGGGGAAGAAGCAAAATACTTCTGCACCTGTGGGTGCTCATGTAGCTTTTCTTTGGTTATAAATGTTAGCGCAATACAATTTTTTTCTACCAACTTTTCAACTTTAACTTTTGCTAGCTAAGCAGAACAGCAGTATTTCATGTAAATTGCAAACATTTTGTTTTAAACAAACTATCATTATCATAGCTGATTACTGTAATATTAAACATTCCCAGATATATTAAACTATCCACTGTCAGTTCAATTCATGGAGACATTTTCATTTGGAAAGACTATTTTGAGAACTTTATTCAATGGCTCCATTTAGCTTACAGAATGTAACCAGACATATTAACATTTGCATTTCATCTATTGATTAGGTTCTAAATAAAAACAGTGTCCTATTATAGATAGATCAACAGGACTATTTGCTTTAATTAATAGCAGCTAACAATAGCATTTAGACTATTATTATTATTATTATTATTATTATTATTATTATTATTATTAATATGCCGCCCTTCTCTGGAGACTCAGGGCGGCTTACAATGCGTTAAGCAATAGCCTTCATACTTTTGTATATTTTATACAAAGTCAGCTTATTGCCCCCACAAACCGGGTCCTCATTTTACCCACCTTAGAAAGGATGGAAGGCTGAGTCAACCTTGAGCCTGGTGAGATTCGAACTTACAGTAATTGCAGGCAGCTGGATGTTAAATGCTGCCTTAGTAGGAGGCATTAGCCTCCTACGCCACTCAGGCTCCTTATATACCGCTTAATGGTGCTTATAGTCCTAAGCGTTTTACAGAGTCAGCATACTGCCCTCAACAATCTAGGTGCTCATTTTACTGACCTCGGAAGGATGGAAGGCTGATGGAAGTCAACCTTGAGCCTAGTGAGGATCAAACTCCTGACAGTGAGGAGAGTCAGCCTGCAATACTGCATTCTAGCCACTAATAAACTGCTAAGTTTATTTTCTTTATGATTTGATTTTTTTTTCCAGGGAAAAGCAGTAGCTACTTTCCTCCAACAGCACATCCCCAGATGTCTCCAGAAGTCAGGCCGCCTGCTTCCCAGTTTCCAAGATCTCACCTTGCTGAGGCTATTGCCAAAGCCAAGGGTGGAGGTGGCGGAGGAGGTGGAGGCAGTGGTACTGGGAGAGGTCTTGTGGGACAGGTCATCCCAATATATGGATTTGGGATCCTGTTATACATCCTATACATTCTGTTTAAGGTAAGATTTATCTTCACCCTTAAAATTATTCTTGTGTCAAGAAAATATGTTTCAAATTGTGGGTCCTGAGGTCACTTTATAGGAATCTTTATGGTAAAGACAATATTTATTTCTACCCAGTAGAAAATTGTAGAAGAATTGTAGAAGAAATGGCTGAGCAACCGAAAGATACATTCCATCAATTGCTTTTGCTTCAGTCATTGTGGGACCTAATTGGTGCTATTTAAGAGCAGTTAAGAGCTAGCACAGGGCCACATGACAGATTCTGATGATCAGAGCTCAAGCTTTGAACTGCCAGATATTCTCTCCCATGTAAAGGAAAATAAATAAGTAAGGATTTAAAGTTGAAACTGATGCTATCGTTAGAAATGTTGCAAAGATTAGGGACAAATATCACATAAAAATCCAGGGTTCCCCCCCCCCCTTCTCTATATTCTTTGCATAAAGCATTTTGATCAATAGCATTTCGGTGGCTTCTGTCAAGTTTTGCCAACGTTTGTCCATTTTTTTTTATAGAGTTTGAAACTCTTTATTTTAAGGATGGCATGAATGTTGCCTAATCAAAAAAGGACAATCCTACAATGGAAGTATCTCTTGGTTCCTTTGGCAACCACCAGGTTTTGGGAGTGTGATTTTAAACTAGGATCAAACCATGATTTTCTATTAATCTATTTGTTAATTTGTAAGTTTAAACCAGATATTCTTCAGTTTGGTCATTTTAAGGCTAGAAGATTTTTTTTATTACTTTTCTTGGTGTATGAAAAGGAATGGAAACGGAGTTACTAAACCCAAGACTTCAAATAGCAGTAATTAATTGATATAATTAAAATTATGGTTTCCAATTATGGTTGAACTGGCCTTTTTCACATTCTTGAGGCTTTTTAAAGATATTGTTCTCACTATTTCTACATTATTAACTTTTCTTCCAATTAATAGCTTTCTTCTAAGGGGATGGTCTCAACAGCCGAGCATAAATGTCCTCCTTCAACACCTGGAAATAAAAACCGGAAGATCAGTAAGTACTATTTCAAGTTTGAGATAGATTTTGTTTATCTATGTAGCTTAAAGGACCACCTAACTCCATAAGACTCTGGGACGCTTACTACACTAAAAGTCAATATAACAGGAAGGAAGTAAAAGAAAATCCATGTGCATCCAAAAAAAAAATACACCTTCAAACAAAATTCTACAGGGACTTAACACCTTGGCTTGGGGAAAATAACCAGGTTTTCAGCGTCTTCTTCTAATCATTATCAGGGTTGGAGCTATAGAATGTCTGGGGGATGCTGTACTAGCGGGTAGGTGTTGTGGCAGGGAAGGCACACTGACAGGATCCCACTAGATGACACTGATCAATCAAAGGGCTCCAGAGTATACCCACTCCAATTTTATTTATTTATTAATGAAATTTATACAGTCACCCATCTAACAAGAAATGACTCTGGCTGGTGTACAATAAATAAAGAACAGTATAGATATAAAACAAAGTATTAAAAATACAGATAACATTTTAAAAAGTAGATTAAAATTAAAATATTTACAGGCAGAGAGAGAAAGAATGGCTATATCCATCTCACTAGTGGAGTCATATAAACATGTCTCTGGTTTTCAGTTTTCATGCTGGAACTTCCAGAATATCGGGAAAAATGGAACCTAACCTAATTGGAGGAGGGAAAGTTTCATAGGGTGCGTGTGACAGCAGAGAAGCCTGCTGCCTGGGACCCAATATACTATACTGCAAGTGGTACTGGTTGTCGGTTGGCCTTCGGATGCAATTTAAGGTGCTGATTTTAAAGCCCTTCTTGGCATGGGACTGGGTCATCTGAGGGGCCACTTCTCCCCAATTACAATAGCTCAAGCCATTAGATCTGGAAGAAGCCATCTTGTGCATATCATCTGCCAGGGACTTATATATGCACAAGATGCCTTCTTCCAGATCTAATGGGGCGGGCTATTGTAATTGGGGAGAAGTGGCCCCTCAAATGACCCAGTCCCATGCCAAGAAGGGCTTTAAAATCAGCACCTTAAATTGCATCCGAAGGCCAACTGACAACCAGTACCACTTGCAGGGCAGTGGTGTCACATGGGCTGACCAAGGCATGCCCATTACTTCCCACACCATTATATATGAACCAGCTACAGCTTCTGAGTGGTCTTCAAAATAACCCCATGTACAGATTATTTCAATAATCCACTCAGGAGGTGACTAAAACATGAATAAATGTCAGAAGGACCTCCCAATCAAAAAACAAACAAACAAACCAACAGCTATTACTGGCACACATCATGAATCTGTGCAGAGGCCTTGTTGTCCACAACTTCTACTACAAGCTGTGAATCTAAGACAATTCCTGAATTCCACGACAGTCTCAAATGGGAAGCAAACCACGTTACTTTTTTGATCACCATTGTTATTGCAAATGGTCACTATCCAAGGCACTCGCTAAATAAAGGCTACATATATATGTGCTGAATATGTCTGAACTTTCTACATACCAGTAGAAACGTTGCTTCCTGAAGCATGGTACAAACCAATTTTCCTGTACTTTTGTTCTTGAAATGTGCTACAAATAATGTATCCCCATCATTTTAACTGATTGCCCTGTATTTATTTTTCACCCAATCCTAGACAAGTGTGTTTTAAAATAAATTTTTACCCCAGCTAGTGAGATTTGTTCTTGAGACAGGCTGTAACCTTGTTTCTCCTTCTTCTCATCCGAAATAATCATTAAGGTTCTTCTTTTGCTGAATATTATCTGTGTCACTAGATTATGTTTCTAACCATGATGCAGGTTTGCCTTTCTTTGGGCAATAAAAATCAGGCAGTGAAGAGAAATTGAATGCATCAAATATGCTGCTTCTAGCTTTAGGGATAATCCCCTCTCCCTTTTTTTCTATTTGGACAGAATAAAAGATAGGTCTGCTTACTAGCATTCACGGTTTAGAACAAATTCCATTTTTTTTCCTTGATGTACATTTAAGACAATCCATGCTAGTTTAATGGACTGAACTGTTTCAGCTGCAGCTACTGACACCACCTGGAACTGTGTTTATATTACAGCTGACTATGAACTTGCTCAGCTTCAAGATAAACTGAGAGAGACTGAACAAGCCATGGAAAAAATAATCAACAGAGTGGGACCCAACTGTGAAAGGTATTGTTCTTTGTTGAAGGCTCAGTTTTAATACTTACATCCAGAACAACCCTTTCAGAGGATGGAAGATCAGTTGCCTTTGACTTAATCTGAACTGATGCCGAAGATACTGTGGAGATTTTTGGAGGAAAGCAGATAGATAATTGTTGGAAATTTGGTATTAAGACAGACGAATGCTTGATGTTCTGTAATGCAATTAGTTTTCAATTTTAATAAATTTAGAGTAGGATTCCGTGGCAGGAGAAGCTAATGAAAAAGAAGCAAGATTACAGTAGAGGGAATTCTTTAAAAGTAAAAATGCAAGTGCAAACAATCCCAAAGTGTTTTTTTTTAAAGAGAGGCAATTAAAAAAAAACAGACTGGACAAATAGTTGGTGAAGCTTACAGACATATATAAGAGATGAAAAGAGGGGGAATCCATCAAGGAAGACAGGTGGACCAGATTTAAAGAAATGCAAATAGGGAAACAAAAAAAAAAAAAAAGCGGGGCGGGGGGGAAGCAAAACTCAAAATGCCCTTGAGGCAAAGGAAGGATGCCAAGGACAAAATGAGCTGCTTCAAATACATTCCGAGGTGAAAAGGGTAAGAAGATGACAACATACCAACTTTTCATACCAGTGACTATGCAAAATGGTCAGTGATAACAAAAAAGAGATATAATTATTCAATTCTTTGGCTTGGTCAGAGAGGAGTTGAAGGAGTTGACTGCTATTTTGAGCAGTCAAAATTACTCATTTCTAAATCTTTTCCATCGGCCTGGTCAAATGCCACACCCCAAGTTACAGTGTCTTGAAACATATTTATTTATGCCATTCCCTTTCTAAATGAAATAGTGAAACTAATATTCAAAATGAAACAAACCTTATAGTTTATTATTCAATTTCTTTCAGAAACGAGTCCCACATAGCCATTTTTAAGAACAGCCCCATCATTTGGGATAAGGGATAATCAGTTGGAAGGACAGTAGTCACCCCAGCATGTCTCTTTGCCTCCAATGGTCACTCCTGACTATCACAATTTGAGTTTGAGTTCTTCACCCGAGCAGCATCTTCCTATGTACCTTATCCCATTATGTGACATGGTGATGCTTTTTTTTTCTTGAAAGAAAATTGGATCAGCATTCTGAATGCTTTCTTCTTTCTGTGATATTTAATTAGCATGGGAGAAAATGATGATTAAAAAAAACGTGGGTCACTCAAGAGATGAACATACCTAAAAGGTCCCTCTTTCCATTTATTTCCCAATGGCTAATGCCTTTAGGTCTATTATTTAGCGCCATTATTTTCTTTAGCAATAATGTGAGTCACTAAATACTGTAAAGGAAAAATAGAGACTCAGTAAAATATTTGGGAGATTATTTTAAATCAGTGCTTCTTAGAATCCTGTTCTTTTTCAGTTCCATTGTTTCTCTCAACTTTCACTTCTTTCACTGGAATTGCGCTGATAGAAAGGTAGCAGAGATCTTTCCTCACACTAGTAATACAGGTGAGAATCAAAGTGTGACCTTCCATATATTCCTTTACTGCAGGTCACTTCTTCCTATTGGCCATGTTTGCTGGGGTGCTCAGATTTCATCCTAATTCTGATTTAGGATATTTAGGAATATAAGAAGTCAGAGTAGTCTGATTTCAGAGGATGTTCAAATATTTAAATGATCATCAACAGAGTTACTTTACATGTTGGTCATTGTAATAATTATATGTGGGCTGAATGTAGAACAATTGAAACGTTATCTGTATCACATCAACGTGTGAGTAACATTTATTTTTCTCCTTAAAATTAGACCACACTGTGACTAAAATATATTTCTGGAAGTCAGTTTAAACTAACCAACCAACCAAGATTTCCTATTTCAAAATAAGTGATGGTGAAGGTTGGGCTATCCTCTCTCCACCTCAGTTTCACATACTACAAGACAAAAACAGAAGCTTCTGCCTCTGGTCTAAAACTAATCAGTTTTCTCTGGCATCTGAATCTGGGAAACTGTGACTTACCTTCTACTTTGATTCAAGCAGTCGCATGACATGGTAGATGTTACAGCAAGATATCAGTATTTACAGTGCCCTTCCTATGAGGGCATTTAAAGCAAACTATGTCACCATTTAACCTCACACATTTTTTTTTCTGTAAATCATTCCTTCTCCCAAGAAGGAATTTGTAGTGAACGCTCATTTTTTCCCCCCTTTGGTATTGGAATTGCCCCCAAAGGCTTATGGAATTTGGATTTTTTTTTATCCCCGGGAAGCCTCACTAGGACCATTCCATTAAAAATGTGTGTAAATATTGTCAGACACTGCTACTGGTTGTGTTTTAATTCCTATTCCACAGCAGGTCCCCAAATGTCACAACTGATCAGGAGAAAAGACTTCTTCAACAACTCCGGGAAATTACTAAAGTCATGAAAGAAGGCAAACTCATTGACAGCATCTCCCCGGAGAAAGAAGCAGAAGAGGCTCCTTATATGCAAGACTGGGAAGGTTAGAGTGAAGCCTGCTCAGCTTTATATATTATCTTTTACTCCCCTTATAGTGAAAAGGGCACTTTGGAGGTGCAAAGTGGTACCACGTTGTGTGTCTCTAAAGGTTTTGTATGCCTTTGAGTCAGTTTTTGACACATAGCAACTACCTAGGCTAGTCTCTGCAGTTTTCCTTGGCAAGGTTTTTCAGAAGTGGTTTGCCATTGTCTGCTTCTTAGGGCTGAAAGAGAGTGACTGGCATAAGGTCACCCATATGTTCAAGGTGGGACTGGAATTCAGGGTCTCCCAGTTTCGAGCCTGGTGTCTTAACCATTACACCAAGCTGCCCCTCCTGAGTCCAAGTAAACTGAGTTAATCTAGAATTCCAGCAACACTGGCTTGAAAGAAAGTGTGACTGCAATTAATGTCAGGTAAATGCATTTACCACACGGCTTCCCCAAATTCCCCAAGTCTGGAAACTTTTATCAGAAATTCTAATAATATTGGGAATAAGGTGTATAATCTAAGACCAGTTTATTTTATGTCTTAAGGTTATCCAGAAGAGACCTTTCCTGTTTATGATAATTCTGATTGCTTCAGGCACAGACAGGACACGATTCTGGTAGATTGCCCAGATCCAAGCCAGCCTTCTGCTGAAGAGATAGCTGAGCAAATGGAGTTTCTGGAGAATGAGGACTGTTTATATAGTGAAACTCTTTTGTCTGCTCTTGCCATAGTGAACAATGGCTCTGCAGCAGGATCTGAGAAGAACCAGCAGACCACATTCAATGTTCAGAACGGGACTGGCCATAACTTTGAGGAGTGCTACTGTTGCCACTATGAAGAGGATGATCCTGCTGTTCTAGCAGAAAATGCAGGATTCTTCTCCGATAGCTGCAGTGAAACAGAAGAAGTAGTTAAAGGGGAGCTGCTGTTGGACTGCGATTATGGAAATATGGTATCCACAGAGCAAAATGATGAGGATCCTGATGAAATTGGTATCTTGAGAAAGCGAAACACAAAAGGCACTGAGTTGCTAGGACACTGAGGATTGTGTACAAACGTGTCACCTGCACAGACTGTGATCTTTGCTTTTAGGATCAAGCTTAACTTCTCTGTTGTGTGCCCAGTTGAAATCTTGCAACAGTATTGTCTCCCTCGCTATGGCTTCCAAAGATTTTGAAAAACAAGATAATTTTACATAGTTTTTCTATGCACTTTTCTTCAGCTTTTGTCTTCAAGACTGCAGCTTACATTCACTGTATTACCTAGCCCTGCAAAAAGTGCAAAAAGCAATCCAAGGAAAGGGGAAGTTCTCATTTTTTCTCAGTGTATTTATGTAATAACAGCAAACATGTCCTACATAAACTGATGTGGTTCATTTTTAGTAACATATAAGGGCAGCAAACGATCAATACATTTGATCATTATATAAGTAGTACAGTTTAGATAGATTTCTTTGCTCATTTTGCTAAGAGAGAAAACCTTTCATATCTTAAAAGGAAGAAATTGCAGCATGCAAAAGATATTTCATAGGCCATTTGGTTGATGTAGTGGTTTGATTCAAATTTCCAAGCTGAATCTCTGAAGGGATGTGAAATATCAAATTTAATTGGATGTTAAGACTGTCCAGTGATCTGGATTTGAATAAGAAAAGATTTGTTGGATCACACACAAGAGTATAACACCATCCTGTGACTCATTAAAATGGTCTCATTTTTATAGACCCATGCAGCTGCAATCATGCAATCTTGGGAACAAATGTGATTGCTTCCTAAACAAGCTTGCAAACAGACACTGAGTTTGCATTCAGGCTCCTATGGATTAAAAAACACTCATGGGTGAAATTTGAAGCATTGCACATCGATATTTGATGCTTGTGAATCAATCTGGAAAGAATAAATCCTAATTTGGAAATTTGACAAGTTTTTGTGCATTTTATTTCCTAATAGAAGTGAAAGTCTAAATTGATTGGTTTTCCCAATTGGTTTGGAAGTCTAGGTAGAAGAGGTGCATTTTTTTAAAGATTCAAAAATTTGAATTGGTTTAAGGTCGATTTGTACACTCCTAGTACTTCCGTGTCGCCCCATCCCAAAAAATATAAGTTGATCATCTTGCCTGATAGCCAGAATTCTCCATAATTGATTGGTTGCTTCAGTCATCCCCAATTGGGACCTTCAAGATGTATTGGGTTGCAATTTCTATTGCTTCCTGGCAGTTTGATGAATTGCCATTGGATGTGAAGTGACAGAAATTTTTCCCCATGCGGTGACACAGATTGGGGAGATCTAAGTATCTTTTTCTCTATCTAATTAAAAAAGACCAGGTGGTGTCATTTTGGCAAAGATTGCTAACATATTTTTTAAAGGAAACAAGCAATCTTGCTCATTGTTTGCTATCTTGCTTTTACACTGATGGTTTCTATCACATCTTGTCAAATTACACTTCAGCCTGAGTGTGTTTGGCTATAATCTAGATGAAAGGAAGTCAGAACAAGTTTTGGAAAAAGACCTGATATAGAACTTGTCTTAGCAGCATTGTGAAACAAGGGGCTTATAGTTGATTTTCAGGATAAAACTAAATGATGGATAAACCAAGCATCATTGTATGACATTTCTGCATATTTGCAGAGCATTAGTAGCTTAATCTACACGGAAATATTTTTTTTCGTTTGATTTCCATACTAGTGACTTACACTATGTGCCCAGCATCACTCAGTTACTATCAAAGAGATATAAAGCCTGCCCACATTACTGCCATTTTGACGTAAGAGTAATCGGATGATCCTAGAAGATGCTATAAATTATTGTGCAGAAACATCCTACGTGTTAAAATTATAATTAGCATTGCAAACTATAATTAGTATTTAAATGTATCATTTTATGCAAGTTTGACTTCAAAGGAATATGTTAGTAGGAAGAAGGGTCATACTATGTCTGCTTTAGAACAGAATATTTGTAGCTCAGGATTCAACTGTGGGGTCCTTGGTGCTCTCTGAGCTTGATTGTTTGCTTGTCGACAATTCAGTGCACTGATGATGTTACCTAGCTGGGTTATGAAACACCTTCAGGCAAACTATTGAGCTTAGAGAGCAGCAAATATTCCATATGTCTACTTTGTCCAGCATAAATCTCTTTGTTTTCAAGTAAAAATGGGAAAGACTGAGCCAAGCAATATTAGGCAAAATAAGCCTCATCAAATTGAATGAATTTGCTCCAGGTTATTATATATCACCTGCAATCATAGCTAGTTACTTGGGAAGAAATTCCATTGAAATGGATAGTGGGGATGGACTTATTTCTGAATGGACATTCATGTAGAGCCATTGTAACTAATTCCAGGTGTAATATTTGGATTGAAGCTTTCAGAAATTATATGTCATTGCACTGTTGGGAAGCTTAAGGAAACTGCCTACGATTTTTGTCATTTCTTCTTTCTGGTAGCGTTCAGCTAGAAAGGAAAGGAGAATTTACTTACTTGGAAGAATATATTTAGTTTTTGTAGGTAGAAGTTCTTTATAATCACTGATAAATGTTTTACAATGACTTCACCCTTCCTTATAACCTGGTGTCTCCCAATGTGTTGGAATATTTTAAATTCCCAACCAGCATAGCTATTTGGCTAGACATGGTGGGAACTATAATCCCAACACATAAACAGCATCAGATTGGAAAGGGCTGACAACAGCTTTGTGTCTGGTCAGTTGCTACTTGTGTTATAAAGCGATTAATTACTGAAAACTTTTAAGAAAGGCTACTTTTGGGAAATCCTCCCATTCAGCATAATTTCATGCCTACCCCTGAACCTATAATAAAAATAGTAGAGGTAATCCTTGATTTACAGCCACAATTGAGCCCAATATTTCTGTTGTTAAGTTTATTTATTTTTATTTTTATTTTATTTTTTATTTTTATTTGATTTATATGCCGCCCTTCTCCGGAGACTCAGGGCGGCTTACAGTGCGTTAAGCAATAGCCTTCATACTTTTGTATATTTATACAAAGTCAGCTTATTGCCCCCACAATCCGGGTCCTCATTTTACCCACCTTAGAAAGGATGGAAGGCTGAGTCAACCTTGAGCCTGGTGGGATTCGAACTTGCAGTAATTGCAAGCAGCAGAAGTTAATAGATGTTAATAACAGGGTGCTTTAAACCACTGTACTACAGGCTCTGTAGTGAGATGTTTGTTAAGTGAATTTTATCCCATTTTACAATTTATCTTGCCATAGTTGTTAAGTGAACACTGCAGTTGGTAACATGGTTGTTAAGTGAATCTGGCTTCCCCATTGCCTTTGCTTGTCAGAAGATTGCAAAAGGTGATCACATGACCCCAGAACACTGCAATGGTCATAAATACGAATCAGTTGCCAATTGTCTGAATGTTGATCACATGACCATGGGGACGCTACAATGGTCATGTGAAAAACAGTCACTTTTTTCAGTGCCATTGTAACTTCGAATTATCATTAAACAAATTGTTCTACTTGTAGTAGAAACATTGTAACATATTAGTCTTCTAAACATGATATTTTTATTTATGGGGATAAACCTTAAGAAAACATTCCAGCACATTTTTTCTTTGTGCCTCTGTGTACAAATAGAATCAGTTTCCACTTTTCTAATGGCTGCAGTGTAATGTTTTCCCATTTCATGCTTTAAACGAATGACAGGCAAGATTTCACAGATAAATATTTTATATAATTCAGTTGGACTGATCAGCAAAAACTCCAATGAAGGAGGTTGGCACTTGTTAGAATCCTCAATAGAAACAGGAAATGCCAAGATTACAGTTGAGACAGTTTTTGTTAGAAAAGTAAGTAATTTTAATTTACGTTCTAAAGAACAAACAGAAAGTGATGAATATGGCTGTTCTAAAAAAAATACCACCATCCTTTGAAACAAATTCAAGTTTTAATTTTTTCTGCACAGATTTTCTGTATTGACATATACTGTAATCTCTACAACATACACAATGTAAATTATGTGAAAATACCAAGTTAGTTATACACATAAATAAATACATTTGCTTCAGAAATACCAAAGTATTTTTTTAAAAAATCGGCATCATAAAACCACATTTTCTCAGATTTATCTAAAATTCTAGAGAGTTTGAAACAAACGAAAGAATGCCTGACTGCTTAAACAGGACAAGACAGTCTTGTGCAAATTGACATAACACATTCTAAGCTTTATGCAAAAATACAACTGCTTAAATATTTGTTCTTACTCCTAATTGTTCTTAGACCCCCATATCCCTCCCTCCTTAACTCAAACACCATTTAAAACAACTTGAGACAGGAACATGGTCAAAATCTGTTAGAATGATCATTGGTTTGTTTTAAGAAAGGCACAGTGATGAATTAGAATGTGTTAGCCATGAGAGAAAGCATTGCTAGCAAATTTTGTTCACTTGCACTCCAGGTTCTGCTTTGAAGCCAGATGACATTTAAAATATATATATGCACATACATATTTTTGAGGAGACAGTTAAATCTAAATATTCTGCCTTCAATGCTACACATTTGTCTGCAGCCTACTAGCAATATATTTTCTATATTTTACCAACCATTCAAGTTTGTGATGGGATGGACCCTTCAGAGTAACTGAGTATCAGACTTTTGGCCTGGCAGCTCTTGCCTCAGTCATAATTAGAAATTATAATCTACCTCAGGGCTGTCAAACTCGCGGCCTGCGGGCCGGATGCGTCACACACTGGCCACGCCCATGCCTGGTTTAGTGAAGGGGAAAACAGTCGCGATATGTCATGTGACGCTGCCGTGATGATGCGAGTTTGACAGCCCTGATCTACCTGTTCATTGCTTGCCATTTTTCAAGCCAAAGAACAGCAGCTAACCATAATGGTGCAACTTCTTGAGCGTTGTATAGGTGGGTCCTCTACAGATGGCATCTGATAATGAGGCACACACAAAAATTGATGCTCCAAATCTTACTGAATTTTGAAGGGGTGATGTGAGAGAGGAGGAGAGTCTAGCTATAATTTTTCCTAGGAACCCCCAAATTTTGATAATGGTTGAGAAAATGTGGAAATGCTCTTGCCAGTTTTCTCAAAATATCTTCTAAGAGAATTGTAGGCCAACAATCTAAAGGGAAGCCTGGAATGAGAAATGTGAAAGCAAGGGCCCAGGCATGTTGGCTGGCCTTGGTTAATATCCCAAATGTCCTTGTTACAGACTCTTTCCTCTGAAAGGGAAGAGCCAGTATTTTTAGATGGCTGGTGAACTTGGCAGTGTTCACCCCTGCCATGAGAGATTTGGAAGCTGTAAGATGTTGCTGGGTGTAAAACAGATGGGACTTTTATTCATTCTAATAATGGGAGTTACAAATCAGAGCATGCAGAAGACATCAGATGTGTCAAAGTCTGGTTTAGAACTTAAATGCCCTAATAATGCTTTTTCAAATCTATAGTCAGTCCATGAAAAAGAAGTATTTTTAAATTGGTGCTTCATTTGCGAAGTCTAAATTTGAAAGATTTTCCATGGCCAACCTTCCAACCAACCTAAGTTATAAAACTAAATGCAACAAGGGCAGGGTTTAGGATGTTTGGAATTAGGAGTCAAAGGTACATGCCAGTAAGGCTATAGTGCTAATGAAGGGGACAGCTCGTTCTTCTTGCCCTGTTTTTCTATTCTAAATTCTCCTGAGTTAGGTTTCAGTTAAGACTGGAAAAAAACACAAAACAGAAAAGGCAGCTGGCTTATTCAGTGTTTGTGGCACACTTGTCAATGTTCCAGAATTCGGAGGGTAGGACATGGCTGTTGAATGCCTTGCAAAGCACATCATGCAGTTTTTAAAAAATATACACTTATTTCTCTGTCTCATTGATCCAATTGCATGTATTCTACTTCTCAAGCCACAAAACAATCATCATTCTTTAGGTCCAATCAAACAAGTCATCTAAATCATGCTTTCTTTGATAAGGTCTTCATTATATTTTCTCGAGGGGCTGAGAAACATGTACAGCCCAAATCTGGGAATGACAGACACATTTCAATGGCCCAGAGTTAACATCAACAGAGGAGAAAAAAAAAGAAAAGAACAACAGCTCCATCTAAAAGAAGCAAAGATATCAGTTTCTCTTGCATGCCTGCTGAGAAGTGAGTTTTGCTGTATTAAATGTGGCTCATTCTCCCATTATAATACTTAATAAATACTATTAAGATCAGGAGTACAAAACTGACAATCACTAGATGATAAAAAAGAGAAAACTCTACCTCTTTGTTGCTGTCTTGCCATCACCTGAATCGTTTTACAGACCAGTCATGGTGGCCCAGGATAAAGCTGGGACCTTTGTCCAGAAAATTAAACAAAATCTTGCCACATTAACAGAATAGGAACCACTTCTTCTCATCCCTCTTTTTTTCCAGCTAAAAACTATTTAAGGAAGTTTTTGCCTTGCCGATAGGCTGACTAGATAACTGGTTTTTCTTTTTCTTTTTTGCACAGGGCAATAAAAGATGTGTCTCTCCTGATGTGAGACCAACAAATCATTCTATGAAAAGAGAAGAGTAGGATGACAGCCTTCCTAAATTAAGCTCCATAAACAGGCAGCATCTGCTGAACTTGCAATTTTGAAGCACCTTTGGGGGGGGATGGGAAACCCCCCCCCCCCCGTATTTCATGTGTTTTTCCTTGGTTTGTAAAACATTAATACAATAGTCCAGGAAAACTACATTTTTAATTTGTTCTTCCTGTTTCCTGTATCATGTATAAAAAAAAAGTTTGGATCTTTCATAGGTTTCCCTATACCGTTCTTTGCCAATGTGCAAGACAATGATTTATTCCTTAGAACTCAGGTGCCAAGAGAATGGCCAACTTTATATTACAGACAATAGTTAATTGGCCAAAGCTGTTAATTTACCCTGCTTCCCCATTGCTTTTGCCTTAACATAATGTTGTGGTTTTACATTGTTGGATATCAGTTGGCGAGATATGGATTCAAGACTTTTTCAGGTACTCAGCTACCAATGCCACTTGGGCCAGGCACTTCTTCTCAACCTCATCCACCTTGCGGGGGTATTGTTATGAGAAAAACTGGAAAAGAAAGCATCACACCCAAAGGAGCTCCTGGAGAAAAGACAGAGTGGAAATCTAACACTCTAAAGGGAGTGCAGTTCTTCACTGATAACTAGATATACAATGAACAAGCGCATGGGGATGGAAGAAGGGGAATAGAAACATAAAAACCAACCAGAATTGAGCAAAAATGGGAAGTCCTTCAAAGCAAGTTCGTTGATTTCTCCTGCAAATTTTGAGGGCAGAATGGCACTTTGAAAATTCTGTAGGAATTTGTAATAATTTCTCCCTCATAATAAAAATCCGTGAAATGATCAAGATATAGTAGCAGATTAATGAGGGAGGTAATAAAACCTCCCTCATTAATCTGCTACTATATCTTGATCATTTCATGGATTTATATACCAGAATGGGCAACATTTAATCCTAGTTTTAAAAATCCCTATACAAATTGGCCATGTAGATGACAGATCATGATATTCACGAAGATCGTGATTATTTTGTCCTCTTCTAGAAGCTTTCTATCAAGAGTAAAAGAAATATATTGGGAGAAGGCAGAATAAAAGAGTAACTCTACTTCAACCTACTCTTCACTAGATGCAGATTTTAACAATTACTCTCTAGGAAATGTTACCAAGTCTAGCCGGCTGTGCTATAGGCTACATTTGAAGGTCATGACCTCCCAAAATTTCATACTTAAAAGATGGCAATATCAAATTGCTATCCAATACCTCTTTTTATGTTTTTTCAGTTGAAGCCCCCAGACGCTAAGGAATCCACTTAATAAAACAAGCATCTCAAAATCTATGTAACAAGTAGGACTTGTTAAATAAATCAAGGCAGTAAACATACAACTATTCCTTCTTCCTCCTATTTTCCCCATAGCACCATGTCAGGTGATCTGGCCTGAGAAACCAGCCAGCTGGTTTTTCATGCCTAAGGCAAGACTAGAACTCAAGTCTCATGGTTTTTGGTGGGTGCCTTAATCACTTAAATCCAAAATATAGATATTTGAGCTATGCAACCAGGGCAAACATGATTTGGTGCATTTGTACCATCTCAACTTGTCTTTTCTAGTTTTGTGCACCGGTTATGACAGACAGTGGCATGAGCTCAGAAAATGATGCAACTGCTTTCAAGTGTTTCCATCAGGTGCTATAGTATCTGTAAGCCCCTTGTGCACTGAATCATACTTTGCTCTTCAGAACTAAATATATGCAGAGTATCAGGAGATTATTTACAATAATAGATAGTTGTTGATGCACTAGTAATGGGTTTCAAAGCAAACAGTGCTTGATTTTTTTCCTCTTTTTTTTGGGCAAATCAATGAAAGTCTAAACAGAAAAGCAGCCACAATGCCAAACAAGGACATTACTAGGAATGTTCATGTTACTTTTGAAATATACTACCATTCAGGGATAGAATTATGTGGTCCTCTATGTAATGTTAGATTCCAAACCAAATCAGCCCCACTCAAAATGGCCAGAGATCATTTTATTTTACATTAACCCATTTTATTCCTAACATTGACATATATAAAGTTTGATTTTGGCTCAGTTAAAATTCAGGGATTTATTCAGGAAGATTGAATCTAAGTGAATAGTAAAAGGGCAAATATCCCTCCAGTGAAGAACTGCATTAACATTGTTAGAAAATGTCATAAAAATGAAAATGTTGTGTAACTAGGAAAATTGTTCTGGGTGAAGTTATAACAGCCAAGATGAACCTCACCCAAATATGTTGAACTGCAATTCTCAAAATGTCTTTAACCCAACTATCTGTGAATAACAAAATCTCTATCCCAAAACCTGGAAAACAGTAGAATGGAGAAAAACCTTGTGTTGGAGATATACACACAGGCACATAACTTGTGTTGTTAACTTTATAGGATAATGTATGTGTTAAAAATAATAAAGTGGTTGCAATGATTAACCAATAAAAGTAGCTGCAATGGGTTTCTCTCAATTAAAAAATAATTCCAATGAAAGGATAGTATCTATATGTACATCTACAAATGTAAATGCCACCTCTCATTTTCTAGAACAGCCAATGCCTCATCTAATGAGGATTGTGGAAAGTGAAACCCAAGTGAAACTGAAGAAGAGATTAGAATAAGAGAGGGAGAGAGAGAAAGAAAAAGAATAAACTTGCATTCCATGGAACTGCCATAATTTGCCCAAGAGAATGGATTTTTTCACATTTCCTAACGTAAGGAATGCGATCAGTTATCACAATTTTTCTTATTAAAAGAAGCAAAAACAAAAAATGGAAAAAAATGGAAAACAATAACATGCGTACAGTTATATACTGTATATATACATAAAATAAGCTTTACACCAGAGCCAAGTCTGAAATGAAATTAAAAAAGAGACTTTTTAAAAAGTTTTCTTTTTAAAGAAAAAACAAACAAAAATTATAAAGAGAAATGTTATAAGAAAAAAAAAACATTGATGGCATCAGGTATCTTTAGCTTCTAAATATGTCTGCTTTGAACAAGAGTATCAATTCAGCTCACATCAGGGGTATGTTAGTTGATTGGCATCTTCCCCTGGCATGCCAGGTCCTGCAGAACCAGAGTCAATTAATAGCACTAAACCATGGTATCATTTGTTCACTTTGGGTTTCAAGTGATGTTTAAACCAAATATCTGGCTTCTTTTGAGGTCTAAAACCACGTTGCATTAGAGAGGCTTATCTCTTAAAAAACAAGCAGAGAAATGTATTGGGAATGTTTCTTTTGGTAAGTACCAATCTGAATTTTGACTTTTTTCTTTGGAAACAGTATCTGGAACAAAACATGCTATCTTGTTCTCTGGGACGGATCTACTTGACAAAGCAGAACTAGAGTATCAATAAAGTTGTATAAATATTTTCTGGGAACTAAGAGAATACTAAGGGTATTCTTTAGGTTTTTCTCTGGGGTTAGAATGGCAGTCTCAGGGTTCAAGAAAAAGGTATGAACAAGTTGCAGCATAAACTTTATTAAACAATAATGCTTAGAACGCTATAAGAAAGGGGAAATGAAATATGATTTCTCATGTGTTTTACAAGCTGGTTTTAATTTATTTGCTTTTCATTTTCATTCTGATGGTGCTACAGCGCTACGCCTTCTTAATCTTTCATATCCTGACATTTACACAAACACCTTGATATTTCTGCAGTTGGAATATTAAATGTCTACAAAGAGAGCTAAGCAAAGATAACAAATTATCCTGACTCAAAAAAGTATAGAGCATTTCTGGCTAACCTTCTTGATGTGCTTTATTCCAGTTCTACATAATATATATGGAACTTTGGCAGAGTTTGAGCAGTGTGGAGAAGAGGTGAAATTATATTGTAGGCTTTATTCACTGAACTCTGTTTTTTGCCGTGACTAAACATAATTCCTTAACAAAAGTGCTTCTAACATTGTGGAGCGAACATCCATTTCATTTCTCATTTTTCAGTAATAAAATAGGCAAAAACTGAAACACTACAGCAACTCCTTGAAATCCTAAAGTTAGTGCCAAGAAAGATACAATTATAAAACCACGTAGAAATATTTACACATCCATGTAGGTAAATTCTGAGCATCCAAAAATATTTGTGTCTTCTTGCTTAACTCTTTTACAGCTCTTTCCCCTGTTCACATTAAAGAAGTTTTTCAAAATATTACTGATGTCCTACAGTACTTTTCATTAGACTTCCAAAAGCTTAGGTCAAATTGGGTGAGTGCTACTATTTGGTTGCTGACCTTGACTTGGGAGTTTCTCAGAGACTTTTGATGAGGATGAAAATGTAGCCTTTTCATGAAGTGAAGCAAAATATTGGGAAAGTAATCAACATTGTTGTTTGCTACTTATGAAGGTACTACACTTCAATTAGAAACCATTATTTTGATTGCTGAATACAATATGGACATTATTATATTGTGACTATTTTAGGTGTTTTTACTTCAGAACTTTTATAAAAAACATACATAGAAATTTTTAGACATGACAACTTCTAGTACATTGTAGCAGATGGAACCACCTTAATTGTGGTAGAATGAGTTACAAGAGGGAGAAGTAAAGAGAAGCATCAACCTTAAATCTTTGCTATGCAGAAATTACACAGGAGGGATCCTTCCAATTTCTTCTCAGCATTTATCAGATAGTTATGCAGAGTTTGCTTTGGTCCAACAAGATTTTGTCTATGGGAGAACATTACGGTGGATTTGATTTAAACCAAGTTGATTTAAATCACGATTTAAATCACTAGTAAAAAGGCTTGATTTAAATCAACTCAATTTAAACCATAATTTTTAAAGAGCAACTGTCATCTCTGTCCCGCAGCGGCTCTTCCTCTGACCCGCTATTGATTCACTGACAATCCCATTCACTTTGATGGGACGGTTGGTGATGGGGCAGTGACACAACAAGGTGAGGGACATGGCAGACAGCAGGTAAATGGATGCCCGCTAACAGGTGCTGCTATGATGGATCTGAAATGACAGGTGCTCTTTAATATTATATTTATAAGCTGCTTAGAAGGTTTCACTTTCTTACTGCTTGCCCTTCCTCCTCACACTTGGAGCCTGGTGGTACAGATGCATTTCTCTTCAAACAGACATACAGTTTGTAGTGTACATAGATTTGCAAAACAATGGGATAAAGGAATATTCCTGAACTTTATGATTTACCTCATGGTTACTATGAAATTGTGTGACTGCATCAATGCAAGTGCATGTTATCTCAGCTTGCAGAGCATGGATTCATTGAATGAGTTTACCAAAAATGTAAATATTGCAGAATGTCAGCCTCATGCTACAATCTGATTTAAATTTAAAAAAAATATCTGATTTTTAATTATTATTTTTTAAATCATCAATTTTTTTATCCACCCTGGAGAACATGCAATAAAGAAACTGCTTTCAATTTTTACACATATTGGTCTTAGTTTCCCAACCCTCATGGAAAGCCTCACCAATAGGAAGGCGGCTCATTAATAGGGCTCATGGGTGGGACAATCAGAATCCATATGAAGCCCATAAAGCTTTATTAATGGGAGGCTTTTTATAATAGAGAATGATTTCCAGAAATGTCTATCTAGTCATTCTCTTGAGTATATAGCAATCAAAATTATCTACCCTAGTGGTCTTGGTCTTGTAAGGAGTGATCATCCAGCTAATGCGCTTCAAGATAAGAAAAAAGAATCTGTTCCGAAAGCTCTAGAAATGTTTTTAAGGGAACATAAGCAAGCTTGGCTGGTTCAGATTCAGGGTCCTTCTAACCCAATATCTCACTTTGCAAAATGACTAAGATTCAATAAAGGAGAGTATTAAATATTAAATATATTAAATATTCTCCTTTAATGATTAAGAATACTAAGATCCAGTTTCAAAGTTCACAAGTGGGTCACAGATGGATAATCTACCAAGCCATCAGTCGTCTGATGAATTGCACACCATTAACATTTAGTCAATGCTTTAAAATCACATTAGTCAATGTTCAGCATTACAATCTATGCAGGTAAAATTTGTTATATAGAAGTCCATTTCTTGCTAAAGAAATACTTGCTGCGCTGAATTAAAGACCCATCAATGAAAGGTCCTGACCTTAACTGCCAGGAGGTAGTGGGATGGGTGGTGGGGACATTCCATTCCATCCACTTCTTATACCATGCATGGCTTTATTCCTAGTTGCCCTAAATAGCCCTTCATGGCATGGGCCCAGGGTACTTGCAGGACCACCTCCTACCGACCTCCCACCGCCCAGTGTGCTCACATAGGACTGCCCTCCTCCAGGTGCCATCGGCCAGACAATGTCGCCTGTTGGCGCCCAGGATGAGGGTGTTCTCTATGGCCGCACCGACCCTCTGAAACGAGTTACCCACTGGGCTCCAGAAGGCTCCCGACCTCCGCTCTTTCCGTGGTGACCTGAAGACGTGGCTTTTTCAACAAATCTCCTGATTTGTTGGGGATTTTAGTTTTAACTGTCAGGGATTTTAATTGGATTATTTTAGTGTTTTATTGTTGTGAGCCGCCCTGAGTCCTTTGGGTGAAGGGTAGCATATAAGTATGATAAAAATAAAATAAAATAAATAAATAAATAAGGTGGCCCATGGAATCTGAATGTTTTATCAGAATGAACAAACAACTTTCACAAAGTCACAACACAAGCTCCATCCATTCCATACATGCATATACAAAACATGTAAAAAAATTGGCAGTTTGTATCCTCAATTAAGATGCTCATTTCGTACTTTGTCCTCCTCTCCCTTTAGATCCCCATGCTAATATGCCCCCTTGTTTGTCTTGCCCCCCCCCCAACATCATCATCAGCATTGCTTTAAGATTGTCTAATGATTGACACGATGGAGTACATAGAGAGTCTGAAAAGTATAGACGAGAGTTTTCCATTCTCAATGTGAGTCTTCTTATCATTTGGGAAGGAAATGCATTTCTTTAAGATTAATCCGAATTGTTTCCGGGTACAAATCAGAAAGTAAAGATTGCTGAGCTTGCTTCCGACATTTTTTAGCCAAAGCAGTAACAACAGTAAGTAGGCTGCTCTACACACATATTTATCTGTATCTGTGTACTAATGAGAAAATTATTTCTACGACTGTTTAACTCACCTCTATGATCATGCCTTGAAATAAAAACCCACAAAACAAAAAGACAAAAAATATGGTAAACTTTCCTACCCTGCCCCAAAATAACTTTCCAACTCTCTGAAAACCATCTGACCTGCTCCCCCAATGATGTCACCATTACAATGCTTCTTCAGGGTCAGAAAAACTGAAAACAAAATACGTAGCTCACAATCCCAAGATTGCAGCTTCTGCTCCCCTCCCAAATCTAGATCACTGCAGATAGACTGGCTCAAGGGAAGGTGTATCCATTACCAATAATGGGTAGGTAGGATCATTGAGGCTATCTTCTTTCCAAAAGTGTCCAATCAAAGCAAAAAAAAAAAAAAAGCAGCAATACTTCTAAATCTTATCCACTAAAAGTTTCTTATCTCAATTTGCAAGGATTCACCAAGAGAAAAAATTAACAGCATAAAATTAAAACAGTCCAAATAGAGACAAGCATTCCTCCTTGTGAACCCTTTTCAGTCTTGGACGAATGTAATCGAAACAACTGAATTTCACATCATACAACAAATTAGATCTAGGCTTCATCAGGTTTAAAATTGACCCATTAAGATAAATATGACTATAGCTTAGCTAAAAGAAGTCTGTTCAATTTTAAGGAGTTTAAATGTGACATAGCCCAAATATATGCTAATATACTCATACTGACAAGACTATTTTTTATGACCAAGTCAAAAAATTTGAGCTTTAACTATACTTCCTAAGGGGCAATTCTAATGCAGTACTCAAAGCAAGTGATATTAACTGCCAGGGGGTTTATCCTCAAATAAGTGGTCCAAATGGTAGCCTTAGTTTAAATAAATCTAATTTTGAGAAGACTTATTAATATACCTAAGGAAAAGATTGCTGCAAAATCTGGGAATGGATCTTCATGTATTCCATATTCTGTAAATACTAAACTCTGACTTACATGTCTTTTCATCACAAAGTGTGTCATTATACAAAAAGTGCTGCTAGGTGAATTAGCTTTCTTTTAAGTTTTTCTCCAACTGACAGAGTGATTACTTCATCTTTGTCATCAATGTTCTTTGACTTTGGAGAATGGCAATTTCAAAGCGTACCAAACAGATTGCATTTTTGCATAGAGGTGTTCACATACTACAAGAGGACTGTTAATTATCTAAAACAAAAGGGAGATTCACAGACCAACCACCTGCATTTCTATGCTGATGTAAGCATCAGCAAAATTGTAATCAGCACTGGATGCACCGGCACATTGTCCTTAGTAAGTCACAGAAAGGCAAACCTGCTACAATTAACCCAACAGCCCTTGTAGAATCCAATGAAAATGTAGCCAAAAATGTATGTCCCCCCCTCAAATCTGGTACTGTTGAGTCTTGGTATATATTCTATGTATACCAGTCACATTCAATATCATATTGTGGAAAACAACCACGAAACTAATGCTAAATGTTCAGATCCCCTTTAAAGCTGATTCTGATTTCAAATTTTTAGTACACTTAACTTTTTTAAAAAAAAAAAACCAAGAAAATGAGATAAGCCAGAGCTTGCGTTCTGAAATATAATGATTTGTTAGTAAAAAGGCACAAACATGCATACATAGTTATATCCAGAAAAAATCTTCTACAGATAGAAGCATCTCCCTCTATTAGTAGGAGTAGCTTGATCCAGCAGATTTTTTCTTCTGGCTAAAGAGATGAAGAGACGAGCTCATCTTTACTGATTCTATCTCTCCAAGTGATTCCATTAGGCCCTCCATATCTGCTCCAAAATTTAATGGAGCCTCTGCAGTAGTCAAGACTGTATAATTGGGGACTGTAGAAATTGCTATCCATGTAGTATTCTCTTTTGCTACCAATATTATTTTGAATAGGGGTACCCTGGTGGAGTGTCCCTTTGTTTTTGGACAAGGCACCAATAAAATAAAAGCTCTGATTCAACCCATCTGTTTAAAATCAAGAAGGCATTGCAATTAATTTCTGTTTTTGGAAGCTTCCTCTGCATATAACTTTCAGTATGGATGGACCTCGATTTACAACCATAATTAGGATTAGAATTTCCATTGCTAAGTAAGCTGGTGCCCAATTTTATTATCTTTCTTGCTGTAGTTGATTAGCAAATCATCGCAATTGTTCAGTGAATCATGCAGTTGTTAAGCAAATCCAGCTTCACCCATTGATTTTTCTTGTCAGAAGCCAACTGGGAAGGTCGAAAATGGCAATCACGACTCTGGGACAACGCAACTGTCATAAATACAGTTGCCAAGCACCCAAATTTTTATCACGTGACTGTGGGGATGTTGCAATGTCATAAGTGCAAGGACTGGTCATAAGTCTTCATATCTTCGAACAATCACTAAATGAATGGCTATAAGTCAAGGACTACCTCTATTGGGGCAGAAAAAGAGCAAATGCCATTCACTATTAGTTCCAGTTATCTTCTAAACAATTTCTTAAAAGAGGCAGCTCTATTAAGACAGGTTTATTCAAAGAATTAGATGCCATTCAATTAATTTACAGCAGATGCATACACTTTGTTCAGTGTCAGCCCTTCAACTTTTTAGTCCAATCATGTCTACTCAAAGGGCAGCAGTTCTCCAGGGTAAAAGACAGAAAACTTTCTTGGACAGACATGGGACCTGAGACATCATACATGTTGAAGCATATTTTTTTCTTTCTTTTAGAATATTCCCCAATTTTTAGTTAGTATAATGATTCAACATCATTTCTCCCATCCATTTGGTGACTTCGCATAATCAAACTTTCCTTCTTAAAAACAAGAGTGAACTGACATCGGAAAGTGAGACTTAAAACACAATCTATAAAATAATACCTTGGAGTACAAGTGAGTTGTGCAATATTAACTTGTGCTTCCGATTCTCTGGCCCCCCCCCCCCCATTCCATTCCCCATCAGGATTACAAATTTGTCAGATTCCTTCCCACATAAAACGGTATCACAAATCAATTTCAGTCTTGGCTTTGAGAGTAAACGCTACCTTGTTTCTTTCTTGAAAAAAGTTTGCATCTTTCTCACGGTCTTATGTTTGAGATGGGTGACACAAAATCCTCAAAAGTGTGAATGAAATCTTGAGGTATGCTGACAAGCCTCCGAATATGTCTTAAATCCAAAACTAGATCTGTGTCGTGATAGCTTTTATGGGTTTTTAAAAAAAAGACATCATTGATCCCAATGGTGTTTTCACTTAAGCCACAATTATGTGCATCTTTATAACAGAACTGAGGACATTAAGATAGGACTTCTATTTATAGAGCTCTGATGCCACTTCCAGAAAAATAGAGAATAAGCGGGGAAAACATTCCTGAAAGTCTTGAAATTTTAAAATATTTTCTCTTCATCAAAAAAGGTTGGTCCTTCAGAAAACAAATTTTACCTGCCTCATAAGGATATGTGACCACTGATGACACCAGAGAAAATGTGGAATGTATGTTTTCTTCTTACAGTGGCACATGGTTTTGGCTGCAGTGAAGTTTAGGCATAACTTGTTCACTCACAAGCTAGCTTGCTGTCAAAACTGGACAGGGCAATAGCAAAAGCTTGTACTGCACACATAGGATAATTATAATCCATTGTAAAAATATCTTCTGCCACACGGCCAAACTGCATCACTATGTAGTCGGCTGAAAGAATAAAGAAACATAAAGATATGACTTTTAACACATTTTAGATTATGAGGACAGTACTAAACCAAACTGTATAATTAGAAAAAAAAAGAAGTAACGTCTATCTCCTTAGATTACGGTAGCTGAAATCTGAACTAGGACACAGTGTTCTTCAGAAAGCAATGAAATACTGAGCAGCTGGGGAATATCAAGCCACAGCAAAATTAAAAGTGTACATTCAAAACTGAAGTTTGACTAAAATTAAGCAAGTAGGGCTTGTCTATATATTACAAATCACGCAACTAGGCCAACTCAGATACTCAAGACTATGTTTAAGGGGGAAATATTTGATGTAAAGATAGTAAACAGAAGCTATTTTAATGTTTATATTTTAATCACCAGGTACAATAGTAGGGGATTTAGGATTAATATTGCTTTTCCTGATTTTTTTAAAAAAATATTTTTATGTTCAAGTGCATCTATTTTAGGAATAACTAGTAGCGACTTCTTTATAAACCTAAATTTCAGTAGTGATTGTCAAGTATTTCTTAAGATATTATCAGTCTACTTTAAATTATTTCATCAATAATGAATTGTTTCATCAATAAAATGTTGAATTTTAAATATTATGACAATTTGTACAGTCCGCATATATACTATTTTTTTTTGTTTTTGTTTCATTTATTTTGTAGTTTTGCAGTTCATTTACTTTGTTCCTCGATGTTTTAAAATAGATTTTAAAAATGTTCTGATAAAAAAAAAAAAGAAATGTTGCCCAGCTGTGTGGTATCCGCCACTTCCGCACATGGCACGGATGTCCTTATAAATGACATTCTTTATAAGTCAGGAAACAGAAAAGGATCCAAAAACGCTGGTGGGATGAATAGAACAAAATCAGAAGACAGCTGCAGTGACTGGAAAAAACTCAGCAAGCTACGCTTTTTCCTTCCACTTCAGCTTCCATATTGTTAAGCCGGCTGATCCCCCAAATAGTTGCCTCCCAACATGCTTTGCGCACCCACTGCTGAAAGGACAAAATTGAAGCCTGCCAGCCAGCGCTTAGAGCAAAGTTAGGATGTGGTGAATGAACCAGTGATGAAGAGAAGAACTACTTCCTAAGCAGGCATTTCTGGGGAGGCTTTCATCAGATTGATGATGTTTCTTCTGGCACACGTTAAAATGGTGAAGGCACACCATCTGCCCCCCCCCCCCCCCAAATCACCATTAAATGATGAGGTCAAAACTACATCTGATAACCGTGGGCATTAGGATATCTTTATAGATTGAATTAAGGAGGGCGAATTTTAAAAAAATACGCATCCGACCAGAAACAATGCCTCCGTCATAAAGATTTCACCTCTCTCAAAAGTAATTATTATATTATGGTTTTTCGCACAGTCAGCCAGATGTTCAGACTGGATCTGGCATTTTTATCCACCTATCAAGTCCTTCCCAATGATCTGGGATAGACAGATGTGGATGTTTGATGGTCTTAAAGGTATTGTTGCAGGATGTAAGCTGTTTTGAGTAAAGCTGCCTTTTGCAATTAACTGACGGTGGTTTTGTCACTGATGATAGTGTTCAAGTGATGCTCCAACCCAAGGTGCCTATTACTATCGGTGCTACCTTTGCTTTCTTTTGTCACAGTCATTGCGTTTTGTTATCTTCTCCAATTCTTTCTCTTCTATTCTGCTGTCTCCGGGTGATTAAATTGTACACCACCCAGAGCCTCTCTGTGAGGATGATGAGTGGTTAAAAAGTTTGATAAATAAGTAAATACTGCCACATCCACTATCTCAACTTTTTTGTCTTTCTTATCAACAAGTTATTAAGTCTTGGGTGTTATGTGGCAGGTGTTATGCAATAGGGTGGCACTCTTCAGCTAAATTAGAAGCGGTTTATGTGCTACTCTGAGAACTAGCTATCAGTGTCTTAGCTATTCATATTTTATTTCATTTTACTCTTTGCCTCTCCTAGCTCAACCCAAGGTCCTTGAGGATACAATAGAGGGACTACCGTATTTTTCAGAGTATAAGACGCACCGGAGTATAAGATGCACTTACCTTTTTTGGTGAGGAAAAGAAGAAAATCTCCCTCTGCCTCTGAGCAATTTTGCCTCCTTGCAGCAAACAGCCAACAGCCTGCTTTATTTTCATTTTTGTTTTCAGCATAGCTTGATTAGCACAAGG
Source organism: Ptyas mucosa (assembly GCA_012654045.1). Classification (NCBI taxonomy): domain Eukaryota; kingdom Metazoa; phylum Chordata; class Lepidosauria; order Squamata; family Colubridae; genus Ptyas; species Ptyas mucosa. Next base: position 11,006,925 of record WNWU01000001.1, on the reverse strand, counting down.
AAAAAAAAATCTGCTCCAGCAATTTACCTCTTTGCAGCAAGCAGCAGAGCCCTGCGCAAAACAGCTGAGAGTCGGGAGGCCGATCCAATCAACTTGTGCTAATTAGGCTGTGCTGAAGCTGAAAGGAACTGTTTTACTTGCTGTTTGCTTGCAGGGAGAAACTGCTGCGAGGCAGAGGCCAAAGGGTAGGGGCCAGTGGGGGGGCAGGGCTACATTCAGTGTATAAGATGCACCTAAATTTTCAACCCCTTCTAGGGGGGAAAAGTGCATCTTATTCTCCGAAAAATAGGGTATATTCAAGCCAGAAGAACACAGATGAGTGTTTTAAGCTGAAAATAGTTGGGAAGTCTTATTAGAAAAGATTGCCCTAGATTTCACCCTTGCCAAAAACTTCATCAAAACATCAAAATGAATGAATGACAACCATCCAAATTGCCCTATTCATAGGTATGCTATCAATATCTGAGAACAGGAAACTGCAGTAAGAGAAATACAACATGAATTTTGGTTTGAGGAAACCTAACATATCTTTAGTATCATTGTATAGAGGATCTCATTAGATTTCAGAAAAGCAATTTGTGTTCCAACAAGTTTAACTGGAGAAGTCATACTTACGATCATTGTCGTGAATAATTTGGAAGTTTTTCACTGAGGCCTGTGTTACACGACCATGGAAATTTAAAACATAAGACTGAGTATCATCATTCCAGACTGGAGTTTTGTTGTGCAGCTCAATGACACTCTCTGTGTTTTTGTTTTGCCATCTTGAGAGGAGTGTTTCGTGTTCCTATCAGAGCCACGGATAAAAGTTTGAGTTTAGCCGAAAGCTATCTGCCACTCTTTGTATATATACCAATTTCCCATTCCAGTGTTCAAAACCTTCCTAAAATAAAATCCCTAGCCCTCCCAAATCAACTGCTTAGATTGTCAGATCTACATGCTATTCTAACTCCATTTGTCATTGGGGAGCATACTGAGATCAACTAACAAATACAAACACTAACTCTGTTACATTCTAGACTTATATAGTAAAGTGGTATAAGCTAGTTTGGAATCAGTTTGGAAATCACAGGCATGCCAAAATATGGTACTTCCCAGATCCTGTTGTAGTTCATATTTCTAGAGGGGCAAGGTTTGGATTACATTTGGGACCTTCTATATGGCATAGTAAATGGATATAGCAGACTTGCAGGTGACCCAGCATTAAATCTTCACACATAAATATACTCTAAACCAGTGATGGCTAACCTTTTTGCCATCACGTGCCAAAAGTGCCGTGGGGTCACACGCACGCGTGCCCACACCCATAATTCTATGCGCCCCGCCCCCCCGTGCTCATCCCACCTTTGGCACGTGATGGCACAGTGGGCCCGGTAGGCCGGCTTTTTGCTCTCCCCAGGCTCCAGAGCCTTTCTAGGAGGGCAAAAATGGGGAGGGCAAAAATGGCCTTCCACACACCCCCAGAGGCCCTCCGGAGGCCAGAAACAGTGTGTTTCCTGACTTCTGGTGGGCCCAGAATGCCCGAAAATCAGATGGCTGGTGCACGCATGTGTGCCAGAGCTGAGCTCACGTGCCCACCGATATGGCTCCGTGTGCCACCTGTGGCACCCATGCCATAGGTTCGTCATCAGGGCTCTAAACATTTCTATTGGTTTTAACAGGAGGCAGTGGCACCTATTATCTTGCCAATGTTGAGGAAGAATAAGAACGTAATTATATATATCAGACTGAGGCAAAAATATAGAATTGAAAGAATGCAAATGTCTTCAGTGACACAGTCCTCAATAAAGATACAAATATGTCAATATATTTTTCCATATTTGCCAAGAAAGTACTTGCTTTACTCCAGTAACTCCATTTTAACCTTCTTATTAAAAGATATGAGAAGAATGAAACGTTAAAACTTTTACAGATCAGGGGATAGCAATGTCTCAGATTTTAAGTAGTAGTATTTTTTATTGTCATTGCTCTCTTCATGAAAGACCTTCATAGTTTCAGTGCAGAATTCAAGTAGCAATATACAGTTCCTTGTAGCAAGTCATTACTCTGGTGTTAGAAAAGAAGATCTTCTATTAGTTACTGCATAACTGCTGGCAACAGAGCCTTGTTGTATGCATGACTGCAGTTTATTATCCACAACTCTGGACAGTTGAGTGCTTCAGATCAGATAGAAGCATCCATAACATGTGAAGACTCCTTGCAGCAGACAATGCTGAACATAATCTAGTCACTTATAGATTATATGTAACTAGGAGTGTAACAGTGTAACTAGGAGAGAATAAGGGCCTCTCCCTGCTCCTCACACTTAGATTGAAGATTCTAAGATTTCTCCCCCACTTCCCCCTCCCCTCACCGACAGATGTATGTCTTCATGCTTTGTTTGGCTTAAAAAGAAAAAGCACAACAGCCTAAAGAGTGGGAGTAGGAGGGTGGGCAACAGGAGCCAGAGAAAAGGCAGAATTTGAAGAATAAATTTGTATTTCGGATTGTTTTCCTGGTTCACTTTTAAAACATGCAAACTCCCCCCCCCCCCCCCCCCCAAGGCTGCACATATTGTGCTGTCATTTATGTTTTTCTCTCCATTCTCAGCATTTCTGCCAGTAGGACACAGACTGATTGTCTGTGTGAACATGTAACCCTGGTACTGTCTGCTGAAGAGCTTGTGTGAATCTTGACACTCAGCAGGGGCTCTGAACACAACTTTTAGCAATCTTTTAGTACTGTCTGCAGAAAAGCTTGTGTGAGCCTTGACACCAAGCACAGGGCTCTGCAAATGATTTCTAGCAAACCAACTCCTGCTGTTGACAATGACATGTTAAAAGTCAACATGCATAGACCTAAATCCAATGAATACAAACCAATCAAATGATCTGTGGCCAATCATACTTGTGCTAGTAATTAACATATGTAGTATCTGTGATATAGAAATGACTAATATCTTTCATAGATCTTCAGGTTCACTAATTTGGGAAGCTACTGATTCCTGTAACTGCTTATAACAATATATAAGAAATGAATTTCCAGAGGTCCCAGCCTCACCTGGCATTTTTTCTAGTTTATGATAAGTGTTATTTTTCATGACAAGTTTTTTAGATAAAAACAATGCTTATTTCAGACATAACAATGCTAACAATTGATGTTAGTAACAGTCAGAGTAGTAGTAAATGGCTTTCTCTATTTTTCCCACTAAGTTGAAGAAGGGTCATTATGACAAGGTGAGTAAATCCCTGACTTCAGAACAGCCAGTTCAGGAACAAATGGAAACTCAAACCCCAAAAACGTGCCAGTCTCATTTTAACACAACTGGGAATTATAAACCCAATCTGTAGAGATTCTCAGTCATCCAGGTCATGGTTGTCCCAAAGGTGCTTTTTCAGGAGGCAACTGGACTGAATTGGTTTTTCTTTGAAGACGTTTTGCTTCTCATCCAAGAAGCTTCTTCAGCTCTGACAGGATAGTGGGAAATTGAAGGATTTATATTCCTTGAAGACAGCTAGTCAATTGTATCCTTTTAGGGGGTCGTTGAAGCACTTGGAGGTTTATCTGTGTCTTCAAGGTCACCTGAGTAGTACTCCTGGTTCCTGTAGTCTGCAATTTTTTCCCCCTCTGGAAATCCATTCCTACTCCCACACCATTCCAAGGGTGTTCATCCCAAATTGTATAGCTAAAAGTCTGTAGAGATCCTCAGTCATCCAGGTCATGGTTGTCCCAAAGATGCTTTTTCAGGAGGCAACTGGACTTTCTTGTTTTTTCTTTGACCAAAGGAACCAGGAACACTACTCAGGTGACCCTGAGGACACAGATAAACCTCCAAATGCTTCAATGACCCTCTAAAAGGAGGCAAATGACCAACTGACTGCAAGGAATATAAATCCTTCCATCCCCCACAATCCGGCAGAACTGAAGAAGCTTCTTGGAGAAACATCTTCAAAGAAAAAACAAGAATGACCAGTTGCCTCCTGAAAAAGCACCTTTGGGGAAAACCCAATCTATCTCATGGGGCGACTAGGGAGAAATCATTAGCAGAGGAAAGACAATTTAGGCTTCTTTCACTTCCTGGAGGAACGACAGAACACAAATCTAACTAATAACAAATCCAAGCAGAACAGAGGGGGTGAATTTTGTATGTTTAAGAAACATTTTTTTCAGATTAAAACAACATTTTTTTTAAAAAAAAAAACCTGTTCTCTCCTGTTGCAAAGAATATAAATTATGCCAGAATCTGGGATAGTGTTATAGCATCCGCCCATCCTCTGCATTTAATCCCTTTTTTCCCTATCCTCTGAATTTGTCCTCAGTGGCTATGAAAATATTTATAGATGAATTCTGGGCTTCTTCACCTATGAAGAAGGAAATTAAAAAAACAATGTCTCCCAGGACTGACATGTAATTGCATCCTTAAACTTGGTTGAGCTAGTTTATGGTGATTGAGATAATGGTGACTGACTTACATTCCGTGGTCTGATGGAAACTCTCTCATGATCCATATTCATTCCAGGTATGATGACACTCATTTTACGAGGACCCTTAAACCCCAAAACGTTTGTTTCCTGTTTTAAGACAATAAGATAAATACTGAAAATACAATAGACCTTTATCTAAGAGGGAGGGAGGGAGGGAGGGAGGGAGGGAAGGAAGGAAGGAAGGAAGGAAGGAAGGAAGGAAGGAAGGAAGGAAGGAAGGAAGGAAGGAAGGACATAAATAGGCTCAGAATTTGGTACTGGGTGCACTTTAATCGTGTAATGAATGATTTATTTTTAACAGCAGCAATATCAACAACATAATTTAGCACTTTAAACATTTATCTATCGTAGTGCTTTGATCATTCTAATGTACTTGATACATGCCATGGTAATCTACTAAAGTAAGTCACTTTAAAGCATTGTTCCTCAGCCTGATGCTCTTTAACTAAGGAGACCACATGAGCATTTTCTGGAAATTAAAATCCAAAACATTTGGAGGGGGAAATCTATACTGCATCTATCTATCAGCCAAAGTTGAGTAATAGTGGACGCCTACATACTGATGCTGTAGGAGAGAGATGGGCTCAGGCCTTAGATACCTAATTTTATATCTTAGATATAAAACCCATATTGAAAAATATGTGACAAAATAAGAGGGGAGAAATGTAGGGGAAGGAGTCATGTTTCTTTCTTCATTTACTACTGAGTGTACTAAAGGAGTCAAGGCAGGGTACATCTTGTTCCATAATTCCCTCCTCTGTCAACTGGCAGTTAGTGTTCAGATTCTGCTTATTGCTTATCTGAAGCAGATTTGAATGTGTCAAGGCTGCAAAACCCATCTGCTTATTTTTGTTATTACACTCTTTTCAACAAAAAATTAAAGGCATTGTAGCCAGTTGGTTAATTGTGAGCTGAGTTCCAAATAACAGTTTTATGAAACTGATCCGTATTTAAATGGCCAAGAGATCAACAACAGATGGTTTCTCCTTCCAAATGAGATTGTATTTCTAATGAATCTATTTAGAATTCCTCTCCCACTGCAGTTTTGACAGTGACCATTAGGTGCCGTGGCAGCTGTATTAATGACCAACAGCAACAAGAAAATGAAAGCAAAATCATGGCTTATTTTGCTTTTATTTAAACAACATTATGAAAAGTCTCTGCATCTAGGATTTAATCAACAATTCAACCCTTAATGGATATTACAATAGAATAATTTTTAAAGATGGGATGAATGTTGGAAACTTTCTATATGAATAGGAAAATATTTTATTAAAATGCATAATGCAGTTTTTCTTACTACAGGTGCTATTATAGTACCATCATTTAAAATATTGGAATTGATTGTCTTTGTGTGAGCAAAAGCAAGCTGTTTGAATAGAAAAACTGTGCTTCCTCCTTTCCCTCTCATTTGAGCCTTCTCACCAGCATCAGTGGGGCAGAGTTGCCAAAAAAGCTGCAACTTTGACACAGATGTGAGTGGACACATGTGTCCTGAAGCCACCAGGAAACCAAGTACAGCAGCCAAATGAAAGGACTGTTTTTCCTTCAGAAGAAGTGGATGGTCCAAAAGCAAGGCGGGGGGGAGTACAGAAGTCCAACAACACAAAACAGTGTAAAAAAAAATGCAACAGCTGTACATGCTGGCCAGTAAAAGAAGAAATCTCAGAGAGAAGTCATATTGTCACCACTACTGGCTCAGGAGAACCGGGCCGAACCGGGAGGAACCCATCACTGCCAGCTACCTGTTGTGACCCAGGCCCAAGTAGGTATTATCAGGTATTCACAGCAACTCTATGAGATAGTTTGCCTTAGAACAGGGGTGTCAAATTCGATTTCATTGAGGGCCGCATCAGGGTTGTGTTTGACCTTGGGGAGGGGGGGCAGGGTTGGCATGGCTAGCTCGACATCACTTGTGTTGGGGGCGCCTGTGGTGGCCTGAGCGCTCTGCCAGTGAAAACGGAGCTTGGAAGGGCTGCCCGTGGCCCTTGCGAGCTCCGTTTTCAGCTGCAATGGCGTCCTGCAACCCTCTGCCAGCGAAAACGGCACTTGAGTGCCCACGGCCCTCATGAGCTCTGTTTTCAGCTGCGACGGCCTACTGCAACCCTTTGCCAGCGAAAACCGTTTTCACTGGCAGAAAACCCCAGGCCAGTCCTTTGCTGTTTCCAGGGCAGCCCTGCAGGCCAGATCTAAGCACCCCACAGGCCAGATCTGGCCCGGGCCTTGAGTTCGATACCCCTGCCTTAGAGAGAGTGACTGACTGAAATTCACCTTGTGAGTTTTGTGGTGAAAGATGGTCTTAAATCTTGAGTTTCCATACTGTAACCTTGAATCATTCTAGTATTAACTTGGCACCTTTGCCATTATATTAGAACACACTTCAGGCATTTTAAAGAATAAAGAAGATGATCTATTATGTCAGGAATGCTTCCCGCTGGCTTCTAAAGTCAACATAAACACTACATTTTATTTTAAGAAAATGTCATTTAAAACATTTCTGGACTTTGCAGGACTGAGCAAACTAATAATAATTTGCAAAACAATGCTGGCTCAAGACATCTAGGTATTCCTCCATTATTAAAGAACAAGCTTAGTCACTTCTCCTGTCCCTCAAGTTAACAAGAGATTTATGAAGACCCCAGCCTAGCAAATCAAGAAATAAATTCAGTGTTAAACTCGAAGTATTAATTGTTCAGATCTTGTTACTAATTCCTTCTCCTTTTCAAGAAATATAGTTAAAGATTTTGCAAGAATTTTATTGACAGGGTCTTTCCCTAGAATGTATTTTAATTCTTTTTATATCTTAATGATCACATGCATCTAAAACTTCAGTAAATCATTCTTGTTTCAGGGAAACCCAGGGTTTCAATGGGAAAAGTCACTCCAGGGTAGAAAATTCTGGGAATGTTTGTTGCACCCAGATGACTCATCCAGTCACCTTCATGAATCAATGGGTATATTTACCATTTTTAATTACGCTGGATTTAAAACCAGTATTAATACATCCAATTCAGTGCACTGTAAACTGTAGATATTTTACAGATGGTGACTTCAAAGGTAACTCCACAAATAATACTAAGAACCCCTTGTTGAACAATGCCAAGTCCATGCAGCTGAGGAGAGCAGTCTTGCACAAGTGACAGAATGGTTAATTTCATAGTATTTCTTAGCTTTTTATTCATTGCTTTGGCTAAAATTGAACTATGCTTCATACAACGTCATGTTAAATAGCATCATCATGCTGCCAGGCTAATGTAGAAAGCAAGTAGATGCTTAAGCTGTTTTTTATTCATGGTGGTACTCATGGTCTGTGTTCCTGGAAATGAGAGCAGCACAGTAGCTACAAATCATATTATATATTATTTGGCACAGGAATAAACAAATTGTATCAATCTAGATGTTGCTTTCCCCCAGTAATTCCAAGTTGGGCTGGACTTTTTCCAAGATATCCATCATCCTGAATAAAAATAATTCTTTTAATATTGCACAGGGCCCTTGAACATCCTCTTATTTTGTAAAAATTATTGTTCTAAGGCCTCTTTTTAAAAGAAATTATATTTTGTTCTTTCACCGAAGAAGTACTTAGAGTAGCATACAGACAAATAAAGGCAATTTGAATCCATTGCATAAAAAACATAACAGGAAAAAAATGAAAGTTGGAAATTAAAAGTGAGAATACCAGAATGCCATTTTATAATACTAGATGAATCTTATAATGTCCAATTCTAATGCAAAGACTATGCTGTTATGGTACTAATATACCCCTAATATATGTGTGAAGCTGTAAACGCCTGATGCAAAGAGTATATGTATGCAGTAACTATTCTTTACATAGAGTCCATGAAGTACCATATTTTTCGGAGTATAAGATGCACCGGAGTATAAGACGCACCTACCTTTTTGGGTTTTTTTTTTAAGTTTTTTTTAAAAAAATTTAGACAAACACATATACAAACATACAATGTATTTTCTTTGAACAGAGTATTTGGCTGGTTCACAAATTTAAACAGTGTTTAGTCTTTTCAATTAAATTTACAATTTCTATATTTCCTTTTTGCCATATTTATTCCTCATCTATTTTTTTAAAAAACCAATATTACCCTTCATCCTCATCTCTAATGTTAATCAAATTCAATTTTTCCCTTCTATTCTATATTATACCCCTTCCTATTGTCATCTATTTTTATATCCATCCTCACATTGGTTAATTATTTAATATTACAATTGTTTAGTACAAATTCAACATTTTTATATAAATCAGTTAGTTATAACTATCTTTTTTGTATATTAATCAATATGAACATGAATATTCCAATTATTTCCATGCAATCCAATTTCTTACAAAGCAATTAATTATATTTACCAATAAAAATAAACCGAATAATTTCCCCTATATATTACTCCAAACCATAACTTAACCATTTCTGCTTTCAACACAATATAGAATTAATAGTATCTCAATTATTACAATTCCCTAGTTAAATAGACCTTTTTTTCTTTTGTGTTTTAAAATCTTGAACTCTCCTCTTTTGCCCATTGTTTGCACCTACGTTTTTTGGTGAGCAAAAAGAAAAAGAAATCTCTCTCCCTGCCTCATTTTGTCACGCTGCAGCAGAGCCTGATTTACTTTCAGTTTCGCTTTAGCTGGGGAAAAAAAAATCTGCTCAGCACTCTTTGCAGCAAGCAAAGAGCTGGCAAAACAAGAGCTTGCAAAAGAACCTGCACAAAACAGCTGAGTGCAAGTCAGCTGAGAGTCGGGATGCGAATCTAATCAACTTGTGCTAATTAGCCTATGCAGAAGCTGAATGGGGCTGTTTTTTCTTGCTGTTTGCTTGCAAGGAGGTAAGTGCTGGGAGGCAGAGGCCAAAGGGTGGGGGCCAGTGGGTGGGCAGGGCTACATTCGGTGTATAAGACGCACCTAAATTTTCACCCCCTTTGGGGGGGGGGGTAAAAAGGTGCGTCTTATACTCCGAAAAATACGGTATGTATTCTGGAATTATAAACATGTTGAAGTTATTTTATTACTCAATCCAACAATTGTTATTTATTCTGCTAATACACATTTGCTTTTTTGCATAGGAAAATACTTACATAGCAAATAGCAGCTAACTCCTGGCGTAGATTACTTGCCTCCAAACTCGATGTTGTTTTCACTGGGTTAACTCCATTATCGTAAACTGTAAACTTAGTCCCCATGAGATTTGACCTATTATTGAAGTAAAAGAGTAATCACTGTCCAGTACTAAATATGGTACTTTATTTATTATCATGAAAGCTGGAATTTTGTTTCCCCTAAACCAGGAGTGGGGAACTATGGCCCTTTTATGACTTGTGGATTTCAACTCCCAGAATTCCTGAGTCAGTCATGGTGGCTCAAGAATTCTGGGAGTTGAAGTACACAAGTCATAAAGGGCCAATAGTTCCCCACCTCTTCCTTAAATCTTCTCTTTTTGACATTAAATGTATCCATTTTCTAAGTTATTAGGTGTTGTATAACAAGGGTATGGACTAGAACTGGGAAAATTCAAGTCTGCAGAATCCTTGATGTTCTCTGAGCTTGGTTATATGCTTACATATGTTTTGTTACCCAACTAGGCAATATTATCAGTGCTAGTAAGTATAGAGCTTATTCCGTTTTACCTACATGCAGAGACAATGCAAGTTTACAAACATAAAGAGGTTTGAATTGCTTTAAATCTCAAACATTTCACACTTAAGCATGCATTTTAAAAGTAGATGTTTACCTTAATTTTCCAATGAAACTCTCTCCTCCTCGTGACAGGTCTGTTGGGTCAATGGAGATGAGGTAATTTGAGGTTTTGCTCTTTTTCCGTTTCCTTCCAGCTAATAAAAATACCTAAAACATATATAATTTTAAAAAGTCAAATTCTAAGCAGAATCTGGTGGAAAAAAGAAATCATGAGGATTTTTTCTTGACAATAATTAAAGAAAATGAGAATCAGCAAAGATGGGTTGAAAAAAATCAGTAGAGAATTTTACTCTCTTGGATCCATTATAGATGGTTTAAATAATTAACCTAGAACATTTTGTTAAAGATTTACATTCTGCTTAAATAGTCTCCTTTTAATGAAAGGAAAACAGTTTCCAGTTCAGATCAGAATGCAGAATCCCACTATAAATAATTTGAAGAATCCAAACATGGAATTATCTAAGAACAAAGTAGACTTTAAACAGCTGTATTTAAAGCATTGTTTATTCTCATTTACTTTTTTTTTCCAAGGAGTTTCAACTTATCAACCACTTGACATTATATCTAGACAGCATAAACAAAGTGAAATTCACCAGGCAAGCAACAAGGAGTAATTTTCAAACTTATCTTCCAAAGCATTTGCAGCGCTGAATCTACATCTATATTTTCTTCTCATGGAATGTAAGATGACCCCCCACTCACCTATCAATTCATAGGTAATTATTTGCCAGAGGGGGGGTGGACTTACCTTCCAGTTGGGCAAATACAGTACTATGGAGTCAGCCTTCATTAATCTACCTATCAGCTGCAAAGCATGACACAACATTTAGATTTTTTTAAAAAAATCATTTTCAGCTTTATGCTGCACTCATCTGGATGAATTGCAATGTACCAATTCACAATAGAGTTTCAGCCTGCATACATATCAAAGCACACTAAAAGAAGAAAGAGGTGCTTAATGACAGAGTGCGTGCTTCGTGCTTTGCATGCAGAAAGTTCCAAGTTCAGTCCTTGTTGGGATAGACACAAAAAATAAATATCCCAACAGAAATGCTGCTATTGCCTCTGAAAATAACTTGGTGTACTGTTTATTGCTCAAGTTGTCATAACATGAAATTTCCATGCAAATTGGTTAGATGACACATTACCAGTTTCAGAGTATCTAGAAATAATGCTCAAATGGTAATGGGTAAATACACTCAATGCCATTCAATTATAACATACCCTATTGCCAGCCTTGCAAGGTAGTCCAGGCCAAAAGGCCTATCCAGAAATACTTACTCTCACTTTATTGTAATGCTACATTAACAGAATCTTGCAGGTTTGAAAATGCATCTCTCCCACCACCCCCTGCTGCCTTTACAGTCCCATAAATTAGGAAGGTTCCCTTTTACTTCATCCCTTCTGTGGTCTGAGCTGCCTTTTATCTGACAAGAGTCTAGTCTGGGCTTTTCCTCCTGTCTCCCAAAGGTCTCACAGACCATTACACCTATAGACCAATTCCATCTAACTCTAAAGGGCAAGAAAAAGTGAAGTTGGTTTATCAAACCTCTGAACAAGAACAATTTCCCCCTCCTTGAAATTAAATAGCAAATGAGTACTTTACAAGGTACATTATAAAGCTGGATTCGCTTGTTGGAGAAGGAAAGAATAGACTACAGATCCCCTCCATGTTGTGATGAAATTTGTCAGGAAATAGGAACTCTAACACACATAGACCTTTAGGAATATTAAATAAGTATAGTAAGTAAATACCATGATGTCAGAATTTTATTTTATTTGTCCATGCCCAAGGCAAGCACCTGATTTCCTTCAAAATTTATCTTTTTTCTGACGCCTAGTTGGATGCTACCTGTTACCTTCTGATCATTTTTCCCCTTTTGCTACTTCTTTTCTTTTAGCCAAATATCCATCTATGTTCATATCTTTGTTTATATTTTCTAAGAAACTCTATTTTTTAAAATAGATATTCCTGTTGTGTGGTTTATAGCTCTTCTAGCTAAAATGCAAACTGGCAAGGTGGAGGCCAGGTAAAGCTTAGGCCTCTTCAAATTAATTACTGAGCCTTGGAGTTAAGGTGCCTGGTTTTTAGCAAAGTAGCAGGAAAAAAATGAAAGTGTGTTCCTTCTTTTGCTCTTACTCTAGTTCTGTCTATTGCAGGGATTTACTCAATTATCTTAGACAGATGGCTATTTAACTAACCCATTTGAAAACTTCTAGCAGAAGGGAGTCTACCACTACTCTAGCAGACTCTTCTGCTGTTTAGTAACTTATTATCATGAAATTCTTTTTGATATTCAGCTTCAATTTACTTTCTCTCAATTAGTTGGTCCTTTTTTTGCTCTTAGAATCCAAAAAGTTCACATTCTTCTGTAAAAAGGCCTTTTAGATATTTCTAAATTGTTAGTGTCATTATCTCTCCTTAGCCTTTTACTTTTGCACATTAAACATCTCCAGCTTCTTTAATCCCCCCCCCCCCGATTTCTGACCTTTTGTCATTCTAGTAGCATTTATCTGAACTCATTCCAACTTAGAAATGGACACAATATTTGATATGCAGTCCAAACATCACACTAGTATCTTCCATGCAGTGGAATGCAATGATTCTACAAATTATCCAAGATTGCACTGCCTTTCTTAGCAGCTGCTTACTCTTGTACAAATGATACTATTTCCAGATCCTTTTTGCATGTCTGCTACTAAGTCAGGTTCCCCAACCTTATATGTATATATTTTACTTTTCTGACCCAGATGCGGGTAGGCTTACATTTGTCATGGCTGAACATTCTCCTGTTCAAGCCTCCTGGGGTCATTTCTTCCATTCCATGTAGGTAATTAGCATATTCTTCTGCTAAAATTACAAGCATAGCATCTGCCTGGCAAATCACTATCACTGCTCCCACTTCATCTTCATCCCTGCTCCACTGTCCAGCATTTGAAGTTGAACTTGTTCCTTTTCTTACTAAAGAGCCATAGAAAACTCCCCTATTCTTGTCTGCTCTTGTGAGTATCTCCTTTTTCTAAAGAGTCTGTCATAGGGGACAGATAAATTCACGGAAGACAGGACTTTCAGAGGTTATCACTTATGAAGTTCAATGTTAGCTGTATGGCAGTTAGCTGCCAATCAGCTGCAGGACAACAATGGGGTGCGGGTGGGGTAGGGGGAAGGGCATGTGAACACTCCAGAAACATCTGATTGGTTATTGCAAGAAGCAAAATGCTGGACTGAGAAAGACTTTGCCCAAACCAGCAGGGAAGTTCTTATTGTTGAGACTGAGTGTTGTGGAAGTTCAGTATTCAAATGACTGATATGTGATAAACAATTCAGTACTTACACTAAGTACAGTAATCGTGAAGAATGTATGACACAGAGGAGGTTCATATTCCAGTTCTGCAGTGAAATCTTCGCATAAACCATTTCGACTTAATTTAATGGGACTTACAACAAAAAAGATTGTAGCCTAAAGTGTGCCCATATAATGTTTTTTTTTCCCTCAGATATTCTTTCTTGTTTTTCGGGACATGCTGCATTTTCATCTATATTTTCCCATCGTTATAAATACTTGTGATAGGAATACCCCCTCCACCTCCCATTTAAAAATACCTATAATTATACAAGTTTTAGGTTCTGTGTGAAATTTCTATACTGTTACTTTTTTGACAGCCAAGAAAATATGCTTTATGACCTTTTTACCATCCTCCCTTTCTAGATGGAGGTAATAGGTAGGGTACATTCCGCGGTCCATTCCCTTCTTGTCTCTTGTGATTCGGCATTTGACAGTAACTCCCTGAGGAGCGGGCCTCACAGCAAACTCCTCCAAATCATCCACATCTATTACAGGGTTATTGGTTGAAGGGCTGGGCCCTGATGCCGTTTCCTAGAAGAGTAAGAAAAGTTGCCTCGCTTTAAATCTACACAAACAGCCATTAAGGTAGAGATAAATCTCAATGGAAATTTGGTACTATAGAGGTAACATAAGAAACCCAGAACATACATGCATTCTGGACAGCTCACTTTCCACACAAAAGAAGACATAGGAGAATGTAATGCAATGGAACAAAACTGGATCTGAAAAGATGTACTGAATGTGCCTCGAAGCAGCACCTTGTGTTGCTTTTCAGCCTACTGATTGTCTCTTATCTAGCCTCTTCAGGTATTGTAAACATCACATGAGGTTATGCAGCGCATAAATGAAATGCAGTAAAGCAGCACAAGAGCAGCCTGCTTCTCTTTGATCCTGGAATCAAGAGAGGGGCATTGTTTTGTTTTCAGGATGTTTCCAGGAAATGCTTCACTCAAATCTTTGCTGGAGCAAAGAACCCCATTTGAAAATTTACAAAGTCTTGCTGGAAGATTTAAGGATGATAACCACCTCAGAAGAATTTTAATAGGTTTTAGTTGGTCTTAGGCCTGCAGCCTAGCTATCACCATTTAACTGGTAGCAGCTTAATGGACTCAAAACAAACCTCAAGAAAAGGAATATTTGCAAAACAAAAAATAGTTAACAGTATAATAAGATCAATCTAACTTGGTAATTTGAAAATTAATGATATTTAAATTCTCCCTTAACTGTTATTCATGTCTAGTTATTTATATATAAGATAAAATATGGTATTTGGTAAAACATTTCACCACCAGTATTTATTTATAATTAATATGTTTATTACATTTAAATGCTTCCCATCTCACCACTGTTTTGGTATTTTCCAAACTAGTTATTAAAAACCATGGATCTTGTTGGGAGTAAATTTAGGATTTTTGTAGGCAACAGATCAATACTATAACCAACATTAGCTTCACACTGCAGTGTGAGTAAAAGGGAGGGGCTACACTTACTTTCTAAACTTTAGAAGGTAGTCATGGAGCCTCTTCTATATTTAAGTTTCAATGCTAAAACTTTCTATTTTATATGCTACATTTTTTTAATAGTATCTACATTGGCAGTGCCAGTTCCACCAATCATCCACCATTCACAGAATGCTATCAGATTCTCTTGTGAAATTTTTACCTTTTTATAAACAACTTTGTTCAGCTTTGTATACATGAAAGAATTAATAGAATAAATTGCAAAAAATGTGTGTGGAAACAATTTCTTGTTCCATCTTCACAACCACGGAATATCACACGATAGATGCGGTGCTACAGTTGCATCCAAAAAGTGAAAAGAGTAAATAAAATAAGAAATGGTTCTATACCAGTGATGGCTAACCTTTTTGCCATCGTGTGCCAAAAGTGGGGGGAGTGCAGGGGGGGGTGTTGCTCGTGAGCATGCCCACACCCATAATTCTATGCACCCCGCCCCCCGTGCATATGTGTGCAACCACATTCCTGCGCTCCCCCCACTTTTGGCATACGATGGCAAGGTAGGCCTGTTTTTCACTCTCCCCCAGGCTCCAGAGCCTTTCTAGGAGGCTGGGGAGGGCAAAAATGGCCTTCCCCACTCCCCCAGAGGCCCTCCGGAGGCTGGAAACAGCCTTTTCCCTGATTTCCAGTGGGCCCAAAAGGCCCAAAAATCAGCTGGCTGGCGCATGTATGCACGTTGGAGCTGAGCTCGCGTGCCCACTGATATGGCTCTGCGTGCCACCTGTGGCACACGTGTCATAGGTTCGCCATCATGGTTCTATACTTTAGCAAGGAGCTCACGACAGACATTAAATCTTTGATGCGGAGAACTGTTATGAAGAATCCATACAGACAAGATAAGTCTACATTACTTTAAATGTCTGGTTTAGGTAATTCTGAGGTATTTTTAAGTCCACCACATCAGATCACTCACCTTATTTGATTTCTTGCTTGTTGCAGAACCTGGTCGGGTATTACTATTTAACTGTGAGGAACTTGAGCTATCTTCATCCTCCTCATCCTCCTCTTCATCAAAATTCATGCTACTTGAAATGCCTAAGATATAGCCATTATATTTAAAGACCATATAACTACTGCATAATCAAACTGCTTGCTCTCAGAACATGCATTTTATTTACTATATCAGAGCCTATCATTTCCATCAGTTTTGAAGTGCTAGAAAAAGCATACCTTTGATTGCACCTATTTATGCTTCTTATTAGTGAAGTGTAGCAGTTATCTATCAATAATGCTTTTAAGACCTTGTAAGATCTACTAATGTTTGCTCACATTCATATTCTTATAATAATATTAACAGCATTGACTATGTGGGACTTTGGTAAAATGTAACAAAATGTTATTTGTTCTTTCAACTTGATTCATTGAAAAAGAAATGAAATTTAAAGAGTAGAGTATTTCCTAATCATTAATGCTGCTACTGATATGTTTTGGAAAGAATATTAAATGAAACATTTGGTGCATTTCTGTCTAATCCATATTTCCTACCCACTTAATTTATCTACCAAATTACAACAAGAGTTCCTAGAAGCTTCAATGGAGAAATAACATAGATTAGTTAATGGCAAACTCTGGTGTTACTACCAAACATTTTAAGCAGATAAATTCAATCCAAGATCAAACAACTCTAAGGGCATACAAATTATCTGCCAGATCGTTTTCTAATTTCCTTCTGTTGCTTATTAAATGGTGTGTGCAGAGCAGTGGTGGGTTGCTCCTGGTTCGCACCGGTTCAGGAGAACCGGTCGTAGCGGTGGCAGGAGGCTCTGCCCACCCGCCCGGAAGTCATCAAATACGCTCTGTGCATGCGCAGAAGTGGTGCATGCGTGAGCAAACCAATAGCAAAAGTAAGTAAAACCCACCACTGGTGCAGAGGCACTGACATTGGAGGAATAAGACATATTTCAAATATCAGTTGGAAAGGAGCTAATTGGCTGCCAAGCATGACTAACTGCTGTATTTTATGAATTTTGCTTATTGCTAGTAGCATATCCCTGGATTCAAGCTAAGTTTTCCTATTTGATGCATTTGATCATCCTAAAATACAATACAAACCATTAGCATTTTTTGTATGGAGCAAATAATGAAACTTTAGCTTTGTAGACATCATAATTTACTAGCCCTAAGTAACACTTACCCACAAAGTATATAAATTGCAATCTTTTTTGTTATCTAACAATTCTATAAGGATGCATAGTGGCCCAATTTTGTGTGTGTGTGTGTGTGTTGATAATGATGACATAAAAAAAGTAAAGGTCTACTTTTGCTCTTCCTCCTCATATCTTGCAAACACCATGATGAAAAAGCCAAAAATATTTGAACATTTCAGTGATTTCTTACCTTTTTTCTGCATTGTTACTCTAAGGTCTTGTTTGCCTTGTTGGCTGGTAGCTAACACCTCTCCATCATCCTCATCATGGCAAGATTCCCCAACAGTAAGAATTTGAACTTGGCTCCCTGCTATCTGAACTTCATCTTGAAAAGCAGCTGGACCATCAATGCCTACCAACCAAGAATTGCACCAATGTCATATAAAGTATATATATATCAGTGGTGGGTTGCTCCCGGTTTGCACTGGTTTGCGAGAGCCGGTAGCAGTGACGATATGACATCACCGAACCGGTTCTCTGTCTTCGGGAGCTGAGGCCTCCCGCCCGCCCCAGCTTTATGCCGACTTTATATTTCTTCTTTTTTCGCCCAGCTGAGAGGTGCGGCAGAGCGGATTGCCACACCTCAGCTGGGCAGATTCGCAACACGCTTGCGCAAAGTGCAAGTTTGGTGCGCAGGAGACCAAGTGAAGAGGTGATCACGCGCAAAGCGCGCACACAAACAGAACCGGTAGTAAAGCTGGTTAGAACCCACCCCTGATCTGGCTCTGCAGTAGCACTCATGTAAAGTATCTGGTTATCCTAATTGACTGCAAGTTAAGCATGAGCCAACAGTACTAAAAGGCATTTTTTCCCCATCAGGTACATTAACAGGAACATCAAATCTAGATCATGGAAAGTAATAGTTCCATTCTGCTCTGTCCTTATCAGATCCACTTGAAATACTGTTAGTTCTGGCCGTTCAAGGCCAACACACCTTCCTCCTATTTTCCGCAAAACAACAACCCTGTGAAGTGGGTTGAGCTGACAGCGAATGACTGGCCAAGGTCACCCAGCTGCCTTTCATGGCTAAGGCAGGACTTGAACTCACATTTTCTTGTTTTCTAGCCTGGGGTCTTAACCACTGGACCAAACTGGATCTAAATTATTGATAAAATGTCAGTGTTGCCTTAACTCAAATATTTTTTGCTAATGTGTTCAAAACTGTAGGAGTTTTTGAGGCATCTGATACATCTGGTCGAAACAAATACCGGTAGTATATTAAATGTTTTAACAGAAATGTTTTATCATTCATTTATTTGGCAAATTATGTTCTTTTTGCAGTCTTTCAAAAGTACCTTTTAATGTCTATGCTCGACTAGAGTATGTGTGTGTGAATAAACACAATAGTATTGTCCTATATTACAAGAGTGACTAATACGTATTGATGAAATGATGAAAAAATGTTTATGGAAGAATGAAAAATTTCTAAAGAAGGATTTAATTCATTTGTAAAACATATGTATGCCTTGAAAAGTCAGTTTGTTTTGCCTCGATTGGATCTTCCTGAACTATCTTTACCCTGGCTTAATAGTCATTGTGCAGGGGAGAAGCAGAGGATACTATATATACTTACAGTCACAATAGGGCAAAAATCAATGAATAAATTATATCAGAAGTGTCTTTTAAGGTACTAGCATGATTGCTACATATTTATACACCTGGAAGTATTCATAATGAATGAGCTTTCGTTTACTCCAACCCAGGGATGGGAAGAAATTGATCAGTTATGGAAAATTAATGGAGAAAAGAATAGGCCTGGCTAGGTGGCTCAGTGGCTAAGACACTGAGCTTGTCGATCAGAAAGGTTGGCAGTTCGGCGGTTCAAATCCCTAGTATAAGTCTCCTGCATGAGCATGGGGTTGGATTAGATGACCTCCAAGGTCCCTTCCAATTCTGTTACTCTGTTACTGAATTGGATTAAACCGTGAAATGATCTTGTGAGTTTGATTCTGGTGCTGATCATGCTCTCAATAGATCCTCAGCCTTGATCCTATGTGTTTCTTAATCATTATAGTATATTCCTGAGTATACTATAGCACATTACTGAGACACCATTTTGTGTTATACCAGATACAAAAGGATATTTCCAGGGAAAGGATATTAAGTGGGGGTACATGATGATATGTGTATAAATCTTTGATCATTACGGTTAGCAGTAGTACATATGGACACCCCATTTCCCTCTAGGCCAACTACGGTAACTAGAAAAGTCAACTCAGGCCCCAATATTCTTCATCCAAATTATGATTTATTAGGAAGATTGATGTGAATAAAAAGGAGTAAAAAGAAGAGTGAGGGAAAGGAGGGCAAATTACAGATTTCTGACGTCTCAGCTAAATAAAAGAAGTATAACATTCCGCTGGCTTTTGCCGGAAGGAATGCTAATATCATGGATGGGGAGAAAAATCAAAATTGACAGTATAAGTATGGCCCAAGAATTTCTTGATCAGTTAAGAGGAGGTGAAGAGGAACAAATTAGCAAGGAGGAGATAGAAGCGACAAATACAGAGGAAGATACACCCCCAGAACAGAACACAAGGGAAGACATAGAAGACGAAAAGAGGAAAGAAGATATAGAAGAAAAGGGGAAGAAAACAAGACCAGTAAGGGCAGTAACCTTAAAGGCAAACAAAAACTAAGAACTAGATACCAACAACGGGAATGAATAATATGAAAATTCTATCGTTAAACGTAAACGGCCTAAATGAACCCAAAAAGAGGAAATTAATACTGACAAAATTAGCGAAACAAAATCCCGATATAATCTGTTTACAGGAAGTTCATATAAAAAAAGATGAAGCATTCCGTTTAGATTACCCTAAATTTGGTAAAGTATTTGTATCGTTAGCCGTAAAAAAGAAAAGGGGAGTAGTTATTTATGTAAAGAAAGGGATAGAGGCCGAATGCAAATACAAAGATGAAAAAGGGAGAATACTTATAGTTGAAATAACAAGAGGAATGTCTAAAATGCTGTTAGTAGAGATATATGCCCCAAACAAAAAACAAGGGAAATTCTTTGAAAAATTACACGAACAGCTCGCAAAATGGCCACAGAATGAAATTTGCTTATTAGGAGACATGAACGGAATTATAGATCCGAACAAAGACTATAAAAGTGCAAAAACTAGGAAAAATAAAAGATCCCCCCTACCTAAAAGTTTTTTTGATCTAATAGAGGAAATAAATCTAATAGACAGCTGGCGCACATTACATCCCAATGAAAAACAATATACATATTACTCGATCCCACAGAACTCTTGGTCCAGAATAGACATGATTTGGACCACCAGGAAACTAGGACTGGAAATAAAAAAAGTTGAAATATGTACAAATACTTGGGCAGATCATAAACATTTGGAAATTAATTGGCACCATACTAATAAGAGAAAACAACCGAGATGGACCCTAAGGACAAATCTGTTAAATGATAAAGAGTTTTTAGCAAAACTAAATAAAGAAATTAAACAATTTTTTATAGAAAACAAGAAACAAGATACGGCCAAAGAAATTATTTGGGACACTATGAAAGCCTATGTGAGGGGGCTAGTTATCTCATACACAGCTTTTAGAAACAAAGAAGAAAGAAAGGTGAGAGAGGGTCTTACTAAAACTTTAACAGAAATTGAAAAGGAATTACAACAAAGCCCGGGAGATGAGGCGATTAAACGAAAATGGTTGATGACAAGGCACAGAATAAATATATTAGATCAAGAGGAGGTGGCGCAAAAAATAAAAAGATCCAAACATTATTGTTTTGAAAATGCCAACAAGTCAGGAAGGTGGCTTGCTTATAAATTAAAAAAAGAAAAAGAAAAAAATCAGATATTAGTACTAGAAGATTCTAAAGGTAATATATTAACAAAGGAAGAGGATAAGCAAGAAATGGTGAGGGAATTCTACGAGAACTTATACAAAGATGAAAAGATCGATCCAAATAAAATAGAACAATATCTGATAGATGCCGACCTACCTCAAATCACGGAAGAAGAAAAAGAGATGCTGAATAGAAAAATTACAGTAGAAGAACTAAAAACAGCTCTCTCTAAAACTAAAAAAAATAAATCACCAGGCCCAGATGGACTACCAGGAGAATTTTACGTAAAATTGGAAGAAACATTAAATTTAGAGATACTAGAACTATTCAATGAGACTTTGATTGGCACTAAAATCCCGGACACTTGGAGGGAAGCATTTCTAACACTTATCTGGAAAGAAGGAACCGACCCCCAAAAAATAACAAACTATAGACCCATCTCCCTTCTGAACTCGGATTACAAATTGTTCATGAGTGTTATAGCAGAGAGAGTTAAAAAAATACTAAACCCCTGGATTCATAGCGACCAAAATGGATTTCTACCGGGGAGGCAAATCAGAGATAACTTGAGAATAATACTAAACACTATAGAATATTACGAGCAACACCCTGAGAAACAGCTAGCACTAGTGTTTGTCGATGCCCAAAAGGCTTTCGACAACCTAAATTGGAGCTTTATGATAAACCAAGTCAACTTAATGGGATTCGGGGCAAATTTCAGAAAGATGATACAGAATATCTATCATAAGCAGAGAGCAAATATATTAATGAACGGGGATAAGACCCAGACATTCCAGATCCACAGAGGAGTAAGGCAAGGATGCCCCCTCTCCCCTTTACTATATATTTTGGCATTGGAAGTATTATTGAGAAAGATCAGAGCGAACAAAGAAATTAAAGGGCTCAGGGTTAGAAAGGAAACTTATAAAATACAAGCCTTCGCGGATGATGTAGCTCTTATTATAGAAGATCCGCTAGAATCAGGACCAAAAGCTTTACAAGAAATACAAAATTACGGCCAAGTGGCTGGCCTAAAATTGAATAAGGAAAAAACAAAAATAATAACCAAAAACATCACGGAAGTACAAAAAAAAGATTTGGAAAATCTATTAGGCCTCCAAATAGTTAAAAAAGTCAAGTATTTAGGAATTTGGATCACAGCAAGATACTCATCGTTAAAAGATGATAATTATGTCCCACTGCTAAATAAAATACAGGAGGAACTAAGGAGATGGGGAAAACTAAAATTGTCTCTGCTAGGGAAAATAGCGGCAATTAAAATGAATACTTTACCAAAAATTTTATTTCTATTCCAAAATGTCCCTTTAAAACTAGATAGAAAATTCTTCCAAAACTTGAAAAAACATGTTAGGAACTTTATTTGGGAAGGAAAGAAATCGAGAATCTCACTTAAAACTCTACAAGGGAAAAGAAAAATGGGTGGATTTGGACTCCCGGATTGGGAAATCTATCAAAAAGCAGCAAAACTAATCTGGATCAAAGAATGGATTACTCTACGGAATAAGAGAATTCTAACAATTGAAGGCCATGACCTACAAGAAGGGTGGCACGCTCACCTCTGGGACTTGAAAAATAAGAAGAAATCCTATTTCCATAAACATAAAATTAGAGAAACCCTTATACAAATATGGCAAGAAATCAGACAGAGGATCTACTCCAAAGTCCCGAATTGGCTTTCTATCATGGAGGCTTTGACCACCCCAAATAGAACAGAAGCTATAAAATTTGGCACATATAAAGAAATTTTAGAAGAAAATGGAAATATTAAATCACTTGAGACTCTTAAAGAACAAGGCTATAAGGTGGATTGGTGGAATTATTTGCAGATGAATTCGAGATACCAAAAAGATAAGGACAAATTCGGCATTGAAATGAAATATGGAAATTTCGATAAAATTATATGGGGAGTAGATAAGAAAATGCTAACTAAATTATATAACTTTCTATTGGATGAGGATAAAGCAGAGACCATCGCAAAGAACAAACTAAGTATTTGGGAAAAAAATTTCGGATATAATATTAATTATACTGATTGGGAAGAAGCATGGAATAGGAACTTTAAAATCACAAAATCAGCAACGTATAGGGAGAATCATTACAAGATACTACATAGATGGCATCTAGCCCCAGCCAGATTAGCAAAAATGTTCTCAAACCTTTCACCCAAGTGCTGGAAATGTGGTAAAGAAGTTGGTACTTATTACCATATGTGGTGGTCTTGCCTAGAGGTCAAAAGATACTGGGTCAAAGTACGACAGTGGTTACATGAAATATTAGATCAGGAGGTACCATTGTCCCCAGAGTTCTTTCTGTTGGGTATAGTAGGCGAAGGCCTAAACAAAAATAAAATTCAACTTACAATGCAGATAATAACTGCAGCCAGATTAGTGCTAGCAAAATGTTGGAAAAGCAAAACTCAACCGCTAGAAGAAATGCTAATAAATAAAATCTTAGAGTGTGCAGAAATGGCGAAGATAACGAGTTTGTTAATGGATGATGAGACAAGTAAATTTAATGAAATATGGGGAAACTGGTATAATTGGCTAAGTAACAAGAAAAAGTAAATGATATGCTTTATATATTAATAGCTCTGATAAAATGTACATAGAGAGGAATTTAGTCTAAGATGAAATAGATTGGATATAAGATATAAGATATATAACGGATAAGAAACACTGTAT
>WNWU01000001.1:10907137-10982825 GCA_012654045.1 Ptyas mucosa | reverse complement strand
GCACGAAGCCGAGAACACCAGCCTGAAGATGACGAATGAGACTTTGTTGAAACGTTGCCAAGACACTTCCAATTTTACACGGGAGAAAACCCGAATAACCAAAGACCTACATACAAATACCCGCGAAAACCTCAGAAAACAAATATATTTTATATATATATATATATATATATATATAAACAACAGGTTATCTAAGAAGTCACATCTTTGTTCAATTATATTTGAAAATAGCTTTTAAAGGAAATCTGTAACCCACTCAGTAAGTTTGATTATTGAACTGATCAGAAGTATAAACAGTAAAATAATTGCTATCCGTATATATATTTTTATAATTTGGAAAGGAAAGTATACTTGAAATAATTAATACAATATTTTGAATCTTTTGTAAAACAACTTATACACTTCTCATTCAAACTGTAATGTATAACAGATCATGGTTTTTTAATTTTAGTATGCTAACAATTTTTCCTGCAAAAATGTACTAAAAATGGATAAATATTATCTAATTCCCTAATTTTAATTTATTTCATCTACCTTATTTTTTTTTTAACTAGGGCACTAAATTTATTCTCACATAAATTGCACAATAAAAATTTAAAGTGCCAGATTGTGTATACACTCTTAGATTTGTTCAACCATTAACTGGCATCTACCATTAATTGGTATCAACGCTTACAAATTAAATTCTCACAAAGCTAGAATGCTTTTATAAAGTTTTCATGAGGTCGCTTTTTTGGAAGTTAATGACAAAATCTGAAACTGTAACCATTATAATTGTACCAAAATCATCATCACATGACCACAACCACAGATGCTACATAGCCACATCTACAACTTGTTGAAAGCCCATCCCACATTTTTAACATATGTAAGCATAAGCCTTTCAAAGTAATATAAATTCAATTTGACAGGAAGTAAGAGTTACTGAAGGTACTGTAACAAGAAACAAGCAGAAAATTGTATTAATAAGATGATAAAATTGAGCAAAATAAACTGAGGGTTACAACTAATGCCAGAAATAAGAAAATAAGTGACTATTTTTGGAAC
Source organism: Ptyas mucosa (assembly GCA_012654045.1). Classification (NCBI taxonomy): domain Eukaryota; kingdom Metazoa; phylum Chordata; class Lepidosauria; order Squamata; family Colubridae; genus Ptyas; species Ptyas mucosa. The sequence continues at coordinate 10,981,778 of WNWU01000001.1, read as the reverse complement.
AAAACAGAAACAAAAAGAGGTGTTTGGTTTTGTTTTGTTTTGTTTTGTTTTGTTTTGAAAGGCTATGCCTATAAAAGATAGCATATGCCTACTGGAGTCCAGTTACTGGACAAACAGAAGCAAACAAGGTTCTTTTATAAGGTGGCAATTATCCAGATAAGCACTAAATGGCAACAAAGATCCAGACCAATTTCATTTATTTAGAAGTTTCAGAATTATTTGTTAGTTAAGATTTTTATTCTACTTTTCCTTCAGGAATGTGGTGCATATACTGTAGTTATGCGGATTTTTTTTAAAAAAAAATCCTCATAACTGCTGTGCAAGCTAAACTGGACTAAAAAAGATTGTTTTGCCTAAAATCATCTCAGAGCTTCCATCTGAGGGTGGCCTTGAAAATGTGTCTCCAAGGTCCTACTGTATTGTTTTATCTACAGTACAACAACTTGAAAAACAGAGCCAGGGCTCTAAATGATATGAAGAGCAGAAGAGACCAACAATTCAATTTCGTAAATGTTAAGCTGCAAGAAAAAGAAAAGTCCAGAAAAAAGCAGAACTATTAAAACACCAAAATAGGTTATTGGAGGTGGTATAACTATTGTTAGAAACAGAACAAATACCGTAAAACTAATTTGTTATTAAAACTGCTTTATGAAATTCTACCACACACGCTCTTGTATTTCTTTAGTTTAGGATCTGCTTCCAATTAAAACAAAAGTGAACTTGTGTAAGCAGTTTTGGTTCAGCCCTACTGCATACATAACTGCAGAATAAACAAACTAGCTTCGCCGGATGTAGAGCCGGCTGCTGCTCTTTTCCTTGGAATATTTAATATACTCAAAAGCCTAGTGTCTCCACCATGGTGACATCTGCACATTAGAATTCTAAAGCACGACTAAAAAAACCTCCAGCCCTACTGAAAGCTGGCTCTGTAACTCTTTGAAGGAAAGGCTGGATTTCTTTAAAATAAGAATGATCAGAAAATAGCAGTTAAAAAAAAAAGGCCAACTTGTCTCTCTTTTTTAAATAACATTTACTTTTGTGTACAGCTTACTAGAAAGTCACTTCATCAGCAAGTCTTTGATCTAATTCGTATCTCTTGATTTTCAAGTGACCCACATTTTAAAATTGTAGACAGCCAACAGGAGCATAGTATTTTCAATGACATGATTTCTACGAGAACATAATTTTAGATAACTGAGGATTGTGCAAGGAGGAGGTATTTTCTGGTGTATCATCTACTGAATTTCCATTGCATTCTGCCAAAACCAGCACCTCTTAATGGATGAGTTTATTGTAACTTAACAACACAGAGCAGAACAACAGTCGGAAGGGACCTTGGAGGTCTTCTAGTCCAACTCCCTATTCAGGTGCGAAACCCTATACCAGTGATGGCTTATCTTTTTTTCCTCAGGTGCCAAGAGGGCATGCATGTGACAGTGCACGTGTGCGTGCTCACACCCATAATGCAATGCCTCCCACATGCCCCACCCCCGAGCATGCCCATGCGCCTCTTGTTTCCCCTCCCCCATACACATGCATGCGTGACTCTGCCACCCCCCACTTCCCACCCCCCGTGCTCCCCCCACCCCTCCACACATGCGCACGCCCCCCCCATGCCCCCCAACCCATTTTTTGTCCCAGAAGGCTTCAGGGAAGCCTGCTAGGCCCAAAATGGGGCATGGGGGGTGTGCCACATCCCTCCTGCCCCCCGTGCATGCGCGCATGACCCCCCTTGCATGCATGTGGTCATGCACACATCTGGCATGCGTGCATGTGCGGTGGAGCTGACCTAGGGCAACGGCTCGCGTGCCCGGAGAGATGGTTCCATGTGCCACCTGTGGCACCCGTGCCATAGGTTCGCCATCATGGCCCTATACCATTCCAGACAATGGCTGTCCAGTCTCTTCATAAAAATCTACAGTGCTGCACCACCCACAACTTCTGGAGGCAAGTAATTCCACTGATTAATTGTTCTAACTTCTCCTTAGTTCTAGGTTGGTTGTCTCCTTGATTAGTTGTCTCCTTGATCCATTGCTTCTTGTCCTGCCTTTAGGTGCTTTGGAGAATAAGTTGATCCCCTCTTCTTTGTGGCAGCCTCTTAGATAATAGAACATTGCTATCATGTACCTTGTTTATTTTTATACAGTAGCGCTTTTTGAAGCACTACTTAAATGATGCAGGAACTTCTCAAATGTTGGAGTATAGGTTTCCTAACAAAATAGGTTTCTGCAATAGATAGGATTAGCCCAGGATTGCAAGTCAATGCCTACAGATCTCCAAGTTATTCCTTATAGTCATTTCCACATTTTAAGGCTTACTTTGACTATTGCTGTGTAGCATAAACTGTTTGCAACTTTTCTCCTCAGCTTTTTAAAAATAATATTTTTTATTTAGAAGAAAACTTCGACATAATTGATCTGATATAAATTATTTTCAGCAAGAAATTCTTTGTATGCGGCTCACAGACACAAATATCCACTTATGTGCATAAGACAGTGCTTTCTCTACACATATCATGTCTTTGCCTGCAGTACTTATTTTCTGAGAATTTGAAACATTTATGACCTGTGACCACAATTGAGCCCAAAATGTTGCTAAGCAAGACATGTGTTAAGTGAGTTTTGCCCCATTTTACAACTTTGCTTGCCACAGTCTTTAAGCGAATCAGTCCAGTTGTCAAGTTAGTAACACGGTTTATAAATGAATCCGGCTTCCCTATTGACTTTGCTTATCAGGAGGTCACAAAAGCTTATCAGGAGATCACATAATCCCAGGCCACTGCAACTGTCATAGATATGAACCAATTGAATTTTGATCATGTAATCAACTTTTGATCACATGACCATAGGGATGCTGCAACAGTTGTATGAATGAAAAATGGTCATAAGTCACTTTTTCAATGCAATTGTAACTTCAAACAGTCACTAAATGAAAGGTTGGAAGTCAACGACTACTGTATTTAACCCCATCACCACCACCAGTAGTGGAATCTCAGCAAAAAAATCATTCCTTCAACCTACAACTATCATACTCTATTGCCTGCCCAGACCAAGTTCTCCAAGTTCAAATACAGTGTACAAATAGAAAACACATTATTTCTATGTGACAGCTGAATTTGCACCCTTCAACATCCAAACATATAAAAGGAATTTCCCCTTTTTTCTTTCTCTTTAGTACCCTTTTCCTTTCCATTGAACCTGGATTGTCCTCAAAGCTCTGGAAGAGTTTGAGGGGCCAGGGAGCATCTATGCTACCAACAGGGTCTGTTCTCCCAGCAAATGCACTTCAATGAATACAATTCTTAATCTTACCGTATTTTAGAAACATAAATATTAGCTATTTACATAGTTATTTGAATTTCATCCCTCCGTTATTATTGGGTAACTCAAGATGGCATACACACCTAATACTGCTTCCTCCTCCTATTTCCCCCAAAATATCAATGCTGTGGGTGATGGGCTGAGAATGAGTGACTGGCCCAAAGATACCTAGGTAGCATTCATGCCTAAGGTAGGCCTAGAACTCAGGCTCCTGATTTCGAGCCCAAAACGTTAGGCGCTATGATACATGGTGTTACATATATTACTGTTATATATTATTATATATTGATACACTAGTAGTATACAAACATACATTTAAACTAAGTTATTATTAACAGCCCTTCATTTCAGGCTTTTTACCCAATTTCATTTTTAAGCAGAATTCTGCCTTTTTAAATACAAACTAGATATCAAAAATTAGTTTTTGAATACACTATTTGAAAAGTAAATACCCCATTAATTTCTAATAAGGGCAGATATGTAGCTCATTTTTAAAAAAGAAAAATCAACTGGTTTTAAATTTAATAGTCTATAGGCATATTTGGCCAGAACTGTAACTACAGTAAAAGAAAAAGTTGTATTGTAGAAGAACACCTGCAGTATTTGGCTCTGTCTCAATAAATTTATAAGAGGGTCTTTCATGAATGAGATTCAGAAAATCATTCAATGAACATTTTGTACAGTCTATTGAATATAGGATTAGAAAATACACCAGCACTTCAGCTAAAATGAATAGCCTTTACAAAGTCAGAAATCAAATGAATGTTTGTTAGCCAAACATTGTATAATGTTATTTCTCTGCGTAACTTAAAAAGTAATCAGAACACTTTGGATAAGAAGGTATGTTACCTATATACCTATTTTAGGACATACCACTGAAGGTAGCATTTTGCAAATCCGCATGCATCTTCAGAAACAAATACATTCAAGTTCAGCAACCTCTTGTCCAAAATAATAAAACCAGAGGATGAGTTGAGTTAGTATAGATAACATAGCAGCAATGTGAGAATCTTGCCAAAACCAGGGATATTTGTCACATGGTTTGCATTTGAACAACAGAATCAAAATCATAATCTGTGTCTTATCACAGTCACCATCACCCCTATTCCATCATCCCTGAAAAAAAATGTATTCTTCTCAGCCCAGATTATTTGGAATAGCAGAAGAGTAAGAATGAATTAATTCCAATATGGAAAGTAGTATGTCCAAAGAATTTAATACACACAGACGTCTGGTGAGGGCATGGAGCACTAGATGAAAGAATGGGGACAGCATTTATGATGAGATTGATGGCCAGATGCTGGATCTCTCCAGAGAAAGGAGAGATCATAAGATTGCCCACATGTACTCCAGGCAGCTGCTTCTCATAAACAGCCTACCGGAACTTTCTACAGTCAGCTTATGAATCAAGCAGCTGGAAGTCGGAGGATTCCAGCTAAGCTCACAGTTGTAATGCAGCCTATATGTATTCATAAAGCTCGACCGTGCCTCGTTTCTTAATCCCTTTTGGAATTACTTTTTTACTGCTTTTCAAATATTAAGAACTTTTGAAATGGTAAGTTTTTATTGCATTCGCTGTGTGAGTCTCCTTCTTCTTAGTAAAATAAGTTTTAAATATGATTTAAGGATTTGGGGGAAAAAATAGTTTTAGGAATAAACAGCAAAAGGTTGTTTAAAAAGGTTGTTTTTGGAAAGTTAAAAATGAACTAAGGATCCAGATGGATCTGGATTTGAAATAAGTCTCTAAAATTAATTATAAGAGTCCATCCTTTGGAAAATTGCTGTTATTAGAATTCTTTAGGGGAAAAATGAAGGTTGGACACTAGAGGGAACTAGATAAAACTAAAGATTACAATTAGAGGAGAAGAATATTTAAAGTTGACACTTCTCTTTATTGGTAAAGTTGACTCATTAACACAGAATGGAACAAAATACTTTAACATTGGACATTTTGAAGGATATATGTGAACAGTGGACTCATTGTATAAATGACATTACAGAAGAGGAACAAACTCTGCCAGATAAAACTGAAATGGGTTTGAATATGGATTTAAACATGACAAAATATAAGAATGATATGGGAAAAGATGATATACTGGATAGACAAATGAAACCGGTTGATGTTTTAATTATTAAAATAGACGTAGATAACAAGCCAGAATGGTTATTTGAATAATCTTTCTATACTGGAATTAGGGTAAAAGAGACTTGTTGAAATTTGAAAGGATTTTCTGAGAAGGGACAAAGAAAAAAATAAAGCCATATCAAATTCTAGGACATTATTTGGAAGGATTAAAAACCAGGATTGTTGAAAATATAAGGAAGGAATATAAACTTCCATTATTTAATCAAGGTTAAAATAGATTTGGAGCTGTCTCTGGTAACCTTTAATAGACTTTTTCTGTTCAAGAATTAATGATGAGGTTTTAGGATTTCATTTATTGGTTACAAGTTGAAATATGAGAAGAGATCATTTGCTGTATTTTAAGAGAAAGTATAAATTACTAAAATTGTTTATACCTGTGATGAAAGGGGAAGTTACCTCTGTATATATTTCTTTTCTATTTTTCTTTCTATTCATTTTCTGCGCTTTCTATTTTTTCTTTTCTTTTTTGGTTAGTTTGTATTTTTTCAATTATAATCTTTTATAAAATTATTATTAAAAAAACAAATAGTTTAACACGCACACATACACCATGGTTCTGAAGCAGCTTGGAGACCTCTGTGTACCATCTGTTAAACATAATTGCAAAACAATTATGCAAAGACATATTTCATTAAACATATTTCACCTAATTTGGGCCTTAGAAAAACTAAGGCTGATCTAGCTGTGATTATGGAACCAAGACAAGACTACATAGTAAACAATGAAATCTTTTGAGAGACGACTTCCGGCTCCAGATGGCAGCAGACGTTGTTTGGGCTCTCTGCCCCAGCGTCTGAATCCCCCCCCGCTTGGAGGCCCCTTGGGGCCGGGTGCCCTGGTTTGGGGGTATCCGCCATTAAGGGCGGCTCGCCAGGGGTCCCCTGCCTCAATTCCAGGGGCTGGGCGGCCAATGCTGGCGCGCCCGAGGCTCCAGCGAGTGTGGGCAGCACGCAGCGGCCATTCCAAGGCCGTTACGTGCCTATGTGCCTGTAGGACCCGGTGTATATCGAAATTAAGGCAGCAGGTAAAGAGGCAATCGGAAGAGGAAGAGATGCAGGCCGGAGAATAACTAGAAAAGGAGAGACTTTGACTGGCGAAGCAACGAGGCGTCCTGCAGGTGAGAGGGGGGGAGCTGAAGTTTCTCCCCCCCCCCCTTGTAGCTGGGAAGGGCGCCGTAGTTGAGAAGAAAGAGCGAGAAAAAATAAGGAGACCTCTTACTTTACTGATTTTTTGTGGAGAATGGTGGAGGCAGAATTTGGGAAGGGAGGCTGGAGCCCTCTATCCTTCTGGAGAAACATGGCTGGAGCTTGATTTCCTGCTTCTTTGTATATAATTGATGACATCACCCACCTCTGGTTTCCTGTTTGACCTACTCTACAAGCCGGACTCGTTGCTCCTGTGAGCGCCCTCTGGTGGATCGTGAGGAAATAGAGCTGATTTTTAAGAGAACCTTCTCTTTCTGGATGCTTGTGCCTACCTGAGGACCTCTCATTCTTTATTACTGTAAGATGGCTAAAGGACAAAGACCAGCCGCAGCTGACATTGAAAACATTTTGCAGAAATTGGCAAAATTGGATGAGAAACTTGATAAACTTGATATCTTGCAAAAAGGGCAATTGGAAATAAAATCTGAAATGGTAGTTATGAAAAAAGATTTAAGTGCTGTTCAACAGGTGGTTGAGGACAACAAGAAAAAGGTGGGAGGTTTGGAGTGGGAGGTGCGGGCAATCCAGAAGAGGGAAGAAATGAGAGGAAATGTAATTTTAACTTCGCAGCTGGATAGAATGTCTTATTTTCTCAGGTTTCAAAATGTGGAAGAAGTGGACCAGGAAGATCTGCGAGAAGTGATGGTTAAATTGTTGGGCGAATTTATTGAAAGAGGTTTGGATTTTATGAGATGGGACATGGATCTAGTTTATAGAGTAAATTCACAATATGCAATTTTACATAGTGTCCCAAGAGAGGTCCACATTAAATTTGTGAGAAGGGAAACGAGAGATGAAATACTGAGAACTCAAAGATCGGGGGCGCTGATATACAGGGGCAAGGAGGTCACCATTTTGAAGCAGATCCCCAGACAGGTACGAGAATCAAGAAGAAATTATTATTTTTTATCAAGTAAATTGTACCTTAAGGGAATAGGCTTCAGGTGGTTGATGCCGGAAGGTTTGATGATTTTCTGGGAGGGCAGTAGGAAGAAAATTAATAGTGTGATGGAGGCTCAGGCCTATCTGGAGCAACATAAGACCCTCCTAGAGGGTGAAGATACAGGAACCGAGGAAGGGGAGGTACTAGATGATCAAGGAGCAGGGGCGGGCAAGGCCGTGGCGGTCCGGGAGGAAGGGGGTGCTAAGGCCAGAACCTTGAGATCTAGAACCAAGAAATGATGAAGTGAGAGGAATATATTATTTTGTGCCTTTTATGATATCTCTTATTTTTGTAAACTTTAATATTACTCTGGATATTGAACTGATATTTTTATATAAATCCGGTTGCTAAATTTGTAATTTTAATAAGGGAAGATCTGCTGTATGTGAAAAAAAGTAATTATATATTATCTTTGTAAAAGGATAATGAAAATTCTACATATTGTAAGCGATAATATTGTTTATTTTTAACCAATAAAAACTTTTATAATAAAAAAAAACAATGAAATCTTTTGTGTCTCAATATTTCAGATGTAATTTAAATTCTCATATATATTAGAATAATCCCACTAAACTAGATATCTAAATCCAAGCAAGAACATAGCCTACAACAATCTTCACCAATTTAGTCACAAATGTGTTAGACCATAACACTCCCACCCAGCACAATTCCCTACCCCTAAACCACCCAAACATTCACACAACAAACCAAGTAATACTGTCCAACAGCTCACTGATGGTGGCCCTTTAGTTCATTGTTGAGTACAATTATAGCTCTGCGATAAAAACTATTCAGAAAACATGTGGCCCGAGTTTTAATTATTCTGTATCTTCTGCCAGAAGGCAACAGTCCAAAAAGATTGTAAGATACAACTTATCTTAGTATCCTACTGCTTTCAGAAAAGAGACTTTTTGCTGAGTTTCATATTTATACAAATACAGTAGACTCTTAAAGTAGACTCCCTTATGAATAAATATCAAAACAGCTAGCAAGCTTCTTGAGATATTATGTCCAAATCCAAAGCAGTTCTTATCACTAAAGAGAGATCTTTATGACATTCCAGCATGAAAACATACTATTTTTTTAAAAAAAAACACCATGTGTCATTTGCAAAGGCCTTTATGGAGCTTTGCATATGCAATAAGAGACATATGTATAAACCTAATACTGAACCTTGCTCTTTTCTCCCCTAGTTCAAGCAGGATTGATACAAAATGAAACAAGAACCAAAATGCTAGTTAAAACAAAGCTGATAAATATTGAATTAGGAGACAGGAGTATAGCAGTTATCTTGATGGCTGAGAAGTATTTAATTTCTGTTTCTAAAAACAGTAAAAGTCTCCTGCGCGCTCATTGTGGCGTAAAGGCTTCTCATCCACAAGCATTGTATATTGTGTGAATACAGAGGATTTACCAAGCAGCACTTCAGGAGGGGAATGTCTATACCAGTGATGGCTAACCTTTTCTGAACCAAGTGCCCAACGCACATGTGCCTGAACTCCCAAATGCAATGAGCATGTGGCCCTATGCATGCATGTCCTGCCCCTTGCATGCACCCCGCTCCCCGTGCATGCGTGCATGCCCCTGCATGCACCCTGTACATGTGCACGCCCCCCGCACTTCCCCTACCCCCCGCATTTGCACCATGCTCCCCGTACACCCCCCACGCATGTGTGCGGGTCCTCCTGCATGCCCCCTGCCCCCTGTGGTTCACTATCACGGTCTAGATAAACAGCTGTTATGAGTATAAATGCAATTTAAAGGCTTTTACAAGAGAAACTGGACCATCTCACATACATAAGTGCAAGTACTTTGACCATCGTCACTACCACCACCGCCTAGTGCAACAGACATTGAACATCCTTTTGCAAAAAGAATAATTTGGCAGAAGTGTGGGTTGGGTTCAGCAAGCCCTACACATGATTATCCACTTTAAGAAACTTAGTGGAAACTAGCATGAGCATCCTTTCAAAAGATTACAAGTTTTCCTCATTTAAATTTAGGGAGCAGGGGTTAAGCTAACTTTAGGAAGGCAGAGAATTTTATTAATCTGCATTATTGTAACCTTTTTTGTAACCTTTTTATCATTATTAGAGTGTTATTCTATTCTATTCTATGCTTCGTGTTCCCAAAATCTTGTAACGTGTTTGAAGACATACAAAAGGAGATAGATAAGTCACATCATCACCAATCAAAGCACAGATGACTTCAGTGCAGAGGTTCCCAATCTTTTTCGGTTCGCGGCTCCCATAGCAATCCGACTTGCAACTGCGCATGCGCACTAGACGTTTCAGAAATGGCGCATCAGCGTTAGACCCAGCGGGCGGAATATTTCGCGGCGCCCTTATGACGATAGCGCGGCTCCCCAGGGAGCCGCGGCTCACACTTTGGGAACCACTGCTTCAGTGGATAACATAAACTCCACCTACTAAATGTTCTTGAAGGATGTGTAGCTTAAACGAATCAGTCACATTAGTCAAGGGCACATTAGCCCTCGACTCACAACCACAATGGAGCCCAATATTTCTGTTACTAAGTGAGACATTTGTTAAGTGAGTTTTGTCCCATTTTACAACCTTTCTTGTCACAGTTGTTAAGTGAATTAGTGCAGTTGTTAAGTTAGTAACATCGTTGTTAAGTGAATCTGGCTTCCCCATTGACTTTGCTTGTCAGAAGGTCGCAAAAGGTGATCACATGACTCAGAGACACTGCAACCGCCATAAATATCAGTCAGTTGACAAGTGTCTTAATTTTGATCATGTGACCATGGAGATCCTGCATCAGTCATAAGTTTGAAAAATAGTCATCAATCACTTTTTTTCAGTGCTTTGTAACTTTGGTCACTAAATGAACTGTTGCAAGTCGAGGACTGTACTGTTCCCTTTTAAATGATATGTCTTTCAATCATGACTGACATGCAGCTTACCTTTTTGTTTTCCTTTCTTCTCCTTCCTAGTGCTGCTTGTTTGACAGCCTCCTGTGGCTGCTTTGGGTTTTTTAGTTGACTTCAGAGCCTGTGGGTCTGTTGCCACCTTGACATCTTCTTGCTCAGTCTCTTGTACTGCTTGAGATATTTGGGGTGACCCAAAGAGACAGGTAAAGAAAAAGGAGAAGGAAATTTTAAGAAAGGAAGAAAAGAAAGGGAAGGGAAGTTACCAGTGCATGAAGCCACAGAGAAGCAAGTTAAGTATATTGTAAAATCATTTCCTCAAGTAATTAAATGGAAAGAGAAAAATACAGAATAAACCAGAATAAGACAAAAGAATGGAGTAATTTTTAACGGAATCCTTTATGGTTGGTTCTTATTCGCTAGACAAGGTATGGTCTATGGACTGAAGTCAAACCTCCTGTTTTTCTGGGCTCATTGGATAATGTAAGATGTGGGTTTGATGTCCCTTCTCAAGGTCCACCAGTACTGTTTGCTATCTTCTCCTTCATGAAGGAAACCATATTTTCTGGGATGATGGGCGAGCCAGAATTTCCCACCATGCACTGCAAGGAATAATTCTGGCAATCACACTGAAGAAAACATGGAAAGCTGAAACCCAACAACTCTTACAGGATCCCAAAGGAATATCTATGTCTCAGGCATACCCTTAGAAACTAAAAATGGTATGTGGCTGAAAACCACTGCTTATTTGAATATATGTATGTATGTATGTATGTATGTATGTATGTATGTATATTTGTTAAAAAGATAAAATAAGCTGAGAATGTAGGGTCATATTCTGATAAATAAGAAAAAATAGCAAGGGGCTGTATCACTAGATTTTTTTTTTCTTCATAAATGATTCCATGATAGTCATTTAGTGAACTGACAAATTATTCCCATTTGCTGAGAATATCCAGAACACAGTTCCACAAACTGCCAATCTCCCCATTGGTCCAAACTTTTTGGCAGTGTTTTCTGTAAAATAAATTAAAAGCTCCCAGTTTCATAATATAGTCAGGGCTCCTCTTTTGAAGTGTGTCTGTGTGTGTGTATTTCAAAAATCTATGGCAAAAAATAGGAAGAAATTATAAATTATACTATGCTATAACTTCTCATTGTATCAAAATCAAGGATGTTGTATAATGGCACCTTAATATGCTAGGATTTAGTAGCTAACTTTAACACAGGCTTACTTCGAAAACATTAAGTATAGTTCCTTGTAATTATTAGTTACCAAACTATATTTAACAATGGTTAAAGGGCAAGAAGTGGGTGCATGAAGCTATTCTCTCACGGTTTACCGAACAAGTATCTGATAATTCAAACTGAAGTTATAGGAGATTGTAGGAAGTGTTTTCTTTCTCAGTATCCCAAAATTGAACCTGGTGAATCCTAACAAATATCAAACATTCATTAAAAGATGTAGTCTGCAGACTGATTTGCATGTGTTGCTACTCTGCTTATTTTAAGACATAACACAACTTTTTACAACTACCCCTTGTTTTCCTATTATATCAGAAATTGGAGACTTTAATTAGCATTTAGCCTGAAGCTATTACTGTGAGCAGCAGTTTGAGGAATTAGTGTTAACGAGAAGGAATTACTTCAAAAGTTATTAGACCTTAAGTTTTCGTATGTATGTCAGCAAGAATGCGAACAATCCATGTGTCCTTTTATGATCCAAGATGGATCTTAATGATTCTACACAAAAAAGTAGACCAACCGAATTGTGGTCCAGTCCCAAGTGTTTTAGACCACAACCCCCAAACTAAAGGTAACAATGGCAATTGGGACCAGAATTTATGTCACTAAATGGTCATCATTCATGATGTTATATCCCCATATTAATTAGCAACAACAATCCTGCAGTCCCAGTTGCCTTTATAACACCAAGACTAAGTAGGTCTCTAAGTGAGAAGACATAGGAGTCCCAGGTAAACTGGCCACAGAATGTTGTGGAGGTACTAGAGCACAGACAAGTATCACAATGGTTGGGGTAACACATGTAGGTCAGTGGTGAAATTCAAACTTTTTTACTACCGGTTCTGTAAGCGTGGTTTGGTGAGCGTGGTGTGGCTTGGTGGGCGTGGCAGGGGAAGGATACTGCAAAATCTCCATTTCCACCCCACACCAGGGGAAGGATACTGCAAAATCTCTATTCCCACCCCACTCTGGGACCAGCCAGATGTGGTATTTGCCGGTTCTCCGAACTACTCAAAATTTTCACTACCGGTTCTTCAGAACCTGTCAGAACCTGCTGGATTTCACCCCTGATGTAGGTGCTATGTGGTGCAGATGGGCAAAAGATCACTGACTTTGCTTGTGGGAAGCTGGCAGGGAATGACAGAATTTATCATCATCTGACTGCAGCTCGCTGCAACATAATTGTGAGCCAGGCATTGAGCAATCACATTACCACAGGGATGTTGTAACAGTTGCAACTACATAGGCCAGTCATAAGTCCCCCTCATTCAGAGCCGTTATAACTTTGGTCACTGAGCAAACAATTCGGGGAATACTTACAATTAATATTGTCATCTTAGCTGTGGTTTAGAGAGAGAGATCGTAGCTCAAAACATTTGCAGAGCACAAAACCTTCCCTTTTGGATGTTTAAAATTACATCCTTTGTGATAAAAACAAAACAAAACAGTAGGCATCTGCAGGACTGGGGTGGGGAGGAAGAGATAAGGGAATGACCAAATATCCATAATTATGTCATGATGAAACATGTTGAGTACAATGTTGTTGACCTTCTTAGCATTTCTCCTGCATGTTTGGGTCCTCCACCTATTCTTGCATTGTTCTTCTACAGCAAACTTCTAACTACTACAGCAAAGCCATCAATATTAATGCAATGATGGGTTTTGTTTATTAGCTGGCTTGTCACAGAGTCTGACATGGATTAGGGCTGAGAGGGAATGTCTGGCCAAGGCCACACAGCTGGCTTCTAAACCTAAAGAAGACTAGAATCTGGCCTCTCTACTCCTAATTCAGCGACTTAACTACTATATCACACTGGCTCTCTCAAATACTAAGTACATAAACATAACAATGAATAATAAAGAAATTTAGGGATCTGCTTCATCTTGTGGATGCTTCATCTTGACAAAGATTCAACCAATTTTTCATAGCTATTTGAATGCTGCCAAATATGTGCTGTACTGCATTGCTCCAACTAATAGTGTTTCAGCACATATCTTACCAAAACCTTGCATATCCCTAAATACTCTGTTTTTCCCAAAATAAGACATCCCCTGATAATAAGCCCAATAGGGCTTTTGAGCGCATGGCAATAAGGCCAAACGCTTATTTCAGGGTTCAAAAAAATATAAGGCAGGGAAACATGGTATAGAAAATAAAATAGTGTATCCGAAATTTCCCCTATTTTCTCTTTAAAACTATTCATTGTACAAGTTGAAATAGAATTTAAGACAAAAATGGATTTTTAAAAAGTCTATCTTCCTGACCACAAAATGAGCCACTATAAGACCACAAATGTCTGTGATAAGATAGAAAGAGTCTATATTATTCACAGATAGCAATCACAGCTATTGCAACAGAGAAAAGTGGAAATAAGGCAGGAACAATTGTAGGAACAGAACGTAGACTTCTATATAAATAGTCCAATTCACGAAAATGACTTCTTGTATAAGCATCTGTAGCTTCTGTTTATCTAAAGTGCCCTTTCACTCTGACTTGGTCTTACTAAAGTAGCAAAACCCAACTCTGTCATCTACTAGATCAGGGGTTTCCAAACTACGACCCATGGGCTATTTCTGTCCTCAGAAAAGTTCCTTCTGGCCCACCAGCTCCTCCCATGTGCTGTGCTCCGATCCTTTCCAAACCACATAGGGAGAGAAAGAAATTCACTACTATTTGGAAAAGAACATAAGATTTCCTTGATTTCTCCAATGGAGTGGGACAGTTGACAGCCAGCTAAAGCTTTGCTGGACAAAGAAGGGGAAGCATCTTTCCCTTTAAAATTTACATTGGCTTTGAGCCAGCTGGAAGGTTGCTTCCTTTGCTGGTATGTGTAATCCAATGGCTTCCCTTGGATCGTTTCTCCCAACACACACAAAAAGAAAGACCCATCCAAACTGGCTCAGGGCCAGCCAGCCGAGGAAGCTGGCTGAAGGATCACCCATTGTGTATTATCCTACCCTCTAGATGAGAATGGCCCTCACTTCCACAACTTTCCAGAAGCAGATAAAAACTTGGCTCTAATATTAATATTAGTTCTAATATACTAATGTAACATTTTGTACTATTTGTTACTACTGGGGTTTCTTTTACTATATTGAAACATTTATCAATGAACTCTGAATTGAAGTTTCAATTCAATTCTGCAATTGAAGAGGCAGCCTTCGTAGACAATGCAATAATAGCAAAGATACAATAATATACAATAAAGGAGATTTACAATAAAAGTGCTTTAATCAAGTTAAATATTAGTATCTGTTTGCTACCTACAGTTTCCTGTGATTCAGGTCATAGTAATTTGCTTAATTAATAAATAAATATAATTATTGTGGATATTTTACTCTGCAAGATAAAAATACCATTTCTAGTGAAATCTTATATAACATGCCTAACCAGAAGCAAGCCCCAAATTGAGTTCAGTGTGGGTTTTGGCAGGTCAATAGAGAGAAAATTCTAGCCTAATGATATAGCTTTTGAGAGTTCCTGTGGTCCAGTTTTTAACAAGCCAAAGACATTCTGAATTGACATTTCTTAATTTAGAAATCCCCCAGTACAATGCTATATAACGCATAGCGTGGAAAGTAGTTTTCTTCCATGACCAAAAAATACCCATCTGCTGATAGCTAGTGAAACTAAAGGCACATAATGCAATATTTGCCGACAAAAAGATACCCCTTAATTTGAGTAACAAAAAACCCCTTCTATGCATCTAGCTTTGCTGATATATTCCGAGTGAATTTTGGCAAGCTCCAAGGGAGCTAATTATTTGACAGTTTAAAAGCCATTCTTCTGAAGAGGCGGCTTTAAACCAGAATATAGAAATGATGAAGGGAAGCAACCTTGAAGACTAATTAATGGGACTGCCAAATAAATAGCAATAAACTCACATATTGCTACATTTCAGCCCCAATTAGTGTTATATTGTCAGGTCCAAGGACGACACCTAGAGATACTTCTGAGTAGTTTATTGTTGTTTGCCTATAGACAGAAATCTTGCCAGACTAAAGTACTTAACTGTGTAACTATTAGATATACCCTGTAAATGTCTAGGGGGGAAGGATCGCCTTTGCCTTTTCCTATACATAAAAGATTCCAAGCTCTGATATTTTTTCCGCTGCCTGGGAAAGAGCCCCTCCCTCCTGTGATTCTGGGCTACATTCATTCCACCACATATATTTTAGCATATTTTGATATCAGAAAAATTATTTTAAAAAAATCAAGAATTCCTTCAATACCCTTGAACAATTTTGAGATGTGGCACAATTCCTTTAGTTGCCAAATACAAGGAATGCTACAACAGGTGGTGCAGGCCTCTACCTACTTGGAGGAATTGTTAGGAATATCAGTCTGTAGTTATCCCTACCAGTTTCCAGCCAAATGGCTTTCAACCTCAAGCAAGCTATAGTAGGGGTCTCCCTGTTCTTACTTCTTGATAAAGGAGTAAGTCTCAAATGGCTGAAACAGAAATGATAAACATCTGTGGCCAAAATATAGAATATCCCATCCAGAATGTTATGTAACTATCAATAGCAAGGTTGACTCAGCCTTCCATCCTTCAGAGGTGGGTAAAATGAGGACCCAGATTGTTGGCGGCCATATGCTGACTTTGTAAACTGCTTAGAGAGGGCTGTAAAATACTGTGAAGCGGTATATAAGTCTAAGTGCTATTTCTAAATACTGTATATTCTAAGCCTACAAAATTTATAAACTGTTTGCATTAAGGAAAGACCCACAAAACAAGTGGATTTTTGGTTATTGCTTTCTATTAGCTAACAGGTTGTCGTCTTCTTCTTTTCTTCTGTCTTTCCCAACATTACAGCATTCTCCAGAGAGCTTGGCATAATATATCTGAAGTAAAATAATTTGACCCTGGTCAATTTATATCTCGAGTGAGAACTCTGAATGGATTTGTTCAATGATCTGCTTGTTTGTTTTCGACTAGGCTACAGCTTATTAATAAAAGCAACAGCCTTTGTTCCCTGAGACAATCTGAGGGGAAGGGGGGGGGGAAATCTCTATGAGATGGACAGATTGCATAAATAAAACATGATTTATGCTGAGTAAATTAGTACAGAATCCAATTACCCTTTGCTGAGCAGGGTATGAATTTATATGAATTCATTCTGAACTGCATATATAAATGATGAGGCCTGTGTGAAGCGGCAATGCTTCATGGAGCTGCCTCAAGTTAGATCAAAAGAATGATTTGATCTGTGGCAAGATGAACCACCTCAGCAGCACTCATCAAAGAAAGGTACTTTCTTTCAGATGGTTGCTTTTCCAAAATTGCCTGAAGGGGCTGTCTCTGACCTGTGCAGATTGAGAAAGGCCTTCCATGAGTACCAAGCACCTCAATGTTTCATAAAGCCAACTCAAAGACCACTTCGACTGAGGCTTTGAACAGGCCTTTGAAACTGCTAACATCTTCAGTGCCGTTATCACCCTGCTTAACATGTATCTTTTATTTGTGCAACAGGGAATCAATGGCAGTAAAAAAAAAAAAACTACCGTGTTTCCCCAAAAATAAGACCCTATCACCGTGATGGCGAACCTATGGCATGGGTGCCACAGGTGGCATGTGGAGCCATATTGGTGGGCACGCGAGCTCAGGTCCGACATACATGCGTGCGCCGGCCAGCTGATTTTTGGACCTTCTGGGTCCACCAGAAGTCAGGAAACACACTGTTTACAGCCTCCAGAGACCCTCTGGGGGGGGTGGGGAAGGCTGGTTTTGTCCTCCACAGGCTCCTAGAAAGGCTCTGGAGCCTGGGGAGTGCGAAAAATGGGCCTACCGGGCCCACCGTGCTATCACGTACCAAAAGCGGGGGGAGCACGGGGGGGCAGGGCACATAGAATTATGGATGTGGGCACGTGTGCATGTGACTCCACCACGCTCCCCCTGCTTTTGGCACGCAATGTCAAAAAGGTTAGCCATCACTGCCCTATCATATTTTTTTGAACTCTGAAATAAGCGCTTGGCCTTATTGCCATATACTCAAAAAGCCTGATTGGGCTTATTATCGGGGATGTCTTATTTTAGGGGAAACAGGATTTAAATATAATATATATTTAAATCAATTAAAGTTGAATATAACTAGTATTAACTTTGTGTTAAGTCAAAATTTACTCTTATTTTTCTAAAACTAATTGCCTATCAGAGGTATTTATTGGTGTAACATATCTTGCCAGTCCACATAACATTCTACAATAAATTGGTATATACCATGATAGATAGCGCTGCTGTTACTATTGAGGTAAGACTCAACCAGTGGTGCTTGTTCTTCAGATTGTTTCATTCTACGGGTCCTTGTGCGGCTATCTACATTGGACTGAACCATCATTGGTTCCTGACGCTTCTTCTTCTGCTTCTGTTCTAGCAGTGCTCTCTGTAAAGAATCCAAAGAGACAAAAAATCAGTTCAAATGCCACAGCAGGATGGAAACTGCAAACATAAAGTTTGCTATGTACCTTAGTTGATATACTGAAACAAATGTTATCCTGTTTGATTGTAACGCTATCAAAACATTTTGCTAATACCTGTGTGAAAATAAACACTACTTACAGTGTTAAAAGAATAGATATTTCAAATAAAAACAAGAACAGCAAGCACCTCAGAAGTAGGTGTTGTATAGGACTGTACTCCATTACCCACTCTTAGTCATCCAGGTCATGGTTGCCCCAAAGGTGCTTTTTCTAGGAGGCAACTGGACTTTCTTGTTTTTTCTTTTGAAGATGTTTCGCTTTGGGACAACCATGACCTGGATGACTGAGAATCTTTACAGACTTGTAGCTATACAATTTGGGATGAACACCCTTTGAATGGTGTCGGAGTAGGAATGGGTTTCTAGAGGAAAAATTGCAGACCATAGGAACCAGGAGCACTACTCAGGTGACCCTGAGGGCACAGATAAACCTCTAAGTGCTTCAACGATCCTCTAAAAGGATGCAAATGACCAGCTGTCTGCAAGGAATATAAATCCTTCCATTCCCCACTATCCTGTCAGAGCTGAAGAAGCTTCTTGGATGAGAAACAAAACGTCTTCAAAAGAAAAAACAAGACAGTCCAGTTGCATCCTGAAAAAAACATCTTTGGGACAACCATGACCTGGATGACTGAGAATCTCTACAGACTTTTAAATAAAATATATTTTCCTTATAGACAAGTCCAGTTATGTAAGTTCTATTTTTCAACATGAAAAAGCACAAGCAACATTTTAAAAACTCACCTGTCTGTCAAGCTTTTGTTGTCGCAGGTTGCTGCTCTCGTCATCTAAAACACTGCCAAGATAAATATTTTAAAAAACGTAAATTATTAATCTACTCACAGAAGAAATTCTTGCTATTTTTCAATAAACACACATTTATACCTTCTATTTCTAATATCTCATAATAGTCAGTCCCATATACATTTGATTAGACGATTCCTCCCATTCTCCCTAGCCAAGTTCCAGGATAGAAAAGATTGATTTATAAAAACTATGTGCACTGTATATCAGTCTGATTCATGTGATTATTTATCTTCAGCTTTAGAAGCTTTATAAAACAGCTCTCAGCTTCAAAGAGATTTGGATTATGTATCATCTTAGTTTTTCTGTTCATGTAACAACTCCTCACTACATTGCCAGGCTCATCTATACACAAGTCTGACATCACTGCCATAGGAGAATATTTCAATAAAATACATAAGCAGAATACAATAGAATAGAATAATTGCAGAATTCCAGATCAGATGATTAACTTCCTCATTAAAATGAAGGTTTCCTATTTAGCTTGCAGAGCCTGGATTCAAAAATGTAAATATTGCAGAATATACAGCCTCATGCTATATAACAGTGATGGCTAACCTTTTTGCCATTGAGTGCCAAAAGCAGGGGGAGCGCAGTGGGGTCACACGCACGCGTGCCCACATTCATAATTCTATGTGCCCCCCCCCCGTGCTTCCCCTGTTTTTGGCACATGATGGCACGGTGGGCCTGGTAGGCCTGTTTTTTGCTCTCCCCAGGCTCCAGAGCCTTTCTAAGAGCCTGGGGAGGGCAAAAACGGCCTCCCCCCCCAAAGGCCCTCCGGAAGCCAGAAACAGTGTGTTTCCTGACTTCTGGTGGGCCCAGAAGGCCCAAAAATCAGCTGGCCAGCGCACACGTGTGCCAGAGCTGAGCTCGCGTGCCCACCCATATGGCTCCATGTGCCACCTGTGGCACCCGTGCCATAGGTTCGCCATCATGGCTATATAACTAAGCTCCATTTTATGCTGAATAAACTAAATTATTAACGTATCTTAAATAGAAAACTACCGTATATACTCGAATATAAGCCACGTTTTTCAGCATGTTTTTCAGGCTGAAAAAGCCCCCCTCGGCTTATATTCAAGTCACCCAAAAAAATGCCTTTTTAAAAGAAAAAAAATGAGTAGACCCGTGTCTGCAAAAATAGAAAAAACAGCCCCTTTCAGCTTCAGTATAGGTTAATTACCATAAGTTGATTTGAACAGCCTCCCGACTCTCAGCTGATTTGCTCTCAGCTGTTTTGGGCAGGGGTCTTTTTCTAGCTGCAAAGAGTGCAGCTGGAGCACATTTTTTTTTGTCCTTGTGCAATTCAAGCTGAAAACGAAACTGAAACTAAAGCAGGTTCTTGGCTTTGCTGTTTGTTTGCAACGTTGGAAAGGCAGATTTCTTTTCTTTTTCCTCATCAAGGTAGGTGCAAACAATGGGAAATTTATGGCAAATGGCAAAAGAGGAGAGTTCAAGATTTTAAAACACAAAAGAAAAAAAAGCTCTATTTAACTAGGGAATTGTAATAATTGAGATACTATTAATTGTATATTGTGTTAAAAGCAGAAATGGTTAAGTTGTGGTTTGAAGGAATATATGGGGGAAATTATTTGGTTTATTATTATTGGTAAATATAATTACCGGTAATTGATTTGGAAGAAATTGGATTGCATGGAAATAATTGGAATATTCATGTTCATATTGATTAATATACAAAAAAGATAGTTACATAACTAATTGATTTATATTAAAATGATGAATTTGTATTGAACAACTGTAATATTACATAATTAACCAATGTGAGGATGGATATAAAAATAGATGACAATGGGAAGGGGTATAATATAGAATAGAAGTGAAAAATTGAATTTGATTAAGATTAGAGATGAGGATGAAGGGTAATATTGGTTTTTTTAAAAAATAGATGAGGAATAAATATGGCAAAAAGGAAATATAGAAATTGTAAATTTAAGTGAAATGACTAAACACTGTTTAAATTTGTGAACCGGCCAAATACTCTGTTCAAAGAAAATACATTGTATGTTTGTATGTGTGTTTCTAATTATTGCTATTTATTCATATTTGTTCTCTTTTATTCTTTAAAGTTCAACAATTCATCCTTTATCTTGATATCTTGATATTTGTTTGGGGTTGGTTTTCTTTCCTTTCATCTTTTTTATTGTACAGCAATCTTTCTCCTCAAACCTACCACCTCTCTCTTTGAGAAAGGGGGGAGAAAGAGAATGAGAGAGAGAGTGGAGGAGAGAGAGAGAGAAAGAGGGGGAGAAAGAAAGAATGAGAAAGAGAGGGGGAGAGAGAAATGGTGATAAGATAGAGCAAAAACTTAAAATGTGACGACAGTCGTAAGTTCAAGGACTGGTCACAAGTGTGAGGACCAGTCAAAAATTACTTTTTCAGCCCTCTGAGTAGTCCATATGCACAAAAGGACTACCCACAGGGCTGAAAAAAGTGATTTCTGACAGGTCCTCGCACTTTTGACCAGTCTTTTTTTATTTTGAAATTTACCAGTAGCCGCTGCATTTCCCACCCCCGGCTTATACTCGAGTCAATAAGTTTTCCCAGTTTTTTGTGGTAAAATTGGGGGCCTCGGCTTATATTCGGGTCGGCTTATACTTGAGTATATACGGTATCTTTAGATAGGTTTTTACTCGAAAAACATTTTATTAAAATAAATTTGATAAAAAAATTTAATCCAATTTAAATAAAAAAATCCAATTTAAATTTTTAAAAATCCATTTTTTTTCATTATTTTTTAAAAAATCATCGATTTTTATCCACCCTGCTAATAATCGTACCTAACAACTTCATACAAATGTTAAAACAGTCAGAATAGGAACCTTATGGTACCACATAGTACAGGGGCTGCAAGATGGAACAGTATTCCCCAAATATCTCATCACACATCTGTCTCCAGGATAGAAGCAGAACTATACTACTACTAGTAGTAGATAGCAGAGCCATTGCTTGCTTCTCTCCTCTCTTCCCCCCCCCCAAAAAAACCCCTTCCCAATGCAGTCCAGGACAGCTAATGACATCAAAAGCTATAGAAATATAGCTTTTATAACATCGTCCACTAGACTAACTAGTACATCTGTATGTCATGACTTTCTTGAACACCAAATTGAAATAGACCCAGAAAACTATACAGCTGTACTAATAGCTGATTTACCATCACTCTCAGACCTACCTTCACTGGAAATGATGAAGCTAACTTTTGTCTAAAGTTATTTTAAAAAGTAAAAAAAAAAAAAGAAGAAGAGCTATTTCATCATCTCCTTCAAGGCAGATTATCTCTCTTCCCAATGAAGGGAAAAATGCATGATCAAACATAATATCCTCAGCATAGCGAGTAACAGCCAAGATGGAATTTGATGTCATAGAGTCATCCGAGCCAACTATTATGATCCAATAGTATAATTTATGCACAAGGTTCATTGTATGCAAACTTACAATAACATCACAGTAGGAGTAGATTAACATTGTTGTAATCCCTTTTCACCATAAAGAGAATTAAAAGAAATTAATATGATACTAAACATTCAAACAAATAAAAATAAAACCCTAACAGCAACGAAGAGCTAAAACACCAAAATACAGTTCACTTATACTCCTTTACCAAAGAATAGTCTTGATCAAGCAGCAGAAAGGTATCTTAGGTAATAGAGATTTAGCATGGTTAATATAAAGAGCCAATTTGGTGTAGAGATTAAGGCACCAGACTATAGTAACCAAGAGACTGTGAGTTCTAGTCCTATCTTAGGCACAAAGCCACTCACTCTCTCTTAGCCCTAGAATAGTTAATGGAAAACCATTTCTGAAAAACCTTGCTAAGATAACTGCAGATAAGATTTTTATGGGAAAGCCTATTCATAGTTCTCTCACCTCCCGCTTGCTTTGATCCGTGGAGTAATCATTTTGTTAGAGGTTGCTGGTACTTTCTACCTGTGCAATGTGAGTTTTAGTGCATAATTAAGTTTTGCATGATTAATGGGAATACTTCAATGCTGGCATTTAATATCACAATCTGAGACTCTAAATGACTGAATCAAATCAAAAAATGAATCAAATAATGTCGAAATCTTCTGTTAGGAGGCTCCAATCTATTTACTATGCTATCAAATTTTGCGGCTAGTGCTAGATACCTTTCATAACAGGGTTGATATAACACACTTTTCAAAGAATAAATCCACCTTGCTAAATATCTGACAAGTTTCAAAATAATTTCCTTTAAAAGATTATATGTTCATTTAAAGTTTATATCCTGCAGAAACCACAGTGGTGAAAATGAAGTTAGAATCTGGCCTATGTGCATTTATATTATTTAAATACAGGCACTCCTTGCCTTGTTTAGCAACTGTTCAAAGTTATGACAACGTTGAAAAAAGTGGCTTTCAACCAGATCTCACACTTAAAACCATCGCAGCATCCTCACGGTCACTTGATCATGATCCGGGCATTTGGCAACCAGCTCACACTTAGAACAATTGCAGTTTCCTGAAGTCATGTGACCATCTGCGACTTTCTCAACTATCTCCTGACAAGCAAAGTGAGAAAGCCAGCAGGGAAGGTCACAAATCATAGTCAACTGTTGTCTTGCTTAACTATTACAGTGATTCGCTTAGTGACCATGGCAAAAAAAAAGGTTATAAAATTGGGTGCAATCATATGATGCCGAATGGCCACACCATATAACAATGAATTTTCCAGTCCCAATTGTGTTGAGGACTACCTTTAGGGCAATCTTTGTAGGAAAGTTCAGTCATTCCATCGGAGCTGGTGATTAATAATCTATTTCATGTATGGACTCTCTCATGCAGATCACCCCTGGTTTAATAGCTCATTGACAGGAGTTTATTTTAGTATTCCATGTTTCTTATCCTAAGACAGGACCCATAGCACACCTCTAGAAAACTACAAGACTTTTTTGTTCCTTTATCAGCATTTGAATGATATTTGGTAGTTATAGCTGGGTGTGGGGAAATCTCCCAGCAATGCAGCACGATCAAGAAACACTAGCTGAATTTAGAACTCCAAGGAATCACCTGTGAGAAACAGGACATCGGTAAAGAAACTGCTACTAAGCGTATTTTAATTTTCCTGAACTGAATGAGGAGAAATTGGGTGGTTATTTCCCATTCCTTTTTCAGGATTGAGTACTATAAAAAGAAACAAACATAACCTTGCAGGCGATTCAAAGTCCCAGGTGAAGAACAAGATCAATGCCACATTTTAAACTGGAACACCACTGCATCATTGCTTTATTAAGATCTAGAAACTGCACATTTGAGTCAAGAGACAGCAGTAATGATGTCTAGCAAAACTCTTAACTGAGAAGAAAAGCTGTCACACTTGTTTGAAAAGTATATTTTTATAACAATCGCAAAATTAGTTACAGTCTGGCTGGATAACTCAATGAATATTAAGACTGGTAAGAGAATATTTGTAGATCCAAGTTGTAATGAGGGGTCCTTGATGCTCTATGAGCTTTGTTTTTGTTTTTTTTTAAAATTTGATTTATATGCCGCCCTTCTCCGGAGACTCAGGGCGGCTTACAATGCGCTAAGCAATAGCCTTCATACTTTTTGTATATTTATACAAAATCAGCTTTCTTGGAGATGTTTCATTACATAGAATAGATTTTTTTTTTATTGGCCAAGTGTGATTGGACACACAAGGAATTTGTCTTGGTGCATTACAGATGTTTTGTTACCCAAAGTAGATAACATCTTCAGTTATCACAAGAAAACAAGCTCAGAGAGCATAAAGGATTCCTCAACATTAAGATTTTTCTGTCTTGCCCTTTATTCCACAGCCATGGAATAGTCGTGTAAAAAACTTACTATGTAGCCAAGGGATAGCCATGTAAAAAAGTTACTATAAAATCATCTATACTTTTGACTACAGACATCTATGGGAAGAATAAGGAGGAAGAAAATTATGGAACGTGACTTAACAACATAGTGATTTACGCACTTGTGCCTGACATTGGAAAGCAATTATGAAAAGATGGGGTATGCATCATGATATCACTGTGCGCATAATTTTTTCAGCATCGTGGCCAGTTCCAGAGGTCTTTGAATCTGACCAAGATTTTCCTGTTATCTTCAGTTCTAGATCTCTAAGCAGTTCTAGGTTTTGTAGTTTTGTGGCTGTCTGAGCTTAAAGCTGATCATAGCATATGTGCACCATG
The DNA here is from genome assembly GCA_012654045.1 of Ptyas mucosa. Lineage (NCBI taxonomy): Eukaryota > Metazoa > Chordata > Lepidosauria > Squamata > Colubridae > Ptyas > Ptyas mucosa. Next base: position 10,956,552 of record WNWU01000001.1, on the reverse strand, counting down.
CTGTAAACTTGGAAAACTAATGCATACTTCCCCTGATTGGAATCTACCCTCTGAAAAACGTAAGGTTTGATTTATACCATAGATTACTTGGCTATATTGCTAGTAGCATAAAGCACTTCTAACAGAAGAAAATCCAGATTTTTATCAGAAATATGCTATGCTATTTCAAAGAAACTTGTACATGCTTGCATGTCCTCTGTGCATATGCAAGGTTCTTTGAAGTACTGGAACATAATTTATTTAAAAATAAAACATCTATCAAAATTGGATACAGCTTACGGTTGCTTTATTCCATATTTTTAACATTTGACTTCAATAGAACTTTACTCCCAGAAGTGAATGAGATATATGTGTATGTGAATGTGCATTAAAGTCTTCTAATAAATGCCCAACAAGCACAGACAGATGAATGGCGCTTATGTGACAAGTACAATGCAGGGAGTGTGTCCACTTTGTGTTGGTATTTTTCAAATCCTTTTCCACTTCACTGTAAATTTCAGGCGTATCCGAGAGTTTGAAATAGAGCACTTCACACCACAGTATATAAACTCCTGAGTATTCAAAGCCAAACCTGTTTTTTGGAGAACATCTATAAATCTATATACAAATCAACACTTTAGACAGCAAATGATTTTATATTGCAGTAAATAGGAGTGAGCAAGCTTTAGGGAAAGTGGTCAGGAAGATTTCTCATTCTTTTTCCACAACACTTTATTATTTACTGCCCTTCTCCCTCGCAGAGGAATTTTAGAGAAAGATTTGTACACTCTTCAACATACAACAGTTCATTTAGTGATGGTTCAAAGTTACAATGACACTGAAAAAAGTGACCAATGACCATTTTTCACACTTACAATCATTGCAGCGTTTCCAGGGTCAAAATTCAGAAGCTTGGCAACTGACTCATATTTATGACCATTGCTGCGTCCTGCGTTCTCCTTTTCCAATATATTCCTTTTATATCTATACATTTCAAATGGGAATTTCTCATTAAAACCTTCCCCATGGGCAGGACTTCACCATTGTACAGCTATAGCTTTTACTTTATATCTGGCACAAGGTTTATTAAATTCTCCATTTCTGGGATTTGGGCAAGAAGATTCAAAGCACCTTCCTTTCTATTTTCTCTAGAGCTGGATTCAAGGGAAAGGCTTGTGGAAGGAATATGGGAGAGGTCCTTGGAAGAGCAGCTAAAACCTCTCTAGCTAGAAAGATGAGGGTGTATCAAGAGGTCCAGCCTGATTGATTGATATCTTAATTTTTTTCCACTGGTACTTTTAAAGTAAGATGTCTGCCAATAAGGCAGACTAACCCTCCCAGCTCATAACTTACAATATATTCACCAAATTTTACTCAAGGTTGGGAAGGCTCAAATGCTCTCATCTCTTATTTGGAACTCTTCTGCTTTCCCCCACTAATTCCTTCAATTTTGTTTTACCAAAGAAAATCCATTAAGCGGGGGATGGGGGGAAATGAAATGACATCATGACAGGTTGTTTTTGGAGTGGGAGGAGGAGAGAATGTTTCTTCCAAACTAGCCCTTCCTAGCCTTTTGGAGAGTAATGTTGTCTGGGTTCCAGATCTATGCTGGTCTTAAACCATGATGGTACAGGATAGCAGGTGTTGAAAAATATGTAATAATTTGGGCAGTCCCCCAAATATCAGTTGCAGATATCCTTTAAAATACTGCAAAACACAATGGACTAAAAAACAAAACAAAACCAGGGAGCTTAATCCTCATTGAACCCCCATTCAACTTAATTAACGATTTCAATGCAGGTACCATACTACTGCATTACCCTTGCAAAGCTATCACTATCACTCTATCATAACAAAGATAAATTCTACAAAGATTGATAGGGAATTACTTCAGGTTTTTTTCCAAATGTTCTTAGTAAACTTTTTTTCTGGGGCAACATATTAACAGAGTTGGAAGGTCATCTGGTCATGGAAGGTCATCTAGTCCAACTCCCTGCTCAAGCAGGAGACCCTACACCATTTCTGACAAATGGCAGTCCAATCTTTTCTTGAAAGTCTCAAGTGACGAAGCTCCCACAACTTCCGAAGGCAAGCTGTTCCATTGGTTGATTGTTCTCACTGTCAGAAAGTTCCTCCTCATTTCTAGGTTGAATCTCTCCTTGGTCAGTTTCCATCCATTATTCCTTGTCTGGCCTTCAGGTGATTTGGAAAAGAGCTTGAAATACTTGAAGAGAACCAGAAAGGGGGAAAGTCCCCCACTCACTCCAAGCTGTTTCCTTTTATCTCTCTCTGAGTTTCTCTTATTCATTATTATTATTCTTTTTGCACATAATTCCAGCCCTAAAATTATTTGACAATTTCATTGGACTTGGGAGTTTAGTATAAAAAAAATTAAACACGGAAAATTCAAAAGTAGCCACCAAACAGTTCAAGGATAAGCCATAAAAATCAAAATTCTAAACAAACAATAAAAATAAAATGACAAAACAAACATTTCTTTATAAATAGAAAATACAGGATGAGCCTTAATGTCTGTACCCATCTAATTGCTGTCAAGCTTCTCAGGAAATACAATTATCAACAGAAAAATATCTTGCATATCCAACGGCTCTGCAAGTCAGGGACTATATATTTGGCCAGAAGCACCAATTCAAATAACATTACATTAGAAACAGAAAGTTTCAGTTAATATATGCTGGGTTTCTTCTCGTGGACTCCAGAAATTCTGTAGCATTTGGACACAAAGCAGAAATGTTTGGCATTAGATGGGAGGAGGAGTGCTTCTATTTTAGAGCCTAAAGCCTTTCATGGTTCGTAAAAAGCAGAGAATGACAACATAAATGACTATTGCGCTACTGCTGCACATCTCAAATTATATATATTTTCTAAAAGAAAACTGGCAAGGGCTTTTGAGACCATCATTTCTTTTTTTCCATGGAAAACACAAAGACTGAATAAGTATGCTAGCTGATCTGAAATGTATTAACCTATCAGAGCTGAACCAGATATATGCTACAATGCATTTCTTAAATGATAAGAGTTTTGGATTTTATTTACCTTTCTTTTAAGTCTGCTTTTAGAACCCAGTTTCAAGAGACACATTTTTTCTATTTGGTTTTAGTATAAGATATTACACTGAACAATAAACCACATACACTTTATTCTAACTAAGTCTGTTACACTGCTGAGTTGGAATAAGCAGATTTTATATATAATGTATATTTATTTATTGTAATCCTAATACTTAAGGCGCTTTTCAAAATTGATTCAGAGATTTATTGTCAAATTCTACAGGCTCCTTCCTGCATAGGAGAAAATGCTTGTTTCAACTAGTCATTTTATGCTAATCTTCAGGGCAGAAATTAGTTTCTAAGAATCTGTCTGCATTTCCAAGATTCAATTACAGAATTGTATATGAAAATGTATATACAATCTTTTTTCATTCCTTTAAAGAAAAGGCGCTTTGAAATTAATTCAAAGACACTGAAATTCTGACTTTCTTCCTTTAAAGATGACATCTTAAAACTCTAAATGATATATGTGCATTTTTTTTAAAAAAAAAAACCTTCCCCATCTTTCCATAACTGTTGTTTTAAGAATATTTTTTGGGAATTGATTATAACCGCCCTGCTTATTCAGACATGGAATAAAAGCTCTCCAAAAATGCTCAAAAACACTAATAACTGAAATATGCAATAAAACATAGCCAAAAAACAACAACAGCAACAAGAAGATTCTATGTATCTGAACCATGAACAGTGACTTATTTTTTTTAATGCCTCAATTATATATGGTGATGATGAAATATGTTAGGAAAGGGTTTTTTTCAGAATAAAAGCAAAATGATGACAATAATGATGATTGTCACCTTGTTATATGTCAAAATATGTGATGAAATTACCATGAAGGTTTGGTTAAGTGATATACATATATGGTTAACTGACTACAATGTTTGGTGTGCTCCTTGATCAGGAAGAGTTTCTACTGTACATTATTTCCAAAGCTATCCTTCCACTTTGAGCTGTCACAACTTTCTTCAGTATGCTTTCCTTGGAAGCCAGGTCTGTACCATAATACCTTTTGCAGACTGCCTAACTGGGAAGGCTAACAAGACATAACTTGGGGGCTTTCTGTAGCAGTTCAGTTCAATCAGCTGTGATAACAATAGCACTAGTAATAGCACTTATATACCGCTTCACAGTGCTTTACACTACAGCCCTCTCTAAGCAGTTTTACTTAGTCAACATATTGCCCCCAACAATCTGGGTCCTCATTTTATCAACCTCGGAAGGATGAAAGGCTGAGTCAACTTTGAGCCGGTGAGACTTGAACTGCCAAACTGCTGTCAGCAGAATTAACCTGCAATACTGCATTCTAATAGGGGCGCGATGGCTCATTGGCTAAGATGCTGAGCTTGTTGATCGAAAGGTCGGCAGTTCAACGGTTCGAATCCCTAGTGCCACATAACAGGGTGAGCTCCCGTTACTTGTCCCAGTTTCTGCCAACCTAGCAGTTCAAAAGCACGTAAAAATAATTCAGGGAGCTCTTTGACCAAGTGAGGATCTGAAAATGAATCCCATCAATCTATATCCAATATCTAAAATCATTAGGCTAAACTTTACAATTTTGTTCCCAAAACAGCGTGGAGAATCGTCAACAATGTGTGCCAACTCCAATTACAGATAAAATTACAATCATTAATGCCCAGTATGAAAAATAGGTAGTACAACAAATTTGAATATGCCTAAAGCAATTACAACAAACAGTGTTACCAATTAATAATCAAGTACTTAAAATAACTCAAGGAATCCCAGATGATAATTTCCATGTTTCAATTGTGTTTATGAAAACTGTACTAAGGGTGGCAGTGATTGCAAAGCACAAGTTCATTAAAATGGCTAAGAATGAATTCATTGTACAGTTGCTTCCCAACATCAACTGTGTTGAAAGTTTTCATGACAAAAATAGTTCAACATAAATGTCTAAAGTCTTTAATGTTCACAGTCTGGAGAAACCAATAGGAACTATAGTACAATTTTATATGTCTACTCAACAGTAAACATTGTTGAATTAAGTGAACTGTACTTTCATATACAGTATAGGACAGAAGCTCTAAACAACTGATTTCTACACAATATTGCTTTATTTCATCAAGGAATATAAAAGCCTAATTTATTTCTGTTACATTTAGTGAGGAGAAAATATCCAATCTTCAGTTGCTAAACTTATTTCCACTGATATTAAGAACATTGATTTGAATAATATTTACTGTTGCACAAACGTGTTATGATCAGATCCTGGGTCATATTTCTAAGCCTACTATTGAAAACTGCCAAGAGGTAATAGAGAAAACGAAAGACCTACTAAGTAATATTAATCTATAATGCAGAGATGGAGAAATCTCATCCTTCACAGTATGTAAACAGACTATCTGTCTAATCATGTCTTAACTCCTTTATTCCTTCAGAAATCATGCCTAAACACCAAGCAGGAATTTGACAGGGCAAGAAGGATATTTGATCACATTTACTGAAATAACAATGTACCTGCATTTTTAATAGACTGAAGACATCTAGAGATTATTTATAATACCACAAGTTATAGTTATGTATTCCTAGCGCTATGAGTAGCTATTTCTAAACATGGTGTATTTCCCCAAGTAGTACTGTTTATGTAGCCAAGGTAAAATTTCCTGCTGTTTGTAATTGAAATGCAAAGCTTAATTCCTTGTTTGTGCTTTACAAATGACTATACATCACTATATATTCCCAGAGTTCTCTGTGAATAGGATGCTGGTATTTACCATGAAAGGTCAGGCATAACAGCAGGACATATTCATACATATCAAATTAGGCTAGTCTTTCCCCTAAGGTTCCATCTCTACAAAGAGCAACTTGAATCTTTAGCTACTCATTCTCATCCAAATCAAGAGAACCACCTACTGTGAATGTCTTTTTAAAAAGCCATACTGTTATTCAAGTACTACATGAATCAACGTGAAATATTGGCATACATGTTTCATGAACCTGGTGCAAAGATCTCAGGTATTTGGGCTGATTTTATTATTTTATTCATTATTATTTTAAAATAATAATTTCCCTTTTTCAAATAGATTTCAGGATGCCATACAGAATAAACCAAAGTGATAAGCTATTGTAATTTTATTACAAAATATTACATAGTTTTCATTAATAAACTTGTTAGTTATTACAAGATTTTGCCCTGGGTTTTCTTTTTTTTAATTAGTGGGTACCTGTGCCTTCAGGCAAGATCACAAATGGATCAAGAAAGGTTGACAACTCTAGGCTGAAAGAAATTAGGTGAAAGCCAATCGAAGAGGCTAGCAGTCCAACAAGCAAGTAATTATAATTAACCACCTCAATTTCAGAGGGAAACTCAAGAAATGGGTACTCGGCATGAAAGGCAAAAGTAGACAGGGGATCAGATACAGACAGGCCAAATCAAAGATGTTCCTTTAGAATTGATCTGATGACATCCCTTCAAAATAGATCACATTAGGAAACTTAAGCCATGCAGGCCAATACCACTCTTATTATAAGGTCATAGTGACAAAAGGTTTAGGAAAAGATATTCAGATGCCATGATATGTCTAAACAAATATCAGAACTGTGCATGCCATAGTATTCTCTGTGACATTCTATGGAAACAAAAGCTGGACTTTGAAGAAGCAGGACAGAATGAGTATTGATGCCTTTGAACACTGGTGTTGGAGAGGACTCTTGAGAATACCGTAGAAAGCCAAGAAAACAAACTAATGGATCACTGGACAAATCAATCCAGACTTCTTACTAAAGACCCAAATGATTAGGCTGAGATTATCCTACTTCAGACACATTATCCAAAAACCTAGTTTTCTGGTACAGTATGAAATGCTGGGAAAAATGGAAGACAAGAGAACAGGATGACCAACAGCAAGCAGTTTCAATGGCAATCAGTGCACTGTCAGAAGATCTGAAAGACCAAGTTAAGGATAGATCACATGGAGAAAATCTATTGATATGGTTGCTAAGAGTCAAAAACTACTTCATGGCACATAATCAATAAATCAATATAGTCTGGTTGTACTTCTCCCTCCTTCATGAAAACTAGGTCTTTGTGGGAATTAAGGAGGGTGAATGTCTGAGACATTTTCTCTGGTTACATTTCAACCCTGAGCTCCATTTTTTTAAAAATCTGACCCTTGTCTTGATACAGGCTCTTCCTCCTCACCCTAATTTCTTCCTCCCATTATATCTGACAGCAGTTCCAGCTATACTAGGCATTCATCTCCATCAGTTAACTCTCTAGAAGAGGCCCTTGAAAATAAAGAGTTCATCCAGGTAAGGTGCAAACAGTTTAACCATTCTTCCCCACAACGTAGCACTTTTTACTGTATTAACCCTCTAAACCTGAGTCCTTGGCCATCTTTCATAACAAAGGAAGAGATGCCACCCTCTTCTTCAGCCCCCCAAAAAGTGATCTCCAAGTTCTGGTCCTTGGCGAGTCTGGCTTACTGGGTTTCTGAGGCTTTGATTTTTCCTCAGGGAGGACATGTTAAGCAGTGGTTAAGGTGTTAGGATAGGACAGGAGGTGCCCACGATCAAGTCCATTCTCAGCAATTAAAGGTCACTGGGTAACTTTGGGCCAGTCACTGTCTCTTAGGGTTGATTCACGCTTCCTGTTTGCCTTGGTTCAAGAATGTTCCTTCCCCCTATTATTTGAAGATGGCAGGAATCTACTGTATTACCATCAGCTCATCCCCAAACCTCTGAGAGGGTCCTCTCCCACTTATTTTTTTTGTTCTACCTCAAATGTAGTGTATTTCTTCCTCCAGTCGGACAAGCAAGTCTGATCCATTCACTCATTGCACTTCATACTCTCTTACACAAATACTGTTTTTTAACTAGCTGGCTATGCTTTATGCTTTGCCTGGCATTCTCCCTTACCCCCCACCATCTGCCTTTAATGGCTGTTTTGTACGCAGCTGCTATTGTATCTGACATCATTTTACCATTTTATTTTTGTTTTCATGGTTCAATCGTGGAACAGTGAAATGCTGGACATTTTGTTTGTTTGTTTCCTTTAACAGATTTAGCATAAGAATGGTGAAATGTGGCCTGATTTCTTTTAATTGTATGACACCGGCAAAAAAAAAAATTTCTTCCTCTAGACCAACTGAATGGGAAAGTGTAAAATGACTATTTTTAAAAAACAGATCCAGCAGATGAAATTAGTATGGCCCCATCTGATGAATCAGACTCTGAACTGGAGAAGCAAGACTTCACAACTCAGGGCCCCCTCAGATATTTGCCAACAAGTCAGAAAAAGAAAGATCTTCTACAGCAGATGTAGAAGTTCTTTCTCAATCTTGGCAACTTTAAGATGCGTGGACTTCAACTCCCAGAATTCCCCACTTATCTTAAAGTTGCCAAGATTGGGAACCTCTGTTCTACATGATGAACCTGCGCTTCTGGAGCAATCACATAATCAACAGCCAAACCATAAATAGGCTGAGTCTACAGTTTCAGAGACTGAACAGGAAAATGTCCTGAAGCCTTGCACAAGATTGATGGAGTGAGTACAACAGGGAGGTTCAGCAAGGTTCCTCCAAGGAAAGAGCTATGACTCAGGAAAGTAGGCATGGGCTGATGCAGTACTGTGAAAGAAAGGCTTGAGAGTCAAACTCATGCAAGCAAACATCTTTCCAACCTTGGACCTGGCTTCCTCAGTGTGTGCAATATCTGATTCCCTGGCTGACATCTGGACTAATACAAGGCTACATTCTGTTCTGGTGACTGGATCTTAGATTTGTCCACATAAAACTTCAGTTTCTGAAGTAAGGTTGTTTGTTTTTCCTGAACTCCAGTCTTCCTGCACAGTGGTGAAATTTATAGTCACTGTCAAGACCATTGATCTAAGTCTGGCCTCCTGTACTTATAATTACTGGCACAGAACAGAAAAGTTGGCCATTTGGGTGTTATTGTTTTTTAACAGGGTAAAATTGACTACAGTTCTGCCAAGTTCCTCCTTCCTAGTCCAAGTGACTAGAAGAATCTCAAAAGAGATGTGGAAAAAGAAAGGCAATTGTAGTTTTCTTTCCTGGAATGGGTGAAAAGGGAAAAGAAGCAGGGAAAAGAATCACCTATTCAAGCCATGTTAACCTTAGTCAGGCAGAATTCTTACTAATTCTGTGGCCAAAAGGGAGACGTATTTGAAATTTGGAAAAGGACTTTTTAAACCAACCTCATTTCTTAATAACTCAGCCTTACTGTTGATTCATCAACCATATGCCGGTCCCAATCATGTATAAATGGGAAGGATTAGGGAAAGCAATGGTGAACTACTCTGTAAAAAAATCTCACCAGAACACTTTACAGCAATAACTCAACATGACTTTGGGTGTGAGTTGGACACCAAGAATGACTGATGAAGAAGAATTGTCACCTTTGAACTGTGGTGCTAGTTTAAATTACTGCATGTACCATGGACAGCTAGAATAATCACAGAGAGATGTTAAATCATAAAAAAAAAACAGACACACAACTAGAAGCTAAAATTGTAAGAGTATGTCTGATTTACTTTGGCCATGTTATGCATGCAAAGTCATTGGAAAAGGCAATGATGCTAGAAAAAGTTAGTGGACAAAAGAAGAAGGGAGAAGCAAAGAACACACTGGCTTGATAACATCAAATCTGATAGAAAGTTGAACATACAACAATTAAAAGAAGGTGTGCTTGGCAGGTTAGCATGGAGAGCACTTGCCAATAAAGTTACCAAGAGACAGACACAATTAAATAGATTAAATAGTTAAAAAATAACAACATTCCTTGCTAGTTTACACAGAACGGATAAGCAGTTAATGGCTGCAGTTCAGAAGAGCACTTAGCCCAAACAATCTCATAGGATCGTTGTGTGGAAAATACTAGCTGCTGATGTATGCTGTCTTGATTGTCTGAGGATAAAACAGAATATAACTAATACTTAAATATATTTCTCAGTTTTCTTCATTTGGGAAGGAAGAAAGGGCCCTGTTTCTGTAGCAATAAGTTGTAGAATGAAAATAAAGACTGGTAGAGGATTTACAGAAGGATCATGACAGGATAAACCTCCTTGGGGGAAGTACCTATATCATTATGAATCTGTACCATTCAGTTTGAGAAAGTATCTCTAAATTTTTAAGTTGATGGTACATGACATCATCAACAGGACAGCTTCCTTCAAAGTAAATTCAATCTTTAGGGAGGAAATGCCTAATTGTGAAAACGGACATACTCTTTCTTTCTGTGGGAAGCCTGTGCCCGTCTACAGACTGACTTTTTCTTCTTTCTCTAATTAGTGTAACTATGATTATTAAGTTGGAAGTTACTCCATTAATTCTATAGTCATATATGTTGATGCTAATTAACTTTATTAATTAGTTTACTATATTAAAAGTTATTTTAAAACCTCCATTCTAAGAGGTTGGATGATTTTCTGGGACATATTTTAAAGGCACCCAAGAGGAAAAAGGTGTCAGCGCTCTAAATCATTCTTGCTCCATTGCTGACATGAAAGAAAAAAAAAGTTTAGAAGTAGCAGTTTGAATTTTAGCAGTTTGGCTTTTCTTCACTACTTGGCAGATAACGTCATCTAGGTGATGGAGGGAGGGGGGGAATTCCTGTGATTTGAAGCAGCCGGGATGAAAGACTGATTTGGAAGATGGCCAATGAGACACTGGGATTTGAGGAACAGAAAGGGAGGGGTTTGGGATCAAAGAGTCAGTTTCGGCTGCAAATGAGTTCAGGACAGATCGTTATTTTTCAATAAATGAGAGATTTCATCAAAGACTTTGTGTTTGAGAATGAAATTTATTAGAGATAACATCGGAACCTGACAAAAGGTTTGTAGGAGAGCAGGAAATCATCTCACTCTCTTCCTATGAGGAAAAGGTGCTGAAACACCAAGGGAGAAGATATGGATGCTCTGGGACCAGATTAGCTGAGCAGAATACATAGAACTGCTTGCTGTTCACAAGCCAGATACTAAGGTCACTTTATATACAAACTTTTTAAAAAAATCCACACTCCACAATACAATTTAAGAAAATGAGCAGAGAACTCAGACTTAAATCGCCAGTATAAACTACATTGCTGCTACACTACGTCATTCCTAGCACAATAAAATAATTCCCTTAAAATTTTTTTAAAAATCACGTTCACAAAAAAGCTAAGCTACTATTGCAGTTGGGAAGAAAGTGAGGCCCAGGATCAGGCATGGAATGAAAATGAGTTCATGGGAGATCAAGCTGCAGCGTAGGGATGTTAGGAATAAATCTAATGGATATGTTTTCCATATGGTCAATGTAAATTTCACAATTCTTAGTTCTAGTATCAGTGCTAAAATTCACTTGGAAGATTTGTGCATATTTATAAGTGCTTTTATTTCTTATTTTTTCTTCTGCATGTCCAAGCAAATCCAACCATCCCACTGAGCATAAATCAGTTGAGACTTTCCCTCATGAATATGCGGCAAAGAAAAATGTCAACTAGAGAATAGTTCAGGAATGGATTTCAGCATGCTACATTCAGATTTTCTTTAGTCATCTGTTCTTATATTACTAATTACTAATTTGTAATATAAAACAATCCTATGCATTCAGCAAAGCATGAGGAAATTTTGACATGATGAAACCTTTTTTATTTACAATTAGCACAATAAGAATACTACTTTATTATGTCAGGCTAGAAAATTTCCTTTTTTTCATCAGCATTTACTTAATAACAATTACATTTTTCTTAGATGTAAGAGATGCTTACCTAAATGATAATTAATGGAAATTAAAACTGATATATAGCACAGCTAGTGTAACACTTCTGGCAGGAGGCATTCAAGCTGTAACAATGGAATGATCTATTTAACAGATTAACAGAGTTGGAAGGGACCTTAAGGGTCATCTAGTCCAACACACACACACACACACCCGCTGAATCTCTAAAAGTGAAGTGGGCTGGGACTGGTTAATAGTTAGATGGGAGACCATGGATTGATAGCTAGGCTGGGCAGAGAGAATCTGAAATAAGGCAGTAGCAAACCACTTCCATATTTTTGCCCAGAAATCTACCTGGACATATTCATGAATTCATTGGAGTCAGGCTCATTAGACTGTATAAATGAACAGGAGCATGGTAGTTAAAGTGAGTCGATACAAACAAAGACTCATTTCAGAGAGTGCAGAAATACAGTTAATAAATAGACACTGGGAAAGGGTAGTGCCTCTGCTCTACCCAGCTTTGTCTGCCCTACAAACATTGCATTTTTCCTAGCAAAACACTTTTATTTTTCTGGCTCTGTGCACTTTTAATCCACCAAATTTTAAATTTTCTGTGTAACATACTGTTCTTGTTCCTTAAAGATTTTACACCGTTGTTTATTTCATTCTATTTTTGGTACATATTGATGTTTTATTGCTACAAGAAGCCCAATTATTTGGCCAGCCTATAACATGGACAATTATATAAAATATAAGTAGGATAGTCACAACAGAAATATGTAATTGCAAATATTTCAATTTATAGGATAACTAAAGAATATTTTGAACAATATTGTTCTATAGAAGATTATCTGCAACAATACCTATTATCATTTCAGATATGCTTAAATGCTGTATTAGATGTCATACCGTGGCTTCTCCCACTTCATGACATGCTGAATTTTATAGAATGTTCTGTAAAATTAGCAGAGCTATAATGAGTAATTTAAACAATGAAGAACAGAGGCATATATTTTCTCCCACTTTATTCCACTTCTCAGTAAGGTTTGAACAATATATATTGCGTGTATGCTATTTTAGGTACTTCCATCTGCAGCTATAAAGTCTGTTCATCTTATTAAAGATTGGTGGATAATTTTCTTAATGCCCAGCACATACATAGAGAGCATATGAGCTTACATTTCTAGGAGACGCCCCTTCCCCACACACAGAATTTCTATATGCCTAATGTTCCAAGTTGTAATTTGCAAACAATTGTAGGAGAAGGAGAAGTAGAGTGTGGTGGTAGAGTCAAGAGAGGAATTATCCTGGAATTATTACATTCCCATGAGCAATCCAAGTACAGCCCCTCTTGAATTCAGTTAACTCTTATCTAGTGCCAATTTAGTGCTGACCATTAATTGACTAGATTTTTGTGTATAAGCAAGAACAATAAATCAGCTTGTTTCTTAATGTGTGGTTGTGATGACGTCCCCCTCCCCAGTCACTTCCCCAGATATGTCTCCAGATGTCAGTTCAGAGGAGGATGAACCAGCTCCAGGCATGTCAAGAGGGGAGTTGGCTCCGAGCAACCGTCTGAGAGGGATTTGGCTGAAGCACAGTTGCAGTAGGATAGCCCTGAGGCTTCAGGTAAGGAAAGCATGATGAGGAAGAGGAACTACCTTCTGCTCCTGATCCAAGAACACTTTCGGCAGAGAAAAGGCAGGAACAGCTAAAGTCAACCTGATTACTTGAGAGGAGGCAAACTCAGCCTTCTTGATGGGCTGCACTGGAAACTGGCTATTTAGCACAGAAGACAAATGGAGATGATGCTGGGAACAATGTATTCATTTCCTACCGTGTTTCCCCAAAAATAAGACCCTGTCTTATATTTTTTTTTGAACCCCAAAATAAGTGCTTGGCCTTATTTTCGGGGAGGTCTTATTATTTTGGGGCACGTGGAAAAAACCAGAGGAAATGGCAGGAACCAGTTGCTCATGCATTTAAATATTTTCAGGGAGGGATTATTTTTTGGGGGGGGGGCTTATTTTAGCGCATGTGCTCAAAAGCTCGATTGGGCTTATTATCAGGAGATGTCTTATTTTCGGGGAAAGTAGATACGTTTTTCCTGGTTGTTGTGACTCTTGCCTTGCTTTGGATTGACACTGTGCTTTGACTTGGATTGTGCCTTGCAAATTCTCTTATATTGTGCGTTTAATTTTGTCTTGTGGGTTTATCTTGTTTGGGAAACTTTCAAGTATTGCTGAACTCACTGGCCATTGCTCTGTGGACTAGCATTAGTCTGCCTTTGGTTGGACTTAGTTGGAACAGTTCTGAGTTTTTGGTGAAGGGAATTGCTGGGGAATATTAAACCCACTAAACCACTGTTATATGTGAGTGAGCAGGACAGCACGGTGGTCCTGATTCTTGATGCTTGACAATAATTTTACATATGAAGAAAAAATAATAAAACAACTGCATTGTTTTTCAAGCACGCAAGGGAACAGGGAACAGAAAAAGGATGCTTTGAAGGAAAATGATAAACATTTATTACCTTCTTTATTCATATTCTAAAGCCCTCTATAAAATTGTGGCTGTTAAAGTGATAGCATAGGCAGTTATTTCTCTCTTGCTACTATCTTTCTGCAAATCTTCAGGATGAACATAGGTTTGAGTTCACAGAACATCGAATAACAAGATTGGATGGGATCTTGGAGGTCTTCTAGTTCAATCTCCCGCTCAAGCAGGAAACCATATACCATTCCAGACAAATGGTTGTCCAGTCTTTTCTTGAAAACCTCCAGTGATGGACCTCCTCCAATTTCTGGAGGCAAACAGTTCCACTCATCAATGTTTTCACTGTCAGGAAATTTCCCCTTTGTTCTAGGTTAGATCTCTCTTTAATGATCCTGCCCAAGTGCTTTGGAGAATAAGTTGACTCCCTCTTCTCTATGATATCCCCTTAAATGATGTAAGACTACTATCTTTTCACTCCCTAGTCCTTCCTTTCATTAGGCTAGACACATCTAGTTCTGTCAACTGTTTATCCTACAGTTTAGCCCCCAGGCTCCTTATTTTTTTTTGTTGCCCTCCTTGTACATTTTCTAGGGCCTCAATATATTTTGTTTTCTAACTGATCTGCATTTCCTGAAAAATATTTTCAGTGCTACTGTATTCTTAGTACAGTATTCTTATAGTGTAGCTACTGTTAAACCATCAGGTAACAGAGGTATTTATGTAAAACCTTTTTTTCCACACAATTCGAAGTGTTGTCAGTATACAGAGGTTCTAGCTGATATTCTATTCAACTCAATCAGTTAATATCTTATTGGTTTCAGAAATGCTGTTGCATCTTTCACCATCTGACCATGTCCTCAGCCTTCTGTTTTAGAACTGAAATTGCCTCTCTCTTTTAAAAATACAGCATGCTACAATCTTTGCTTCCAAAATATTGTATACAGTTTATTTTCATTCCATGCTGAGATCTGATTTCTCACTTTGCATACAGAGTGCATTCTTTCTCTGTGGGAGATAAAAACACTGACTAGAATGGCTATAACCATACACATAAAATTTGAAAAAATGCTTTCTCTGTACAAGCAACTATGTGCTATTTTAAATTCCTCATGAGAAAAAAAGTGTTAATAATTGTGATTTACCCTTTAAAAATGTTACATGTACCTCAGAGCAAGAAAATCAGTTACAAGTAAAAATTACATCTCTAGGTACTTCTAACAAAGGAGCCATTACAGTAATAAAAAATTAACAATGAACTATTCAGCCACAGGACAAATCTAATTTAGAATATATTTACTTTCTACCATTGCTTATTTAGCTCATATTTTCTTTAATTCAAGCATGTTTTCACAATAAGGAAGAATATTAAAAAATAATCAGAACAGCAGCACACATAATAAGAAAGCATAAAACAGCAACAACCACAAACAACTGCAGGTTAAAATGAAGCATTTTAACAATTTTTAACTGACCTGGTTAAGTATAATGTGTGAACGCAGTCACTGAATAACATTCCATCAAATAATCATCTAACGCTGAGTTAGGCTTTAAAAAGAAAAAGCAGAAACTTGACACAAATTTGAACATTGGCTGATAATTGTGAAATTCTTCCTGCATGAGGGCTGGCAGCTAACACTAACTGATAATTTAATAGTTGCATTTTGGACCAATTTTCCAAAATGCCACTGGGGGTAGTTTTAGTTTGTGCCTAATGAACAGTTGTTATTCAAGTTGCTATATTTTAAAAAAATGTCTCCATAAAAGAAAATCTAGGGAAATATTATAGCAATATTAACAACAGATACCGTCAGAAGAAAAATGCTATTATATGTCTAGAACAGATATAATTTATTGACAAACGTGATTTTTTAAAAAAAAAGCTCCATGTATGAAGTTCCATCATACATATATTATAGGAAATAAAATTCAGTGTTTTCTTTGACTTAGAAATTTAACAGTGCAATCTAGCTGTTTTCCAAAGGCCATAAAACCTGGCTGAAAAGTGCAGAGAGCCTGCAAACCAGATGTTGACCACTCTCATTCAGCAAGTTGTAGAAAGCACCAGTTTAGGGGGGAAAAAATACCCCCAATTGGCTCTTATCAATGAGCATGGATAGTGATCATACTATAGTTAGCATTATGGATGTAAAGTTGGGACAGATAATGTTGCTTAAGTTAATAAAGTTATTTTATTTCTATCAAGTTTTGAATGTTTTACATGCTCCAAAAATCTACTGAATTTCTGGTATGAACAGAAATCCACTTTCTCTTGTCAACTTTTTTGTTACAGCAATTCTGAGTTTCCAATCAAACTCAGTTTATGCCAGATTAGGGTTTTTTTCCCTGCCTCGTCAGGAGGTATGATAGCAAGGATTTAGCTCTCTGTGTCAAGCACTGTTCTTCACTTATTTCTGAGGCATGCATATATGCTTTCTCAAAAAGAGAACTAGCTGAGGCTTTGGTAGCTTATAGCAACCAAGGAACCAATTACCGACAACAGCAGCTGATGCTGCCATGGCAATTCCTGTTCGTCACAAAGACAGCAAGAATGGTGGGAGAAGTATTTGACTGCCAGTATTATATAGGAAGGTCCAAGCAAAACAATTCAGTGGAGAGAGAGACAAGAATTGAGGTATCCTGTGTAAAAGCTACTTGTTTACCCATTCCCAAATCAACAAACACTGGTTAAGAGGGGGGATTTTAGTTGTTTATCTCTAAAGAAAGCCCTTTTATTTTTTGCCTTATTTAAACTTATCTATATTTTATTTGATAATTGTTTTTGATCCTCTTAACCTAAAGGTAATTCACGGGGGGGAGGGGGGATCTCGCATAGAAAACAAAATTCCTCAGATAAATTCCAAGGAAGAATAGATGTCAATCTTACTCTGAACTGGAATTTGATTCTATACCACAAGTTTTGTTTGGAATACTTCTTTGTATTCCAAAGAATTACTTAAATAATTCTTTGTAAGTAACTGCATGAAAGCTGTATGCATTTTTATATGTGATCTGTTTATGACAAGGGATCTATGCATTTACCGCCTGTAACAAATTATCCTTGGGTTTATCAATTTCCTATACAGAAAGAATTTAAATTTGGAAATTAGCTTCAGAGAAAGCCACGAAGAACAGAACTGAATGTCAAATACAAGGCAGTTGTCAACCCATCAAGGATCTTGAATTATCATCAATGTTGACCCACAAAAGTCCTCTGTTCCTGAGGGCAGCAGGTAACATTTAAATTAAAGAAAAGGACATTTCACAGGTGTCATGCGTATTGCAATGATCTTGGAAATGATCTTAGATGCCATAAACTTTTGCAGATAAATGAGGGGAAGAAGTATGAAAAAAGAATGGATGCAAATAATAATGGAGCAGCATGAGATAGCATAGTGGCCTTGATACATATTCACTCCGATTACTATCTGAAGAGAAACTGGGACAGTAACAGGATATGAGAATACCCCATCACGATCTGACCCACTGAAATAAATCTAGAACACATCACAAAAGAATCACCCTGTAGCAAACACACAAAAGCAATAATAGGAACTGGCTGCGCATGTCAGTTCAAAAAACCAAAGATTTCCAGCCCTTCCAAGGGACTGTGATGTACAACAGAGATTAAAAATAGTTCCAGGCATCTCCAGCGTGTTATTGTTGGTGTTTTAAAAGGATGCCGTTTCAAAAATGCAATGGCCACATCTCCTCCCAAATGAAACAAACTACTTCTATTTATTCGCCACTTTCATTCATGAAAACTCCTTTCCTGCAGGGCTTGTTCCTTAGTTTATCCCTCAGCCTGGTGCTCTCTCTATTCCTCATCTCCCAGAAGTACGTTTTTTTAATCCTATAAAAGAATGTCAAAAGCACTTTACTTACAGCTTCTCATTTAATTAGGGTGGTGCGTGTGTGCGCGTGTGTTTGTGTGTCCCCCAGCATTAAATACAAAACTTATTTAAGATGACACTGTTGCCTACAAGCCTCTTTCGAAACCGCGCCCAGGGAGAAGGTGGGGGAGAGAAGTAATAGCCCATTCTGGCGCCTTGGGAAGTACCTGTAAGGGATCCAGTCCGCCTGATGCTTTGAAGTCATCGCTCGGCGAAGGAGCTACCAACTGCGGCACGGAGAACCCCGGGGGCCGGAATGGCAGGAAAGGAAACGGCCGGCGATGCCCTGGTCGCGGCCCCGCACCGAGCAGGACAGCATCCTCTACCCGGCCTGCGAAGCAGAGCCACCGAAGCCGGCGGCAAGAACATGGGGAGGAGTTAGCCAAGCAAGCCACCCTACAGCAGCCGCGACGACGGCGGCGGCATCTTCTCGGGAAAGGTTAAGCGGAGGCAAGGAGGGAGCAGGGAGTCAGAGACCCTCCCAGCCGCTGCCCCTTCGAGCTGCAACGGGGCCGAGAGGCAACTTGCTCGGAAAGGGTGAGCGGCGGGAAGGAAGAGAAGCGGGGAGAGAGAGAGAGAGAGAGAGAAGAGACGCGGTGGTGGCAGCGGCTACTCCTCCGCCCGCTTCTTTGCTGTGGTTCCCTTTCTTTAGACGAGCCTCCGCCTATCCGAGTCCGCGCGTCCTTCCCGGGGGCCAAAGGGACGCCGTTGCCCCAGTAGCGGCGAGGAAAGGCCACTGCACCGGACCAGCTTGGATCGGCCCCTCTTCTCACCCGCCGCCAATCGCCGCGCCCGCTGCTCGCTCTCTCTCTCTCTCTCTCTCTCTCTCCCCCTCTCCCCCCCCCCCCAGCCCCGCCTCGCTCCGGCCGTCTGCGTGGCTTCAGGAAAGATTCGCAAGGCAAGGCGCGCGCGCTCGGCCTCGCTCTTGCTGCCTTTGCGGGTGCCGAGCTCAGCGGAGGCCGCCTTGCGCGGGAAAGCTTTGGGAGGGAGGGAAGAAAGGGAAAGAAAGCTGGAAGGGAGAGAGGAGGGAGCGGCCGAGTCGGGATGGGTTGGGTTGGAAACGGCGCGCGCGCCCGCGCGCTCAAGGACTCGGGAGCGCGCGCCACAGGATTTTTTTTTTTCTCTTTTTCTTTTTTTTTTTTAAAAAATTGCCTAGCAGACAAAATAATTTAAAGCTGCACAGGATTTTTTTTCCTCTCTTTTTTTAAAAAAATTGCCTAGCAGACAAAATAATTTAAAGCTGCAGAAAATTCTTCTGGCCCGTCACAATTCTCGCACAGCGGATTTATCTGGTCGGTAGTTTTGAAGGTGGTCGGCAGTTTTGCTGCGCGGAGCAGTTTTTTGTTTCTTTTTTTAAAAGGAAGGCGAAATCGTCACGAATAAAAGATTTGCAAAATCCAGAGTTTGTTATAGCTTGCACTGGAACTAAAGGAAGCACATGCTGTTGTTTTAGGGCGCTACGGTTAATCGGCGGTCGGCAAAATTTGTAATTCGGCGAAATGCATTTTTAAGCGGACGGGGTTTCGTGCATTTACTAAATCCGGCAACGATTTATGTGAGGTTATTAGTATAATTGTGTATTGGGGAGTTTCGAGTGGAAGAGGTTTTAGTGCGGTGTAGGCTTTTTCCTCACTGCTGAGTTGAAGTCGTCTCCCATCCATCTTTGACCCAATAGACACTATGTTGGCATGAAGTTTATTGTCCGTGTGGTGGTCCCTTAACCTGCCTCTGTTTCCAGGCTTTGCACTCACGACTTCTTTTCATGGGAATGAGGGACAAAGCCAAACAGAGTTTATATGGTCCTGGGGGTGGGGGTGTGGGTGGGTTATAGTATTTAAGCAACTCACTCACTCTGAACACCAGATGAAAGCAAAATAAATGGGGACTCAGAAGAAGAAGAATGGGGAAACGTTGCCACAGTTTTTTTGTGCCGCAATTAGGTACAATTCCCCATTCTTGAATCACTGAATGGATATCCTTATGGGATAAGATGAAACAAAGAGAAAGGTAAACGACTGGGAATCATGAGAAAATTGCAAATGGAAATTAAGTACTGTATATCTGGGGACACTCACAGACATCCACAGCAAATGAGGGTTGCAGCAAAATGACACAACTACAGTGATGTCGTGATGCAAACATTGCCCTTATTCATTTGTGTGTGTGGCATGCGTACCTTTGAATCAGTCTCGGCTCTTTGTGAAATGCTTGCAAATTCTCTGCCATTTTCTTGCCAAGAGTTTGAAAGTGGTTTGCCATTGCCTATTTTTTAGGGCTGAGAATGAGGGACTGGCCTAGATCAGTCAGCTATCTTCATGCCTGATGTGGGACTAGAACACACGATCTCCCTGGCTCCCAGCCAGCTTCCAGGCTGGTACCTTTAATAATAAAATCAAGTTCACATTCTTGGGAAAACATTGCTTTATCAAAACTCTACACAAAGAAGTTTTCTATGCTTATTTCATTCCAAAAAGTCCATTTATAAAGTGAGCATTTTATACTTTTATACATAAAAATAAAATGACTTTTTTGATTCTTGGAAAACTTGTTTTATAAAACATAAAAGCTAAATCCAAAAACATTAGAGAATTCCTAGAAATCTGGCACTCAGACAGATCAGCCATCAAGAAATACATAGAGATAAACATATATACCATTCAAAAGAGACAATAAAAAGGAAAAAAGGAAACAATCAAAAAAGACCTCTTCACCAGCAATCAACGTCTAGATAAGCAGAGATTAACATCAAGATTAATATCAGACTGACAATCAAGCAGTAAACAATACCCCAATCAAGTAACTACCAAATCAGACAGTCAAGCAGTAAACAACAGCCTAATCAAGGAACTACCAAGAAGAAAATAGCACTCCCAGCAACACTGAAGGGCAAGCCACAGTATATACAGAGAGAGCAAACCCCACCCTCTTTTTAGGACTGATGATGGTACCTAGATGGATAATGAAATGTCTGCAAGAAAAAAACCAAGCTCAAAGAGCACCAAAAACTCTATGAGACATAACAAAAGCTAGTTTGATATTGTTTTGGTGTATGGATAATTTGATACAGATGGGGGTGTGGAAATTACAGAGTGAAATTGTCTAAATCAGTGGTCGCCAATCTTTCCAGCTTTGTGGAATGGCGGGGAGGAGAGGGGATGGTTCCATGTGAGCATCAGGCGAGCATATGCATAGCTCAATCTGTGCAAGCTGCCTGCTTGCCCACCCCCAATGGGCACAAGTAGAGCTTCTGCAGCCGGGTTCTGAACAGTCCACAGCCTGATCATGGACCAGGGTTTGGGGACCTCTGATCTAAATTGTATATGAAGAAGCTAGTTGTTAAAGGTTTTATGGGATCTTGGTGAGGACATAATGAGTCCAACTGGATTTGCTATTATTTGGTATTTCACTTACTAATACAAATGTTGGATTTCACTTGATTCACTAGAGAGGACTAATGATTCCAGTATTGAATGCTGTGAACCATTGGATCCTTCATATACATATCTGCTAAATTAATTTCTAAGAATTAATAAAGAAATAAAGAATTACTTTTAAAGAGAAAAATATTTCTCTCACACATTGAAATAATGTTAACTGGGAGACACGTGCACAAAGGTTGTTGCAGAAAGTCAGATTTAGTTAATTTGAAAGACTTTAAAAATAAAATGGATGTTTTGGAAAAGATGCATGAAATTCTTATGAAGATTAGGATCAGCTGCTGAAGATAGATACTTATGTAACAGGAGATTTTGCTAGTATGGGGACTTTAGCTCTCATGAGGCCCAAACTATATACTAAGTCTGCCCTCTTTTATAGATGACAGACATACTTTCATAGAACATTCTTTGTGATTGAATACTAGGTAACACAGAAAATTACAAACTCTGCACTGCCTTGATTATTTTAACTTTGCCTCTTTAAGAGAAATATGTGAGTTATCTGGAGCCAGAGATTCACAGAATTTATTTCTGACAAACACTCAGAGATCAGCTTGCCCATCTTTGCCTTAAATGATATAAGGCTGAAATACCATAAAGCTAATTATAAAATCTGGTGAGTCAAGAGATTTTGAACTCCTGATTTCTGCCATTAACAATCGAGATTATGTTAGGAATTGTAATCTGAAATATATGAAGAACACCATATTACCCATCCCTGAAGTGCCTTCTCCCATATACAGCAACCCGGCAATTCTGTGGTTGTGTTTGTATAATACATTATTTCCCATGGTTTTCTCAACTCAGTCATCTGGATTTAAAAAACACACCAATTATAAACAACCATGTGGGTATTCTTTACATAACACACTAGGCTAAAATGTGATTGATCACTGGACTTCTGGCTGGAGCATGGCAGCCTAGCATGTCTCTGAGCAGAGACAATGACCATGGCAAAGACTGAAGTTGACCAATTCTATGGAATCTCTCCAGAGAAGGAGAATACAGGAGATTATACACATATGCTCTGGACAACTGCTCTTCATGAGGAAATTGCATGTGGTCATTGCACAGTTGAGAGCCAACAGACAAATCAGCCATCATGCTCTCAGTCACAGTGGAACTTTTTAAAGGACAGTGAAGTTTACTAACCTCACTTAGTAATCACTTTCAGAAATTACTTATTTAAATATCTTAAAATATTAGAGGTTTTCAGAACAAAAAGTTTGAAAAGCCATCAGGTGAATTTATCTTCATTCCTGAGCAAAATAAAAATTATAAGTAAGAATTTAAAGAATTGGGAATAAATTCAAAAAGCTAATAAGACTTTGATCTAAGAAAATTATACATGAATTAAGAGTCCCAACAAATCTGAACTAATAAGGAAAAGTTGAAGTCAAAATTAACTCAAGGTTACTACATGGACACAACCATCCATTTTATTGGCAACAGTACAGAAATGGTTTTCATTGTCTTAATACAGGATGTTTTTCAACTTTCAAGTCTAGTCTAAAGATCTGAATTTCCCTGTGGTTAGTCATTCAAGTACTGACCAAGCATAAAACTTATTGTCATTTGGTAAAAGCCATCATGATTTTACACACATCATAACATTTCGCAAATGACTTGAGTTATAATTTGCACCAGTGGCATCATAATACAAATGATATACAATGCATCATTTGACATGATGATGAAAAATATGTCATTTGTCCATATGTCCCAGCCCCATAGATGCATATGAAGATGCTTAGTTTTGATCCCTGATAATGCTGGTCAGGTACTGCTACCTTCTGAGACCTGATATTAAGAAATATTCATAAAATATATAGTGGGATGGCCTTTTGAAGCAGACAAATTTGACATAAATTTAGTTGAGGGCTTTCAAATACCTTTGAGGATAATATATAATTAATAGCACCACTGTCCTAATTAAGTTTGATACCAACTTGGCTCTATGCTCTTGTTCTCATAATTTTCTTTTGACACAATGGAGCTATTTCCAAAATAGCTAAATACTTCATTCACTCGCTTGAATCTACTGCTTCTTACTCTTTTTCTCAGTTCTTATTTCTCAGCCAAGCATAATTCAACACTTTGTATTGAGATACTTGTCATACTAGAGAACAGCTGATAGACTGAAAGTATTAGCTTTTCAGGTACAAATTTCCACATGCAGCACTACTGCCAACATAATAAATTCAATATGTTCTTTGCTACAATATTGGTTGTCATTAGGCAGAAATCATTTACAATATCAAATTTTATGCCATTTTTCTTAAAGTATCCATTGTTCTTACAGCAGACCAGATTATCAAGCACTTAATGCAAACTGAAACTTAATTTGATATAATTAAAATGTTTTGCCCTCAAAAAGTGAGGGACTTAAATATACTGACAGCAGCAAGGATTACATATGCTAAATATTGGAAAAATATAAACATCCCACCGGACGAAGTTGTAATTAGGAAAATCTGGGACTGTGCTGAAATGGACAGACTAACTTTAAAAATTAAAGATAAAGAAGATTCAGAATACTCTTGGACATGGAATACATTTTATGAATGAATAGAGAAAAGAGGTAGAAATTAGAGAAAGTAAGTATGAATGTTAATATAAGTATTGAAAGTAAAGAGATATATAACTATAAACATAGTAATTGATACAGATGTAAATAAGCTAATGTAAGAAGAAACCTAGTTTAAACTTTTTGGTTATATTATTATTACTGCTATTATTATTATTACTATTGCTATTAGTTTGTGTGCTAAGATTTACAACCAACTCTCCTCGGTTTTGTTCTATTTGTAAATGATGCTCTGACAATGCACTGTTTTTCAAAAATGTTTATGAATGAAAATTTACAAAAATAAAACTAAAAAAAAAAGTGAAGGACAAAACACATGAATGAATTCCAAATTTATAAACAAATACCCGAAATAGTATATAAAAATAAATCCTTGCATATGAAAACAAGAAATTTAGCGGTAAATATCTTTTGTGCTTCATTCAAAAGAACAAGTATATTTTTTCCCATTTAAAAAAAGAAGAAGAATGACAGCAGTTATTCAAAAACAAAATACAAGAAACCTAAATCACCAAATTGCAAAATATTACAAAACAAGGACCAGCAGATAAGACTGCCATGGGAATAAGCCTCCTTTGGACAGATTCCTTTTGAATTCTAGGGAACATCAACTTTTTTATTTGGCAAATGAAGACAAATATACATGTCCCAGGATAATGTTGCAGGATCCAATCTGAGTTGGTTACTGGGACCAGAGGTATTTTCTTCCAAGCTTTCAGACTCATGGAGCCCTTCCTTAGGTAATTCTTTTTTTATTATTATTCTTAATTTGGCTTTGCTTTTATGTGTCCAGGTGTTCGGTTTTGTTTTTGTTTTTTTGCAGTGTTACAGAAGTTGTTTGCTGCTGCTTTCCCCCAAAATAATTGTGTTTCTCGTCTGTCCACCCACATTTTCCAGTCTGATCAACAGCCTGGAATTGCCAGGCAATTCCTCATCCAAGAAACAGCCCTACTTAGAAAAATCAGCAATTAGCTAGCTGCTACTATATGCTGAAGCTATTAAGGTTTTATAAGCCAGCAAATTAAAATGATCCCACGTGCCCTGTTTTCTGTTATGTCTCATGTTAAGTACTTGCTTTATTCAGGCCCTTGGGGACAATAAGCAAAAGCTAACATGAATCATCAACCATTCTGTTCATAGCCATCATGCAATAGGCATCCGGAATTTGAATCGTTTTCCTGTTTCAGGAATACATGCATATTTTGTCATATATTTCAATGCCAATCTGAAGCAAGAAGTTCTATGGCTCTTATTTCTATTGACAACTGAAACAATGCAGTTGTATACAGTCAGATCTTTCAAAAAATATAAATTTGGAGGACACCACTGCCAGGCATGTTCGAAGTCATATTCTTTTGTCATATGTAATACTGAAAGATGGAGAGGGAGATCTATTGGAGAGCTAGCATATGGTATAAATATTTCTCTCAAGCAATATATAAAAGGAAACAAATTAATAAACTGGTTTCATTTAGAAGCCTTTTGAACAACCTGTTCATAATTTAAAGACTAAAAAATCAATAGGTCTTGAAGACACAAAGTGTAACCAATATTATGCTATTCCCTTTACAATTACTAAGAAATCACTGTTCACATTTTCCAATTTCCCCCTCTACTGGCAGTATGCTTATTTGGAGGAAAACAGCTGTGTAAAATAAGCTCTTTCTTCCTTCTCTTTATAAAGCCTTCGATATCTGAACACAAGTGAGACTTAAGTCTCCTTCAATTGGTGAATATGGACTTCACATATTTTATATTTCTAAAAAGAAATCAGTATAGTTGAAATGTATTTCCAAGGTTATCAAGTCCTATTCCCAGTTTGATTCAAGTTACCTACATCATCTCCAAACGATGACCATCCAGCTTCTAGTGAAAAAGAATTAAGTTCACATGACAATCTATTCCATTGCACTGCAGCTTGTAGACCTGCATTCATAGTCAGGGTATAACTGTCTTTGTGTTAAAATGAAAACCTGGTGGCTACATGGACACAACAAGGACGCTGTCTTAGCAATCAAGACGAGGGATTTGCCCTTGTCTTCTGAGATGTTTTGGCCTATAACAAGGGTGTCAAACTGGTGGCCCATGGGCCGGATGCGTCACATGCAGGCCACACCCACCCCAGCTCCACAAATGGAAAAAACATCACATGATGGCAATGTGATGCCATAAGTTTGACACCCATAGCCTACAGTCTTAGTGATCTCCCAGCTAAGTTGTAAACAGATGCAAGCTTGTTTAAGCATCTGATAATAAAACACCCCATACCTTTAGACTTTGCACTAAACACCCGTGTCTCTCAGACATTCCCTAACTTTCAAGGAACTAGATAAGAGAACCATATGATTTTTGTGTTGCTTTCTCAAATTTATTTATCTGCTTTCTCTAAGGTGTGCTCTCTGCTGGCAAGTTTTTCCATTAAGCATAGGAAATTCTATTTTCCCTGAAAGGCAGTAACAAGGTTGGCGGTGAAGAAGGAAGTATCAGGTATGGAGAGATTCCTTTTTCTCAGAAAGTGTGTGAGCCACCCACTCAATAAGAAAACCTGTCATCTTCCTCACATGACTTAAAGCAGATACAAAAGGAAGGAGGTCTTCAGTCCAAAAGTAGAAAAATAAAAGCTAGAGTACTGCAAGGGTTTTACTAAAGCATTGTTAGCAAAACCCATGTTGCAAAGTAAGATTTAATGTAGGAGGACCACTGTGAATTAGATCTATCAGGTGGACCTCAGGAAATTGTGACTAAAGCCAGGATGTTCTGGGAAGGGAAAGTCAGGCTTTTTATTTCCTTTTTTTTAAAAAAAATCACTCTATTTTGAAATGCTACAGTTTGCAATGAAATGTCACCCTAAAAATGTCAGGAAGTCTAAATTCGCGGGTGCATTTATAGCAGTGGAAACATAGAATGCCCAAATATTACTCCAAAGTCACGTTGAAGTTTTCAAGCAATTTGGTCTGATTTCCAGGACAGCACAGACCATCAAAGTAACATCACTATCAAATTAACAGTTCACTTTAGGTACCCTTCTAGCCAGACTCTATTTGTATACCTCCTCTATCAGGTGAGAGAAGGTATGATATGAAGATTCCACACATACATTCATATGCATTTTAGCCCTTTTCATAGAATCACAGGACTGGAAGGAACCTTGGAGGACTTCTAGTCCAACCTCCTGCTCAAGGCAGCAGCCTTATACCATCCCAGTTAAATGGTTGTCCAGTCTATTTCTGAAAACCTCCATGATGGAGCAAGCACAACCCCAGGTGGCAAACTCTTCCATTGATTAATTCACTAGCAGGAAATTTCTCCTAGTTTGGCTCTCTCTTTAACAAGCTTCCACCCATTATGTCTTGTCCTGCCTTAGAGAATAAGCCAATCCCCTCTTCTGTGTGACAGTCCCTCAAGTAGTGGAAGACAGTTATCATATCTCCCCAATTCTTCTCTTCAATAGGCTAGAGTCATATCTAGCTCCCTCAACTGTTCATCATATGATTTAGCCTCCAAAGCCTTTATCATCTTCCCCTTCTCAGAACCTTTCGAATTTTGACCCCGGTCTTGTATCTGAAGATCAATTCAACTGTCTGATTATTTTTAGCACATCCTGGCTTTGCATACAGAATTGTGATGCCAAGTCTAAAGCAGCTTAGATTGCTGGTCTTCAAAGTTCCAAAACTACTCTGATTAGTAAGGATGGGATAGTCTTAACACTTCTGCAGGCTAAAAGCCAGGGCCCTTTTCATTAATAATCTGTTGAGTAATGTAGTAAGTACACTATGAAAAATTCGTCTTTGTGCTTTATGCACCTTTGATCGGTTTTTTTGTCTTCCCTAGAATGTTATACATTTATTTTGTAAAAAAATGCTTTTCTTTCTGGCTTATTCTCTAGCACTGACTTCTGTGTCCTTATATTTCAGGTCTGAAGCTTTAGCAACGAAGAAATGTGTTTTGAAGAATTGCATCTTGCTGTGTCATACATCATTTTAATAGCCTTCAGGATTTAAGAAATTTGCAGTGGATAGCTGTGAAGTTTTGGCACTTTAAAAAACAAATATTTATGGACTACCTGCTGTTCAAAGAATACTGTCAGGTTGTTTTATTATTCCGTCAATAAGGGCTTTGTATAGCCATACTGTTTACTGCTTTTATTATTTTGGGTAGGGGGCGGGACCATTCTGCCTAATCCTATGTGATTTTGTATATTGTGTGGGCTTCTCCTGGGTTCTGTCAGCCAGGCCACTTGATGGCACTTGATGGCACAGTTGTGTTGCGGCAAAAGTTCTCGGAGTTGATCAAGGATACTGAAGAGAAAATAAACATAGGAAGGCATGAATTGTTGCAAGGCTTTAGAAGTTAAATACCTGAACCAGTTATAGAAAGTAGCCTTTGGTGAAGTCAGGTTGGTAAGAAGTGAAACCCTGCCTCCTCTGGAGGGAAAGGATAAACAACGACACATATCTAGCAAGATCAGGTAGCTTTGGGATTTGGACTCATTGGATCTGGGTAGTTTTCATCTTTAACTCTTAACACTACAACCACTACCACATTTCATTTTATTCATTTGTGCAAACAAATTAAATCTGACAATATTGAAAACAAAAACCCAGAGATGATATAAATATACTATCATATCAAAAAGTCACCTGTTTATATTATGTAATCATCTAACAGAAAACTTACTGTTATCAATCTACATTGACAATCAGCATATTGCCCCCAACAATCTGGGTCCTCATTTTACTGACCTCGGAAGGCTAAGTCAGCCTTGAGCCGGTCAGGATTGAACGATAGAGTAGAGTAGAGTAGAGTAGAGTAGAGTAGAGTAGAGTAGAGTAGAATAGAATAGAATAGAATAGAATAGAATAGAATAGAATAGAATAGAATAGAATAGAATAGAATAGAATAGAATAGAATAACAGAGTTGGAAGGGACCTTGGAGGTCTTCTAGTCCAACCCCCTGCCCAGACAGGAAACCCTACACCATTTCAGACAAATGGTTATCCAACTTCTTCTTAAAAACTTCCACTGTTGGAGCATTCACAACTTCTGGAGGCAAGTTGTTCCACTGATTAATTGTTCTAACTGTCAAGAAATTTCTCCTTAGTTCTAAGTTGCTTCTCTCCTTGATTAGTTTCCACCCATCGCTTCTTGTCCTATCTTCAGGAGAATAGCTTGACCCCCTCTTCTTTGTGATAGCCCCTGAGATATTGGAACACTGCTATCATGTCTCCCCTAGTCCTTCTTTTCATTAAACTAGACATACCCGATTCCTGCAACCGTTGTTCATATGTTTTAGCCTCCAGTCCCCTAATCATGTTTGTTGCTCTTCTCACCTTGAGCTAGTAAGGATCGAACTGCTGGCAGTGGGCAGAATTAGCCTGCAATACTGCATTCTAACCACTGCACCACCATGGCTCATATGACTACTTTATATAAGGTAGTTACTAAAATGACAACAGCTACAAATAATGAAGAATTCCAGGATTTGGACCCTTAAAGTTATCAAGTTTGTAAAACACTGTCTTAAATGAAACCAAAATATATTGCACTGCCTATACAATGGTCTTCAGCTGGGTAAGTACTTCATGTGATCTCTTTCATTGAGCGAAAATATCTGCAGAAGTTTTGAAACACCACTGATGTGCCATTATACTTCAGAATATTCCATGTAGCGTTGTTATTGTTTTTTTGTATGTGTGGCTATATTGGCTGAACAAACCTGATATTCCACTTAGATCTTTTATTATTTCCTAATATATTTGTGCAATCTCCTGTTGCTCCTGGCAATTGAGATTCCAAAATAATGAAGCTTCAGCCAGACGCGAAACTTGTGAAAACAACATTTGCAGTTCCCAGTCTCCTCCTCAAAAGGAAAGTCTCTGCATTCTGGTGGCCTCCAAGTGAACTACAGGCAGTCCTCGACTTACAACAGTTCAACGGCATTGATAAAAGTGACTTTTTCACATGTACAACTGTTGCAGCCTCCCCACAGTGACATGATCAAAATTCAGATTTGTAGCAACTGACTCATATTTATGACCATTGCAGTCTCCTGGAATCATGTAAACACCATTTGTATGCAAAGCAAAGTCAGTGGGGATGCCAAATTCACTTAACAACTGTGTGAATAACTTAACAAATGCAGTGATTCACTTAACAACTGTGGCAAGAAAGGTTGTAAAACTCACTTAACAAATGTCTCACTTAGAAACAGAAATTTTGGGCTCAATTGTGGTCGTAAGTTGAGGAATACCTGTAATGGAAAAGCAGTGGTGAAATCAAAAAAAATCTACCACTTGACCAGTTCCTCAAAAGAAATAAAAGGGCTTCTAAAGAAAAGATAGGCATGAAGCAAGACCATTAAAAACAAGGAAGATTATTGAATTACCCAATTAAATTTCCTTTTTTTTTCATCAGCTAAAAGGATTTTTCTTTTCAAGACTGATTCTCTCATTTTAGTCACATATAAAGTAGTGCTAAGGCCTGACCAAAAATAAATCCTTGTGACTGACTGATAAGCCAAATCCAATCTCAAATTCTACTTATTTTCCTTAATAGAAAAAGGCCAAAAAAAATATATAAAATTAAAATGGCAGTTGTTATCTGACCTCCAAAAGTTAAACTGCAAAGTAACAGCGTAATGTATAAGACTGATGTTTCAAGAGACTAGTCTTTAAATCCATCCAGAGTGACAACTAATTTTTTTATCCCAAGGAAAAAATATTTTTTACATGCATTTATGTCTTTTTTTTTTATTGAAAAAGTTTTAACAATACAAATTTTCCCCCTTTTTTCCCCCCCTCCCTAGCCACAGATTGTAAAATACATATAAAAACAATATATAAATCCTTCCCATCCCCACCCTAACCCTCCCCCTCCTCCCTCTTCCCTCCCCCCCTTGACTTCCATTATATGCAATATTAATATTCCCAAACAGTATATATGTTATTCAAACTTCCATATCTTTTTTCTATATTTACTAACATACTAACATAATCATCTCAGCTAAAAGCGATATAATATTTTCTAGTCTGATATTATTCTGTACATACTCAATCCATAATTTCCATTCCTGTATATACTTCTCATGCGTCTGATCATGCATTTATGTCTTATACAACATGATGCTATGCTCTTATTTTATACTGCTATAAGAAAAATAATCCAGAAGCACCATGTATTGTGGATTTCAAATTTTGATCTAGGAAATAATAGATGTTTTCTGGCTATCATATTCCAGTTGCACAACTTGGTGGTTAATTCATAATTGAAAATAACATAAAATTGTTACCTTTCTATGTCATTTTTCAAGTCTACGCTCAAATTGGTGCCTTGTTGTCTGCTGAAGATGATGCATACAAATTTACGGCACATTGAATCTGCATGCCAAGAAAGCATGTGCAACTATGGCCCCTTTATAGCTCATATATAACCCTTTATAACCTGTGGACTTCAACTTTCAGAATTCCCGAGCCAGCCTCCTGGCTTAGGAATTCTGGGAATTGAAGTCTACAGGTTGTAAAGAAACCATACCGGAAGTTGCCCATCCCTGGCTTAGATTGTCAAAGTGCTCACATACAAAAAAAACACAGACCCACACCCCATGTACTCCAAGTAGAAATGCTGAAATGACACTGCTGATTGGAATTGATGACATGTGGCTATACAAGGTGAGCAATCTAAGGAAATGGTTTATACACTTGGAAAGATAAACTTCTTTGCCTTTTTTATAGACAGCACTGGTGCCTGCTGCCCACCTGCTATATTATTTTCCCAGCTCTGTGTTCTGTTGCAAGACTAGAACTGGGGAAGATCCCAGTTGGAAGATCCTCAACTTTTGAGTTCTTCCCTAACCAGGAGTACTCCAGAAATACTGGGATTGCAGCTACCGTGTTTCCCCGAAAATAAGACCCTGTCTTATATTTTTTTTGAACCCTGAAATAAGCACTTGGCCTTATTGCCATGTGCTCAAAAGCCCGATTGGGCTTATTATCAAGGGATGTCTTATTTTGGGGGAAACAGGGTATTTCTTTTGAAATTGCTGGCTTGGAATTCCAAAAACAGCATCTGGAAGAGTTTGGGGAAACTTCCCTACTCCAGAACCAGATAGATGGCAAGTCATAATTCATCTCTTTCAGAATCACTAATGTCCAATATATTTAAGCATATCAATCTTGTGGGTCTAATTAACTAGTTTGTTACTTCTGTGATATTCTTTTAAAATCAAATTTATTAGTACATACCCAGCCATTCCATTGTCTCTCCATCATTACTACTTCTATGGAGGACTTGGTACTCTCTGAGCTTGGTTGTTTTCCTGCAGATGTTTTATTACTCAGCTGGGTGACATCTGCAGTGCTGGAAAAGAGTGGAGTTTGCATTCTGTTTATATAAAGTAGCTTTCCCTGTCAGTATTGGTGAGGTGATGTTTTCTCCTTGATAATTCTTTGATTAAGCATTGTTTATTGCTTGATGGAATCATAGGATCATAGGGCTGGAAGGGACCTTGGGAGGTCTTGAATTAGACCACTCAAATTTATAAGCATGAACATTTCCATGTTCATATATCTTAGATCACGTTTTGTCAGAGCTTTCTGCTATGACCTGTCCATCTTGGGTGGCCCTGCACGGCATAGCTCATAGCTTCATTGAGCTACACAAGCCCCTTTGCCACGACAGGCAGTAAGCAATAGGCGTGAGCTTAAATGGACTCCAGACGATGGTAGAGGACAGGAAGGCCTGGAGGAACATTGTCCATGGGGTTGCGATGGGTCGGACACGACTTTGCAACTAACAACAACAATATCTTAGATGCTCTCAAACTTTATCCCTACTCCCTGCACCAGTTATATGAAAGAAGGCTAAAGAAACAACAACAACTATGGGATCTAACTTGTATGAACATCACTGGATTCATTGCCCTTTAAATGTTTGAGGGCATCTGCAAGAGTACCCCTACTTCAGGGGTGAAATACAGCAGGTTTGGACAGGTTCTGGAGAACCGGTAGTGGAAATTTTGAGCAGTTTGGACAACCGGCAAATACCACATCTGGCTGTCCCAGAGTGGGGTGGGAATGGGGATTTTGCAGTATCCTTCCCCTGCCACGCCCACCAAACCAAACCAAACCAAACCAAACCAAACCAAACCAAACCACACCCACCAAACCATACCACGCTCACCAAGCCATGCACACAGAACTGGTAGTAAAAAAATTTGGATTTCACCACTGCCCTACTTGTTGATTTGGGTTTCAGGTGCAAGAAACCAAGAGCCAGGATAGAGTTCGAAAGTACTATGCATTTATTTGATACTACCTATACACAAGAATTTGAACTACTAATGATCAAGGCAAATAGACACTAGATAAGAGTCAAACGGAATTCACGGCTGGACTTAGATCTCTTGTGGGACAGCAGTGACTCCAAACTGATGACGCATTGGACTCCACCTGTAGGCTTAGCCTGGTCATCCCCTACATCGGACCTCCTATGCATTTTCAAACAAAGTTTATCCAAGTTTCAAACTCACCTATGTGAGATAGAGGCATTTCCTTTCTGCAGGACTTCAGTCTCAACTATTTGGCTTTAAAAGCAAGAAAGTGAAGGTGTATTGTCTTTTCATGACTGGGCATGTCTCCAGATTTATTGAATCTTAGAAAAGGGCAGTCCTTAGAGCCATTTTCTGAGAAGAGAATTTACATGAGAATTGGATAATAATTTTTTAAAAGCTTCTGGAACCTATGGCTGGGCATTTTCCCTTCATAACAGTTTCTGAAACGTAGGACTAACCACTACTGAAAAAGCCAAGGCCACTGAAAGAGCTACCCTTCAAGTGCAACCCTGTAAACCTCATGGGAAGGGCAGGATATAAATTTCAGTCAGATGCAAATAAACATTGAAATAAAGTATTTCCTCTCTCACAGGCTCACTGTGACATACAGTACAGTAAATGACAATGGATAAAGTCCCACACCCCAAACTCCAGGATAATAGAACAAAGGCTGTGAAAGAACAGAGGTTACTAAACAGTATCATATACATATCCTATTTAAATTGTTGATTCCAATTTTCTGAAAACATTTAAAATAGTTTATGTTAACGCAAACCAAGGCCTTCCTAAATTCCTTTCATTCTTCGATTTGCACTTCCATCCTGACCAATCTAAGAGAAGCAGATTTGGGAAGCTTACAGCAGAGTTGAGTGAGAAGAGATGAAGAACCCCTGTGGCAAAAAAGATATCCTCATATCCCTGGTATCAATAGTCCATATGGAGAGGTGTCCAAAACAGGCAGTCCTGATTTAGCAACCATAGCTGGGATGGGCAACTTGGTCATTAATTGAAGCGGCTGCTATGTAAACCACAACTGTGCTTGTGATCTTAATTCTGCTTTGCTTTGCTGACCATTGATCATAAGTTCAAGTATTGGTTCCAAAGTTACTTTTTTCCATCACTGTTGTAACTAAATGGTTGCTAAATAGAACAGTTGCTAAATGAGGATTATCTGTAGTTGTTAAAGAGAAGGCAGTTGATCAACATTAGAGATATATTTAATTGGTGCTGAGCAGAAATAGAATGTTAACCTATTTTCCTGAAGTTTATGAAGACTTTTAATTTATAGTTTTCTTTTTAATGCAACATTATTACTCTTACAGTTTCTTCCATTCAGTGGTGGGATTCAAAATTTTTTACTACTGATTCTGTGGGTTTAGCTTGGTGGGCGTGGCATGGCTTGATGGGCGTGGCTTGGTGGACATGGCAGGGGAAGGATACTGCAAAATCTCCATTCCCACCCCACTCCAGGGGAAGGATACTGCAAAATCTCCATTCTCACCCCACTCCAAGGGAAGGTTACTGCAAAATCCCCATTTCTTACCGATCAGCTGGGACTTGGGAGGCAGAGAATAGATGGGGAGGCGGGCCCAGTCAAAATTTCCACTACTGGTTCTCTAGAACTGGTCAGAACCTGCTGAAACCCGCCTCTGCTTCCATTGCTTTAGGTTATAAATAAAGGTCAATACTAAAGAGTGACAACAGAAAGGACATTTAATGCTTTCTCTCAGCAAGAATTATTTTAAGGAAAAATTCTCCTATCACATCTATTTTAAGCATACAACATCACCCTTGGTAGAGATTATTAACTTCATAGATGAGAAGAGGTTTGTATTTGAACCTTTTAAACCCATCTGGTTACTCATATACCATATTTTAGAGGATGTGAATTATATAAATTTGGCAGAGGAGAGGGAAAGAAAGCCACCAGTTTGTAGATGAGTAATTTTGGGTGTTACAGTTCAATGTACAATATGCAGTCCCTATTCCTTTTACTGTTCCTTAATATACCCAGACATTTGGGTTTAACTGCTGAACTTAGTAAGCATTTACCCAAGTAGTATGGCTGTATTACTATTATCCTTCACATCTGTTCCATTACTTTCTCTTGTTTTATTGTATAATTATTATTATTATTACTTTTTAAATTATGATTGTGATTGTTGTTTTGTACGTACAATGGATGCTTAGCTACCAGAGACAAATTCCTTCACTTGGCCAAATAAAGTATTTTTTATTCTAACTAGGCCAGCAACAAAGAAGCAGAATAGGTACAACAGTCCATAGGCAGGCCAGTTTTGATGAGAGTAGTTCCTCAATAAATTATTTAACTTAATTGTGTGAAAAATGTTTCCAAATTGCACCAAATTAGCTTGTCAAATCTCCAACTTGCTTGATGATGAATTCTGATCACACCAAAGCCTTGTATTCTTATTCTTTTGCCAGTTGTACGCAACATTACACTTTGCATTGTAATATGTTAAATTCAAGCCTGGCATTCGGTTATGTTTTGTCTGTAAATGTCAACCCAGATTAGAAACAAGCAGAGGAATTGTAGCATGCTTTAAACCCAGGCCTGAGGAGAGGGTGGTTCAGCCAGTACATTGTTCCGGGGCCCATGGAGCTCAAAGGGGGCCCATGAAGAGGGATTTTTTAAAAAAAATTTACAAAACCAAATTTTTTAAAAGAAAAACAATATTGGATATATACTTTATACTCTATACTTTGTGTGTATAGCAGAACCTCCTTGCAGACATAACCTTTATTAATCTGAAACTCAGTGAATAATTTATGTAATTTATTGAATTTGGATGCCCATGTGGATGTCACACACTTAATTTGTGTGGAAATAGACTTCAGGTCTGTGCGGGGAGGCACATGTGGGGGGACCACACATGTATGCACGGGGACATGCAGGGGGGCACGCATGCACAGGGGGGCTGGGCTGGGAGCCCATATTAATCTTGTTCCAACACTTAATAATCTTCTCTGCAGCCCTGTTTAAACCTAAGCTATCATAGATGTGTGTCCTAGAATCAGACTGCATCTTATTTCCTGATGGCCATCCTGTGTTTCTTCCATCTGTTCCCTTTTGAACTACTTTTGAAGATGCAACCTGCCTTTTCATATACATACGGTAAGTGCTTTATCCACCTTGAAAATGATTTCCACTTGCTTTTTTGTAGGCAAGTACTTGTCATGTCAGATCTGCTATGCAACAAAGAGAAATCCCTGAGGGCTACCCTTATACAACTCTCTCACTCTTTCTTCTGTGGCAGAAGATTGATGTGAGTATTCATTGATATTAAACTAATTATTTCTGGCTGAGGTGATTATTTCTGGGAAGTTATCAGATTCAAAATTGCTAGTTTATATAATCAATCCAGTATACATTAAACACAATACATAGTCCAATCATTTAATAATACTAATCTCACGGAGCTGTTCTTTCCCCGTACACACACACACACACACACACACACACACGCCTGATTCTTAGCTCTTCACTTTGATTGTTCCTCCTCACTGACCCAAATCATTCTTCAGTTGACCCCTGCAGAATGACTTCTGGAATATAAGCTATTTAACTCCCTTCACCTAGGGTCATAATTCACAAGTAATGATACCACATGATCTCCATGAATTAGAATAGCTTGAACTGCTCTCTTCAAGTGTTATGCATTCTGAAATGAACAAAAGTTCATTCCTAAAATAAATGAAAAGTTGACCTGAGCGTTATTATCACACCGTACCTATACTTCGCCAGCTGCACTGACTTCCAGATCATTCAGGGGTCAATTCAGAGCTCTGGTTTTGACCTCTGAAAACTTCCATGGTTCAGAGATGCAATGAGTGCAAAACAATTTGTCTGAATGGCTGCCAGCCAGTGGTGGGTTGCTACTCGTTGGCCCTGGATCGGGCGAACTGGTAGCAGTGGCGGCGGGAGGCTCTGCCCACCTGCCAGGACATCTCTGCGCATGCACAGCTGCTTCTGCTCATGCAGTGAAGCTTCTGAATATGCGCAGAAGCAATCGCATGCTCGCACGAATGCACACACGCCCACGAGCAAACCAGTAGTGATGGGATTTGAATCCCACTACTGCTGCCAGCCCACCTGGATTTACTGAAGAAGCAGCCTGAGGAAAGGAATAAAAAGGGCAGGGGTTCCACTCAGTTTCTGGTGTAGTGTACGTGAGCCACTTAACTTGATACCTAACTTGCTGTTTGGGTTCATATAGCAACTTACGGTGTGTGTTTGTGTATTGCATATGTATGTGTTTAATTTTGCCAAGCTTTTTTGTATGTGTATGTATGTGTGTATATGTAAAAATGTATTGCGAACGATCCTAAAGATACAAGTTCCAGGTGTAGCTATAAAAGAAGAGACAGACACTGCGATCTCTGGAATTTAAAATATATTATCCACTTAGCTTTTGTTAGCCTCTGTAACATCACCAGAGTGTAAACTACCATTGAAGAGATATTTGCCTCAATGATGTATAAAGGCGAATATCTCTTCAATGGTAGTTTACACTCTGACAATGTTAGCAGAGGCTAATGAAAGCTAAGTGGATAATATATTTATAAATATATTTATAATATAAATATATATTTTATAAATATAAACTATTCAAGTTATTCAAGCTCTTCCTGAGAACATCATCTGCGACCTGTCCTGAAATACCACAATTTGATTCTTACTTTGTTACAGAGCCCCAGATTACGACATCAAACATGTGAACCAGTTAACTTCACTACTAACCTGGGCAGCCTCCTGCCCACACCCAATAATCTTTCTTGGTGACCTTAACTTACCACTTATTAATTGGACCCTAAATGAATGTACAACCGAACCTATACATGCAACCCTGTATAATACTGTAACTAATCTGGGACTTGATCAACTAGTAATTAACAACACTAGACTCAACAACTGTCTTGCTCTCATCTTCTGCAACATGGTCTACAAATAAAAGAACCATTTTCCAACAGCGACCACAACATGATTAACTTTTTTCTCAATTTACACCCTCTCAAAAATCATCATAATGATGGGATTTCCACTTATAACTTTAAAAAAGCCAACTGTGGTCTCATAGACAATGAACTCTCATATCTTGATTGGCAAATTCTATTCTCTGGCTGTAATACTGCTGACGAACATTACAACATTTTCTTGCACAAAGTCAAAAGAATCATTAAACTTTACCACTAATATTGCACAAAATCAGAAAAAATAAACTACCAATAACAATAAGGAAATTACAATCCAGAAAAAAAAATTTTTGCCGAAAAAACAAAATTAACTACATAGCTAACTTCAAAAACCGCTACAAAAACTTATGCCAACAAATAGACTGAATGCACCAATTATCACATCAAGCAAGAAGAAAACCTTCTACACACAAAATCCACCCATGCCTTCTATAATTTTGTAAACAACAAACTTCAGTAATAGAGTGGTCAGTGCTTGGAATGCACTACCTGACTCCGTAGTTTCTTCCCCAAACCCCCAAAACTTTACCCTTAAACGGTCTACTGTTGACCTCACCCCATTCCTAAGAGGTCTGTAAGGGGCGTGCATAAGTGCACGAGCGTGCCTACCGTCCCTGTCCTAATATTCCTTTTTTACTTACTCTTTTCTTGTATTCAAATTATGTTTATACTTTTACCTATTATCTTATATATGCTTGACAAATAAAAAACTTATGACTTATTTTAAGTTCCGGAGATCGCAATGTCTGTCTCTTCTTTTATATGTAAAAATGTATGTATATATGCATATATGTGTGTGTGTGTGTGTGTGTGCATTGTATATATACCAACATAAAGTAGGAGCATTATGTTTTGACCTACCTACCGCTAACTCCGTGTGTGTGTGTGTGTATGTGTGTGTATGTGCACAAAAGCCATTGTTGCTGAGCTAAGTATCCATGCACTGAAGCAGGCCAGCATTTTGCTGAATGGAGGCATTTCAAAGGGCTGTTTGCTCAGATACCCAATGAAGTGAAGCACCCCTTCAAAGTGCTGCACAGCTACAGCAATTTATCACCATGGCGTCCACTGGCAAGACAGAAGAAGAGAGGCCTCTTCTACAAAGACAGAAAAATTTCCAACTCTTAACAATCACCCTATATATTTTTGCAGAAAAAACTATTACGCAGGGATTTATTTCACAATCTAGATAAGATGCAAGAGTAGAGGGACACTTCTTACAAATATTGCTATCTGGATTACTTTTTCCCCTTCTATTTCTGTGCTTCCCGGAAATGGGAATGGTAAGTGCAAGTGACTGCAAAGACAGAGAAGTTCCACTTGGTGGCACCCTGGATCCAGTTTCCATGGAAATATGAAAAGCCTGCATGATTGCTGTGGAGCATTTCCATGGAAACAAGCTAAGAAAAATATGTACAGAAGAATTGGCTACTCTTGTAGTGCTAGCACACATCACTGAATAGAATTACTGCTACAGTGCATTATTTCCCCATTTTTAATTGAATTCAGGTAAAACAAACATATACAAATATTGATAACTATTTTTTTTTAAAAAAGTTAAACATGCTTTTGCTAGTCAATGAGCCATTTTATATATTGTGATAATGACAAATGATTTCAGCAACACTTTATAATATATAACCTCACAACAATTCTCTCAGCATCTCTCTGTGGATGCTGTGAACGCACTGATTGAATCTAGAGCTCTAAGAAGCTACATCAATTCAGGGAGTCAGTTGTAAAGGGTTTTAGCACCAACCTTGACCAATGACCATCTCCCACATCTCCCATATCTCCCATTAACACCAATTCTAGCTTCTGCTTCTTGCAAACACACTCCTGTATCTCTAAGAGCTTTCAGAGGTCAGATCAAGGGTAGAATGACACTTCCAGCCTCTGCTAGGTTTTGAAGGGAATGGAAATTGCTGTTATATGGATGAATGTTTTGTTTCTGAAAACAACAAAATACAAACATGTGGTAGAGTCCGCCCCCACCCATTTTTTTAAAAAAAACTGATGCAGGTGTCACAGGTGCTCTCTCCAAATGGTTGTCATGGGATAGTGGGGATTTGTTCACTTTCATTAATGATTCCGACAAATAGAATAGAATAACAGAGTTGGAAAGGACCTTGGAGGTCTTCTAGTCCAACTCCCTGCTCAGGCAGGAAACCTTATATTGTTTCAGACAAATGGTTGTCCAATCCCGTCTTAAAAACTTCCAGTGTTCAAGACTTCACAACTTCTGGAGGCAAGCTGTTCCACTGGTTAATTATTCTAACTGTCAGGAAATTTCTCCTTAGTTCTAAGTTGCTTCTCTCCTTGATTAGTTTCCACCCATTGCTTCTTGTTCTACCCTCAGGTGCTTTGGAGAATAGCTTGACTCTGACCCCTGAGATATCGGAACACTATTATCATGTCACCACTAGTCCTTCTTTTCATTAAACTAGATATACCCAATGCCAGCAACCATTCTTTATACGTTTTAGCTTCCAGTCCTCTAATCATCTTTCTTGCTCTTTTCTGCACTCTTTCTAGAATCTCAACATCTTTTTTACATTGTGGTGAGTGGGGATGCAGTATTCCAAGTGTGGCCTTACCAAGGCATTATAAAGTGATATTAACACTAAACATGATCTTGATTCTATCCACTCTGTTAATGCAACCTAGAACTGTGTTGGCTTTTTTGGCAGCTGCAGCACATGGCTGATTAGTCACAAATACCCATCAGTCAGAAAGTCAAAAAGCTATTGGGTTGCTCCCTTCTATTCTTTTCCTGTATAAGAATTTGCGGGATTCTGAGGTTTCATAGAACATATTGGTGGAATAATAGGCTTGGAGGCAGAGATGGGATTCAGCTGATTCAGACCAGTTTGGGCAAACCGACTAATCCCACCACTGGCTGGCTTTTTTTGGGCCCTTTTTGGGCCCTTTTGGGGCTGTTTTTTAGACCATTTTGGATGTTCAGTAGTAGTAAATAAATAGAGAGGGTAATTGAGTCAAAGGCCTTAACAAGGTACAGTTTCCTTCTCTATTTATTTACTATTACTAAACATCCAAAATGGCCCCAAAAAACGGCCTGAAAATGGCCAAAAAACAGCCAAAAAACAGCTAAAAAATAATATTTCAAATTTTCAATTACCTCTCTTGAAGCTGTACAACAATCTGGATTTGAAAGGCGAAGAGGAATTTGTAGCTTGTGTGGGCACACATTTCAGACCTCTCAATACCTCACATCCATTGTGCTTTTTCCTGCCCCACTGCACAAATCTTTTAAACATTTCCTGGCAAACACAAAGTGAGTCTTCACCCCCAAAGCATATTCCCCCTTCTGAATTTGGATTATTACACAACCATATGAAATAGTATAAAATCGCACTACTAAGCACAGTAACACCTGGACTATAGCAAAACCTTGTGAAAAAAATGATATAAGTTCCCATACCCCATATACAGATTATGTTGAACAAATATAATGTCTTTGGATTGATTTAAAGCCAAGATATGAAAATAAGGAAAACAAGAAAACCTCATCAAAAACTTGAATTGCCATAATATTGTCTTCCTAAAGTCCCCTGCTTCCTTCTTTGCTCCAATTACAATTTCTGAGAATTTTACTAATTCTGAGAAAATAAGCTTGAAAGAGGGTCAAAAATCCTTCCACCCACTTGGACATTTTTCTCACATCAGTACATTAGTAATGGGGTGGGGTAAGGAAGGAAGGAATTTTAAGTATCAGTGTAAAAGTCCCTTTTTTCCAGTGATAACAGTTCTAGGATAAATCAGATCAATAATAATGTCTGTCCATGTATATCTCCTGCTCAGCTTTTCCTCATTATCCGACTATTCCAAAATATAAATAAAGACAGAGGAGGACAGTTTTATGGCTGGGAGAACTTTGTGTCTATTTTTAGGGCCAGAATGATCACACTCAATGACAGAGCAGAAATATTGCAAACTTGCAATCCTAAAATGTGTGGACTTCCAGAATTGCCCGGACAGCATTTTGGAAGTTAAAGTCTACACATCTTAAAAGTTGCCAAATTTGAAAAACACTGATCTATCAGAACATCTACCTCAGGGGTATCCAACCGTGGCAACTTTAAGACTTGTGGACTTCAAAACAGGCTGAAAAATGGGCGGGGGTGGGGCCAGCCAGTGGTGGATTAGACTGAACCGGCTGAATTCCACCTCTGCCTTTGAGGTGAGTGGCCGGGAGGCAGGGCTGGGTTGATGAATGACATCAAGTTGGCCACGCCCACCCAGCCACACGCCCACCCAGCCACACCTACCCAGCCAGTCATTAGGGCAGAGAACCAGTTGTTAAATTATTTGAATCCCACCACTGCTTGGAGGTCTTCTTATTCAACTCCCTGCTAAAGGCAGGAGACTTTATACCATCTTAGTCAAATGGTTGTCCAGTCTATTCTTGAAAACCTCCAGTGATGGAGCACCTACAAATCTGGGAGACAAGCTCTTCCATTGTTTAATTGTTTTCACTCAGAAAATTCCTCCTTACTTGTAGATTGGCTCTGTCTTTCAGGGAAGGGACTGGAAGCCAGTTTTTTTTTTCCTAACAGCCCACACATTTCAGAACACACAGATATATAGTTAACTCCTTCTCTCTTTCCATTTTGCAAAGCAGATAAAGGTATATTATTCCACCAGGCCTTTGGTCCTGATTGAATGATTGAGGTCCCTCATAGTTATACATGCAGGTTGTTCGGCTGATTTGTTTACTATTATTTTCATTTTACTCTTGTTTTGTTGTTCACCCAGAGTCTTAAGTGGTTCAGGGAGGCCCATAAATACTCTATAAATAAATAGTATTGTATTTTTGTTTCTATCAAAAATTAAACCAGCTAAAACATATTTTTAAAAAAGAAATGAATATTCGTATGTTAACTTGAAAATTACTATTCCAATAGTGAATAAGCCTAGTTATTTTCCACAAGCATGAACATAGAAATACCTAATTAGAAGTAGTTTGATTAGACCAACTCAATGCCTAGATTAGGCAAAGTCAAAATCTTTCCAAGATCTGAAGATTTCTTTAAGCAGACTGATCAAAAAACAAAATGAAAGAGTTAAAGAGAGAAAAAAATCTGATATTATGTTGGCATTTAACTACAGTCTTTCTTAGATTGTGGAATTAGGATCATTTAATACCTTATTTTCAATTCTTTTGGGAATCTTTCAAAACAGAAAAATAAGCTTTGATAGAATATTCATTTTAATGGCAGCAATTGCTCCTAACAAACATAATTTAATAATTTTTTCCATCTTTAAAAAACTGCCATTATATTTTCCAGATCTGTAATTAGCTATTTTTAAATAGGTCCTTATTTTTTGTCAGATAAATCCCCAAATATTGAACTTTTTTAGCAGTGATGTTAAACCCCATTATTGAAGGTACAGACCTTCTTAAAGAACTGTGTGAAAGTGGGAAATTCCAGAATGTAGCCTTCAGTCCATGACAGAAGATACAGATTCTTCTGGATGACAGTTATAAGATAAAGATTTATGAAAAATAATGGAGGAGGTGTCTGCATTTAACAAGCAAGATGTCTCTGAACAACTCAGAGTTGACTCAGTCTTT
Organism: Ptyas mucosa; assembly: GCA_012654045.1. Taxonomy (NCBI): domain Eukaryota; kingdom Metazoa; phylum Chordata; class Lepidosauria; order Squamata; family Colubridae; genus Ptyas; species Ptyas mucosa. Next base: position 10,912,495 of record WNWU01000001.1, on the reverse strand, counting down.
CACCCTTCCGAGGTCGGTAAAATGAGGACTCACATTGTTGGGAGCAATATGCTGACTCTATAAACCGCTAAGAGACCACTTAAAGCACTATGAAGCGGTATATAAGTCTAAGTGCTATTGCTATTACCATAAGAAGCAAAGAGAAAGGAAGCGTCTTACTGACATGATGTGTGACTTAAGTGCCTCTAGAGGGCATAAATCTTACACCTCAAAAAATAATTAATTAATCTTTAAAAATTCAAAGGTTTGTTGTCTTCCATAGCAATAGTAGTTTAGAGTTCTTGACAGCAGCAAGAGTTTACTTGCTGTAGAATAAGGGTTCTTCATTAAATCTAAAAGGTGCATAGGTTTTTTTATAGCAACATTTTATCCGCCTAAACAAGTGCAGTTAAAGAAGGAAAATGCAGAGTTCTTTCTTCAGCACTTTAAGAGCTACCATGGAGATGGGTCATGAGGGAAATATCTTTCAACAGTTATTTGAAATAATGCCAGTTTAGCATCTGGTGATGTGTGTTGTTTGGTGTGTTTTATATACACCAGAGCAAAGAAAATAGATTTCTGTGGAATTGTTGGCTGTCCAGGTCAAGAAGGACAAGATTTCTTTCCTTTATATAACTGACAGCTTTAACCCTTTTTGAAACAAGAAGATAAATCAACCATTCTCAGAAATCAAATTTCAAAATATTCCATTTGCATCATCACAGCCTGTTTTCTTCTTTTCTCTTCTGTCCCTTCAAACCAGGGGTAAAATGCTCCCGGTCCGGTAGCGATGGAGGCGGGTGGTTCGGAGAACCGGTAGCAAAAATCCCTGCCTCCCCCCTCCCCTGCATGCCCAGCAGAGCCGCACAATCATCAGAGGCTTTTTTTTTTAATTTTTAAAAGCATTTCTTCTACAACCTCTTTGGCCGAAAAAATGCTTTTAAAAATTAAAAAAAAGCCTCTGATGATCGCACGGTTCAGCTGGGATCGTCAGAGGCTTTTAAAAGCGTTTTTTTCTACAACCTCTTCCGCCAAAGAGGTTGTAGAAAAAATGGTTTTAAAAGTAAAAAAAAAAAGTTGGCCACGCCCACCCAGTCACATTATCCCCCCAAGCCACTCCCACAGAACCGATAGTAACAAATTTTACATTTCACCACTGCTTCGAACATACTGTTTTCTTTAAACAAAAAAAAATTTTTTTGTTCAAGGCAAGGTTAAAATACAAAATAGCAGGAAAAAATACAAAAGAAAATAATGAAAAAAGGACAAACAACACAAAACAATCAAAACATTTAAAAAGGTGCATTAACCCCCCGATATATACATATCATCCTCTGTAGTTGAATAGTGATTAATACATTACTACATTAGTTTCCACCCCTTGTGAAACAAACCCTCTTTAAACTACTTAATCGATTTGCAAATTATTGACCTGTATTCTCTATGTTATATTAGCGACAAAGTAATTAACAACAAAACAGCAACAATAAAGATAACAATAACAACAACCCGTATCAACCATTAGCACCAGTCAATTGTATTTTTAATGTTCAGTTGACTGCGCGTGTGCGATGCGAACCAGTGGTAAAACTGATTAGAACCCACCACTGATCGCGGTACCAGGAGATGCCAGAGTTGAAGAAAAAGAACTGGAAAAAATCATGAAATATCGCAACCTGGCCATCAAAACTACATGGCTATGGATGAAACAGGTAACCGTGATACCCATTGTCATCAGGGCACTTGGTACCATGTCCAAGAATTTTATAACATACATCAACAAATTGCAGCTTCTCGCAATAACACCAGCGGAACTGCAAAAAACTGTGCTATTGGAACATCGTACATCTTAAGAAGGTACTTGGTTGATACCTAGAACATCGTACATCTTAAGAAGGTACCTTGGTTGATACCTAGGCAGCAACCCGTATGAACCATTAGCACCAGTCAATGGTATTTGTAATGCATTTTTGAATGTTCAGTTTCATGTTTAATGAATAAAGTAAATAATAATAATAATATAAGTACCAGGAGACTCCAAAATTCGAAGAAAAACAACTGGAAAAAATCACGAAATATCACAACCTGGTCTTTGAAACTACACGGCTATGGATGAAACATGTAACAGTGATATCCATTGTTATCGGGGCACTTGGTACCATGTCCAAGAATTTTACAAAACTCATCAAGAAATTGCAACTTCCTGCAATTACACCAGCAGAACTGCAAAAAACTGTGCTACTCGGAACATCATATATTTTAAGAAGATACTTGGTTGATACCTAGGATGCTGGCAGCAACCCGTATGAACCATTAGCACCAGTCAATGGTACTTGTGACACATTTTTAAATGTCCAGTTGACTAAGTTTCATGTTTAATGAATAAAAGAGATGATAATGATAATAATAATAATAATAATAATAATAATAATAATAATAATATACCTTAACAGTTCCTAGGTCCTTGGTTAGGATTCGAGCTGCTGAGCTATTAACCAGCCTCAAAGGCTCTGAATCTCACTATAGATTAAATAATAATAATAATAATAATAATAATAATACTACAAAATTAAAATCCACTCATAGAAAGTTTACCACAGCATCTTATCTATCCCAAATCATCAGACTTCCTCCCTTCCCCCCCGGGCAGAATGGGAGGGATCATAGAAAAGCTGGAGAAGAATGATGAGAAATCCATTTTATTGGTGGAAAGACCCAGTAGGATACAACTCAAGTCAGACGTATTTCTGTCTAATCCCCAAGATAATGTTAATCTTGGTCAAAGAGGAAGTTATTATAGAAAGAACCCATGCTTCACTAATGTGGCAAAAGCAACATCAGGATCTAAGGGATTAGAAAATTATTTATTGGACATTTATACTCATGTAAAGATTACCTTGACAGTCTCAATAAGGTCACTTCTCTCATTGTTATCTGTCAAGCAAATACTGGGAAACACTAACTTAATATACAAGTAGTCCTCAACTTATGACCACAAGTTCAGAGCCCAGAATTTCTGTTGTTAAGTGAGATATGGGTTAAGTGAACTTTTCTCCATTTTACGACCTTTCTTGCCACAGTTGCTAAGTGAATCACTGCAGTTGATAAGTTAGTAACATGGTTGTTAAGTGAATTGGGCTCTCCCATTGATTTCGCTTGTCAGAAGGTTGCAAAAGGGGATCATGTGATCTTGGAACACAACAACGGTCATAAGTATGAGTCAGTTGCCAAGCGTCTGAATTTTGATCACATGATCATGGAGATGCTGCAAAGGTAAGTGTGAGAAACAGTCATAAGTCACTTTTTTCAATGTCATTGTAACTTTGAACAATCACTAAATGAACTGTTGTAAGTCAAGGACTACCTGAACATGATTTATTAGAACATTATTGAAGGCCAGGGAACCCACAATGGGTTAAAAAAGTTGACGGGAGCCCCAACCATTTAATAAAGACGTTGTCCCTTTTTTAAATGCGCAACAACCTTAGTCAAAGAAAATTCAAGAGTTTATTTACTTTACCATTTTTTTTACTTCTGAGATTTTCAGTGAAGACAACATAAAATATAATTTTATTAATATAATTTTGTACCAAAATAAAACTGCAAACACAACTGTTTATAAAGCAGCAACATCTGAGGTTTGAACTGGAAAAAATATGTTAACACCATTTCAAAAAAGTGATATTTGAGAAATACTGATAAGATGCCCAGGATTTAAAGCTGGTAAGACATTCACAACACTCAACTGAACTTAATATACTTTTTTCTGTAGACGTCTTAAATCTCTATAGCAGGGGTGTCAAACTCAAGGCCCATGGGCTGGATCTGGCCTTAGGATCCTATGGGGTACTTAGATCTGGCCAGCGGGGCCGCCCTGGAAACAGCAAAGGACCAGCTCGTGGTGCAGAGGATTGCAGGAGCCTGTCCCAAACAAAAATGGAGCTTGGGAGCCCATTTTCACTGGCAGAGCGTTTGGGCCACCATAGGCGCCCCCGACACAAATGACATCACGTTGGCCACACCCACTCTGGCCAGCCCCCCCTCTCAGGTCAAACACAACCTTGATGCGTCCCTCAGTGAAATCAAGTTTGACACCCTTGCTCTATACTAAGATGGTTAGAAAAATTCCATTTCTTTGTAAGCCTATTAATGAAGCTTTCTGGTGCTCTTGTGTTATAATGCTTATTTACATATATTTTATCTGTTTTTTATTTATTTAGTGTATAGCAATTTATATATACACCTGCATAATACAAGATGAACATTTTTAAGAGCTAACACAATCTAGTCACAAAAGTTGTTACTATAGAATTGAAAGTGATTTTGAAACATTATATTAGGCAACTAAAGTTGAGATTGCTTTAGACAACTGAGGTCCCTTCCTAAAACTTCCTGAAACATTTTTTCCCCATCAAATATGCCTGTGTTATCCAGATATAAAGCTTTAGTCCATTACAAACATTCTAGCAATCTTTTTTTTTTATTTATCATGACTACTTTCTTTTATGGTACGAGAAACTGTGCCACAATGTCAATACAGCTCATATAAATGAGAGGGATATTGGCGTCCTAGTGGACAACCATTTAAATATGAGCCAGCCATGTGCTGCAGCTGCCAACACAGTTCTAGGCTGTGTTAACTGAGGGATGGAATCAAAATCAGGTGATCTTGATAAGATCACGTGATAATAAAAATAATAAATAATAATAATAATAAAAAAAAGTGTTAATACCACTTTATAATGCCTTGGTAAGGCCACACTTGGAATACTGTATCCAGTTTTGCTCACCATGATGTAAAAAAGATGTTGAGATTCTAGAAAAGAGTGTAGAGAAGAGCAATAAAGATGATTAGTGGACTGGAAGGTAAAACATATAAAGAACGCTTGCTGGCATTGGGTATATCTAGTTTAATGAAAAGAAGGACTAGGGGTGACATGATAGTAGTGTTCCGATATCTCAGGGGTCGGAGTCAAGCTATTCTCCAAAGCACCTGAGGGCAGGACAAGACGCAATGGATGGAAACTAGTCAAGGAGAGAAGCAACTTAGAACTAAGAAGAAATTTCCTGACAGTTAGAACAATTAATCAGTGGAACAACTTGCCTCCAGAAGTTGTGAATGCTCCAACACTGGAAGCTTTTAAGAAGCTGTTGGATAACCATTTGTCAGAAGTGGTGTAGGGTTTCCTGCCTAAGCAGGGGGTTGGACTAGAAGTCCTCCAAGATCCCTTCCAACTCCTATTCTATTCTATTCTATTCTATTCTATTCTATTCTATTCTATTCTATTCTATTCTATTCTATTCTATTCTAGTCTAGTCTAGTCTAGTCTAGTCTATTCTATTCTATTCTATTCTATTCTATTCTATTCTATTCTATTC
>WNWU01000001.1:10878493-10907127 GCA_012654045.1 Ptyas mucosa | reverse complement strand
TCTATTCTATTCTATTCTATTCTATTCTATTCTATTCTATTCTATTCTATTCTATTCTATTCTATTCTATTCTAAATAGGAGATATGGGATGCCTGGTCTGCCTACAGTCAAAATATGCCTTTCAAAGCCTTTTCCATGTACATATTGTTTAACGGTGCTGTCCTATGTGTGTTCACTCAGAGATACATTCCAGTGAGTTGAATTGGTTCGACAATGAAGGAAAGCTAGATTGAATGATACTACAAGCATTACAAATTACTTATAGCTCAGTTTGTCACAGTTGTCAGTTTCCCCCACCTTCAGACTTTTTTCTTTTATTGCAAAGCATTAACATTCATCTGATAACATTTTCTCTCTTCGCCCCACTCCAGTTTCACCTTTATACTATTCATTACTCTTCTTCACAGTGACACTGTTCTGGAAGAACCTTTTATATGCAAAACAAGCATCATTTTTGGCAAGAAGATGAATTATGCGATAAAAAAAAAGTTACAGCATATTGCCACGGAATGTAAGATGAGAAAGGAAGAAAATGCTAAAACGTGTGCACATTTCAATTGAAGTTCTCCTTTCTTCAGGTGTGATCATTATAACCTGAAAAGCTGTCAGTTGTGGCAACATAAAAACAATGCATTTTATCATACAGCAGCAATGAAGCAATGAGGACTGGTATCTAACAACGAAATTGCACACTTACTAGCTTGTTGAATTATAAGAAGCCATGTTTGGTTCTGATTATATATTTGAATGATTGGAAAGTTCTGTTATAGCTTGAATGAAATCCACTGATTCAGCCTGTCTTCCACTCCTAGGGACATATGATCTCTTCATATGTCTCTTCGATACCAAATCTATTCAGCTCAGTTCCCAAAGTTGCCAGCGTAATAGTGCAAATTGTTTCTTGCCAGAGTTATTTCACACATTTGATTACTTAGTGCTCAGTCATTCTAAGCAATGTTTGAACTCCTCCCATTGTAAAGTATTATGTTTGTGTTTCCATGAGCAGCAAGGAAATTGCATCTGCATACATGAATTATATATATAAATGTTGTGGAGGGTTACGGTAAATGTTTCACAGCAGTTGATAAAAATATACCTCCCCCTCCCCAAAAAACCTGAACAAGTTCTGAACTAGAAATTTCAAGATGATTTCAGGTCTCCAACCATTGTGAATTCTGGGCGCGCTTAGAAAATTTCATGAGTGCCTTCAAAAAATGGATGCTATTGGAATTACCGAGTCACAAAATGGCTGTTGAGATGATCTAACACTTTAGGTCTATTGCGCAAATGCTGTCCTACACAGTGCAGTGTGCTGTCTCATTATGTTGTACCTAATTGTAATAAACTTTCACATATATAGATAGGTAGATGGCCATCACACTATACTCTTTTGGGATAAACAATGCTGTGCAAAGCACAGAAAAAATAGTAGTAAAAAACACTAATTAGATAACTATTACCCTGTTTTCCCCAAAATAAGACATCCCCTGATAATAATCCCAATTGGGCTTTTGAGCACATGGCAAAAAGGCCAAGCGCTTATTTCAGGGTTCAAAAAAATATAAGACGGGGTCTTATTTTCGGGGAAACACAGTAACTAAATTTAATTTACAAGCATACTATTCAGTATACTTCACCATAGAGTTCTATCCAATGGTGGGCTCGGGCTGGTTTGGGCAAACCAGTAGTTCCGATGATCAACTGGCCCCGCCCACCCACCCTTATCCTGTCCTATATTTGCTTCTTTCTGGCTCAGCTGATTCGCGTGACACAGCTGATTTCCGCGCCTCCGCTTTCTACTTACCGGGGCTGCCTTAGAAGGTAAGTAGCTGAGCTTCAAATTGCTGTATTTTGAACGCTGCATGCAAGTGCATTAGGCATGCACAAAGTGCACACAAAGCATGCACTCACAGAATCAGTTGTTAAACCAGTTGCAGCCCACCACTGGTTCTATCCTTGAAAACCATCCTTGGTTCCATCACTTCCATATACCTTTTCATGCATTATATTTCCTTTTTTTAAAATTTCTCACTTCAGATTTTGGGAGTTTGGTATCAATTCTCTCCAAGAATAATGTTCTTGGTCTTAAACGATTGTCTCTCTTTTCCTCTTTTTATATTTGTTTTCAATTCAATCCTGATTTTTTTCCTCTCTATACAACCAAACAGTCTGTATGTACTACTGCAGTCCTTGACTTACAACCACAATTAGGACTGGAACTTCCATCACTAAGTGATGACATTACATGAGTCATTACATGAATCATCATATGACAACCTTCGATTTTGCAACTTTTTTTTTTTTGCTGTGGTTGTTAAGTAAATCTGGCCTCCTCTATTGACTTTGCTTGTCAGAAACTGGCTGGGAAGGTCACAAATAGTGATCATGTAATCCCAGGATACTGCAATTGTCATCAATAGATGTTGGTTGCCAAGCACCTGAATCATGATTACATGACTGTGAGGACACTGTGATGGTTGTAAGTGCAAAGATTGGTCATAAGTCACTGTTTTCAATACTGTTGTAACTTCCAATGGTTCTTAAACAAATAGTCATAAATTGAGAATTATCTGTATCAGTTATTCACTTTTGTATTACTTTCAGTTTGATTCACCTATTCAGAATCCTACCATTACGTATATTTCTTACGTTTTCACCACATTCAATTTATTTTTGTTATAGATGATTTTTTATTTATATAGATAAATAAAATAAAAAAATGCCACACAGGAAATGGGTAAAAATAGAGTAAATCTTTCCCCCCCGCCCCAAAAAAGGGGGAATTAAGTCATGTAAAACCTCATATGTGGAAACCAATTATAATGAAACATCCGGGGTTTCTGAAAGCTTAAGGGAAAATGGACTATAGATACCTTTCTATTATAGTGGATATTATTGTTTTGTATAAATTTATCAGTATAAACCACTGACAATTTATTCATGATGAAGAATATCATTTATGAACTCATACACATATAGATCTAAGTATATGTGATACAGCAAGCAAGCCCAGCTCAAGATAACGTAGATATTTATTCTTTGGGTATTCTCAGGTTAATCTAGCTTGTTTATGCTAAATCCTCAGACTTACGACTGGTCCTCGGACATATGACGCAAAGCCCCCATTGGCTAAGACGCGCCAGAGCCAGCAGGAGAATTCAGGCAACCCCATTGGCTGAGCAGCTTGACAGCTATGGTATAAACAGCTGTCAAACGCCTAAGTCTGTGATGGCGAATCTATGGCACGCATGCCACAGGTGGCACATGGAGCCGTATCTGTGGGCACGTGAGCATTGCCCTAGCTCAGCTCTGCCAACTGATTTTCTGGCCTTCCAGGCCCAACGGAAGTCAGGAAACGGGCTGTTTCCAGCCTCTGGAGGGCCTCCGGGAAAGCGGGGAAGGCTGTTTTCACCCTCCCCAGGCTCCAAGAAAACCTCTGGAGCCTGGGGAGGGCGAAAAACAGGCCTTCCAGGAGTTGGGAAATGGGCCATTTCTGGCCTCTGGAGGATCTCCGGGAGGGTGGGGAAGGCCGTTTTCGCCCTCCCCAGGCTCCAAGAAAACCTCTGGAACCTGGGGAGGGTGAAAAACGGGCCTACCGGGCCCACTGGTAACCTTTTTGCCATTGTGTGCCAAAAGCAGGGGGAGCACGGGGGGTTGCGCACGGATGCGCTGGGGGCAGGGAGGCATTGAATTATGGGTGTGGGCACACGGGCGCATGACCACCACACACTCCCTCTGCTTTTGGCACACAATGGCAAAAAGGTTAGCCAACACTGGCCTAAGTTGCTGTTCTAGTTCTGAAGCTGTTCTGTTAGCTGTTAGCAATAAACCTTGTTCCTTTTACACCTGTCTTGCCTCAGTTACTGCCCACCATCGCTTTACAGAGCAGTTTATGTAGTCTTTTAGCTATTTTATGCCCTATTCTTGACATGTAAAATAAGGAAAGGAAGTGCTACAGAAAACAGTTAACATCAAAGCAAAATGTTGCCCAAAACATTTAGCTCTTTTGACAGCTAATGTACAATATCTACTTAATGGGGTATAATTCGTAAAGAATGGTTCAAACTATCATTACAATTCATCTTTTTAAAAGAGTAATATGTATTTTTGTTTGCAAAATGCTTTAATCTCAAGAAATTGACCTACTTAACTAGACATACTTTGAAGCTACTGTACCGGTCTGCCTTAAGGTGCAGAAGGAGACTAAATTATTCCCCTCTGAAATTTCAGATATGTGCTTCTGGTTTGGCGTTTATACTCATTTCCAGGGCTGCTGTCATTACTTGGCATCTGAAGACCAGCATCAGAGCAGAGCCTTAAGGTCGTTTCCTAGCAATGAAGCAATACCTAGCTGAGCCTAGCAGATATTTGAATTTACCATAATGCCTTCATTTGCCAATACCTTATGGCATTATGGGAAATTAAAATGGCCCTCAGCCATCCAATGGAGCAGATTTTGGCTACTGCAACAAGTCAACCAGTATATTTCAAAAGGGGAGAGGGACATCAGAGTGTTCTTTCCATTTTTCCCCACAATGAGATATAGGATAGAAATTTTTACTGAAAGTCATATTTTAAATTTGAAAACTCTTCAAATTTAGTAGTAAGGACACATGACTAAGTACAGGTGGGATTGCACAGAGCAGAAGGCTGGTGATCCCAATGTGCTGCATGGGCTGCGGACAAGCCAAGAGATGTGAAGATGAGCCTCCCTCAGCCGCCTGCAACTATTGCTCAGTGCCGCCCAGTTTTCCCATGGCCCGCGCAGCGCACCCCCCCTGCTTCTGCCTGCTGCTTGCACAGGTATTCAACTCACCTGCTGAGTGGGCTGTGGCTGCTGCCAGATACCATCAGTCCATGCATGCTCTCAACCTCCTATGCTGGCCACACCAGTGGTGGGTTGACTGATTTGGTCCAGTTCTATAGAACTGGTAGTAAAACCGTCGGGAGGCTCCACCCACCCACCACGACATCATCACGGGTGATCTGCACATGCACAGAAGTGTGTGCACACTCCCGTTGCGAACCAGTAGTAAAGGTAAGTAGAACCCACCCCTGAGCCACACCCACTAGGGCTTATTTTTGGGGTAGAGCTTCTATTAGGTGCATGCATAAAAACAGGCTGAGGCTTATTTTCAGGGTAGGTCATATTTTCAGGAAAACACGGTATCAATTCTAAAAAAAAACACTACACACCTAAATTTTGGTGCCACTGTGTGGATGACACATTTGTCATCATCAAAAGAAACACACTGAAAGACTTTCATACCATACCGAGCTCCATTTTCCCCGACATACAGTTCACAATAGAGGAAGAAACAACTAGACAATTACCATTTTTAGATGTGCTTGTCAACAGACAAGAAGATGGAAGCCTAGAAATCAGTTTATTGCAAGGCCGCAAACTCCCCATGCATACTGAATTTCAACCACCATCAACCATCCACTGTTACACAAAAAGAGTTGTATCAGAACATTGTATTGTAAAGTGAGAACCTACTGTAGTATACAGCAAGCCAAACAGCTGGAGAGTAAGTACCTACATAAACAATTCAGGCAGAGTGGTACCCACAATCATTTGTTACAAGATGTCTGCGCAACATAGTGAGGGAAAAAAGAAAGAAACAAGATGCAAGACCAACTACATGGCACACCCTGCCATGCATCAAAAACATTTCAGACGCAGTAGAATGTACCTTTGAAATCTGCAAGTGGGCATATTATCATATGAGAACAAATTATGCATTGTAAAGATCATTTGGAGGTGGGAGATACTTCCAATGTAATCTATCAGGTCCAGTGGTGGGATTCAGCCAGTTTGCACCACTTCGAAAGAACCGGTTGTTAACTTTCTGAGCAGTTTGGCAAACTGGTTGTTGGGAGAAATTATTAGGGTAGAGAACCGGTTGTTAAATTACTTGAATCCCACCACTGATCAGGTTCCCTGCATGATTTGCCCGTTACTATGTAGGACAGATGAGGAGGAAGTTAACCACCAGATTGCAAGAACACAAGACAGTGGTCAGATGAGGAGACCCAAACTCATTGGTAATCTCACATTGCAATGGACAGGAACATACATTCCATTTTGCAGCTATTAAGACTGTTGGACAAGTAGATACAAAAATCAGCCAGGGAAGTGATTGAAGTCTGGGAAACAGGCCCGTTGTCAAGTCAACAGGAGTGCTGATTTACCATCAGCTTATCAAGTACTTAGTAGGCAAGGTCTTGGCAGCACGAGGAAAACAACAGCCAACAACTTAATAGCCAGCCATCAACACCCCAATCAACATCTAAAAAGCCAAATACAATAGGCACCCTATAGATACCACACACAGAATACCCCAAAGCACATACTCTGCTAAAGAGAAGTTCCTTGAGGATGGATGGGCTCCAGCACAAGTCTGAAAGCTCGGAAGAGTAAATCTCTCTCCCAGTAACCGACCCAGATTGGATTCTGCAACATTATCCTGGGACATGTATTCATGAGACCTTCATTTGTGACTATCAACTCTATGAAAAAAAGGTATCTGTGGCCTGACTCTGACCACAACTTCACTTTATGTCCAAAAATCAGGTCTGATAAAAGGCCCCAGATGTCTAGTCGTATAAGGACCTTGGAAGCCAGCCACTAACCTTATGCAGAAGTCTGTGTTTAGAGATTCTGTGGAGCATTCCATTTTTTTCTTCTGCCAGAATATGCCAGTTTAATTCTTAGCGGGCTAAACCACATCCAGAAAACAGTACATACCACCAGTTCCAGGTTTACTTCTGAAAAAATATTAACTGTTCCTGGAATGACTAGACCAGTGATGGCTAACCCTTTTGCCATCATGTGCCAGGAAGGAGGGGATCATGCCCTCGGAGATACGGATGATCCCGGATCTTCGTGCTTTCTGCCGTGCCCTCAAGACATTCCTATTCAAGCAGGCCGGCCTGACCTAACCTCGTTTAAAACTACTTTGAATTTTTAAACTTGAATCTGCCCTATAAATTGAGATGTTTGCTTTAATTCTATTTCTGAACCAAACTATTTAACTGTAATTTTGATCGATTTTTGAATTTAATCTGTTTCACATGTATTTTTCGTTCAACTGTTCACCGCCCTGAGTCCTTCGGGAGTAGGGCGGTATATAAATTTAATTAATAAATAAATAAATAAATAAAATGCGTGCGCATGCTCACACCTATAATTCTATGCTCCCCGCCCCTGTGCATGTGTGTGTGGCCCCCCGCTCCCCCACCCCGCTCCTGGCACGTGATGGCCCAATAGGCCCGTTTCTCTCTCACACCTGGCTCCAGAGCCTTTCTAGGAGTCTGGGGAGGGTGAAAACGGCCTTCCCCACCACTCCCGGAGGCCCTCCAGAGGCCAGAAATGGCCTGTTTGCCAACTTCCGATGGGACCAGAAGGCCCATTTTTGCTGTCCCCAGCCTCCAGAGCCTCTCTACGTGGGACCGGAAGGTGGCTGGCGCCAGAGCTGAGCTCACATGCCCACTGATATGACTAAGTGTGCCACCTGTGGTACGCGTGCCATAGGTTCTCCATCACGAGACTAGACTGACACATTCAGATAGAAAAACAGAATATCCTATGCCTCGCACAAACAGTTTTGCATATTCTTGCTAACCACCATGATAAACGCGCTATTTTTAATCCCTATTTTTTTAATTCTATTTTTAACAGATAAGAAAGTTTAGTCCTTTGTTGATTTGTTTTTGCTATAAAAGGTGGACGAGGGTGAGGGTGGATAACAAAGCATTCCTTGTTCACCAGCAGACACACCTTGATTGCCTGAGACATTTCTGCATTCATCTGTTGACCAGGAAGCAGATTCTATTCCTATGACTTTGGATGTAATCCAAAGAGTTGGTTAGTCTTGGTAGAGGGCTTGCCTTGCATATTAAAGCCAAAAAAGAAAGAAAAAAGGGAGACTTGACATCTTTAAACTAATCTTTGAAACAGTGACATCTATTTTTACAGCATTTTTCCAAATCTCTGTGGAATCTTTATTGAAGAATGGCATTGTAAAAAACAGAGCATATACTCTATTGTGTCTTTGCACTCATTATTACTTAAACCTCTAAACAAATATGTGTATTAATAAGTTGCTACTTGTTCCATTCATAAGGCGGTGAGTGGGTGTTGTTGATTTAGTCTCCTTTCTACGTGCTTTACCATGATAAAAGTGAACAAGTTGATATTTTAAACATCAGTTCAAATTTGTAGATTAATTAATTCAGGAATCTGACAATCAGGTTTTCTTTTCCATTATTTCATTTTCATTTTCATTTTATTAAATTTATATACTGCCCTAAGGACTCAGGGTGGTGAACAGCCAAAGAGATAAAACACACAGACTACAAAATTTAAAAACAATATAAAAACCCATTAAATAATTTGGCCCAGGACAGATTAAAAACCCCAATGTTTTAAAACAAATTTAAAAATTTACAATTAAAAAGGGAAAGTTAGTTCAGGACAGCTTGTTGAAATAAAAGGGTCTTGAGGGCATGGCGGAAGGTGCGTAAATCCAGGCTCCTTCGTATCTCCGGGAGGAGCTCATTTCAGATAGCAGGTGCCCCCACAGAGAAGGCTCTCCCCCTGGGGGCCGCCAGTTGACACTGTTTGGCTGACGGCACCCTAAGAGCCCCTCTCTATGAAAGCGTACTGGCTGGTGAGAGGCTACTGGTGGCAGCAGGCGGTCCCATAAGTATCCAGGTCCTAAGCCATGGAGCGCTCTAAAGGTGGTAACCAAGACCTTGAAGCGCACCCGGAAAACCACCGGGAGCCAGCGCAGCTCGTGCAGGAGAGGTGTTACATGGGAACACCACGTCACTCCCATAACCACCTGCGCGACCACACTCTGCACCAGTTGGAGCCTCTGGGTGCTCTTCAAGGGGAGCCCCACGTAGAGAACATTACAGTAGTCCAGGCAGGAAGTGATGAGGGCATGAGTGACAGTGTGTAAGGAGTCCTGATCCAGAAAGGGACGCAACTGTTCCATTCACAAGGCGGCAAGTGAGTAATCGAAATAAGCTCTTCTTAGATTTGTAAAACAAATGGGAGCCCTTTCTAAAACAAAAATGATGCAACTGAAATAAAACCAGCTTGCAGTTCCCCTTGGATGACACCAGGGGGACTTCTGAGTAGTATTTTCTTCTGAAAGGGGTTCACAGTACTTGCAAATCCTATCCCACTTACAAACCAATAACCAATGTTCTATATTTTCATTACTTCCTGTTACCTTTTTTTAAAAAAATTCTTGTATAGCCATGGTTGTTTTAATAATGTTTTAAAAAGAGCAAACTGGCTGCCTTTTCAAATCTTTAGGGAGCTCTGATATAACATCATTCTTTTAGTCTGAACCTGAACCTTTTTTGCCCTAGCAACAAATCTGTGATTCATAAATAACAGATCTTTGCATATATACTATTTGCTTAAAACTCAGCTTTGCTGAACCCAGCAAATCAAAGCATTTGGACAATCAAAGCATTTTGGAAGGTCCCTCCTTCTAAGTACTTGTTTAAAATTTCATCAATTAATAAAAGTATTAGATTAGATTAACAGATCTGGAAGAGACCTTGTAGGTCATCTAGTCCAACCCTCTGCCCAAGCAGGGGACCCTACACCATGTCTGACAAATGGCAGTCCAATCTCTTCTTGAAAGCCTCCAGTGATGAAGCTCCCACAATGTCTGAAGGCAAGCTGTTCCATTGGTTGATTAAAGGTAAAGGTAAAGGCTTCCCCTGTTCAATCGTGTCTGACTCTAGTGGGCGATGATCATCTCCATTTCTTAAGCTGAGGGATTTAGCATTGTCCGAAAATATTTCTGTGGTCATGTGGCCAGCATGACTATATGCCGAGGACAGGGGCAGGTTTCAAAACCTGTCGCTACCGATTCGCTCGTGGGCATGCGCGTGACACCTCTGCACATGTGCAGAAGTGTCTAGGTGGGTGGGCGGAGCCACCTGCCGCCACTGCTACCGGTTCACCTGATCCAGGGCAAACCAGTAGCAACCCACCACTGGCCGAGACGCACAGAAGACTATTAACTTCCAAACTAAGTGGTACCTATTTATCCACTGGCATTTACATGCTTTTGAACTGCTAGGAAGACAGGAGCTGGGGCAAGTAACTGGAGCTCACCTCATTATGGGATGCTCGGGTTTCAAACCCAGACTATCAGCTTTCTAAGTGACAAGCTCGGTGTTTTTAAACCGCTGAGCAATCACGCCTCTTTAAAGTCAGGCTAACTGTTTAAGCCTCTCTCTAAAGATAGAGAACGTAGTTGCTGTTGTCAGAACAATAGTCAATTTATTTCAATTCCCTTCCATAAATGTTTAGTATAAGGACACCCTCCCTTACAACAAAGAAGAAAAAGAGCATCCATGAAGTATTTGTGGTCTACTATTTTGTTCCTCTCCCCATATTTGCTTTTCAGATAGACTGATACTGTTCCCAGAATTTCATCCCGTTAAATGAGCATGCATATCATTAGTTATTTACAAATGTTTTGTTTTGCCCTCCAACAGAAGGTTCACCATCAAGATGGTTCCTATCCCTATTTAAAATCATAATATGATCAAAACCATTACAAAACTCACTTGGTCAAATAGTTGCAAATGGATAAAGGTACAGGTAAAGGTTCCCTTCGCACATATGTGCTAGTTGTTTCCGACTCTAGGGGGCATTGCTCATCTCCATTCCAAAGCTGGAGAGCCAGCACTGTCCGAAGACATCTCCATGGTCATGTGGCCAGCATGACTAAACACCAAAAGTGCTCAGAACTCTGTTCCCTTCCCACCAAAGGTGGTCCCTATTTTTCTACTTGTATTTTTTACGTGTTTTCGAACTGCTAGGTTGGCAGAAGCTGGGACAAGCTGGAGCTCACCCCGTTACACGGCACTAGGGATTCGAACCGCTGAACTGCCAACCTTTCAATTGACAAGCTCAGCGTCTTAGCCAGTGAGCCACCATGTCCCTCTTGCAAATGGATAGGAGAGCATTAATAAAAGTTTCCAGTTTAAAAATTATGAAACTCCAATGCTTAATTTCCCTAGAATTCATTGCCAAAATTAGAACTGAAAGAAAGTGGGAAAAATAGATTTACATATCACGCCAATTTGTTACCAGTCTGGATGGCTTACATATTACAACAATAAAGCCAAAATAATAGGCCCAAAACATCACACAAGGGTTTCATCACCCTCTCTAACACAAAGACTGGGATTTTAAGGCCTTATTTAAATAAGACCAGTCTGGGCGCCCTACAAATCTCTGGGGACACGATGTTCCAGAGGACAGGTAAAAGTATGTCTAGAATGCAATGAGATTCATACATGCTTAAAACAAGTCTTTTAAACACAAGCATGCACACACCCCAATAACAGAGAGCTGTGAAGTTAAAGTGAGAAAAAAGAAATACTCATTTTAACACCATGCTACATATTTAGATTCAGTCTTTGCTTTCATTTCAGAAGGTGATGGTTTAAGCCAGATGGTGCTGTTTCAGCTCTCCGAAGATAAAAGTTGTAGAAAACTTGAGATGATTGCTGTCATCACATGAACTGTGAAATTCCAAGAATGAGGCAGGGCAGAACAAAAGTGTAATTTATAAGCCACGCCGGGCTGTATAGTTTTTATTATCCCTTTTTTCTGTGGTTATGGGCCTTATACCAATTTTATTTTTAACTGCCTTTTGGTAGCTATGATTTATTTCATTCCCTTTCAAATGTATTTTAAACTTAAAAAAAACCTTTTAACTTGTTTAACCATTTGTTACTTAGACAAGTTATATTATATACCCATAAGTATCAATGAATAAATTTTTAACTTGTTTTTTTTTTCTCTTTTGGGAAATATAAATAAGACCCCTTTTTATTTTTACTAACCAATCTTAATTTAGCTGCAAATAGTACATATATTTGAATTGATAAAAGGGCTGCTCAAACTGCCTGCCTAGACTGAGCTTCTAAGGTTAGGTTAGGTTAGGTTAGGTTAGGTTAGGTTAGGTTAGGTTAGGTTAGGTTAGGTTAGGTTAATGGTGGAATTCAAATTTTTTTACTATCGGTTCCATGGGCATGGCTTGGTGGGTGTGGCATGGCTTGGTGAGTGTGGCTTGGTGGGCATGGCAGGGGAAGGATACTGCAAAATCTCCATTCCCACCCCACTCCAGGGAAAGAATACTACAAAATCCCCATTCCCTCCCCACTCCTGGGGGGAGAATATTGCAAAATCTTCATTCCCACCCCACTCTGAGGCCAGCCAGAGGTGGTATTTGCCGGTTCTCCGAACTAAAAATTTCCGCTACCGGTTCTCCAGAACCTGTCAGAACCTGCTGAATTTCACTCCTGGGTTAGGTTAGGTTAGGTTAGGTTGGGTTGGGTTGGGTTGGGTTGGGTTGGGTTGGGTTAAATTGGGTTGGGTTGGGTTGGGTTGAATTAGGTTAGGTTAGGTTAGGTTAGGTTAGGTTAGGTTAGGTTGGGCTGGGGCTTGGGGTGGAGATAGGAATAGGGGTTAGTTGCATTGGAATTACTCCTGTTTTAGAAAATAGCAGTAATATCAAAAATCATTCTCCCCCAGCTCAATAATCCGATATAATTAGATTAGGAAATGTAAAGTAGAAAATGAATTTACTTTGCTGGCAACATTCAAACATTAAAATATAAAGCTTTTATATAGTGTTTATGGATGCTCAAGTAAAAGGAAAACAAACAAGACATTTTTTTAAAAAAAACCCCCAATCCCTCAAGTAATAGGAGCCATTTAATCAGCCTGTTGGGAGCGATGATCTCTGTCTGGCTGTGTTTACTGGCAGTTTGGATAGAAATGCTCAGCCCCCTCACTAAATTCTAAACAAGCATCTTTCACCCTCATTCTCTCCTTTTCGCCCTCCCCACCCCCAGAATAATCCAGATTAGAAAGTATGTTTAGGGATGGTTCCAAAGCATTTACCAGTCTGGACAGATCATCACCAATAGAAACAACATAGATTAAACATCCCTCCTTCTTGGGCCTCAGTGCAGTAAATAACTAAAACAGAGGCAAGACATAGCACCCTTGTAATTGCACTCAGGGGGGGCCATTCAGAGAACCTTCTCATTAAAGACAACCTTTAATGAGGGAAACGGTTCTTATTGTTGGATGGTATTAATTCTTCCCCTTTGAGAGCAATGTCTGTACTGGCAATGCAATACAAAAACCTTGTTACAATCCCTTCGATTGCCTTACCAGCAGTCGTTTGTCTGATAGGCCAGCTTGGGCTCAACCTGGAAGTAATGAAGGCTGAACTTAGACAACAGACAAAATCCTCAGAAATCCAGCTCTTCTCAACACCACCACACTTATATCTTTACGAGTTATATTGTTTTGTTTCCTAATATGATTTGATTGCTTATCTGGTATCCTATGAATATCACTAAGTGTTGTATCTTATGACTCTTGAATGTATTTTTAACATACTTGATGAATGTATTACTATTATATTATTAATAATAATGGCATCAGTAGGAACCCTGACATTATTTACACATGAGAGCATATGCACCAAAGACAAATGCTTTTAATTTTTTTTTTTAAAAAAGAAATCACCACTTAAATACTGACAATTGTACCAATTCCCATTTCAGAACCTTTTGCCCTGTATATTCATGTGTGTGTTGCATGTAATGTATTCACGTAACTCTTTGAAATCCTGAATTCCATTTTTCAGGTCTGAAACTCAGGTCATTTGCATATTCAGGTACAGGGAGTCCTCCGCTTAGGACCACGATTGAGGCCAAAATTTCTGTTGTTAAGTGAGACACTTCTTAAGCGAGTCTTGCCCCATTTTAGGACCTTTCTTGCCATAGTTGTTAAGCGAATCACTGTAATTGTTAAGATAATAGCACGGTTATTAAGTGAATCTGGCTTCCCCATTGACTTTGCTTGTCGGAAGGTCACAAAAGTTGATCCCATGATGCCAGAACACTGCAACGGTCATAAATATGAATCAGTTGCCAAGGGTCTTGTGCTGTTTCAGATAGTGAGTCATAGTGAATTAGTTACCTTAAGAATTAAGAGCTGTCTCCTTAAGAGATTGCATTGTGGGAGATGTAGAGAGAGATTGCATTATGGGAAATGTAGTCCATGAGATGTGACCACATCTGTGTGTCTGATTGGCCACTGAGGCTCTCTGCCTGGATGCAAAACAAAGACCCAGCCATTTTGAACTACCACAGAAGAGAGAAGCATGCTTTCTGAACAGGGGGACAGAACTACCATCATTTTACACTAGGAAATGGGATAGATTATGAAATACTTGGATGAACCTCACCTTGACTCACTATGATTGTAAATCTATGTGTTTGAGGATTCCCGAAATAAATATAATCTGCATGAAAACCTGTTTGCTAGAGTTTATCTGCCTGTTCCCAGTGGAGCCAGATGTCTGGGGAACAGAACAGGTCTGAATTTGGATCACGTGACCATGGGGATACTGCAACAGTCATAAGTGTGAAAAATGGTCATAAGTCACTTTGTTCAGTTCTGTTACAACTTTGAATGGTCACTAAGCAAACAGTTGTATGTTGAGGACTACCTCGACTTTCATTTAGCCGCCCACAACTTGGACCAGCAACTTCGTTGTTCAGCAAACCAAACTCCAAATAAAACTGTGACTGTGCTTATGATCTTTCTTTAGTTTTCTTTTGCTTTGCAGACAAAATAATCATAAATGTGATGATTCACCATAAAGTTACTCTTTCACCATTGTTGTAACTGCAAACTGTCACTAAATGAGGCAGCCTCTGAACGAGAACTACCTGTACATGCAGCAAAATGACAGTCTACTAAAAGATTAAACGATAGCCTCTCTGGTTCCCTAAAACATGAAGACTAAACATTTTGCTCCTCTCTCTGAATAGGGACTTGCAAGATCCTGTCAAAGGATAAGTCTCCAAACCAGGCAACCCAGAGTTGGTGTTTAGAGCAGAGGTGAGTTTCACATAAGTTTACCACCGGTTCACCACACACCGAAAATGTGAGTGCACACACCTTTCGTGCATGCACCTGGCCTTCTGTGCATGCACCTTGCTCACTCGCGTGGCTTGCATGCATGTGCGCAGCTTAGAAAATGTGGCTAAATAGGATGGGATTGTTCTGGGGCGGCAGCCCATCTGCAGGTCGCCACTACCAGTTCACCAGAACCAGTCCGAACCAGTTGAATACCACTGGTTTAAAGACTGCCTGGGAATGCAGAAAAGTGCCATGGAGAGATATATTTTCATTCTGTTTTTCATACAACTGTTTAAGTTGGCTTACATCAGAGATCTTCAAACTTGGCAGCTTTAAGACTTGTGGACTTCAACTCCCAGAATTCTCCAGCTAGCATACCATAGAATTCTGGAAGTTGAAGTCCACAAGTCTTAAAGCTGCCAAGTTTGAGGATCCCTGGCTTACATGGTGTCCCCTCCTATTGTTCCCCCCACAATCATCATCCTGTAAGGATAACTGTCCCAAAGTCATCCAAAAAAACTTCTGTGAACTAAAATCTGGGTCTCCTTGTGCAAGCTCAACACTTTAACCGTACCAGCTCCTTTCCAGAAGGAGAAGTAAAACCTAAATCGAGGGTGGGATTCTTTTTCTAGTCTTTTTCCAAGATTCTAGTGCAAAAAATTAATTATTTATTTCATTTGTCGAGTACGTATTAGATAATGTATATAAGTATAAGCATGAATTGAATACATAAAATGAATACAATTAAACGGAACATTAGGACAAGGACGGTAGGCACGCTGATGCTCTTATGCACGCCCCTTACAGACCTCTTAGGAATGGGGTGAGGTCCACAATAGACAGTCTAAGGTTAAAATTTTGGGGGTTTTGGGATGAAACCACAGAGTCAGGTAGTGCATTCCAGGCATTGACCACTCTGTTGCTGAAGTCATATTTTCTTCAATCAAGTTTGGAGCGGTTCACTTTAAGTTTGTATCTATTGTGTGCTCGTGTATTGTTGTGGCTGAAGCTGAAGTAATCATTGACAGGTAGGACTTTGTAGCAGATGATTTTATGAGTTATCCTTAGGTCATACCGAAGGCGGCTTAGTTCTAAATTTTCTAAGTCCAAAATTTCAAGTCTGGTGGCATAAGGTATTTTGTTGCGAGTGGAGGAGTGGAGGACTCTTCTTGTGAAATATTTCTGGACATGTTCAATTGTATTAATGTCCAATATGCAGTGCAGGTTCCAGACAGATGAGCTGTATTTGAGAATTGGTCTAGCAAATGTTTTGTTTGCTTTGGTTAGTAGTGTAATATTACTGGAGTAGAAGCTATGCAAGATTAGGTTTACAACTCTTAATGCCTTTTTGGAGATGTTGCTACAACTCAGTTCCCAACAACATTTACCAGCAACTGAATTACTGCTGCTGATACTTCTGTAGATTGTTTAGCATGATAAAAAACAATAAAGCATGGTGAAGATCTACAAAGAGATCTTTTTATGTTATGGGAGTGGATATCAAAATGGCAGATGTCATTCAACGTAAGCAGGTGTAAAGTGATGCATGTTGGCACCAAAAAATCCTAACTATTCATTTTAAACAAATGGGATCAGAGTTAGCCGTGACTGACAAGGTTGATGAAATTCAAGGTAAGAGGCTGACACAGTGTGCCTCCACCGTTTAAAAAGGCCAATAGCACAGGAGGCATAATAAGAAAGAGTACTGAAAATCTAGTTGTTAATATCATAAGGCCTAACATAAATTCATAGCGCAACTGCATCTGTAATATTGTGTGCAGTTCTGGTTATTGCACCTTTAAAAAAGATATAATACTGCTAGAGAAGGTTCCAAGGAGGACAGCATTCTTTGCATGCTGCCATTCTTTACTTGTTGGAAAATGTACAGAAGTACCTGTAAGTAACAAAGTCAACTTAGTATGGATTTGATATCAAAATGATGCACTGGCTATAAAAATAACTCTTGTTGAACAAAAGTTGTGAAGGGGGGAGGACAGATCCTCTTTGCTCTGGATAACTTTGGCTTCAGTGTGGACTTGAGAAGAACTCCTCATATCTCTGTCTGTCTGTCTGTCTGTCTGTCTGTCTGTCTGTCTATCTATCTATCTTATCTATCATCTATATCATCTATCATCTATATCATCCATCTATCTATCTATCTATCTATCTATCTATCTATCATCCATCCATCCATCCATCCATTTATCTATCTCTCTATTTATCATCCATCCATCCATCTATCATCCATCTATCTATCTATCTATCTATCTATCTATCTATCTATCTATCTATCTATCTATCTATCCAGCTATCTATCCAGCTATCTATCCAGCTATCTATCTATCATCTATCATTTATTTGTATAATTTATGTAGCCACTCATCTCTCAAGCATGTACAATTTGTTGGACTTTTAGTTTTTTCTTCAAGGAAAAGATGCACTGCATCTTGTGAAGGAGGTGCTTAATTTACCACAGTCTATCTGATAAGGACGCAGGGGCTCAGTGGCTAAGACGCTGAGCTTGTCGATCGAAAGGTCGGCAGTTCAGCGGTTCGAATCCCTAGTCCCAGGGTGAGCTCCCGTTACTTGTCCCAGCTTCTGCCAAACTAGCAGTTTGAAACCACATAAAAAATGCAAGTAGGAAAATAGGGACCACCTTTGGTGGGAAGGGAACAGCATTCCGTGCGCCTTTGGCATTTAGTCATGCTGGCCACATGACCATGGAGAGGTCTTTGGACAGCGCTGGCTCTTCAGCTTTGAAACAGAGATAAACACTGCCCTCTAGAGTCAGGAACAACTAGCACATATGTGTGAGGGGAACCTTTACCTTTACCAGCTCCTGGTAAGGAGCTGTTTTTGAATCAAATTTATGTCCCAGGTTGTAATTTCCCTCTTTTCTCCCTGTACTTGGATTAAAAATGATTGCATGACATATGCAATATTTGCTGGAAATGAGACACTATCCCAGACAGTGAGCATCAGAGCAGTTACAGAAATACTCTTTTCCAATTCTGAGTGATTCAGTTTGAGTCCAGTTTCAACCGGATTTTGATATTTTTTTAATTCTATGTTGCATAAACAAGGATGATAATGATACAATGGGAAGCTTGTAAAAGATAACATGAAAATATATCCTCAGCTATACCTAATTACAGTGGATGTTGAAAATATCCCAGTATTATCTAAAGGTAATTAAAACAAAGTTCAGCAGCATTTCCACCCCCAGAACTCTGGTATATATTAGAAAAACAATCATGTTACTGTTATCATGTTAAATCAGAGAAGTAACAGAGAAAGAGAGGCAAAACATATGCTCATTATCTTCTCAAGGTAAATATTATGTTTCAAGGAAATAACAGGGGCTTTATAGGAATTATATCATAATTAGCAGATATATTTATCATCCAGTATGGTTCCACTGTATTACTTTATCAGTGAACACTTGAATCATTGAATAATAATATATTAAACCATAAATTTTAAAATACAATGGGTGTTTGTGTTTATGTGTATGCAAACCCAGGTATGTCTCGTTTAATGAAAAAAAGGGCTAGGGGTGACATGATAGCAGTGTTCCAATATCTAAAAGGCTTCCATGAAGAAGAGGGGGTCAACCTATTTTCCAAAGCACCTGAAGGCAGGAAAAGAAGCAGTGGATGTAAACTAATCAAGGAAAGAAGCAACCTAGAACTAAGGAGAAATTTCCTGACAGGACAATTAACCAGTGGAATGACTTGCCTTCTAAAGTTGTAGGAGTTCCATTGCTGGCGGTTCTTAAGAAGAGACTGGACAACCATTTGTATAGGGTCTCCTGCTTAGGCAGGGAGTTAGACTAGAAGACCTCTAAGGTCCCGTATAACTCTGTTATTCTGTTCTGTTACTGTGTGTGTGCGTGTGCGTGTGCATGTGCGTGCATGTGCATGTATTTGGGACAGGGGTGGGTTCTAAATTTTTTTACTACCAGTTCTGTGGGTGTGGCTTATTTTGTGGGTGTGGCTTGATGATCATGTGACAATTCTTTAGGATTTAGCAGAGATACTGGTCTACCAGGCTTTTAACTGCTTGCAGAGCTGTACTGGTCTATTCATTTTTTGGGGGGAGGCACTGGTCTACCCATTTTTGGGGGGAGGCATTGGTTTACCCATTTATTTTTGCAGGTACTGGTCTACTCATTTGTTTTCTTTTAATACTGATCAGCTGTAGGGCGGCCCTTTGAAGCCCCGCGGCAAGTGTTTAAACAGGTTTTTTTCCCTCTAGCCTCAGATAGCTAAGACTCAGGAGGCAGCAATAGATTGGGGGTGGGGCCAAATAAAAGGTAAGAATAATGCAGGGGTGGTAGGGGAATGGTGGGGGGGGGGGCAGAACCGGTTCGGTGACATCATATCATCACCGCTACTGGCTCTGCGGAACTGGGCCGAACCGGGAGGAACCCACCACTGATTTGGGACTTAAGGCCTTTCCCCACTTGCACCACATCTGCACTGTCAGGTAACTAGAAGTGGACAGCAGCAATAGTGGCAAAACCGGGATAGATAATGGGGATAGCAAATATCACCCCAATATTATTTTTGCCAACTTAAAAATGTATAGAGAATATTATAACTCAGTTGTGGGAATTAATAATAACAATTGTTAAGTTGCTGGCTTTTGAGGACATATTCAGCCTGCGCCTAAGGGAGAATCACATATTATTATCATTTTTTTAATTAAAATATTTCCGTTTTGCCTTTTCAGGTTACACTGACAAGATCATTTCAAAGAAACAGTGGATTCAAATTTAATAGCAGTATGCTTTTTAAATATACTTAGCATATTAGCGTGATACACAGATAAGTAATGGCAAGCACAGAAAGATAAATGCTAAGTCAACTCTTATGGCAGCAAAAGCTCTCTGAAATATGGTTGATCAAGAAAGGCAGTGACATACAATCAGAGGTAATAATGGAGCATTTCAAAGATCCAGGACAGCACTATGATGTGGGGTGCTCTGATCCCTGCAAACAGAGGTCAAAGGTAAAGAGCCACAGTGGTGCAGTGGTTAGAATGCAGTACTGCATGCTGCTTCTGCTTACTGCCAGCTGCCTGCAATTTGACAGTTCGAATCTCACCAGGCTCAAGGCTGATTCAGCCTTCCATCCTTCCGAGGTCGGTAAAATGAGGAGCCAGATTGTTGGGGGCAATATACTGATTCTGTAGAGAGGGCTGTAAAGCAGTGTGAAGCAGTATATAAGTCTAAATGCTATTGCTATTGCTATGCAGCTCTGTACAGAGTTTCCATTCTCTGTTGTCTTGTTTGAACTGAAAGCTTCATTACTGTTCCCACTTTTTTATCAAAGGTTAGAAAACATTTGCAGGGACTGAAAAAGAGCACAGACACACAGACGCACAGAGATCTGTAATAGGTCTTATTGTAACAATGCTTCTTGGCAGCTTCTACTCAGTTTGTTCCTGTAAGAATGGGTACTACTGGAAAAGGAAATTAAGAGCACTGAAAATCAAGCAGGTACCTTTTGTGCCTAGATAATAACAGCATTTATACTCTTGCCAGAAGGGAATATGGTTTCAGGAAATGACTATATGTATTCATGAAGCAGTTTGTATTTATTTGGTCAGCTTCCTGTTAATATACTTTGGGAAATGCTCACATTAAATTCTGGAGACAGTAGAATCCATTGCATTATACATGTTGGGGGGAAAAATTGATCAAAATGACCTAATTTGTGAGAAACTGCCCTTGGCATTCTAGAATGGATTCTTTGGTTTAGATCCAACACTGTTAGAATATGGTGGGCAATTACTGTTCCTTTTTGTGATGCACAATTCTGCTGATCAAGTGGTTCTTATGTAGACAAGAGGAACAGAAAGAAAACCGTGAAGGAGAGAGATCTCTTGGAGAAGTACAGAAGTGTAACAAAGACCTTACCCAGAAATCAGGCGCTGTCCACAGTAACTACACTGTCATATTCAACCAGATTATGTTTGCCAAACTATCTCACCAACCAGCAAATGGATTCTACCATAGAATCTAAAGAAGCCCAGGTACTTTTTAACCTGTGGCTCCAACTAACAGTTTCAATCAGAATAGAAGGCCATCCTTAAAAACTTCATTTTCTGATTTGGGGCCTCTGTATCCTACACAGCCAATTCTACAGTACAGTTGACAACAGGAGGATTTTCCCTGGGCTGTCGGAACCAAAATCTAGCGTTTCAACTCAGCAACATTCTTAGATAATGGCCTTATGACATATTATGTTGTGATAAGTCAATGTAGTGGCAGGAAAAGAAATATCGCTTTTCTCATCTATCCTAATTTATTTAATTTGTTTGTTTTAATACCTTTTCCTTTGCTCAAGAAATCACAGAATGATATAAATAGGTTATCACTAGATAAATAAAATAAAGGAATATAGAATTACTCTGAAGCATTCAGTATAAAGATATGGAAGGAAGGTACAAAGGGAAGATTGCAAGATTAATGTTAGACAACATGGAGAAGGCTGAACTGCTTGATTCCTATTTTGAATCTGTCTTCCCACAAAAGGAAAAAGCAGTTCAACCTATTAAAAACTGCACAGCCATCAAAAAAGAAATGCAGGTCAAGCTAGATAATAAATTGATAAGAGAATAACTAAATACTGTGAACTTTACCTTTCAAGACCAAATGAATTGCATTCCAGAATGTTAAAAGAGCTGGTGTCTATGGAGATTCCCAGTCATTCAAGTCATGGTTGTCCCAAAACTGCTTTTTCCAAAAGGCAACTGAACTTTCTTGGTTCTTTCTTTGAAAATGTTTTGCTTCTCATCCAAGAAGCTTCTTCAGCTCTTCAGTATTACTTCAGAACTGAAGCAGTTTGTTGGATGAGAAACGAAAGAACTGAAATGAAAGAACTGGTGGAAACTACAAATCCAGGATACTACAGTTCAATCAGTATTACATCAGCATTTGGGAAAACTTTATGAAAAAAAAAACAATCAAAGAGTGGATTTGCGAGCATTTAGAAAGGAACAAGGTACTCAGTAGCAGCCATATTGTTTTGTGAAAAATGGACCATTCCAGGTAGTAATAATAGTAGTAGTAGTAGTAATCATCATCATCATCATCATCATCATCATCATCATCCACCTTCAACCATCTATGCAAAGAAGCTGAAGAAAAGTGGACCACCTGGTAACCTGCTGCAAGATTTCACAGACTGGCTACAAGCAACAGCATGACAAAGTAGCAACAAATGGGGCATTGGAAGATCTGCAAGGAATATCATTTGCCTGCAAGCAAGGACTGGTGGGACCATAAAATAGAGAAAGTCATAGAAAATGAAGAAGTTAAATTGCTCTGGGACTTTAGAATTCAAACAGACAGGTACCTGCCACAAAACACCCCAGACTTAACAATTGCAAATAAGAAAGACAAAAAAGTCTGGATAGTGGATGTGGCAGTGCCTGGAGACAGCAGAATAGAAAACAAAGAACTGGAGAAGAGAACCAATGCAATATTAGGCTAGATCAGCAGAAGTGATAGTTTGCCTCTTTGCTGCACTGCTCAGACTGCAGCTGCAATATTGTGTCCAGTTTTTGTCTTTACAATAAATGAAATATGCTGAGGAACAGAAAAGAGTGCAGAGAAGATTACAACAGATGATGAGGGGTGTGGAAGCAAAATTCTATGAAGAATGGTTAACGGGATTGGTTAAATGGTTAAAGAAGAGAAGGTTAAGGGGAGACAGGATAGCAGTCTTTCAATACTTGAAGGATCATCACAAGGAAGAGGGTGTGAATTTACTTTTCACAGGGCCCAAAGGTAGAATAAGAATAGTGTGGAATAGGGTGGGAATAGTGTGTGTTCCGCCAATTGCTCACTGAATAACCTATGAACAACAATCAACCCCAGCTGCAACTAGCAAATCAAGTATAAGAGTTGCCTTTGCTTTTTCATATACTGGTTCATTCCAAGGACAAAGCAAAATATATGTTCCTAATGATGGAGAAATTGTTCTAAGATAAATACAGATCCTCCTTGCTGCTTTAAGATGCCGTAAATGTACACTAAACTATATTGTCTTCATCAAATATTATTCAAGAATCCTCATCACCTCCCTGTAACAAAGTAGATGCAATCTTGCCATGGAGTTTTGTATAGAATCTGACATCAAATAGCAAACCATCTGGATAATTATGGAAAGGGGCTTGAAAGAGAATCTGCATTATTGCAGCTTCTCTCTTCAGACCCTGATCATCATGGGGTATGACTCACCCAGGAAGAACATCAGACAATGAGAGTTTGAAATGGAACAACAATTTGAGAATGGCCTAATTCCTACTGATGCCTATTTGATAATCAAGTCAATACACAAGCCTGCCAGATCGCTCTGTCAAATTACTATACAAAAATTTCAAAGTGGTCTGATATTTGCATGCTGTAATATTTTGCAAACTGCAGTTTGGGGAGCAAAAGTCCAGAAAAATCTCATATAAAAATACTTTTGTGCTTATAAATCAGGAGCTATTAAAACAGCAGCCTCTGTACTTCTTTACGGTCAATTTTATTACAATCTTATTGCATCGTTTTTATCTCAGTATTCAGGTTTTGCTGACTCCTTTAACTTTTGTTAGCTTTTAGCTGTTCAGAAAAATGTACTCTTTTATAACGTCGTCAAATTTTGCTTAAAAACTGCAAAACCCATCAGGACTTTACTAGGAACAGTTCAATTTCACTAAATTTTTGTATTTACCTCATTTTCCTCTAAACTTTGTTTTATTCTATTAATCTTATCTGGTTATGTAATTCAAATCTGGTCAATGATTGTAATAAAATATTCTAATGTCAAATGCTCCCTTTTTAGTTCTTCATTATCTATTACTTTAAGTTCCTTTTATAATTAATATCATAACCACCCTTCTTTTGGTATTTCTACCCATTCACCTTCCCAGATCCATACTAGTTTTCCTTCCATGTTAGTTCTCTTTTTTAGAAGAAAAAAAAACATGGTGTAGTACTACAGCAGCTTTTTAAATTGTTTCCTTCTTACGTACAGCAGACTTTTTTTTTTAAAAAAATGATCCTTAATATCTGTTTTGCAGAAATGGCTAATGGTTTGCCACTATCAAGGAGCTGAGCATTTCTGATTAGTAGTGCGAACGTCATTGATACATGCCCAGAAGCCTTAAGTAGCAACTGTGAAATGCTCTTGAGTCAACAGTCCAAGTATGAGGTAGGTCTTGTTCCACAATTGATCATTTTATATTTGAATCAAGCTCATAATAAAAAAAAATCTCTCCTCCATTTTTTGTGCACCCATAGCAACAGATATGATAGTCATCAACCGACAATAATTACCACTTCACCTTTTCTCAAGCGCTCCTAGCAATGAAAACATGTCTTTGGACTCTGAAGGCCAAGTCTTAATGGAATCAAAAAAAGCAGCCCATAAAAATAAAGATGCTGTTGCTTTTAACAGCACTTCTAATAATTTGAAAATGCACTTTTCAAAACTATTTCCAATGCCATAAGTACACACTTTTACATAAGTACAAACCTTTATAAAGTAGACACATATACATCAGTCACAAAGAACTTGGATGAATACTTGGCGAATTTTCGCCTCTAAAATGTTAGTAAAAATATGCAGTCTCTAATTATAACAAAATTTTCCCAGACGTTAGAATACACGGCAGTGCTACCTGTTAATATGTTGTAATAAAATAAAGATCATATCTAACTGAATGCAAGATGCAACTCTGCAACTGAAAACCTGATTATTTCAGAAGAAAACAAAATGCAGTAGAAAATTGTAACTACAAATGCTGGGATATCTTTTTAATTTTTCCTTTCAGTTGATAACTATTCTGATAGAAATTGGAACTGACCAATACAGAAAGGTGTATTATTAAAAAAAAGGAGGAATAAACAGCATGTATCACTTCAATTTAATGTAACTGCCTTATTCATGTAACTGCCATCATTCATAACAACCATTCTTAATGGTATTGTTGTTCACATTTGTTCGTTGAGTTAGCCAGACATTTTTCAGGATTCCTTCTAAATTTGAAAAAAAAAAGATGCTGCTGCTTTAAGAATCCACTTGTTAAAATTAATTAATTAAATTAAAATTGATTATAATTAATCCAAGACTTAAATAGCAGCAACTAATACAGAAGTCTGGGGAAAAAAAACTGAACCAGTTTAAATTAATAATAGAGATGTGCTGTGTGCTTCTATGAGGGCCAAAGCATTTCTCCCAACTTCTTTTTAATGTGTGCACAGCTCTAATGTAGAGGCCTTCAAACAGGAATAAAGTAGTGTTTCTTAGCCTGGGCAGTATGAAGATGTGTGAACTTCAACTGTCCAAATTCCTGGCTGGGAAATTTCAGGAGCTGAAGTCCCAAAACTGGTTGGGGAATTTGGGAAGCTGAAGTCCACACATCTTCAAGTTGCCAAAGTTGCGAAACACTGGTCGAAAGACACAACAGGAGTAGACAGATAAGAAATCTTGACCTGCTGCAGCCCCACAGAGAGCCTGAGAACTAAACCAACTTCAGTAGAATTTAACATTTGGTTCTCAAGGTCATTCTTCTCAAGAATGACTAGTTTCTAGCTACTAACTCCTCTTGAGTTCTGCTTCCAAAGGATTCCCTGCATTTTTATTTTTATTTTTTTTCTGCTGGGCTTCAGGAACAATCAGTAGCAATAGCCAGCAAAGATGGTATTGTAAGGTGCCAGAGGAAGCTACTGTTCCAACACATGGGACTGAGTCTACACGTTCATTTCATATGCTTTTGAGAATGCAAAAACAAAACAAAACAAAACCACCCCTTTCATTCCCATCAATTATTCTAGTACTAGTTGTCCATATTATTGCAATACTGTTCTCTACAGCCACATAGTATCTGCAGCACAAATAAGGATTATTTAGCATGACTGATACTATAGGTGAGGATATGTACATAAGACTCAGGGGTTAAAGTAAATTCCTTATAGTGGGTTTTCCCCCAATATACTCATGGTGCTTTTTGTTTATTTTATGGTTATATAATGTAGATGGTTGCTATATGCACTGAACACTGAATCAAAGAGTCAATAGAAAAAAAAAAGGTGAAGAATAGCAGTCAATATGAAGCAGTAACTAAAACAGCAAAAAAGACATTGGGCTAGCATTAAAATTGTGCAAATATTTGGCTAGTTGAGTATTTCTAACTACCAGTACCATCATTTGGCTTGGTGAATGTGCTAATTTTTGAATTAAGTCTAAAAAGCAAAGGAGAAAGAGGGGGAAGGGAGGGAGAGAGAACATGTGGTCCAATTTAATATCTAAATCAAAGATGGCCAATGGATGCCAGTCTACATTTCAGACAATAAATCAGGGATATACAACTTCTGTCATCGGAGGGTTGTTTGTTTGTTTTTTATTTATTTATATGCCGCCCTTCTCCGGAGACTCAGGGCGGCTTACAATGCGTTAAGCAATAGCCTTCATACTTTTGTATATTTTTATACAAAGTCAGCTTATTGCCCGCATAATCTGGGTCCTCATTTTACCTACCTTAGAAAGGATGGAAGGCTGAGTCAACCTTGAGCCTGGTGGGATTTGAACTTGCAGTAATTGCAGGCAGCTGGATGTTAAATGCTGCCTTAGTAGGAGGCATTAGCCTCCTACGCCACTTAGGCTCCACTAGGTTTGAGTGGCATTTCAAAGGCCACACTCCAAAAGTGGGCCAAAGCAGAACCCAAGTGGGCGCAATGTTTCAAGGGTCTACGGAGATTGAAAAAGTGAGATTACTCTACAGGCACCAAAAGAGTATTTGTAGACCACACATGGCTTACATGCTACCCTTGTTTCTCTGCAATCAATACTTAACTGTTATGAAATATATAGAAAATATAAAAGTATTTATCTGCAAAATCTATGCAACATTATGAAGCAAAATGCCTATTTCTAAACACCTTGAAAATGTTTTTGACAGAAATATCCAAGGGGAAGATGAGATCATTGCAGCGGACAATTCTCAGTCTACATAAGAGTAAGCCCATCTATTTAGAAAAAAAAAACACCATCTAAACAACTGTATAGCTATATGTGGTAAGTGTAATAAAAAACTACATCATGTGCACCTGAGTCTTGAGGTATCTGTATGGTCTTCTAGACAGAGGAGAAAATAAACATGAGACCTTGAAGATAGGTATCCTTAGTAACATTAACATCTTCCACATCCGCTGATGCTTTAACACGCTTGGAATCTGCTTATTCCTAATAGTACTTCAATGCTAATGCAGCTACTCTTCCGTTAACACATGTACCTCTAAGATCTTATTATTCAAGGTGCAACACGTTCTTTGAGTTCCCATTGCTACAGCCATCTATCCCAGACCTTTGGGAGGCCAGTTGTTATTAGTAGGGGTCAATCATAATAATTGTAGGAAAATAATTTTAATGAGCAGCAAAAAGTTCTTTACAATTCCTCAATCTCCCAACATTAATTTAGGGTACCTTAATTTAGGATCGTTCTCAATCTGTTTGGAAATTGTTGGAGTTAATCCTAAAATCTGAAATGAATCTGCAAACTAGGAGCTGAAATCAAGCAGTCCTGACCTTCACAACAAAG
Organism: Ptyas mucosa; assembly: GCA_012654045.1. Taxonomy (NCBI): domain Eukaryota; kingdom Metazoa; phylum Chordata; class Lepidosauria; order Squamata; family Colubridae; genus Ptyas; species Ptyas mucosa. The sequence continues at coordinate 10,879,534 of WNWU01000001.1, read as the reverse complement.
GTGGGTGATGGAAGGAGAAAGAATATTGTTCATATTTCAGCCAGTATCAGTTGTGACAGTAAACAAACATGGTGAACTTTAAAGTATTGTTAAATAAAGGCTATTGCTACAATAAACCATGTTTGTGTGTTGCTATTATAAATTAACTGTTTATCAAAAGGAATCAGTTCAGAGAGGTTATAATGGAACAAGACTACAAGAAGCATCGGCTACTATATATTTTCATTTACTTTTTTTAATTGCACAAAATGTTTGTTGCCAGGTTTGTATAATCACCAAATCCACATTCTTCAATCCAGACACACAGCAATTAGTGCTTCTGTGTTTGGATTTTACCTTTTATGGTCCATCAATTACTTGTTCTTTGGGGATAACGTGTAGGCATATCAACCTATTACACATACGCAATTACATTTTTTTAAAGGAGTCTGACACTTCATACAGCTTGCCAAGGTCTTGCAGTTCAATTATTTGTGTGGTTCAACTTGCACCCACATTACTATCTATAACAGAAAAAATGTCACTGGAATAATGCAGTAGGAAGAAAACCAATGGGGGGGGGGGAAAACGAAAGCTTGTTGCAAGATGATTAACAGTCTCCAAAAAGCAATATGGTTAGCTTTTGAGGGGGAGGTCACCTTAATGCTTCAAGGAGACTTTGCAAAAGGATCATGAAGACAATCTCACCAACCTGTCCCCTTTGAGTTTGCCTACAGATGAATTTCTAATTAAATTTTATAGCACTTTTCGCAATTAAGCATGCAGCGTTTCTTTACACTTAGTTCTGGGGAAGCCACTTCTGCGTGAAGAAGAAAAATAAGCACATCTCTAGGAACTTTCCAATCTCTGGTGGACCTGGCTGAAGAGGGTGACTTTCCTTTGGAACTACAAGTTGAAAAAATGGGGAATCTGGTGTTGCCAGTTCCTCTTAATGTCCAAAGCGAAGGAAGGAGGGAGGGAGGGAGGGAGGGAGGGAGGGAGGGAAGGAAGGAAGGAAGGAAGGAAGGAAGGAAGGAAGGAAGGAAGGAAGGAAGGAAGGAA
>WNWU01000001.1:10865745-10878483 GCA_012654045.1 Ptyas mucosa | reverse complement strand
GAAGGAAGGAAGGAAGGAAGGAAGGAAGGAAGGAAGGAAGGAAGGAAAAGTGCTAGCCTTCCATTTCTAAACCCAGAACTGCTTCAGTAGGACAGCTGCAGAAGACTTGAGGCTTTGCTAAGAAATGACCAACAATCAATGACAAACCTTGAGTGTGTACCTTTCCCCGGTGGTGGAAGAAGGAGGTGGGAGGGAACATAAAGATTGTGATGCACAGTACCTGTCGTAACTCCATCGACTGTAAGACATAGTCCTGTTGCCACCGACACCATCCATCCTCCGCAGCTCAGCACTTCCTTGTACTCCTGGGCAGTCTTCCCGGTTGTCAAATGAGACAAATAGCTGAATGAGCTGTTGTGTCTGGTGGTTCTAATTATTTGGAAGCGGAGAAGCACCTGTCTCTGAAAACCTGGGCTAATTGGAAAGATGCTGCACAGGACCTGAAAGCTCTGAAAGATGGGACTAGAATTAAATGCACAGCAACCAATTTAGTGGAGGTTCATAATCGGAGGAATGTACCACTGTCTTTTCCAGAGCAGGGGATTCTCTCTCAGCTCTAATTCACACATGCTGTGCCAGCACCAGGAATATGACTGCAGTTTTTTTTCTCGGGCAGAGCTCAGGCCGGTGACAGACTACAGCTTTATGTAGAGATGCTTTCAAGCCATTGTGTAGATGTGTAGCAATTGATTTGAGGGATGCATCTCCTGCTCGAAGCTGCTTTTGTTATTTATCCTTGTTACCACAGATACAGCTCCATCTCATTTACATCACTTTTCTTTGGCCAATCACACAAACCCTCAATCTTTCAAACATTACCTACCTGCCGATGGATTTGTGATCCTGGAGTCCTCTGCTTGTAATGGAAATAAACCACAACCCCAGTTTAACTGATTCAGTGGTTTTGCTTGATGAAAATCACTGTAAAAAAAAAAAGTTCATCCTCTTTCGCCTATATTCAAAGCTCTCTGTTTTTTAAAGTAAGACTGTAAAGTGAGACATCCAAGGCATTCTGGATTCAGTCAGACAAACCTCAGAAGCCAATGCATATTCCCTCCACTGCTACAGTGGGAACTAGAAACTAATATACTGTAGCACAAAGAAGAGGAAAAAAGAGAACAGAGATGTGCATGGTCTAATACATCGTACATAGATAGCTGCAAATTTTAAAATAGCAAACACTTAAACATACAATGCCTAACTGTGTAATACTTCTCAGTGTAGTGGGAAGATGTTGAACTGTGTGCCTGCTTGGTCTGCTGTCCAAGATCCAAGCACTAACTGGGCCTTGCTGTTGACTCTTCTGAAGAATTAGAACTTTTTTCAAGTAGATTTGGACAGAGCTTCAGATAAAAGACTATCTTCTATAAAGGAGGGTCCATAAATGACTCGAACAAGGACCCAGGGAGAATGTTGCACATGTTCAGTTTGTTTCATATATATTTATTTATTGATCTCCTCAAAACAAAAGCCTTGAGGGCAGTGGTGAAGTCTAAAATTTGTTACTACCGGTTCTGTGGGTGTGGCTTGGGGGGGTAATGTGACTGGGTGGGCGTGGCCAATTTTTAATATTTTTTTTTACTTTTAAACCATTTTTTCTACAACCTCTTCAGCGAAGAGGTTGTAAAAAAAATGCTTTCGAAAGACTCTGACGATCCCAGCTGAGTTGCCTGATCGTCAGAGGGTTTTTTAAAAACCCTCTGACGATCAGGCAACTCAGCTGGGATCATCAGAGCCATTTAAAAGAAAAAAAGCCTCTGATGATCGCACGGCTCAGCTGGGCATGGGGGGTTGCAGGGATTTTTGCTACCGGTTTGCCAAACCACCCCCCTCCATCGCTACTGGATCCGGTCCGAACCAGGAGCATTTCACCCCTGCTTGAGGGCTCCTGCTTCACAATGCAAGCACATATTTTTATTTTTCGACTTTGGAGGCCATACTATCCAAAAGGTTGATGCAAGCAAATGTCTGAGATGAAATGAAAATTTGATGGTTACCTTTTAGCGTCCAAAGAGCATAGCAGGTAGAGAATGTGGCTAACAGGAAATTGTGTTCAAGGTCTGGAGTTTTCCACTGGGCAAGGAAGCAAACAGAGAAGGTACAGAAAGAAAACAGTGGCAATTGGTGACCATGGACCATGGTCACAGTCTTAAGAGGAAAGAGTGAAGGAATTGCAGGGATTCAAATTATGCTCAACCAGCCACTGTGATTATCTTAGCTTACATTCAGGATAATTGACATGGAAAAAAAAACCAGTGACTCCCCAGAGCGTTTCTAAATGAAATCCAGTTTGCATCTGGAGCCAAAGAAAAGAAGCACAAGCAGAATTGGATCAATTTGCATCCCAACGCAAGGCAAAGCAGGAGTGATTTAAGGACTAAGAGTTCAGGGGGGAAAAAACATTCCTTTAGCATGAAGAAAGAATTATAGAGACCAGAGGCTGCGAACTTTTTTATTAATGTGCAAAGGTATTGAATGCAGATATATCATATGAGTACCAAATATAGATGCGTCATTCAAAAGATTACACTTTCCAGGCAGATCATAATTTAAAAACTGCTTATGTCTTCCCATATAAATTATCTGACATTTTGAGATTAAACATGTTTATAGCCTTCAAAATTATTTTACTTTTTCTTTTAGAAGAAGGGAGTGGATTATATATTATTTATTCCCATTATCCTATTATTCTGCTTGAGATCATGTGCATGGAGTATGTATCTAGACACATTTAAATGCAACTTTTCAATGTTCTACATTCTATAAATAACTTTGCAATAGAAGCTCTCCACTCTCCACCCATTTTCACTTTTCTTATGTTATGGCTCTTTTCTCTTTGCAGTTTTGCTTTATTCCCCTGGAGAGCAGGTTGCTGTCTTTCCAATAGGGTTGTGATAACTGAACCATATTTTATGAACATGAAGCTTCCTAGAAAATTAAAATTTTGGAGTTCTGCATTTGCTATCTGAGTGCTGATATAAGGTACTAACCCTCCGAGGTTCCTTCCAACTTTTTTGTTCTGTATTCTGTATCCAGGAGGAAATAACAGTAACAGAAACAAGTTCCAGAAAGAGGGTTATTGAAAGAATAAAATAGAACATGTGAAGGGATAGCAGAGATAAATCTGGTTAATATTATAATAGAAGATCTCCTGGAAGGTGGCAAATTAAATTGGGATTATTTGGAAAAAAATAATGTTAGAAGATGGCACTTGAAAATTCTTTTTTTCATACCATTTCCAAGGAAATTACACAGATACAGTATGTCCATAAAACCACAAGAAGCTGAACTCAACTTTTGAAGAAGGTGTCATTTTAAAATATAACAGAAATTATAATATACATTTCAGACAACTTGTCAAAAATGAAGAGCGGGTAGGAAAGATATGGAAAGAAAAATGAAGTGGTATAAAGTTTTCAATTTCTGGGTGGCAGGAAACTTTTGCACGCTACAGTGTATAAACAGACAGCAAACACTACACTCACTAGCACTGATGATGTTACCTTGTCAGGTAATTAAAGGTCTGCAAGCAATCAAGCTCAGAGAGCAGCATGGACTCCACAGATAACTCTACACATGTTAAACAAGTAACAGAGACCCTTCGTAGGCAAACCATATCTATATGTCAGCATTTCTCCTCTTTCACCATCTATACCTACAGCCTTACTATTTTTTAGTGTTCTCACAGTATTCATGACTTTCATAATTTTGGATACTAATATTATAACATTTACTCAGTTGCAATCTTCAGCATATCAGTTCCACACAATTTTCTAAAATGTTCCTTCCAGTATTCCTTCATTTCAGTTTTATTCCAAATCATTGTATTGTGTTTATTTCAAAGTTCCTTCTCTCTGCTGGAAGCTCCTTACTTAGCTCTCTTAACCACTTCCAAAAATTATTATTATTTCCACTGAAATTGTTCTTAATTTTCTCTGCCTCATCTTATATTAACTATTTCTTGCTCTTTGACAATGTACTTTTGATATGTACTGTATCATTTTCAACCCGCAGACATTTTCATTTGTGTATCAATTGTTCTCTTATATGCATTGTTTTTATCAATTTCTTTCATGTAATCATTCCAATTGGCATCCTTTTACATACTTTTAACTCAATACACTTTTTTATTTTGACTCTGTTCCCAGTAGTAGTTCTAATTGTCTTTTCTTATGTTTATGTTCTCTTCCATTCCACTGAGGGTTAATCTGTTTTCTTATTAAGGAATAGACTATTTCTTTCAACAGTGAGTCACTCTTGTTTCTTCTACACACACACCCAGACCGTTGACACCACACACAAATTGTCCTTCATTCCGAACATCACATCAACCTTTGACTCCTTCATTAATTGTTTCAGTCTTTCAAATAAGGTCAAATCAGTCATGCATTTAGATTTTTATTCATTGCCTAGCAATATATACAGGTGAATAAGTTTATCCTTCAGCTATAGTAGTACTTTGGTACTCCTCATTAATTGGTTCCAGGAGGTGAGATGAGTACCATAAACAGTGAGTACCAAACAAATTTTTCCCATAAGAAATAATGTAGTGAGCCACAAGGCAGCTGATGTCAACAGGTTCTAGCTTGTGCATTGAGTACCAAACAAACAATGAGTATCGGGATAAACATTTCATGTCAAAATGTGCTGAATATCAAATCTGATGCATTTCAAAGCAGTTGAGTATCAAGGTGCCACTGTATATCTGAATTAAACATTTTTTTTTTCTAAACAAATATCTAGCAGCTCAATTCTCATTCTTCTTAAATCTCTGAATAATTCAGGCACTTCTATGTATCTTCTCCTTTTATTTCCATAACTCTAGATCCCATTCATTCAGAATATTTTTTTTAAATTTGATTTATATGCCACCCTTCTCCAGAGACTCAGGGCGGCTTACAGTGCGTTAAGCAATAGCCTTCATACTTTTGTATATTTATACAAAGTCAGCTTATTGCCCCCACAATCTGGGTCCTCATTTTACCCACCTTAGAAAGGATGGAAGGCTGAGTCAACCTTGAGCCTGGTGGGATTCGAACTTGCAGTAATTGCAAGCAGCAGATGTTAATAGATGTTAATAACAGGGTGCTTTAAACCACTGTACTGCCCCCACTTTTGCACTTTTTTTCCCCTAAAACTCATCTTTGGCCAGTATATCAAAAATGCTTCCCAAACCAATTTTATTATAGTCTTCTCCTAAATTGCTATACTGTGCAATCTAGATTTCTAATCCAGAAAGTTCCTGCAAACCATCATACTGTCTCCTGCATCTCTTCTGGAGTATATCATAAATGTTATCCAAACCAATGTTATTACAATCTTCTCCTAGATAGTAATACTGTGCAATCTAGGCTTCTAATCCAGAAAGTATTCTTCAAGCCAGTATACTGTCTCCTGTATCATGCTAATTTAAAAATGCATGCAGTGTACTAAGATACATTCAGGATGTGTATATCAATGGTGGATTTCAATTTTTTTTACTACCGATTCTATGAGTGTGGCTTGCTGGGCGTGGCATGGCTTGGTGGCCGTGGCTTGGTGGGCGCGACAGGGGAAGAATACTATAAAATCTCCATTCCCACCCCATTCCAGGGGAAGGATACTGTAAATTTCCATTCCCTCCGGATCACCTGGGACTTGGGAGGTAAAGAATAGATGGGGGCGGGGCCAGTCGGAATTTTTACTACAGGTTCTCCGAACTACTCAAAATTTCCGCTACCGGTTCTCCAGAACTGGTCAGAACCTGCTGAAACCCACTTCTGGCGCATATCACACTTTATTTGAATTTAACAGCATGTTTTTGTTTCTCTCATTTTGTTTACTAATTCATGCTCTTTATTTTGTTTATATTCCTAACTGCAATCTACCATGGTCAACATCACCCATCACAGTATTTTTGAATAAGGTAAAGCAGGTGTAGACTAGTCCCATCAACTTTAGTTTTAATGGGATTGCTCCACTTCCCCTCAGTGACGCACTGCTATCTGGCAGGATCCAAGAGACATACCTTCTCTGTCGCAACACCTGTTCTATGTAGATAGTTCCACCTTGTCAGCCTTCTAGAAGATTGAGAAACCTGATTTTTCCCCCCCACAGGTGTTAGGTCTGCGTTGTTAGCACAGTTTGATATTGATGAAACTGCGATTAGGGAAAACGTATGAGATGTCTCAAGCTTTTGGGTTTTGTATTGATTGTGTTTGTTTGGATTTGAATGTATGCTATTTTTATCCGTTGGCACCGTGAGTCACCCAGAGGTATTTGCTTAAGATGAGCAGCCATATAAATTTCATAGATGAATAAATGCCAAGATTCATGCAATTGTACTTCAGTTGCCAGGAACAAATATTGTGGCAAGAATAATAAAAAAAAAGTATCACATGGGTTAATATGCATTTATCAAACTGCTTGGGCTGGCTGAACTTAATAGGGTGGATTCGGAATAGATTTTCATTTTCCTTATGGCTCTGAAAGAAATTTCTTCTCTCAAAGGCAGATATAGCAAATTTGCAAAACTATTCATAGAAATCAAGTTAATTTTTATATTTTTAGCAACTGTGGAGGAGTTGTTATTCCGCCTTATTTTGTTTGCTTAGGCACAAATATGTTTTATGCAATTAAGAGATGCTGACTGGAGTAGTAAGATCAGAACTGCCCAAACGGGCAATGTTGGTGAGAAGCCATTGCACACATGCATTTTCCTAAACCAATCCAATCCCATGGACCTCCAAATTTCTTTCGTTTTTATTGGCTTATTCTTCATATCATGTTAGTTGGTCGGGCAAGAAATGACATTATTTATCAATAATTGTGTCTCTAATTTCAGTGTTCATCCTTGTAACATTCAGTCATTAATTTCCTTTGAACTGAAAAGAAAAGCTTCTGTTTCACATCTAAGTCATTGTTACTATTGATAATCTTGAATGAGGTTGGGAGAAACTGTGGCTTTTCCATCAGCACCAGATAAAACATGATCCACAACGCTGGGAGCTGTAGTCCAACTTCACTTGGAGAGAAATATCGTTTATTTATTTGTTTATTGGTTCGATTTATATGCCGCCCTCCTCCAGAGACTCAAGGCGGCTTACAGTGTGTTAAGCAATAGCCTCCATACTTTTGTATATACCTGCTTAATAGGGCTTTCACCACCCCCCCCCAAGCAGTGTTCTTTTTTATACAAAGTCAGCTTATTGCCACCACAATCCGGGTCCTCATTTTACCTACCTCGGAAGGATGGAAGGCTGAGTCAACCTTGAGCCTGGTGAGATTTGAACTCGCAGTAATTGCAGGCAGCTGGCAGCTAAGTGCTACTTTAACAGCACTTTAGTCTGCTGCGCCACCAAGGCTCCTATTGACAAATAGGTTGTCTGTTCCTCTTTTTTTATTGTTGTTTTATCTATATATAAAATACAGAAATAAGAAAAGTAGAAATGGGAAATTAGGGGAAGGAAAAAGAGACGGGAAAAGAAAATGTAAGGTACAAGGGGGAAAAAAAGGTGTCAACTTCCGACTCTTTTTAGCACTGTACAAGATAAAAACACTACAGCCTCAACTTTTGGCTTTTACACATTAGTATGTAACTAGCCATTTCTATAATGACAAATCTATCTAATTGATAAAACCAAAGTCAAAGTTTCTTTTCTTTTTTTTTTTCAATCACAAGCACAAAATCCAGAAGTGATATCCAATTTGGATATCACTTCAGATTTTCTATTCCTAAACGAGAAGCAATATTTAGAGACAAAGTGTCATCTCTAGAACTTGAGAAGAAATGCTTTTCTAAAAGTTGTCATTCAGATTTATTTTACACAAATATGCTTTAAGCAATCGAGAGATGCATACTATAGTAGTGAGATCCTGTACGTCTAGTAAGGAAGTTGACAGAACAATCGTGCTATCACTCAGCAATACATAATCAGTATGCTGTTCTGCTTTAGTGTCATTTTCACTTTGGTGTGTCGGTCAGTATAGCAATTGTTTTATGAGTCTGGTTTATTGAAAAAGGTGCACTTGTTTTATCATCAAAGATGGAATTGCAGTTAGACAACAGAGTGAAAAATCCGAGGAATGTTATTATAAAATTGGCTTTTCAATTTATCAAAGGTTTTCTTTCTCTAGTGAAAAGAGCTTCTATTTTATTGAGGATATATTTTTTTCTTTCGCATTACCCTTTGAAGTATTTTTCAGCTAACTTGGTTTATATTTGTCAGAGTTTGCAGCACATCCAACCAGCACACAAGTAAATGAACTTCAGCAGGATACAATTATATATAAGAAACTTCTTTATATACAATCCCATACAGCAGAAGTCAGCATACAATATCAGGAACACAGAATCAATATTCATAGAAGCAAGTCATTACAGAGTAGAGACATACAGAGACTAATATATTATACAGAGGCTCTCATTACAGAGGCCAAACTAACTTTTATATACAGCTCAGCAAGTCTAAGCCATGCCGAGACTCCAAACTGGCTCTTATGGCCCCATAGAAACAAATACTATGTTTCAGTTTCCAAACAGTCCCCATTGGCTAACCTGTTGCCATGTCTATTCCAGTCTATGAACATTCATACTCTGACAATATTAATATCATATTTATTTTACATTAATTTTATGCCCGTCTTGGCAACTTACATCCTCCTCCTAATGCTATTCTTGTAGAAATGGTGAAAGTTACATAATTTGCACCAATTTTTATCAATTGCATAACACCTTTATTGTACATAACATAAAATCACTTACTTAATTTACATTTAATCAATATTTGGAATAATAGACACTCTTTCCTATTTATACATGCAAGCATGCCTTCAAGTCTCTGTTGATTCCTGACAGCTGCCTGGAATAGTTTCTTTCCTAAATACTCCTTTAAACCAGGTTTTCACCATAGTACCCAAGTTGAGAAAACCCAGTAGAACAATTTTTTTCATGATGGGTTCCCTTAAAATTTAATTAAAATGTAAAAAATTGCTGAAGAGATTTCATCAATCAAAGATAAGGGTTGCACACAAATCCATTATCTACTTTGAAGTAAGTTCCAGGAGACCACATTCTATCGAAGAAGAACTTCTTCAAAAAGCTCTTTCAAAGAAATGAATGAAGAATCATAAGAAAAAAATAGATCAGTTCTTAGAACATAGAATTAGAGTCGAAAGGGACCTTGGAAGTCATCTAGTCCAACTCCCTGAACAAGCAGAAGAGTCTATACCATTTCAGACAAGTGGCTGTCCAGTTTCTTCTTAAAAGTCTCTGGTGATGGGGCACCCACAACTTCTGAAGGCAAGGCATTCCACTGGATGATTGTTCTCACCATTAGGAAATTTCTCCTTACTTCTAGTTGCTTCTTTCCTTGATTAGTTTATTGGTTTTTTATTAATCCTTGATTAATCCATTGGTTTTCTGCATGGTCATGGTATAGGAAATGGGTACCCTTAATGGTCGCATGACAGATTATTCATCTTACAGAATACAGAATAACAGAGTTGGAAGAGATCTTGGAGGTCTTCTAGTCCAACCCCTGATCAAGCTTATACCATTTCAGACAAATATTTATCCAACCTCTTCTAGGAAACCTCCAAATACCCATAGTACAGTGGATAGTACAGTGGTCTAAAGCCCTATTATTAACATCAGCTGCCTGCAATTATTGCAGGTTCGAATCTCACCAAGGCTCAAGGTTGACTCAGCCTTCCATCCTTTCTAAGGTAGGTAAATTGAGGACCCAGTTTGTGGGGGCAATAAGCTGACTTTGTATAAATATACAAAAGTATGAAGGCTATTGCTTAGCGCATTGTAAGCCGCCCTGAGTCTCCGGAGAAGGGCGGCATATAAATCAAATTAAAAAAAAACTTCTGGAAGCAACCTATTCCACTGATTAATTGTTCTCGCTATCAGGAAATTTTTCTCCTTAGTTTTAGGTTGGATCTCTTCTTGGTAAATTTCCATCTGTTACTTCAACAGATTATTACTTTGTGATGGGAAAATTCAAAGCAAACAGATGTGTAGACAGGCTAGTGCTAAAAAGGAAGATAAATCATTGTTTTCTATTCTTTTTCTCCTTTTGCTTCTCCTCACTCTTTTTTTTCTTCTTTTTCCTAACACCCCTTTCTCTTTCTATTGGTCATTTTTCCAGCCACTGCTAAGGGATCAAAAGCAACTGTAGGAAGGATCAAAAAGTCAAGTTGGCAACCATGCATTTGAAGCTTCAGTCATATCTATTAGCCAAAGCTACACGCACATGCAAAGGGGGCAGGTCAGTGATGGGTTGCTACCGGTTCTCCCCGGTTCGGGAGAGCCGGTAGTGGAAATCTTGATAGGAGAGCGAACGGGTTTGATTCTAACATCAGTTGGGCCCTCCCACTCCACCCCCACGCTATACCTACCTTTAATTCTTTTTTTCTTTAGGTCAATTGTAAGGCACGGCAGAGTGGATTGCCATGCCTCAGCTGTTTTTTTACTAAATGTGCTTGCGCAAAATGTGCTTTGTGCGATCGCTCGCAAAGCGCGTGCGCGATGCAAACCGGTAGTAAAACTGATTAGAACCCAACACTGGGGCAGGGCTTTGTTGTGCTGTCATAATTGCCATCTTGACTTTTTGATCCCCTCTGCAGACACTGTGGGAAGAGCACTTTCACCAGGATCTAAAATGCATCACTTTCAGATACCTTTTGAAATTAAAACTGTACGAAATGAATCTGTGGACTGTGGGCATGTCCATTTTTGACCTTCCCCACAAATAGCAAATGATCTCTTCCAAAAGGATTTGAATCATCACCATCAACATCATCATTGTCAAATCGTTGTTACCAATGTAGCTGTTGTCGAGGCAAGTGTTGATTTATAAGTCACTTTTTGCATGCTTGCTGCTCAAGAGTGAGGTAACAATGCTTTTTCTATGGAATATTTATACTTGCCTTTTCATTTGTGATTCTGTGTTTGTTCCCTTGTTCTATCAGCAACATCTGAAAAAGCTGGAAAGCAAAAAGAGAACTATGTGTCAGAACAATCCCACAGGTGTGTAAGGCCTAAATGTAAGGCCTAAATACTAGTTGAGATAAATTCTTTTGAAGCATCTCATTCCACATATGTTGTCTGCTGTAGCAGAAAGATTGCTAGTGTGTTACGTTAAAAACCAATCAAATCCTTTTATGGTATGAAACAGACTTCCCAAACCTGATGAGATCCAGATGTTTGGGGCTATAATTGGCTGTGGAGTCAATCCCAAGTGAAATCCTAAAATTTCTGGAGGATAGCAGATTGGTGAAAGCTGGCATGAACTATTCTACAGTGCAGTGCATCATTATCCCTCTTGAAGCAGCAGATCTCCAAGAAAACTGCACCAAGAGAGTTCTGGTTTCAGTTCTGGAATCAAGCCAGAATAAAGAATTAGAGAAATCCAATGTGAAATATAAATTAGACACATTTCAAAGGAGCCAGACCAAGAGCACAGATAGCGTGAAAAATAGTAACATGGTCATACTAATCAGGAAGGAGGACAGTGGAAATCAGCAGAAATTATTTACTGAAGCTATTCGATGCTCCTATTTTCCTATGACTGCTAATCTGTATGTAGGTTTGGGGGGGTGGGGTTCTACCTCTAAAACTAGGGAAGGTTTGTTTGGTTTTTTGTTTGGTTTTTTGTTTTTGCTCTAATGCTTCTGTAACCTTCTCTTTCAAAGAATAGGCAGTAACTAAAGTCCCACACATCTGAATCAATTATGTTTCTATAAAATAAGGAGCCTTTCTTTGCATTCTGACCAGAGGAAGAAAGTTTCCACAGTTCTCCACAAAGCTTTCTCCTTCATTTTTAGACCTGATTTACCTGAAACAATAAACTCGGGAAAGCACAAGCCACAATATCATCCAATGCTGAAGGAATGGTGAGAGTTTTAAAGATGGGATGCCGAAGGGAAAGAGATTTGGAAACTAAGCCTGCTATGCCTTGGTCCCAATGAATTGTATTTGGCTCTTTAAAAATGTGACAGCTTTTCCTTTCTCATATTTTATCCATTTATGCATAGCAAGGTACCTTACCCTCACGTTGGCACAACATTCAGTACTGTAATACTGTGCAAGCACGTCAACGTTCAGGTGTTACAGTGAGGGGGGAAGTGAACATAGCTTCCAGGAACCACGAGGCTGTGGTAAATAAATAATCAATGCAGGTTTGATTAAGTGTTTTCCCCATTAATGACACTAGTCTCTCCATTAATGACACAAGAACAGAGCAATTTAGATCTGTTAATGGAAAACCAAGATTCTAATCTTTCCATTTAGCCAACCTTTCCAGACACTTGATTGCTTGCAAAAAGTAGAGGAAAAAAAAACTTGATTGCTTGCAAAAAGTAGAGGTATTGTTCAGTGTGTTGTTGATGCTAATACTCTATGATCTGTTTTGTTTCAAGAGTGACACTTTTTTTTCCAGGCCCAGGCAGGAAAGAACAAGCAGAGAAATAATTGTATTTTCTATCCCAATTTCCACAGTAATTGAGTACATTTTTCTGGAAATACTTGTGAGAAAAGTAATTACAAAATTGCCAGTAGAGTAAAGGGGATAAAAATTCAATCAGTCAAAATGTTATAGAATTTGGAATTGAACAGAATAATTAACAAACCAGAAAATCAAGTACATTTATTTATTTATTTTTAATGATAATAGTATGCTTGCATAAAATAGACTAGACTAGACTAGACTAGACTAGACTAGACTAGACTAGACTAGACTAGACTAGACTAGA
>WNWU01000001.1:10832828-10865735 GCA_012654045.1 Ptyas mucosa | reverse complement strand
GACTAGACTAGACTAGACTAGACTAGACTAGACTAGACTAGACTAGAATAGAATAGAATAGAATAGAATAGAATAACAGAGTTGGAAGGGACCTTGGAGGTCTTCTAGTCCAACCCCCTGCTTAGGCAGGAAACCCTTCACCACTTCAGACAAATGGTTATCCAACATCTTCTTAAAAACTTCCAGTGTTGGAGCATTCACAACTTCTGGAGGCAAATTGTTCCACTGATTAATTGTTCTAACTGTCAGGAAATTTCTCCTTAGTTCTAAGTTGCTTCTCTTCTTGATTAGTTTCCACCCATTGCTTCTTGTTCTACCCTCAGGTACTTTGGAGAATAGCTTGACTCCCTCTTCTTTGTGGCAGCCCCTGAGATATCAGAAGACTGCTATCATGTCTCCCCTAGTCCTTCTTTTCATCAAACTAGACATACCCAGTTCCTGCAACCGTTCTTCATATGTTTTAGCCTCCAGTCCCCTAATCATCTTTATTGCTCTTCTCTGCACTCTCTCTAGAGTCTCCACATCTTTTTTACATCGTGGTGACCAAAACTGAATGCAGTATTCCAAGTATGGCCTTACCAAGGCATTATAAAATAGTATTAACACTTCAAATGATCTTGATTCTATCCTTTTGTTTATGCTTATCGTATGGAACAATACAGCGTATTAGTGTTCCTTGAACTATCGTGAGTATTGAAAGCTTTCAAAATCCCATTGTCTAGACTTACACATTAAACAAAGCCAAAAACATGACTTGCTTGAGTTTGACCTAGCAATTTCTGTGATCCTAACCACTGCATCTTGGAAACTGTGGTTATGGCTAGTATATTGGGTGAAGCCACTCAATTATGATTTGAGAATCTACAGTTAAAACATGTTTTGTGTGATAAGTGAACCCAGTCTAGCTACTTTTGAATTACAGGATGAGAACCTGATGAACAGAATCAGTCATTTGAATGTAATTCTGTTCTAAACTACTTTGAATGTTGTTCTTCCACTGGTGGGATTCAAATAATTTAACAACCGGTTCTCTGTCCTAATGATTTCTTCCAACAACCAGTTCACTAAACTGCTTAGAAAGTTAACAACGGGTTCTCCCGAAGTGGTACGAACTGGCTGAATCCCACCACTGTGTTCTTCCAATGGCTGACCAGAGTCCTGGGCTCTGATATGCTCCTTTTATAACAAAACTGTCTTTAAAAATTAAATGTATTTGTATTAATAAATCTAATGCCATTATTAAATGATTTACTCTCAAATAGCTTGCTGGAGCACATCTTACAACTGCTGTAAAACTACAGAGAAACATTTTAAAGGAAAATTTTAAAACTTTAAAGCAAACAGAAATGCAAATAATGGCTTATGTAAATTTTTGTCTTTTATTCCTTTGCCTTGGTCTTTTGGTTTATTTATGCAATATTTTGATATACAGGTACTCAACCTACAACCACAATTGAGCCCAAAATTTATGTTGTTGAGTGAGAAATGTGTTAAGTGAGTTTTGCCCCATTTTACGACTTTTCTTGCCACATTTGTTAAGTGAAATCACTGCAGGTGTTCATTTAGTAACATGGTTGTTAAGTGAATCTGGTTTTTCCATTAACTTTGCTTGTCATAAAGTCGCAAAAGTGGATCACATGACCCTGGGACGCTGCAACTGTCATGAAGCATCTGAATTTTGATCACATGACCACCGGGATGCTGCAACAGTTGTGAATGTGAAAAACGGTCATCAGTCACTTTTTTCAGTGCTGTTGTAACTTCAAATGGTCACTAAACGAACTGTTGTATGTTAAGGACTACCTGTACTTTGAGGAATGAACTGAGTGAACTGGTGGTCACGTAAAAAGGCTATAGATCACCATACTTACTTTTTCTTGCTGTTTTAAGCTAAGCCACTACTGTATTGGCAAAAGGATTAGCAAACCCAGACTCATTCCTGCATCTTCAACACATTGTTAAAGAGGTTGCCCTGACTCAAAGTTGTTTAGAACAAAATTATAACCAATGGCATCTAGGGTGGGAGATGTAGGAGACTTTGATATAATGTAAAGCCCTAGGAGATGGCAAGATCTTTATTGTTAGTAGAGCAGAGGTGAAATCTACTTACCTTCCTTACCAGTTTGCAAGTGTGCGCTCATGCGTGCATGCACATCATGTGCTATTTTGGACCCTCTGCACAGGCGCAAAGCCTTCTGCGCATGCGCAGAGGGTCAAAAACAGGTTACTTCCTGGTTAAAACAGGGAAGTAAGGACATCTGGGCAAGTGGACGGAGTCTCGCACTGCCGCCGCTACCAGTTCTCTGAACCACGCGCCACTACCAATTCGCCCAAACCAGTACGAACCAGTAGCATTTCACCCCTGTAGTAGAGTGATGTAGCACAGTCTTGAAAACCTACCAGATTAATTATCCTCTATATATTTAGTCTAATTAAAGCAGAGTTACTGAGTCTCTTTCTCATGCTCTGTCCTGTGCCCAGACACAAGAATCTCCTCTGTCTTAATCCTGTTTCCTTCCCTAATTGTCTTGCTGCCTCCTCGGTTTTCAGGGTCTATTAGGCATCGCAAAAAATCATGATGCAAACCCCACACTTTTGTATGTGCATCCTGATGTTGGCTCTATGTATGAAAAGTGCAACACTTTTACAAAACAACAACAACAATAATAGCACACAATAGATACAAACTCATGGTAAACTGATCCAAACTAGACTGCAGAAAATACGACTTCAGCAACAGAGTTGTCAACGCCTGGAATGCACTACCTGACTCTGTGGTTTCTTTCCCAAATCCCCAAAACTTCAATCTTAGACGGTCTACTGTAGACCTCACCCCATTCCTTAGAGGTCTGTAAGGGGTGTGCATAAGCGCGCCAGTATGCCTACCGTCCCTGTCCTAATGTTTTCTTTTATTCGTATCCTTTTCATGTATTTATAATTATGTTTACACTTGTATCTGTCATAAAATACATGCTTGACGAAATAAAATAAATAAATAAATAAATAAACTTGTCCCTTTGAATGAGCAGACTGCCCAGAAAATTGCTAGTACCTCTGCTGCTTTCTTCCTGTCTCTTTAAGCCTTCTCCACAGCAGCAGCATGTTGGCTATAAAAGCTTTGCTGTGAAACAGCTGAGTGTGTGCGTGTGGGAGAGAAGGGGAGGGAGGAGGCATCTGTGCAGCCAGAAAGCAGTGTTTCTCTAGCAGTGCTCACAAGAAAGAGCAGTAGCAATAGTGGAAGTAATAGTAGCAAATGGGAAGAGTGGACAAAAGTAGTAGGTAATAGCATGTATGTATGTTGTCTAAGGACTTGTGTTGTCATTAGCTCTTATGTGTCTTGCACTCACCAAATCGGGTATACTTTAAAAGAACTTGTGACAAAGTGGTGGCAATGGTGGTATATCCAAAAGAGAGTGGGATAGTCATAAAGTGGCATCCACACATGTAATATTGACTCCGGATTTGATAAGTTCTCTGTATGAAAAGAAAACAAATGTTAGCTCCAAAAGGGAGTTTGGCCCTCCCAGAGCTCAGGCTTTGTATGCAATAGCCAACATCCTGTGGGAGAAGCCACACCTCTCAGGACACCAAACAAACAGAGGTGAAAAAGGCAGAAGTGGCAGATTCTCCCTTAGACATAGAAGAGGCTGCTACTTGGTAGAGATAGGTAGGTAAGATAAAAAACAACAGAACAGCCAGAAAAGGGGCTAAGCTAAGATACTTGGGGCCAACGTCATTACAGAAATGTTGAAGCAACGGCAAGAGGAAAAGCTTTGATTCATTCATAAGGAGGAAGAAGAGTGGCTTTGGAGAGAGACCGAGGACAGGCCAAAATGGGAAAAGAATGAAAGAGAAGCAAGGCAGGGAGAGTTCAGGAGGCTGATAGACTTAAAGGGAACAAAGGAAGGGCATGTTCACCTCTAGAGTTTACATAACATAGAAAGAGGAGATGGTAGCGAAGATTATCAAGATACTAAGTTAATGGAAGAAGAAGATATGGAAGCCTATTTTACCGTGTTTGAAAGAGTTGCTATCTCTTGTAAATGAATGGCATGTCAGATTAGCCCCAAGTTTAACAGGAAAAAGCTCTAAGAGCTTCTAGTAATGTTCCAACTAGAGAAGTAATGGATTATTATTACCATGTTAAAGAAGTAATCCTATACAGGTATGGCATAACTCTTTATACCTATAGACAGAGGTTTAGTCATGAATCCCATGACAAACATGAAGGGATTCATGAATTGTCCTAGGTATGAAACGGTTGAGACCAGATGAAAGGAGCAAATAGAAAGTAGTAGAGGAAATCATTTTAGAAAAAGTTTCTACATGTACTCCCTAATGTGAGGTTTTGGGTTGGAGAGGTTAAAGCTGTGAAGAATGACAAATGAAAAGAAGTTTACAGTAACAGAGTTGGAAGGGACCTTGGAGGTCATCTAGTGCAATCCCCTGCTCACGCAGGAGACCTGTACTAGGGATTTGAACCTGTCGACTTTTCTGATCTACAAGCTCAGTGTCTTAGGCACTGAGCCACCTAGTCAGGCATTGACTAGGAAGGCATTGGAAAGCTAGAGAACTTGGTATCTCTTTAAGGAAAGAAACATATTTGTCAAAAAACTGTAAAAGTCAGAGAAAAGGAATGTCTGCAGTAGTTGCAAACACCAGTGGGGAGAAAAATCATAGCCCTAGCAAAAGTTAATGGGGTGATTGTTACAGACCTATTAGACACTGGGAGTAGATGGATACTGGTAGGTCTTCATTTAGTGAAAAAAGGCAACATTTGTGGGAAAAGATCCCCTTGCTAGTATGTTTGGGCAGACTGAGATGGTCCCATTTGTTAAAGCCATCATAGAGGCACAGGAAAATGAGCAGATAATAGTGGTAGGAATAATCTGTAATCTCCCATGTAATCTAATGATAGGGACAGATTTTCCACTTATGAAGAGTTGGACTCAGGCTAAGATAGTGGAAGTAACCACAAGAACCCAATTGAAGGCAAAGATGAGGATGAAGATGAAGCAGGAAGGGATGGAACCTGGGATCCTTCCTAGTCAGACTGATTTAATAGAAGGATGTCCTGGAAAGGAGAAAATCTTATGAAAGGCCAACAAAGCTAAGGGTGAGCCATAGGACAGAGACTTCTAAATGGGAAGTTCATTTAGGATCCTTGCAAAAGAAAGACCTAATGTTAAGGTCTTGTTAGCGGCAGAAAAGGGAGAAGCAAGGAAACAATACCCAGATTGCAAGAAAAATCAGAGTTGCTGTTCTGATTTAGGCTTCATCCATATTCAAAGAAGTAAATTGAATAAATAGTAGTTCCTCGGGAATATTGCAAGGTTATATTGAAACCAGTCCATGAAAATCCATGGTCTGGACATTCAGAATATTAGGTAGATTTTATTGGCCAGGGATTGGGAAAGAGGTGGCCCATTACTATAAATCCTGCCCCATTTGTCAAATAGGGAAGCCAAAAGGGGAACATGGATAAAGTTCCAATGGAGAGAGAGAGAGAGAACCTTAATCCCTATTCCTTTTTCTAAAATAACCATGGACATTGTATAGTAGTGGCTAAAATTGTGGAAACCTTTTAGGAAAAGTGTATTTTTGAGGTTCGATGGCTAATAACACTCTTTCTTTTGAGTTTCAAGATGACCATATTCCACTGCTGGAATGGTCTGGGAATAGCCCAGACCTTAACCCAATTGAAAATCTATTTGAGCCCACTAAAGAAACTTGTTAGTTAGAAGTTCAAGCGACCCAGCAATAAAACCCAGTTAACAGAAGCAATCATTCAATCTTGGTTTCACATTATAACAGCTGCAGAACTAAAAGACTTGATTCACTCTAAGGGAAGATCTTGTAAGGCCGTAATTCATGCTAAAGGTTACCCAACTAAGTATTAACTGAGGTGATAATTTTTGTATATCTCATTTTTTCTACGTTTCACTTTTCTTCTTTATACTGTGACTGCTATTCTAATAGCAAATCCTTCATAAAAGTTATTGCATTACATTCTTGATTACATTATCTTTCCGTTGATATATAATTTTATGGTACTACTCAAAAAAAAGTGGTTTTATTAACTAGTTGTAGGCCCTCTGCCATGACACAGTAGAGGGAATGAATATTTCCACATTGTCTGCAACCCAGTTTCCTGAAGCAATTTCATTAAGGAATATGACACTGCACAAGCAAGCCAAACCTCATCCATGCACATGTGGGTTCCAGGCAATATGTGAAACCATGCCACCCGGGTCCATGGAAAAACCTCCCTCCACGGAATTGGTCCCCAGTGCCTAAGAAGTTGGGGGCTACTGGTTTAAAAGAACCCATGACTGTTCCTTTGTTTTGATGAAAACACAAAGACCCACTGGATGCCATGGCTATAATTTAAAACCTCTTGGTGTACATCCAGTGGCACTTGACCCACTGACTGCAAGAAGGAAAAACAGTGCAGGTAGTTTGGGCTTTATTCTGTCCTCTCCTCTTGCTTTATCGCCAAGTGGCATTTATCAATGAGATAACTCATTGGAAAATAGAAAAAATAGAAAAATAGGGGCCACCTTTGGTGGGAAGGGAACAGTGTTCCATGCGCCTTTGGTGTTTAGTACATGCCGGCCACATGACCATGGAGACATCTTTGGACAGCACTGGCTCTTCGGCTTTGAAACGGAGATGAGATTGGCCCCTAGAGTCAGGAATGACTAGCACATATGTGCAAGGGGAACCTTTATCTTTACCTTTAACTCATTTGAGATCACTTCCTTCCTTCTGCTTTTTTTTCTTCCATTCACATACAAATGCTCCTCGGCTCTCCTCCCAGTAGGATGTGGCAAGCAAAGTGCTAGTCTTTCGCCTCTCCTTATCATTTATATTCTTTATTAGTTGTAAAGCCTGGTTCACTAGTCATCACCCAAATCATATTCCAACTCTCAGGAATGCTCTCAAGCACATATAATGCTTCAGCCTCCTTCCAAAAGAAACAAGAGCACCAGCTGTACCAACTTTGAATCAATCAAAATACTGATACACACACACCCCTACATACATATTTTGAAAGCAATGTTTTATTGCCAACAGCAACATCTTCCCTTACTGGGGGCAGCGTTGTGGTCATGTTAACAGTTGGTTGTTTTGTTGCTTAAAAAAGGAACAAAGTCCTAACAGTCCACCAGCAACGGGTGAGGAATGGACGTCAGGCTGATCCAGAATTTCTCTCAACATGTGCAGGTTTATAAATAATGCATCAAGCTGGGAACAGAACCAGCACATTTTGTGTTTTCTCATGATATGTGACACACACTTGTTTTTCGTTTTGTTTTTTCCTGCTGATGCCTGTCAGAGAATAAAATCATTTTTGTCTTCCTTTCATTTGCCAAAGTCCTGCACAGAGCTGAACATTTCCCCAGCAGGATTTTTTTTTCTGTTCCCCAGCAAATCCTTTTCTATATGAAACAGACACAGCAGGTCGGATCCTGCTGCTGTTTCAAATTCCAAGTCCAAATAAAGTTCTTTAAAAGCAAGTATCTTTCCATATGAATTAATTGCTGTGAAGAAAATGGGTGAAAGGCATCTGAAGTTATAGATTTTGCATTGCTAATTCTGCATTGTTAATTTTCAGGTGCATGAGGGCAAACCAATGCATCATTTCCTTTGAGATTTAGGTCCTAAGTGCCACACACTTAGCTATTTATGCAAACAATGAAAGAACTGATATGGGCCTGTATACACAATTCTACCACTGCACAGATGCCGTTTCCAACTGCCTAGTTCCTATTCTTATCTTTGTAATTAAAAGATGTCTGTTTCATGTTGTCACTGAGATCAACTATCCAGAATAACCTATACAGCCAACTTTCAGAAACACTAAGGCCAAATTAAAGTTAACATGCTTCTTTCTGTTTGAACAAATTTGATCTTCAGCTTGACTTTTCTAAAACAAGGGAAAACCTACACTGTATTCATTGTTAACCTATTTACCTCTTCATCTATCTTTCCTAGAGATCTAGTTTCTGGGTTGGTGGAAAGAAGCAAATAAGCCAACCACAAGAACTGCAGCAAGCTAATTCATCTGTACATCTCCCGGTTTCTTAACCTGCTTCCTGTCAGAGACGCCCACCTGTGGCAAATGCATCACACAAAGGCCTCCTCCACAAGATTTTGATGAGATTTCCCAATTCCTCTGAATTGTTGTTGCCATGTTTTCATGACATGCCAATGCAGGACAAGATTTTTGTGGAAACTGGGGGTTATGGGAAGCGTTTGGAAAAAGGTGCTTTGATGTGTGTGGGGAATGCTTACAAATCTCACATGGTTGTTTCAGAAGCTGTTCCTACTGTTTCCACCATTCACCACCCCTTTGCTTCTCTTCATGTTTTGCAGGATCCTAGCGGAAGTAACTGATGGGGCTGGGCTGTCAAACTTGGGCCCGTGGGCCAGATGCGTCACACATTGGCCATGCCCACACCTGGTTTAGCAAAGGGGAAAAAAAGTTGCAATACGTCACATGATGCCGCCATGATGACACGAGTTTAACACCCCTGCTCTAGAGCCAGGACAAATCTTAGGGATTGTCTTCCACTACTACCACTAGCAACTGGTCAGAGCAGGGAACCTCCTATCTATCTTTGAACTGCTTGACCACTTCCATCCTTTTTGCTTCTGGTGTCACAGATCATTCCCCCCATTTCTACCCCAACTTGTCATCCCCCTTCACTCCTTTCCCCATCTCCTTCATCCATTTTCCTTCCTGCTTCCTCCTCATCCTTGTATTTTTCTCTCAAATTTCCTTGATGCAAGGGAAACGTCACCCTAAGAAAATCCACCAAGATTTGCATTCAAGAAAAATCTAGGTCCTCACACCAGCCTGCTGAGACGTTGGGAATGGACGGATGGGTTTGTGCACAGCCACATCTTCTTTAGACCCACACAGGTTTTGAGCCATCGTTGAATAGAATTTTGGTTTAATAAGTACTACATGCAGGTGTGGGTTCTACTTACCTTTACTACCAGTTCGCATCAGGGAAGTGCTTCTGCCCATGTGCAGATCACCTACAATGACGTCCGGGTCGGTGGGCGGAGCGTCCCACCGGTTATACTACTGGTTCTTGTGAACCGGTCTGAACCAGGGGCAACCCACCACTGACTACATTTATTTCCTTAGCAAAGTTTCTAACTTGCTAATATGCAAATGGCATTGCCATTGTTCTTAAAGATAGTCCTTGAAGAATGGGTCCAAGCACTTTGGCCACTGAACGAATTTTTTTTTTTAAAAAAAGGAAAACCATTCTGATGCCTTGTCTTATTTAAGCAATATAAGCTTTACTTTTGATGTAGTTGTCTTACAAACGTACTTAATGCAGTTGCTGACCAGTATACACTGTCCTCCTTCCATTCCCACGGACTAGAACTACAAACAGTAAAAAAAATAAGATAACTGGCAGCTAAATTTGTTCTCACATTCCAGTTGTTAAGAGAGAATGTTTCTCTCCTCTGTATGTTTAAGCCCCCTCTGCTGGACAAATAGTTGATTCAAATGTCAACACTTATAAGAAGAACGGTTGAGTCAGAGTTCCCAGCACAATCTAATGCAAAGAACATTGCAAAGAACATTGCAATGCAAAGAACTTTGCTTGTATCTATGTGAGAAAGACCTTGAGAGATGAGATGCTGCCTAGGGAACAGTCAGATAAGACAAGTCATTGCCCGCAGCTGCATAATAAGAGAAAAAGGCTCAGAAGGATCCGTTCTTAGTTTCTCACCCCTTTCCAGTAAAGGAGGTGAGAAGTAGATTTGTACACTTAAGATTTTGCAAGATTGTGTTAATGTTGTCTTACAATGAAGTAGAAAAATGAAGTAGAATTAGCTTTTCTGGTCATCTTTTTGATCTGGTTTACCTGAGAAGGTAATTAGGGACATGGTGGCTCAGTGGCTAAGATGCTGAGCTTGTCGATCGAAAGGTTGGCAGTTCAGTGGTTCGAATCCCTAGCGCTGCCTAACGGGGTGAGCTCCCATTACTTGTCCCAGCTTCTGCCAACCTAGCAGTTCAAAAGCATGTAAAAAATGCAAGTAGAAAAATAGGGACCACTTTGGTGGGAAGGTAACAGCACTCGGTGCGCCTTTGGCGTTTAGTCATGCCGGCTACATAACCACAGAGACATCTTCGGACAGCACTGGCTCTTCAGCTTTGAAACTGAGATGAGTATCATCCCCTAAAGTCAGGAACAATTAGCACATTAGAACCTTTACCTGAAAAGGCTGACATCCATCTTGCAAGTCTGGAAAGTCTGGGAGACTAATGGGCAAGGGAAAAAAAATACCAGTATATTTTTCCTGCTAAAAAGCCAATGCTTTCAAGAATTTAATTCCTCAGACTACAGTCCTTTTTCCAACATTCAAAACATCACATTTTTAAAAAAAAGGATTTTCTCACAGCCAATCTGATCACGTTGAGTTACAAAGTAAAGATAGCAAGACTTTCTTGTATGTGTGCGGGGATGGGGGGGAGCACCAATTTTTCTGTAAAATCTACAAAGGCGGTAATTTAACTTTATTACTGTTACATCATACCATCAACAGATAGAATGTTGTAAAATAAGAGTAGCAGAATGATTGGTTCCTGCCTTCATGAGGCTACAATCTATACTTTATCGAAGGTAAGACTAGGAGAAAACACTTATCAATGAGATTTTATATCTACTGCCTTAGTTCGCTGGGGAATGGACTGAGATTTTCAAGGACTTTACAGATGAGGTGGAATTTTAAAAAGGTAGGAATCGTGTGTAGATTAGCCATCAAAATTAACATTTTGCTAATTTTTTTTTGTTTCCCATCTTTTCTTGCAACTGTTTCCTTCATATTAAACAGTTTCATAAGTTTTGGCTCCAATGTGCAAAAACAATGCCTGGATTTATTTTTAATGATACAGGGCCAATCTGTTTGACTGGAGGACACTGGAAAATAGATTTCTTAACATATATGTTCATTCTGGCCGTTTTAAGAGTCGCACACACCGTGACAATCTTAGTATTATCTTATGTATATGTGTCTATATGGAGGGGCACAAGTAAATAAAACTTCTGGGCAGCACTTCAATCTTCCCACTGGCCATATTCCCATATAAAATGCTTGATCCAATCAGCCACTAACCCAATCCAGGGACTTTATTACAGATTTTGATAGCACAGAATCAAATTGAGTCAGAAATCACTTTTCTGGAAATATGAAGTACCCACTGAGTGTTTCCAGGATGAATCTAGCATCTCATGCATCAAAAGAGTAAAATAGCCATTTACTCTGTAATTTCTCAGCTAATATTTTAGCCTGGTTTCTATAGGTTTTTTTAAAAAAAAGTTTAAAATGTTTTTTTAAGAAAACCCATTACATTAGCAGATTTGTTAGCACCTCAAACACCCTTCCACCTATTGGATACCCTCCAGAGATGGCAAAAACCTCTGACTGCAAATCCTCAATCCAATCAGCAGTCACATCAGCTGAGAATTCTGGGAAATGTAATCCTTGTAGCACCAAAGTGCTTCAAGTTAGACCATCCCCATAGAGCAAAGTTTCTTGGTCTAAATGTACACCTCTTAAAGTGTGAATAATTTACATAAACCCTATTCCATGTGTAAGCCACTTTTTTTTTTAAAAAAAGAACTGCATTGTGTTCATTCTGTTGAACTGAAAACTGCGCTTGGAAAAGATTACAATGAAACCAGCAATATATTGAAGACTTCACACATACCATTATTGATGGAAGAGAAAGCCTAAGTCTTAATGGATTGTGTCACTTTGCCCCAATAATAAGAGATGTTGGGATACCTGAATAAATTATACGTCTTGGGTTTTTTACTTGCGATTGTTATCCTTTCCAGTGGTCTCCTTGCAAGGTTGACTTGACCATTTGCTTATTGCTTCAGAACATTTTGGAAGGTTATATATCAAAAGTACCTGAGAATTGTGGTCTGGACTAACAACAGGCACCAAGTCATCTCTACTTGAAAGGTGGAACCTCTGGCCCAGTACCAAACTTGAAAAACAATGTAGGTTGCAGTCTGCATTTCATGTATACCTATCTCCACAATTCTTCTGTGGGCAAGCAGACTGAAACAAGCTATTTTGCTTTAATATTTTTCACCCTACCTTCTACTGAAGTGGGGCTTGCAATTGACAGTTTAGGGCTACAAGTCAGAGTCAATTCCAGTTTACTTTTGTGCTGTGGCAATTGCCTGACATTAAACAGCTGGCTCTTATTCTTTTTTCGGGAGGTGACTGAATGGAGCCTGTTCCTGTGGTTGTTGAGAGAAGAACACAGCTGGAGTACCAGCTATTCGTTTGGACCATCTGAAGCTGCAGGGAAACAGAATTATGAATTACTTCCCCCTCTTCTCAGTGAATGACCTGAACTGCAGTGGAGCCCAATCCATCAGTGAATTGGAACTGTGTAGAACTGCAGAAAGTGCTACAGCAAAGGGAGACAAAACAGACCCAATTTGTCTGACTAATTGTTTCTGCATATAGTTCCTGTAAGGTAACTGAAGGCTTCACCTAATGGTTTGCAGTTTTCCAAAAGGAACATTGGATGCCACTGAAACACGGTTTTTCAAAATGGAAAAAGAAGTTATCAATAACTGACTGCATTCCACATTAAAAAAAAAGCAGTTGTACAAAAGTGAGTTAATGGGTACTGCGCTTGACTAGTTATTTAAGCAGTATGATGAAGTGCTCTCTCTAATTAACTTTTAGTTAAATGTATGCAAGCGTAATAGAGCAATATTTAAAAGTGTACAAGTATATTTATAATTTACACAAAGCACTTGCAGTTCAACCACTTTTTATGAAATTATTGATCGCCCATTACCATCACCATTCCAGTTTTTGTTTGCATGTTATTTAAATCATTTAAGAGCAGGAAGATTCAGGGAATGTACCACCTTTAGTGTCTAAGACTAGGCTCACAATGAAGCTTGTTATTCTGATTTAATTTTTTTTTTGAGCTGAAATCTAAAAATCTAGACTCACATAGAATTCAACCGATCTTTATAAAATGTTGGTTTCTCAGCTTCTTCCTGCTGGAGATTGGGTAGCATGTTTTGAACATACATTAAATCGTCACCTCTATAATCAGAAGGGATTTACCAAACTCTGAACTTTTCTTCCTGGGTGTCAGGTTCCAAACAGAAGGAAATAAAAGGAGACAAACCTGAATGGCTGCTACCTTAGTTTAATCACTTCTTGGCACTCACTGACAATCACAGATGAAAATCTTGTTAGGGCTACTGCCCTGTGCTTCCCACCACAATTTATCCATTAGTTATCACCACCCAACCAATCACGCATGCTGCTCCCTCCCATGTGACTCAGAAGTTGGCTTATGTTTAATTCTTGAGCATTTACAACCAGCATCTAAACAGTTAATTCACTTGAGTATTTACAACCAGCATCTAAACAGTTAATCCACTTGTTATTTCCAGCTGGCCATGATGATGTCATCCCCCAGCTACTCCCTCCCGTCAATCATATCAGTTCCTGGGAGGCTCGACAAAGCAGATGCTGGGATGAAATGAGGTTTGTGCGTTCCTCCCCCCAAGAATGGCAGCTCCATGCCGACAGCACACTGGAGCTGACATGCGACCCCTCTACCATGGAGACGGCTTCTGAAACAGAAATGCACATTAAGTAATTATGTCATGGATCCCCGGGTCCACCTAGCTTCCCTGGGTATTTCCTGTGAAACCTATCAATCAGTCCAGGAGTTTGTATATTGTGTTTGGGTACCCAGGAGGCCTCTGACAGAGGATATCCCTTCCATAAGAGAAGGTATTGGAGCTTACCCCTATGCCATCAGGTATTCAGCACTTTCTTTACTTTGTACTGCTATTTCCCATCCACCATCAGTGGTGGAGGTGGTTGCAACGGGGTCTCCCTGAGTGTAGATAAGTAGGCTGGGCGCAGCAGACTACAGTGGAACACCTGGTGCATTTTTCCCAATAGCCTGGGCAATTGGAGTTGTACCATTACGGGGTTGATCACCTGCACCAACGGGAAGGGCCCAATATATTTGGGACCTAACTTCCTACTCGGGAGGTGTAGGTTCAGATACTTTGTGGACAGGAATACTTGTTGGCCTACATGAAAGGGTGGTGATGGCTGTCTGGCTTTATCGGCCTGATGTTTGTAATTATCCGATGCCTTCTGTAAGGCTTTTTTGGTGATTTGCCACACTTGTTCTGCTTGGGCTAACCACTCTTGTACATCAGTATCCACTGTGATATTTGATGGACATTCAGGTATGGGCATGAACTCTCTGCCTGTAGCTATTTGTGTACTGCATTGTTGTACACAACCTCCGCAAATGGAAGATTTTCGGTCCAATTAGTCTGCTGGTGATTCACATAACAACGCAGATATCTTTCTATCATGGCATTTGCCTGTTCAACTGCCCCATTGGTAGCAGGATGAAATGCTGAGCTCAATCCTTGCTTGCTACCCACTCTTTCTAGGAACTTCTGCCAAAACTTGGCAGTGAATTGTATGCCCCTGTCTGATATTATTCATTGAGGAATGCCATGCAGCCTATATACATGTGTAATAAATAATTTCACCAATCTCCTAGCTGACGGTAGGCAGGGGTAGGCGATGAAATGTGCCTGCTTAGAGAAGAGGTCGATAACCGTCCATATTACAGTGTTTCCCTGACTCTCCAGCAACTCGACTATGAAATCCATGGCTATTTGTTGCCAGGGCTGGGTTGGATTAGCCACTGGCTGTAACAGCCCCGGTGGTTTCCCAGGTCTGGCCTTCATAGTATTACACATGATGCAACTATTCTGCCACCACTATTTATCCATTAGTTATCACCACCCAACCAATCATGCGCGCTGCTCCCTCCCATGTGACCTGGAAGTTGGCTTATGTTTAATTCTTGAGTATTTACAACCAGCATCTAAACAGTTAATTCACTTGAGTATTTACAACCAGCATCTACACAATTAATTCACTTGAGTATTTACAACCAGCATCTAAACAGTTAATCCACTTGTTATTTCCGGCTGGCCATGATGATGTCATCCCCCAGCTATTCCCTCCCATCAATCATATCAGTTCCTGGGAGGCTCGATGAAGCAGATGCTGGGCTGAAACGAGGTTTGTGCGTTCCTCCCCACAAGAATGGCAGCTCCATGCCAACAGCACACTGGAGCTGACCCTGGGAATTAAAATCTCAAATTGATTTTTTTTTTAGTTCAGTGGATAACACCTATGAAAAATGGTACGAGTCCTAATCTCTCCTCAAAGAATATTCAAAGACAGCGGAGAATCATCAACACATGCAGTTTTATAAAAATTTTATATTTTTGCAACATAGCAATGCTCAAAAGCCACATCAATTAGGTCTGATTTACTTGGTTGTGGATAGGTGCTCAGAGCTTTGGGATGGGACAAAGGAAGGAGAAGACATGATTGTTAAGCCATCACATGAAGCAGACTTTTCTGCAGTCTATAAAGTTTGCACAATGTTTTCTTAAAGTTTTACAATCAGTGCAATGAGATAATTGATTTTGCAACATGGGCAAAACTTATTACTGATCGTCATCAGTACAGGAAAGCCAAAAACAAACAAACATGGGATTTCAATATAATTGTGCACTTTAATGTTTACATTGATCAGTTACTCATCAAGGAAGAGCAAAACGCCAGGAATCTGGTAGATAAAAGATTCCTGGTTTTTTGTTTTGTTTTTTGCCACTGTACACTAATGTTGCTCTTCTTACAAAAAGAGCAAATATTTCTAAATTCATCCTGCTTGCTCCACTTAAGTTTGTTTTGTAAATGGCAGCTTACATGTACTCACTTGGCTGACATTAGCTGATTTCAAAAAGTTAAGCAGGATCAAATCTTTAGTCCTGGTAGGAAAGACTACTAGGAAATACCATAATAGAGTTACATTTTGTTCTGAAAAGTTAAAAATCTCAGGAAGCAGCAGTGGCACATCATTTCCATACTGTTGCCCGAATTATATGAATGTGTCCCTGATGTCACAGAGAGTGGAGGTTTTACTTATTTTATAAATATATAACGACAGTACCAGAAGCTGTATTAAGGAGAGCTATGGCTTCCATCTGCAATTGTGCTGTGAATGTGTGTGCAGTTCTAAAATGTTTTATGCTCAAGTTCTGTTTCAATAATTTGTTTAGTATATGCTCACAACATAATTTAAATTATAAAGCAACTCTACTCAGTTTTATATTGTAGGTGAATTTGGAACATTCTGGTTGGCCTGCTTTTTAAGTAATTTCAGCCTCAGAATGGTTATCTGAGGTCTTTTTCACCTCCCCATTGTGGACCTGGCAATTATCACCTTAAAATCAGTCTAATGTTACTTAAGACTATACTGAATACTTAAATAACCAAACTTTGTGAAATAATCAGTATGGCACTCATTTACAATTTCAGATAATGACAAACTATCAATCCCACTAAGTGTGTAATCCCACAGAGTAAACCCAAAATTCTTAACCATAGTTAGCATACTTTAAAGTTGGATATGGCCCACTGAACTGAACATTCAGTTAAACACTTGTACAGTTTAATAGTTATATCATGGTCAGTCATTTGTGAAGCATACGGAAGGTGTTTTGAAAAACATGATACGATAATGGTTACTGTATATTGGGCAAGACATCTGCCTGCCATCATTCAGTAAAGCTGGAACAAGAAAGAGGTTCTACCACAGTTCTACAAATCTTGCATTATGCAGTTCCATCAGTTGAAAGTATACTGCGAGAATTAAATACTCATCTTTACATATACACAACATGCCGTGAAAGCATATTTGCTTACAAACATATAAAAATACTTGTTAACTAGTTTGATAAGAAAATAATGTATAAAAGTATATAGCAAAAAACATTTAATCATCTGACAATGGAAAGAGCAAAATCCTCTTTTTATATTACATGAAAAACAAAAGCTACAGATTAACTTTTCTGGAATCTCCTACCTGGAAATACAAAAGGAAGACACAATTTTATTCCAAACCATGATGCAACATTATTTAAAACTAAAATGCTCCAGTCCATAATGAGCCCAGGTATTTGGCCATAAAGCTGTAATACTAATAATCCTGTAGCTATTGGTGGAGCCATAAAATAAATACAGTAGACAATTGAGCACTGGAAAAAACTGCAGCATAAACAAGAGCTGTAACACAAAACTTTGCCAATGAAATTCAGTGTATTGGCTTCCTGTAAGGCAGGCTGAATTTTGTTGTCTAATCTAATTAAAGGGTAAAACCTCCAAATCTACTCTTTAAAAAAATACTCTACATATTGATTAGAGAACTCTTTTTCTCTCTCTCTCTCTTGAGTATGATCAACAAAGATCTCACTGGGGGGGGGGGATACCCATACAGCCATTTTAAGCTTGACTTCAATAGACTCCTAAAACTACTTTTTGTCCATTGTGAATAAAACTCCACAAAGTGCAAGTTTCTTGACGTAAGGAAAAAGAATTTGGGAGTATTAAAAGAAGCCTTAGTGTATTGACCTCTGATGTGAGATGACTAAGGTGTCTTCTAGGTCTGGACCAGTCTGATTCTTTCCAACTAAGGCTATTTTGGTGACCATTTATACAACATGCACACATAAAGCAAGACAAAACATCAAGACACACAGGAAGAAAAGTGAGGAGAATTAATCTGGCAGTCGATAGCTTGTTTTAAAGGATCTTTAGACGATGACACAGTGGCACCCTTTCTTGTCCTTCTCCTTCCTCGTTGGCTCTGGGGAAGGAGGACATTCTTGTTCTTGAAATTTCCTACGAAAGAAAAAAAATTCAGATAAGACTTAGGGCTTCAATCCTATGCAGTTCCACATATAAGTCTGCTTAGCTTATGCATTGCTCCAACTGTCTCTGATTGGATCACACAGACCAATGCCAGGTTTCCTCCCATGCACCCATCCCCGCAAAATGCAAGTGAAATTTAATTTTAGGAATCCACTAATGAAGATGTTATCCATTTAGTCATGTCCAAAACTTGATGATTCCATAGATCAGGTCTCTCCACATCTTCCACTCCTGCACTACTTCTTTGAATTGTTCTATGCTTTGGTTGGTGTCAGCTTTGATGGGTCCATGTTCTTCGGTGGCCTGGTTTCCTTTTACCACTAACTCTTCTGCACATAATATCTTTCTCCAGTGGATTCTCCTGCATGACATGGCCCAAAATAAGTGGGATGCAGTTTTTGATTTTGCCTTCCAATAACACGACTGGTGTTAAGCATTCCAGTACTTGCTTGTTAGTCACCTTTGTTGTCCAAGGAGTACACAGGAGTCTCCACCAGCACCACAGCTCAAATGAGTCTATTTTCTTCCGGTCTTGCTTTTCTAAAGTCCAACTGGAATCCATTGAGCCCAGGCTAATTACACCACTTTGCACCCGCAAAAAAGTAAAGTGGATGGAAGTGGATTTTTTCACACTAATGTGTTTAACTGAGATGGGCCATTTAGATATTTGTTCACATTTTGTACAGCACATCTTGTCAGCAATATCCAGAATGTTTCCATTCTAGCTTCCTCTCTTATACTATAGCATATCCTGCCAATATTTAGTTGGCATGCTCAACTTGTATGTTCCAGGCTTAACTTTCAAAGGACAGGACATTGGATTTCCAATATTTTGGACTCAGACTAGGAAGACCCAGGTTGATATTACCATTCAATCACAGAACCATCCTAAGACCATCACAAAATAATAGTTGGGGGAAGTAGCAAGAAGATAATCCATGCTACCTTATTCCTTTACAGAAAGACCAAACTTGAAAACAAACACGCACATGTAATAAAGGACTGGTTATGACAATGTAACCTGACTATACAGCTGCTCCTAAAACAGGTATTGTAAGATAGAGAGGAATGTAATATCTATTGCCTACTAACAAATACCTCATTTCTAGAGACAGCTCAAGAGGGTGATGATAAAACAAAAGTAGTTGTTTAATTATATAGAATAGGAAATAGACAATCTGTCAAAATCTCCAAAGCTTCTATTAGTGGCCCTCAGCACCTCATCTGACTGCTAAATTCACAAAAAGTATAATTCCCGAAATAGGCATATTGCAATTAAAAAAGAACCTTTCCCCCTGAAAACCCAGTCCTATCCACATATCTGATCAGAGTCATCTGCTTTATAGTCCCCCCAAATATTAAGCACAACCTTTTCTCACCATCCCCATTCTACACCATTTCAGTTCAGTTCTGCCTGGTTAAGGAACAGGAAAATCTTTAGTCACCCTAATGAATGGGTATCATCAGGAAGTCTGTAGTTGGGCTAGGTTAAGATGCCTGCAATAGTATACAAAGAAATACTTAATAATTTGGGATCAAGCAAAGTCTCCATTCTCTTAGGCTTCGACAAACTTGGCAGGAAATTTTGTTTTCTGTGTCTTAGTGTTTAGATGTTGGTTGTGATGCTGATGTCCTTTTCCATGTTTCAGAATCACCTCTCCTCTGCATATCTCAAAAGTGACGGATTGCAGGTATCATACAACATATCTGATACTGCTATCTTAATGGATAGTTCTTCGTTTTATTTTTATTCTGCTTGATATTAGAATGATATTATTGTTTATGTAACCCAGTTTGGACTTCCTCTATGTGAGATGTCATATCCAAAGACTTTTAATTTAAAAAAATCTTAGCAAAAGTATAAATTCAGTAATGCCAACAATATAGGTATGATAAAAACATGATAAAGTTAATAAAAAGGTCTCTGGTATATTCGAAGTATTTAGCAGCAGGCAATTTTTACTGACAACATTAATAACAAAAAGGAAGGATGGCAAGGAAAAGAGATTCCAAATCTTGAGAAAAGTTCCATCCATCAAAGTGGACATGTGAACAAAAGCAACTTTCCAAAGAATGTCATGCTAACAGAAAAAATAAGCACCCTCTTTTAAGAAACTGATTAAAAATAAACTGAAAACGGATTTGAAAAGAACTGTTTACTGTTGATCCTTTGTTAGACTTACATTACTGAAATGGACTCATTACCTCATCTAAGGAAAAGAGCATCCTGTAACTCCTGGTAAATTATTTACCTGAGGCATAGAAGCTAATGCTGTTGAGATTACAATATCTGAAGCAATATATCTTCTGCTCATAAAGAGAATTCATTTGCACTTTACACTGTTGGGAGGTGGGTTGTTTTTTTTAACAAAAACACGACAATTTTACGTATTACTTTGTTCCTCTCTGTATATAAAACAGTCAAAGAATAAACTCCATGAATAATAAAATGGAAAGAGAAATGAAGAAAATTATTTTTTTAAAAAAGAAGAAAAGTTAAAACGCATTTCTATGCATTTGCACTTCAAGGTTTACCTTATAACTCGGACAAGTTCATGAAAAGCTTGATCTACATTGAGCCGTATTTTTGCTGAAGCTTCCATATAGGTTACTTTCAACTGCCGTGCTAATTGCTGACCTTCCTCCTGTGTTACCTGAGAACATAAAGAAAAGATATGCTGTACATGTAACAGCAAACACTGATGTGTTTGGGTAACCAGAGTAGCTAATTCTGGCTCACCATGGACAAATTCTTATGCTGGACTGCAAATTCTCCCATCAACTGTGATTAAATTATTTTGATCAGTAAAAATGCTTTTTAATTTGAGCCCACAAGAGACTAAGCAAAAGAAAGATAAAGACTGTCAACCAAGGGAGCCTAAAAGCCAATTTGTTATAAAGAAATTATGCTATAGAAGCGCTACACTCGTACATAACAGTGGCCAGGTTAATAATGGACATGGTGATGTGATAATGGACATGGTAACGTATGAATGGACATAGTGACGTACGAATGGACATGGTGTTCAAGGGGAGAGGAAAGCAAATGATGTCATGTGCATCATGTACAGTGGGGCAAAAAAGTATTTAGTCAGACACCAATTGTGCAAGTTTTCCCACTTAAAAAGATGAGAGAGGCCTGTAATTGTCATCATAAGTAGACCTCAACTATGAGAGACAAAATGAGAAAACAAATCCAGACAATCACATTGTCTGATTTGGAAAGAATTTATTTGCAAATTATGGTAGAAAATAAGTATTTGTTCAATATCAAAAGTTCATCTCAATACTTTGTTATATATGCTTTGTTGGCAATGACAGAGGTCAAACGTTTTCTGTAAGTCTTCACAAGGTTGGCACACACTGTTGCTGGTATGTTGGCCCATTCCTCCATGCAGATCTCCTCTAGAGCAGTGATGTTTTGGGGCTGTCGCTAGGCAACATGGACTTTCAACTCCCTCCAAAGGTTTTCTATGGGGTTGAGATCTGGAGACTGGCTAGGCCACTCCAGGACCTTGAAATGCTTCTTACAAAGCCACTCCTTCATTGCCCAGGTGGTGTGTTTGGGATCATTGTCATGCTGAAAGACCCAGCCACGTTTCATCTTCAATGCCCTTGTTGATGGAAGGAGGTTTGCACTCAAAATGGATGTTGTCTTACCTGAACGTCCTTTTTCGGGGCGCTGCGGCTCCAATCCATCTGTGGGTGTAATCCTCATCTCTGACAGCAACTGAGAGAACTTAAAATCGATTAGCTCCCCTCTCCATGCTCTAGCCATGCCTCCCCTTATTCCCCAGTCTTGAACGAAGGCGCAGCACAGAAAGTAACAACAAACTTTATTCAGACCAAAGAACACACAACCACAACCAAACATGGACAGAACGCCAACAACAAGAACAAATAGGTAGGGTATGGAGTGGAGCCGCAGCACCCCGAAAAAGGACATTCAGGTAAGACAACGTCCATTTTCCAGAGCACTGTGGCTCCACTCCATCTGTGGGACATACCCAAGCTCAAACCACAGGGTCGGGAGGCGGACTGCTCCTCCCTGAAGACCCCATAACAACACTCTGAAAGACCCTTCTACCAAACGAAGCAGAAGCAGAAGCAGAAGCGTCAATCCTATAGTGCCATATAAACGACTACAACGAAGTCCAAGTGGCCGCCCTGCAAATGTCCAGCACTGACACTTGCGTCGACCAAGCTGCTGATGTAGCCGCACTCCGCATCAAGTGAGGCAAAATCCCAGACGGAGGCGACCTCGCCTGGCGTTCATAAGCGGACGCAAAACATGCCTTAATCCACCAACCCACCGTGGCCAACGAAACTTTCTGTCCCATGGAGGCCGGGTAGAACGACACAAGAAGAGCCTCCGACTTTCGAAACGCAGCCGTCTGGCAAATATACTGACGTAAAGCCCTACGAACGTCCAGGGTATGCCAAAGAACTTTGCGCCGGTGCCGAGGAGGACAAAAATCCGGCAAAACGATCTCCTGTGCGCAATGAAACCATGAGTTCACTTTGGGCCTAAACGCCAGATCCAAACGAAGAACAACAGTATTAGGACGAAAGATGCACAAGCCCTCCCTGACCGACAACGCGGCGAGCTCCGAAATCCTCCGAGCCGACGTGATCACCAGGAGAAAGGCCACCTTAAAGGACAGGAACTTAAGTGAAACCAACCCCATAGGGTCAAACGGTGCAACGGTAAGCGCCTGCAAAACTAACTGCAAATCCCAAGTGGGATACCGGTGGTCCACCGTCGGATGTAAATTCCGAGCACCATGAAGAAACCCACGGATCCAGGGGTGATGAGCCAGCAACTGGTAAGGAGGAGCAGAAACCACCGTCGAAAGAGCCGCCACCTGGCAACACAGGGTAGCCGGGGCGAGCCCCCGCTCCAAACTCGCCTGAAGGAAACAGAAGACGTCCTGCACCGATGCCGAGATGGGATCCACGTGACTACCAGCAGCCCAACGGCAAAACGCCTGCCAAGACGCCTCATAAATCCGCGTCGTGGAAGGCTGATGAGCCGCCTGGATGGTGCCGATGACGGAATCCGGAAGCCGACCTTTCCTCAATATGACCCGCTCAAATCCCAGACGGCCAACTGGAGCCACTGAGACTCGGGGTGAGAGATGGCCCCTTGGCGCAGGACAATCCTGTGGGGAGGGATCACCCACAGGTCGGACACCGAAAGCTCCACTAGGTCCGGAAACCAGTGGCAAAGGATAACGGGAGATGAAATGGGGAAGCTGGGCATTGGCGTCAATGGTGAAAAGAGCTACCACCGGATCTCCGAAATGGAGAGCCAGCTCTCGAAACAGACGAGGATGCAGCAGCCACTCCGCCTGGTCGATCACCTCTCTGCTCAGCCAATCTGCCTGGGCATTTGCCACACCAGAGATGTGGTCCGCTCGAATCGACGACAGGTTCCGCTCCGCCCAGCTGAAAAGCCTCTCCGACTCAAACATTAGGGCTCGTGACCGAGTACCGCCTTCCCGATTCACGTGCGCGTTGGCCGACGTGTTGTCCGTGAGGACCAAGACATGGTGCCCCTGAATCTCTGCCCGGAAGTGAAGAAGGGCTAGCCTGATTGCCAGCAGTTCGAGGAGGTTGATGCTCAAGGCACTCTCGACCTGAGTCCAGAGTCCCTGAGCCACCCGATTGGTCAAGTGTGCTCCCCAACCATGAAGACTGGCGTCAGTGGTCAACACCACCCGGTCCAGGCCCAGAAAGTGACATCCCCTCCGAATGGCCGCCGACTTCCACCAACGTAGGGACAGCCTGACCCGAGGGGGCAAGGGAATTCTCCTCGATGAGTTGGCCTACCCCTTCCATTGAAACGGGAGGAGAAGCCATTGCAGCGGACATGAATGACGGCAGGCCCAAGGGATGATCTGGTAACAGGAGACAAACTTCCCCAAAAGCCTTGACAGGGTCAACAGCGGTACCGACCTTCGGGAAAGCACCTGGTCCAGCAACAGTGAAAGGTCCCGCACTCTGTCCGGAGACAAAAATACCTGCCCTTTTGCCGAGTCTATTATGGCGCCCAGGTGTAGGATCGACATGGACGGAACGAGGTGACTCTTTTCCAAGTTTATCGTGAACCCATGCGCCTGGAACGCCCTCAAGACTAGGTCCATGTCCCGAAAAGCTTTGTCCCGAGAGGACGACAGCACCAGCACATCATCCAGGTAACACAGAGTCCTCACTGGAACCGAGCTGAGCGAAGCTGACACCACCGCAACCAACTTGGTGAACGCCCACGGAGCGGAGGAAAATCCGAATGGCATTGCACAATACTGGTAATGCCTGCCCGCAAACTCGAAGCGTAGAAATTGCCGATGTGAGGGGTGGACGGGGACGTGCAGATACACCTCTCGGAGATCCACGGACTGTAGAAGATCCCCCTGACGCACCGAAGCAAGTATCAAACGCAGAGAGTGCATCTTGAAGTGTCGATAACGCACCGCCAGATTCAACTGCTTCAAGTTGAGGATTCCCCGGACTCCACCCGAACTTTTGGGAACCAGGAAGAGAACCAAATAAAATCCGGTCCCCCACTGATCCCGAGGCACCAGTTCTATTGCCTCTATCTCCAAGAGGTGAGAGATTTCCGCCAGCATCAGTTGGCGATGCTTGCTCGTTAGCGGAACGGGACACCTGATGAAGCGCCTGGGAGGACGATCCACGAACTCGATCGATAAACCCTCCGCCACAGTGCGACGCACCCATAGGTCCTGGGTCAACGACTCCCACTGAACACGGAAGGTCTGAAGACGACTGCCGACCGGACCCGCCGGCGGTGAGTCATTTGCCCCGTCTGAACAGTTTGGAGCTGGCCCCTCTAAATGGACGAGTCGAGGTAGACTGTCTTCTGCCTCTCTCTCGGAAACCACACCTCTCGGAAAAGCAGTCAGCTGCTTGGAACGACTGACAATAGCCGGGGGACCCGCCAGTCCCGGAATACTGGTGAAAGGGCTGGCGAAAGGACTAGGGCATAAAATGCCTGTCCCGCTTGCGGGAAGATGACGGAAGGACTTTCCACTTATCCTTGTCCTCCACAAGGACCGGATCCAGAGCAGCCCCAAAAAGAGCCGCCGCCTTATACGGAGCCGCTGCCAGCTTCCACTTTGTCTTAACATCTGCCTTCCAGGGTCTCAACCAAAACAAACGACGAGCAGTCACATATGCCGCGAGGGCCCTCGAAGCGAACTTAACCAAGCTCAGCGAAGCATCCGCCGAATACTCCGTGGCTGCGATGATCTTGTTAATATCATGCTGCAAGCAGGTCTCCTCTGGAGGGAGGCGTTCCTGCAGCTGCCTCAGCCAGATCAGCGAGGCGCTGTTGAAGAACGACGTCGCCGTAGCCGAACGGACAGCCCAAGCTACTGCCTGATGCACCTTGTGGAAGGCCATTCTCGGCCTGTCGTCCCGCCCGAGCTTGCTGTGAAAAACGACTCCACACTTTGAGAAGGAGTAGCCAGAACTCTTTACTGGAACACAGCAAAAGCAGCAAGGCAAAGTAACGAACAAGCCGGAAAAATTAATAAAGTCAGCGCTACAGGAGGCAGCCAGGTGGTGCTATATATATGAACTTGGCATAAAGCAAACCTAACATCCGGCAAATAAAAGAACCTCGGGACATTCCCCTCCCTCCACAGCTGTTTGGCAGTATCGCGCCTCTGTTCACGTCACAGAAGCGCGTTTAGGAAAACGTTAACAGCCACACCTCCCTGCCGTTGTCTCCGCTGCTACTGGCTTTGTTTGTAGCTGCCTCCTGCTGTGAAGTGCCGCTGTGAGTGTCGCTGTAACTCTGTAAGTCCGACAGCTCCGGCTGCGTTCTGCCTTTTCTAATCTCCGTCCCCCCCCCCCATAAGTGATGGCGAGCCTGTTCACGGCTCGACAGCCATCTTAGTGCGCCTCTCCTCCGACTTCAAGCCCTCCAGGGGGTCCCCCGAGATCAGCGACTGCGAAATCAGCCCAACCACTGGGGCATCCACCGCAGGCAACTCCAGCAGAGCATCCAATTCGGGAGCCGAACAAAACAACTTCTTGTCCAAATTAGTGGGCACAGTTGACGAGCCCGGTTGTCCCCATGGTGCTTGCAGAACGTCAGTGAAAAGTTGAGGGCACGGTACAAACTCCTTCTCAGCCTTGGCCTGTTTGAACAAGGCATCATGAGGGCCCACCTCAGACTGGGAAGGTGTTCTGTCCCCGTCCTCCACCCACACACAAACCCACACAGACAGACGAGGGTTAAAGGAGTAGCACACACACGGAAGGTTCGTTATCACGGCTTGGCAGCCCTTTGTAAACCGGTTGCCAAGGTCTTTACTAAACAAGGGGGGGGGGAAATACCTCCACCAGATAACAACACATGTACACCCCAGTTAAGGAAAATATAAGTCAAAAGTCCAAATCTTTCCGGCCGGCTGATGCTTAGCTCCAAGGACTAGCCAGGGTAAAACTTTGTCCGTCACAGAATTCCAACTGCTTCCCCACTCCTTAAATAACCTGTGAGGTGTGGCCTGTGACTCAGCTAATCCCTGGCATGCTTCCTCATTTGTTGAGCTCTCTTATCACGCCGGCGCTGGCGTGGGTCCAGCCACCTCTGGCCTTCCTCATTATCCTCCGACTGATCGGAGACACCTGGCTCCTGACTCATCTCCTCTCCTTTGGCCGGCAGCTGATGAATTACCAGGGAGGAGGGGCCGGGGGAGGGAGGCCTGGCTAACTTCTCTCCCTCCTGTTCGGAGCCTTCTTCCACCAATGCGATGGCCTCAGGGGTCGGAGCCACAACAGAAGGTGGAGGCTGAGCCCCCACTGAACGGAGATTAGTAGTCAGGCGTGCCTTGTGCAGCAACGATTTAAACAGGGCCGGGCAAAACAAGCCCGTAAAAGCAGGCGAATCAGGCAGTAGGCCCTCGTCCTCCGAAAACTTGTCCTCAGGATAATCCTCCTCACAGTCAGACTCCTCCGAAGACTCAGTCTCATGGTGCACCGGCGCACGGAATCTGCGTGTAACTGGAGCCACTGGAGCTTCCAGGGAAGCCGCCTGAGCAGGAGCCTGAGCCGCTGTCTGCGCACTCACTGCCATGATAGAAGCCAAGGCGGTAGACAACACCGTCTGGAGGTCAAATTGTGGTCCTGCGTCAGGCTGTGCAACCGTTCTCAGACCCGCAGCTGTGGGCGTGAACGTGGCAGAGGGAATCTGCCGGCGTGGATGATGACCAGCGTCCAACCCCGCCCAGGAGACATCCGGCAGGGACTGAGATATGCCTCTAGAGAGAAGTAGAGGAGCAGATGGAACCGTCCCTGACAAGACCTGTCCTGGAACGGTATGATCAACCGGAGAAACTCTCTCAATCTGGGTAGCCGGAGTGGCTGCTGCTAATTTAGCCTTCTCCCATTGTCTCTCCAAAGCCTTGTGCCTCCGAAGTGTGTCCTTCTCAGCTGAGGAGGACGCCTTAGTATGGTGGGACTTACGACTCCTTTTGCCAGAATGTTTCTTGGTAGACTTTGTAGACCTCACCGGGCTGGCCTCCTGTTCCAAATCTGAGGAGAATGAGGAGTCTGCCATTCTCTCAAGGCACAAAGTCACAGCCAACAGTAACAGGGCTCGTGGGTTGTTTTTTTTGGGCAAATAATTTATTAATTTATGCAAATTTATTAATTTATGCAAATTTGGTAAATTATGCAAATATTCAAATATGCAATGGCACCCCCCCCCAAAAGCAGCCAGAGCCTGAAGCAGGCACCATACTGAAATGACCCCAGGAAATAGGGGAGCAGTTTCCCGCCTCAAGGAAATTCCCACAGCCGTTGAGGAAAACCACGGCACCAGGGAGAGGTGGGTGGGGAGGGCTGGGCAACACGAGCCCGCACAACCTCAACTAAACCCCCACAGACACGGCTAGCTGGGCACCGTGTCACGAGGGAGAGAGAGAAAGAGGAGGCAAGCCCAAACTCCCCTTGCCAAGCAGGAGAGGGGCGAACAAGACAAAAGCTCCTGGGAACGCCGCCCAAAGGAGCCGCCCAGTAAAGAAGCAAAATGGCGGGC
Organism: Ptyas mucosa; assembly: GCA_012654045.1. NCBI lineage: Eukaryota > Metazoa > Chordata > Lepidosauria > Squamata > Colubridae > Ptyas > Ptyas mucosa. The sequence goes on along the minus strand of WNWU01000001.1, from coordinate 10,837,828 downwards.
GCCCACGATCCAGCCAAAATGGCGCCCGCAGTGCCTCCTTGAAACAGGGCTGCAAGCCCAGCAGCCACACAGTCTGTCCGTGAGCGGGCGGTTCCTGCTTGCCCACGCCCGCTCCTCTGCCTCTCCGACGTAAAGGGAGAACGGTGCCGCCCGCAGAGCCCTGCTGGGACAGTCGCTGCGCTAACTCCCTACCACCTGGGATTCACCTTGGCCTACCAGCCCCCCAGGGAAACGGCGCCACCCGCAGAGCCCTAACGGGACAGCCGCCACGCCTGCCTCCGCTCCCCTCGCAGATTGCAAAGAACGAGGGAGTGATCCGAAAGAGAAGGTGACCGCCGCCAACCTTCTCCTTAGCTCTAAGGGACCGGATCCGCCCCAAAGGGTCGGAATCCGGTGGCTGGAGGCGCTTGCAGCGCCGAAGGTCTGCACGACCCAGGCAACCCAGATACACAGCAGGCAGCACCAGCTGGCAGGCAAGAAAAGAAGGCAAAGCCCCGAAGCTCTACTGAAAAATAAACTATTCAAAAATAAAATAAAGAAACCTAACGCCACCAAAACGGTCCAGAGCACGTAGCAAAAAAATTCTCACCTCAGTCTGTCAGCAACTGAGAGAAAGACTGGGGAATAAGGGGAGGCGTGGCTAGAGCACGGAGAGGGGAGCTAATCGATTTTAAGTTCTCTCAGTTGCTGTCAGAGATGAGGATTACACCCACAGATGGAGTGGAGCCGCAGCGCTCTGGAAAATCTCATGATACATGGCCCCATTCATTCTTTCCTATACATGGATCAGTTGTCCTGATCTCTTTGCAGAGAAACAGCCCCAGACACCCCCATGCTTCACAGTAGGTATGGTGTTCTTTGGATGCAACTCAGCATTCTCTCTCCTCCAAACACGACGAGTTGTGTTTCTACCAAACAGTTCTATTTTGGTTTCATCTGACCATATGACATTCTCCCAATCCTTTTCTGGATCATCCAAATGCTCTCTAGCAAACTTCAGACAGGCCCGGACATGTACTGGCTTAAGCAGGGGGACACTTCTGGCACTGCAGGATCTGAGTCCCTGGCGGTGTAGTGTGTTACTGATGGTAGCATTTGTTACGTTGGTCCCAGCTCTCTGCAGGTCATTCACTAGGTCCCCCCGTGTGGTTCTGGGATTTTTGCTCACTGTTCTTGTGATCATTTTGACCCCACGGGGTGAGATCTTGCGTGGAGCCCCAGATCGAGGGAGATAATCAGTGGTCTTGTATGTCTTCCATTTTCTAATTATTGCTCCCATAGTTGATTTCTTCACACCAAGCTGCTTGCCTATTGCAGATTCAGTCTTCCCAGCCTGGTGCAGGTCTACAATTTTGTTTCTGGTGTCCTTCGACAGCTCTTTGGTCTTCACCATAGTGGAGTTTGGAGTGTGACTGTTTGAGGTTGTGGACAGATGTCTTTTATACTGATAAAAGTTCAAACAGGTGCCATTAATACAGGTAATGAGTGGAGGACAGAGGAGCCTCTTAAAGAAGAAGTTACAGATCTGTGAGAGCCAGAAATCTTGCTTGTTTGTAGGTGACCAAATACTTATTTTCCACCATAATTTGCAAATAAATTCTTTCCAAATCAGACAATGTGATTGTCTGGATTTGTTTTCTCATTTTGTCTCTCATAGTTGAGGTCTACCTATGATGACAATTACAGGCCTCTCTCATCTTTTTAAGTGGGAGAACTTGCACAATTGGTGGCTGACTAAATACTTTTTTGCCCCACTGTATAAATTATGTTCTGTATACCATCCACAATACATTTCATGGCATTTGCATAATATTGCAAATATCATGGCATGGCACCTGGGACATCACTTCAACAAGGCATCCATGATGCTGGCTGTTGATGGGGAAAGGGGAACAACGGTATCTCCCATAAATGCCAGCTACTTTCATTGACAGGAAGATTCAACTCTTTTTCATCCTAAATAACTTCCTCTTTACATGCTATTTGTTTCAAAATAACTTCCCTTTTAGTTATATTCTAATAAGTCAATTTTCTGAAAAGGTTATTATTATTACTATTACGAATGAAAAACAATCCTCAGTCTCTAATGCTATGAGTAATTGTTGGTATCGGAAATGCTGGAAACATAACTGGAAAGAGACTCATGCCTTAATAGTGATGTCATGATAATTGTCTCATCGCTTAGATATTGTCCTGAATAACATTCAAATGGCAATTGCTCAGAGAAGAAGTTGATTTAATGCAGAAATGCTTTCATAAATTAGGAAGAATGGCTTCCCATCTAAATATTTAAATATGGAACTTCTTAACTGCAGAACAAGACTGCCTGATCTGTTTTGGGCCAGAATATTGTTGCTAAAAGTTGACACCAACTTGATGGCAAATAATTAATCCATCAAGAGGGTAACCTCCTAAAAAAATAATAATAATTAGAGCAGTACCTCTCCAGAGTTTCAAATGGAAGCATTCTATCTGGAGATGTCAAGAACTGAACCCATTGCCACACACTCTTCTATAGCAGCATTAAGAAAAAAAAATACATTCTTTTTGGCATTTCGTTCCTACCAAATTCTTACCTGTCTCTGATGGTCCAGGTCAGCTTTGTTTCCAACTAGAATCATAGGGAACTCATCACGATCTTTTACTCTAAGAATTTGTCTTTGAAATTTATAAATTTCTTCAAAACTGGGAAATAAGGGAAGAAAAACTGTTAGGAACTATCCAAGCTAGCAGTTCTGTCATCTCACAATCCTTAACAGAATAACAGAGTTGGAAGGGGCCTTGGAGGTCTGCTAGGAAATTTCTCCTTAGTTCTAGGTTGCTTCTCTCCTTGATTATTTCCATCCATTGCTTCTTGTCCTGCCCTGAAACTCTCTTTTTGTGGGATGGTAAAGCTATGCTCAAGAAAACTAAAGCCACCATTTTCTTGTTTGAGCTGAGTTAGTCAGACATTTCTATGGATCTTTGCAGAAAAATTAATTCACTGTGTTGAAAACCAGGGCCAAATACTCCTAAGTAATCCATGTTGGTTTATTCTAGCCACAGTAGATATGATAGATCTCATACAGACTTCCATTACCTTCCTCTATCTGTGACTGAAAAGACAAGCAAAAAGCCTTCTCCAGTCCTCATATACTGTTCCCGCATAGCTCCAAATTCTTCTTGGCCTGCTGTATCTAGAACTATAAAAAAAAAAGACTCATTAGTTTTACTTCCTAAAAAACTTTCTTTACAACCTCCTTGCATTAACTATAGTTTAAATTTTTTTTTTAAATTAAGGTCATATTCTCTTAAACTAAACATGTCCCCTCCTATGCCTTTCTGTTACACACTCCAATGCTTCTTTTAAACTTTGTCTCCAGATTAACTGCAATATTGAAAGTCAACAAAGAGGAAACTTCAAACAGTCAAATGTTGGGAGGTACAATAGGGGATATTTCCCTGACATGCCACACATACTTCATTTAATCTTTAAAAATTAACTCTAACATGACTTTGTGGGAAAGCAAACATGTTTTCTCCATCCTATATTACTGTTCTCTAATAATTCTGCACATGAGTAGTAGGAGGTTACATGGATTTAATTTCTGCATGTGAAGACTATAGAAATTCACTGTAGAGGAGAAATGGAGCTAATATGCTCCTCCTTCCATGTACGTAAAGACTCTACATGCTTACAGAAACTCAAGAGAGGAACAATTAAAAAAATGAATACAAATAATGAAAATGGAACCGGTCCTTAAATAAACATTCCACACCCAATACAAATTTTCTATAGAGGGACAAAATTAATAAGAAACTTACTATCTAATCTTGCTGCTCTTTCGTCTATTACACATTGTTTTGTGTAGGAGTCTTCAATTGTGGGATCATAATCTGTAACGAAGTACGACTGCAGAAAAAAAAGAAGAAAAAAGAAGCACATTAAACCCCAAAGTCATTGTGAAACCATCAACCAATCCATCAGCATGACTCCAATCCTGAAGGAGAAAGGAAAATCATTGTAATATGTTCCCAATCCACTGAGCTGATCCAAAAGAATATCATGTTCAAGGGTATCAAAAGCCATTGAGAAGTCTCAAGGATGCATTTACCACTGCCTGGATCCTTCACATGAGCCAACCCTGGAAGCTAACATATCATGGATTTAACAGGTAGCTTCCCCAACAGTCCAAAGACTTTTTCTTCATCAAGTCTAAAAGGGAAGGTCTACAGAGAAGTCCTGTCCAGTGTCCACCTGAATGCCATTAGAGACCTTTATGAGATTGAGATTCCCAATTGTGCACAGAGTGCCTTGTGGGGTAGAGGGGCAGCATCTTTTTATAGAGATTGGGGGAGGGGTATATAGGCATGGCTGCCATAATGCCCAAAAAGAATACACTTTCTATCCAAGCCATAGGCTACCTCAGAAGTGTATTTCATTGAAGGTAATATAGTTATACAGATAATACATTGCAAACAGGGTAACTGGATTCTGCTATGAATCGTTATAAACTATAATCCAATCTCTCTTTTAACAAACTGCAGTTTAATTCTGCAGCCAGTGTTGTGGGGTGGAAGTGTTTCCATTTTTAATAAATTAGAATAAATGAATACAATGCCACACATCTGCTATACTGTTATAGCAGTTGAATGTAAAATACATAGATATTATTTTTCTTTTTACATGACTGACTACATGACTTAAAAAGCAGATGGGCAGACATGCTATACCCTCAGGAGTGCAAGGGCTAGATTAGGATCTAGGCAGGGGTGGGTTCTAAATTTTTTTACTACCGGTTCTGTGGGCGTGGCTTATTTTGTGGGTGTGGCTTGATGGTCATGTGACAATTATTTAGGATTTAGCAGAGGTACTGGTCTACGAGGCTTTTAACTGCTTGCAGAGCTGTACCGATCTACCCATTTATTTTTTGCAGGCACTGGTCTACCCATTTATTTTTGCAGGCACTGATTTACTCATGTATTTTTGCAGGCACTGGTCTACCCATTTATTTTTGCAG
>WNWU01000001.1:10815865-10832818 GCA_012654045.1 Ptyas mucosa | reverse complement strand
ATTTATTTTTGCAGGCACTGATCTACTCATGTATTTTTGCAGGCACTAGTCTACTCATTTGTTTTCTTTTAACACTGATCAGCTGTAGGGCGGCCCTTTGAAGCCCCGCGGCAAGAGTTTAAACAGTTTTTTTCCCTCTAGCCATCAGCTGGGACTCAGGAGGCAGCAATAGATTGGGGGTGGGGCCAAATAAAAGGTAAGAATAACGCGGGGGTGGGGGGGCACAGGGGGCGCGGGGGGGCAGAACTGGTTCGATGACATCATATCGTCACTGCTACCGGCTCGGGAGAACCGGGCCGAACCGGGAGGAACCCACCACTGGATCTAGGGTGAGAGTAGGCTGCTGCATTTCTAAAAGTAAAACAAGATTTGGACAGAAAATGGGTTAGCTTTAATTTTCATTCATTCGTTAAATATAATTAAGTTTTATGAAATATGGTTGTGCTTCTTCAAAACGCACTGTTAACTTCCCTATTCTTTCTCATTAAAAATTACAATTTGGTGGCAACTTTTCAAGGCTCTGGGACTACGCTCCATACTTCTGGATGCTTTTATTAGTCACTGAGGCCTCACATCATGTGTTCCTGCTAGATTTAGTAATACTTAAAGAGTTTCTTAGTCCCTTTTTGTTAGTTGAAATAATAAAAGTATATGCAATTAAGCTGTTTATACTTTATTATTTACTAATACTCCATAAAATGCAAACATTTCCACACAAAGTTTTGAACTCAGAATCAACCCCAGATTCAATATGCTTAGACTTTTTTCCCCAGCTGTTTTAATTCAAAAGTTAAAATATTTATCAAATAAAAGCCAATATGATGACCGCCTACAATTTTCTATTCCACATTTTCAAAGACCCTACCGCAAGGTATTCCAAGAGAAAAACTTCAAAAGACAACCTGTTTCCTGCCTCAGACTCTTAACCTAGGTTTTAAAAAAGCAATCTGCAGCATGTTGCTTAGCAACAGCTTCCAAAATTCTAGAGGGAACACCATTCCTTTCTGCCACCCATACGTACACTGAACAAGAAAAGATGGCCCCAAAACATGCATTGGTATAGCACAACAAGTTGTTTTTATTTTTGGATGAAGGTGCGAAAGTCATTTAGAGGCCAGCAAGACAAATGCATCTGTGAACTTCCCTCTGATGCACGCTCAGGGGATTTTCAACAAAAGCAAGTTTTGAATCATTTGAGGTAATAGCTGTACATATTTAAGAGGTGTATGCTACTCAATAGCCACAATGCAGAGACCCATGGAAACAACTGCTATGAAAATATGATCAGCTATCTTTTGAAACACTTGGAAAAATTAAATACTTCCCATCTCCAGCACAGAACACTACTTCTTCTTAACTAACTATTTCCACTACTCTGGAAGTATAATAAAGATCCTGAAAAAGTGATGCAACAACTGGCCACCTAGAAACAAGCATTCCTGGTAAAAGTGAAAACAAAATGAACAAAAGTTGTATTTACAGCAATTTTAGTAAAGAAAATGTCCTCTCATATCAGGAACAGTCCTAGTGTATGACTCCATAAATAACAAATAAGTTCTAATGAGTCATTAAAATAAAATGATTTGACTAAACCCAGGAGAACAGATGTTGAATTAATCAGAGAATTAATTTAGAATTTGAGTTATTACTCAGGGACTTTCCTAACCCTGGCTAGTTGCCAAATAGCTCTTCACTCACCCACCCACCAAGTCATGTTCCAAAAAAGTATGTATTTTGATAATATCTCAGGGCATTATTCTATATTTACTCTCCAAACTAAGCCCAGAAGAGAACAAAATACTTTTGTTACTGTTCTTGATAATGTAACTGTTTTCCTCAACTCTCTCAATCTTATGCTTATGGGTTTTTTTCCTATGCTGTGGCCTACCTGATCCTGCTAAATTTTAGTTTGCGCTTGTTTCTTTAATTGTAGCAAAAATTATTCTTGTTGACTTTTCTCCTTCTAGCCTGTAGTAGGAAAAAACTATTGGGTACAAGATGGATTTTTTTTTCTTGTTTCATTTTATTTCTTGGTCTCATTATAAAACAATTTGAAATGTTTCTATGGATTGGCTGTGCTAGTTGTTTCTGCATGAATTTGTGTGCATTTGTCCCACAAACATCCTTCCATAGGTACTATAGTCAGCTGACACATTTCAAAAAGGAACCATTACCTATATATATATTTTTCTATGCAGCATCCTTCCAGTAGAATGGCCAGTGGGCTCAAAATAAGTTTATATTTAATGTTTTCTATTAGATAACTTCTTGATCAGTGCCTTGTTTTTAAACTTTAGCTTGAAAGTAGGTTTAGGCACATTTTCAACTCAAAAGAGAAAAGGTCCTTTGGAGCATGTGTTGGCAACTCCTGAATTCAAGCATGTCTCTTCTGGGATTGGGAGCAACTGCAGGAGTACCCACACACAGTCGCAAAAAGATACACAGCTGCTTTAAAGAGATGTTGACACCTGCCACATGACTATTCTACACCTATTAAAGAACCTCTTTTCCCTTAAATCTGACTGTTGCAGAACCTTGGATTTCAATACAGGCTATTTTCTGTTCATTTTTGTACATTTACCCTGTTTTGCCTAAAACAAGACATCCCCTGATAATAAGCCCAATCGGGCTTTTGAGTGCATGCACTAAAAATAAGCCTTCCCCGAAAATATTTAACCACATGCGGAACTGGTCCCCGCCTTTTCCTCTGGTTAGGGTTAGGGAGACAGATCTGGAAATCAGGTAAGACGGCAAGAGGAGCCCCATCTTGCTACATGCTCCCCAAAGTAATAAGACATCTTCAAAAATAAGGCCAAGTGCTTATTTTGGGGTTCAAAAAATGTAAGACAGGGTCTCATTTTGGGGGAAACATGGTAGTAATTTTGGATAGTCAATGGCACAATCAAAGTATAAAAGAAAAGACCGTAAACTTCCCACAAGCACTGGTGAGAATCAGCCACAGTCATTGCTTTACAATAGTTGTTCCTTTCTTTAATCATTCTGAAAAAGAAAGTTGGGTTTTTTTAGTTTCTAAATAAGTCAGCTAGGTAATTCTTATAAACCGAAAGAATTTTCTTTGGCATCTTTGAGGACATTTATTCTTCAATGTAACCAAAACAAGTCTATATAAATCAAGCAGTAGGAAATCTTTGCAGCAGGTCAAAAGTAATATTTCTTTTATTTTTTGTGTTTGGGGATTCTCTCTCTCTCTTTAAAGTGTGTTTTCAGTATCAGTTATCTTTGGTACCCAGATGAAAACATTTCCAGATGGACTAGTCAGTTTTGTCTGTTGTGAAAATAATGGAGAAATAAGAATGATTGATTGATTGATTGATTTAGTCAAATTTATTTGCTGCCCATCTAGCAATTCAGGCAACTCTGAGCAACATACATAAAAATAAAACAATATGTAATAAGTTATAAATATAAAATGGGTTAAAATTACAAAACTTAAACTAAAGGGTTTGGAGGGGAGAAATGAGATACCTTCTTTGGTGGGGTACCTCCATCCTCCAACCAGTAACTTCTCCTTCAAGATCCTATGCCAGCTGGCATAGCCAGATTTAAAGGGCTTTTCTGAAGGCTAAAAGAGAGGGGGAAGATCTTACCTTGTGTGGCAAGATTTTCCAAACAGCAGGAGCCACGACAGAGAAGGCTCTTTTCTTGTATCCCACCAGCCGAAATTTCTCGGCTGGTGAGATTCACAGTAAGCCCCTTCTGCCTTAATGAATCGGTCAGGCCAATCCCATTGGGGAAAGACAGTTCTGCAGATATTTCAATTATACCTCTAATTTAACAAAGAAGGACTATTATCATGTTTAAATCACAATACTTTTATACTGTAATTATTTTTTACACTAATATTACATCTAATATTACAGCATACCTCATTGTGCATTACATGCTAATATTAAAGATCTGGCTATCATTCGATTCTGCATCATATTCATACAAAAAGAAGTGGGGTGATATGACTGTCATGTTTTGGTTTTTTTAAAATTTTGGATTTATATACCGCCCTACTCCCGAAGGACTCAGGGCGGTGAACAGCCAAAAGATAAAACACACATAATACAAAATTTAAAAACAATGTAAAAACACATTAAATAATTTGGTCCATTAAAACACCCCTATTATTTTAAAACAAATTAAAAATTAAAAGGAAGTTAGGCCAGGCCAGCCTGTTGAAATAAAAAGGTCTTGAGGGCACGGCGGAAAGTGCGTAAATCCGGGATCCTCCGTATGTCCGAGGGGAGTTCGTTCCAAATGGCAGTTGCCCCCACAGAGAAGGCTCTCCCCCTGGGGGCCGCCAGTCGACACTGTTTGACCGATGGCACCCTGAGGAGCCCTTCTCTATGGGAGCGTACTGGCTGGTGAGAGGCTACTGGTGGCAGAAGGCGGTCTCGTAATTACCCAGGTCCTAAGCCATGGAGCGCTCTAAAGGTAGTAACCAAGACCTTGAAGTGCACCCGGAAAACCACTGGGAGCCAGTGCAGCTCGCGCAGGAGAGGTGTTACATGGGAGCGCCATGTCGCTCCCATAACCACCCGCGCGGCCACATTCTGGACCAGTTGGAGCCTCCGGGTGCTCCTCAAGGGGAGCCCCATGTAGAGAGCATTACAGTAGTCCAGGCGGGAAGTGACGAGGGCATGAGTGACCATGCGTAAGGAGTCCTGATCCAGAAAGGGATGCAACTAGTGAATCAGGCGAACTTGATAGAACATCCTCCCGGCCACAGCCGTCAAATGCTCTTCTAAAGACAGCCGTGAATCCAGGAGGACACCCAAGTTGCGAGCCCTCTCTGTGGGGGCCAACAACTCGCCCCCAATAGCCAGTGATGGCACCAACTGACTATATTGGGACGCTAGAAACCACAGCCTCTCGGTCTTGGATGGGTTGAGCCTGAGTCTGTTTCTCCCCATCCAGATCCGCACAGCCTCCAGGCATCGGGACATCACTTCAAGGGCATCATTGGGGTGGTCCGGGGTGGAGATGTACAGCTGAGTGTCATCAGCGTACTGATGGTACTTCAGCCCGAAACCACGGATGATCTCACCCAGTGGCTTCACATAAATGTTGAACAGAAGGGGCGAGAGGACTGACCCCTGTGGCACCCCAGATACAAGGCACCTCAGGGTCAACTTCTGCCCCCCTGCCAACACAGACTGCGACCAGTCAGAAAGGAGAACCACTGCAACATAGTGCCCCCCACCCCCAACTCTTCCAATGGGTGAAACATGATACTGAGAGGTCTAATAGGACCTGGACAGAGGAACAACCCCTGTCCCAAGCCCTCCAGAGATCATCAACCAACGCGACCAATGCCGTTTCCGTGCTGTACCCAGGCCTGAAGCCCGACTGGAACGGATCTAGATATGTTGAACCTACTAAAGTTTCTAAAAACTTTTCAAAGGACTATTAGACTTGTGTTTCTCTAGAAGAGGAAGTATCTGAGTAGCAGACCAAGTGCTTATGGGTTATTGTTGCCAATGGAACATCTTGGATTCATAGGTTCTACTGAACCACATGCCAGAACTTCAAAAGGATTATAGTTGCAGCCTCAAACAAGCTGAATGCCTAATCTTAATTCAGCCTAATTAAATTATTATATTGCCTACAAAAACTCTCAATTTATTAAAAGTGCATCTCCCTGAAACCCCAAGTCCAAGGTGGATCAAGCTAATATGGAACAGATTTTAGCACTGGTGGACCAAATAGGTTGAAATCCATTCTTGGTGTGTTCAGAGGGCGGTCCATCAAATTGTCTCTCCAAAATTGACAGTACTGAAGTTTTATAACCAAAAAAGTAGGGAAAATTGCTTATATAAAATACTTTAGTGAAAAGGACAGGATAGGAAACTACTGGCTTCATGTACTGATAGGACAGTTCTCAATCAGAGTGGCTTTTCTAATCTGACCATTATTGGTGACAGGCTATGGAAAAAGTTGAGAAACACTAAAAGAAAACGGATGTTGGCTTACCTGAACGTCTCTTCTCAGTGCGCTGCAGGAGAATCCAAGTGCGGGTTATTGCTCATCTATTTGCCAGACACTGAGTGTAATTTATTTATTTATTTTGTTGACCATGCCTTCTCTGCTCGTCTGAGCTACAGTTTTTCCACAAAGGTGTAGTCATCCAGTGTGTCCAATATAAAGCAGAAAGAAACTACCCTGGGTCCCAGATCAGGAAGCCGAGACGGCGGGTTGGATTCTCCTGCAGCGCACTGAGAAGAGACGTTCAGGTAAGCCTACGTCCATTCTCCAGTGTGCTGCTTGGAGAATCCAAGCGTGGGACATACCCAAGCTTAAGGTTTATGGGTGGGAGGTTGACTGATCCCTGGCTCCTGGGGTGGAGTGTACTGTCTGCAGCACTCGCCGTCCAAAGGACGCCTCAGCCGAGGCATAACTGTCTAACTTGTAGTGACAGATAAATGGTGACAATGATGACCAAGTGGCTGCCCTGCAAATGTCACTGACTGAAGCTTGTGTAGCCCAAGCAGCCATTGTTGCTGCACTCCTAGTGGAGTGGGCTAAAATCCATCCTGGTAAAGGCTTGGCCTTAAGTTCATATGCCTTCACAGTACACACCTTCAACCAGCGGCCCACTGTGGAGGGGAGACTTTCCTGCCCATTGACGAAGGGTGGAACAAAACAAACAGAGCTTCCATTCTTCTGAAGGATGCTGTTCATTTAATGTATCTGCGGAGGCTCTCCTGACGTCCAAGGTGTGCCATCTTTCTTTCAAAGGGTGTTTGGGATCTGGGCAGAAATCAGGCAAAATGAGATCCTGGGCCCAATGAAACCAGGAGTTCACCTTGGGCAGAGAGGAGGGATCCATCCGCAGAACAACTCTGTTCAAATGGAAGATACAGAGATCCCCTCACACTGACAGGGCCGCTAATTGATATATCCTCCTGGCTGATGTTATTGCCACGAGGAAGGCGACCTTAAGGGTCAGGAACTGAGGCTGATGGTACTCAACGGTTCAAATGATGAAGACGTGAGTGCTTGAAGGACTAAGGAAAGGTCCCTCGTGGGGTACCCATGTACCACTGGGGGTTTCAGGATAGTAGCTCCCATTAGGAAACTGCGTACCCTCAGATGTTGAGTGAGAGTGAGAAGATGTCTATTGTCAAAGTTAGCACTGTAGACAAGGCTGCTACCTGTCGACATAGGGTGTTGGGAGCCAGCCCCTTGTCCAGTCCCCCTTGCAGGAAATCTAGGATCTCGAGTACTGATACCAAAGTTGGGTCGACGTGCCCCTTGGAACACCAAAGACAGAAGGACTGCCAGGTGGCGTTGTAAATCCAATTTGTCAATGCACACCTGGAAGCCCGTATGGTTTGTATCACCTTCCCTGAGAAATTGTCCTTCCTCAGGAGGATCCTCTCAAGTGCCAGACAGTCAACTGGAGCCACTGAGGCTCCAGATGGAGTACGACCCCCTGGCTGAGAGAGATCCTGTCCTGGGGAATCCTCCAGGGTCGAGACACAGAAAGGATTACCAGGTCCACGTAGCAGGGATAGCTTGGTCAATGAGGGGTGACAAGAAGGACCTCCGCTCCTTCAGCTAACACCTTCTGAATCACCCTAGGGATGAGGGGAAGGGGGGAAGGTGTAGAGCAGCCACTGAGGCCAGGGACAGCAGAGGGCATTGCTCCCTTCCGCCCCTGGACACGGAAATTGGGAAAAGAACCTCGGTAGTTGCATGTTCTTTGGATGAGCAAACTGGTCGAGTAGCGGGTGTCCAAACCTCTCTGACAACTCTTGAAAGAGAGTTAGATGCAGGCGCCATTCCAACTGGTCTATTTGCGTCCTGCTCAACCAATCCGCCTGCACATTGGTTGAGCCTGAGATATGTTCTGCTTTGAGGGAGAGCATGTGTCTCTCCGCCCAGCCCACCAACTTCTCTGTCTTATCCATGAGCAATTGGGAGTGAGTGCCCCCTTCGCGATTTATATGTGCTTTCGTGGCCACATTGTCTGTTAAGATTAACACATGTTGACCTGCCACGGTGGTCTGGAAGTGGCAGAGAGCCAGGTGGACTGCCCGCAGCTCCAGTAAGTTTATATTGTTTTTGAGATCCGCTGGAGACCATTTCCTTGGGCCACTTGGGAGAGAAGATGGGCGCCCCAGCCAAAGAGCCTTGCCTCTTGATGTTATCATTATGCATTGGGGCTCCTGGAACACACATCCCTTCCTTATTGTCGAAGTCCAACAGCGGAGGGATTGAAGGACCCTTGGCGGTATTCGCATCCTGGTCTTGGAGTTGCTGCGATCTGTTCTCTGATATGATAGCAAGAACCACTGTAGAGACCGGGCATGCAGCCGGGCCCAGGGTATGATTGAAATACACGAGATCATCTTCCCGAGTAACTGGGACAGGAGGATCAGTGGGACCGACCTTAGGAAAGCAATCTATGTCACTAAAGTCCTGATACTGTTTTGTCGATCCTGGGACAAGTAGACTTGGCCTTTGGTTGAGTCTATCACCGTTCCTAGGTAAAGGATGTGGGTGTTGGGTTGTAGGTGGCTCTTTTCCAGGTTTAGGGAAAAGCCGTGTTGTTGGAGTGTCCAGATTACTGTATTTAGATTGTTTGTAGCTTGTGACTGGGAGGACGACTGAATTAGCATTATACTCTTATAGGGATCAATCTGATAGTTGCAGCCACCGTTGCCAACAGTTTTGTGACAGTCCTGAGGGCCGATGACAGGCTGAACAGCATGGCCCGATACTGAAAATGGCGACCGGCATATGTGAAACACAGGAACCTTTGGTGGGAAGGATGGATGGGAACATGTAAGTAGGCCTCTTTGAGGTCCACAGATGTCAGCAGATCGCCCTCCCTTATGTATCCCAAGATGGACCTGAGGGTTTGCATTTTGAAGCATTTGTAGATAATGAAGTTGTTGAGTTGCTTTCGATCCAAGATCCCCTTCCAGCCCCCAGAGCTCTTCAGTACCAGAGAGAATTGAATAAAACCTGGTCCGTTGTTAACCTGTGGGCACCGGTTCGATGGTACTGATCTCCAACAGATGTTGGATCTCTATTTCCATCAATTTTCTTTTTGCTGGATTTCATGAAACCAGGCATAGGAGGAAGCAGTTGGGGGGGCTGAAGTGGAATTCCAATGTAAGGCCTAGTCTCACTGTCTGGAGGACCCAAGCATCAGTTGTGGATGATTCCCATTGACGTTGGAAGTGATGTAGACAGCCACCAATGGGAAAGGTGGTTGGGTAGTCACTTGCCTCGCCTGAAAGGGTGATTGCCGGTCCCTCAAAATGGCCTCTTTGCTGGAAGTTGATGTCTACCCCGATCCCGGAATGTAGACCTGTCTGCTGGTCAGTCAAATCCTTGGGAGTAGGACCGCTGGAAGTGGGACCTGCTGGGGCCAGCATCAGTCTGAAAAGGCTGCCTCTGTGAATAAGGGGAATACTTACGATCCGCCCTCCTATAAGTAGAAGGCAAACTTTGTGACTCCTCCTCCATCGGTTGAGGTAAAATAACTGATTTCTCAGAGCCAGAAAATACTGCTTCAGTGATAGAAGTCATCTGATGCTCTTTATTCTGGGCCTCCTGTTGAGCTTTAGCAAAATGTTTTTCTAAAGCCTTGTGGAGTCTCTTAGCATCCTTATCCCAGACAGAAGACCCCTTTGAAGGCAGAGGAGTAGGGGACTGCCTGCAGCACCCCTGATGGTTGCTTTGGAACTCTTAGAACCAGGATATTGTGCCCCTCGAGCTCTGGGGGGACTGTCCGCCTGCTCAATGTCTGAGGAAAGATCTGCCATTTTGTACCCCGTCCCAGTAATTTTTTACAGACCAGTCAATATCTTCAGTCCAGAAACTGGTCTGCGAGAGAGATTTGTAAATGTTGAGGATACTTGCAAACAAGGATCCAATATTGGAAGAGCAATCACACCCCTGCTCTGGAATGGCAAGCCTATGAGCCTGAGGTAGAAATTTTGGTGTGAAAGTGAATTAAGCCCTCCCAGTGCCGCCGTGGCTTGCCTGGAGTTAGGTCACTTTCTCACAGCTGAAATTAGGCACACCAACTTCCTTTGGCACCTCTGCAGCCCTTCGAGGTTGCAGAATGTTGCTAATGCAAAAACCTCGCTGTCAGCATTTGCACGATGTGTGCCTGTGACTGTGGCACAGGAGTGGAAACCCGACTCCCTCAGCACCGCTTCACTGCAGGGATCTCTGAGTGGGCACTCAGAGGTGCCCTATAAGGGACAGAACTCCGGGCGCTGCCCTTTGTTTTTCTGAGGCAGTGGTAGTCGGCCTGGATCCCCAGGAATGATGAACACACCGCCAGCAGCGGAGGAGCCAGGAGCCAGCCAAAAGGCTGCCCTGATGCAAACTCCTCTATTTATTTAAATTCAAGTCTTCAGCTCCCTATGTTGGAAATTCAAAGCTGGAACGAACTCAAACTCTAATCTAACTGCCAGAGCAATGTTACACACGTCTCTTTAGCTAGACTGAGTGGAAAAAACTGAAGCTCAGCCGAGCAGAGGAGGTGTGGACAGCAAAAAAAGAAAAAAATCTACATTCAGTCTCTGGCAAATAGATGAGAGATAACCCGCACTTGGATTCTCCAAGCAGTGCACTGGAGAAATGCTGTTTCATAGTTTGCTCGGTTTCACTATTGGGGCATGACATTTCAAGCAGTGAACAAAGTTTTTAAATAAGCATAGCCTGACATTACTTGTTGTACATTTTCATTGAAGAAAATGGATGTCAATCATTCCCTTGTATTGTAACGCAAGTAGTTATAACCTTTATAACAACTCAAACTATTTGAGTTTTTCCCAGTCTAAACAATGACAGGGTAAAATTTCATTTTTCTAAACTTCATTTCTGATCTAGATTCCAAGTCAGACCAATGCAAGCCTTGTTAGGTTCTTTACAATGTTTCAAATTCACAATGAAAACAGAATGGATAATTTCTACAGACCTGTTTTTCACCCATATTTAATTCTTTTCTACTATTTAAAGAGAAGGCAATTTTGGTCCTCTCCATATATCCAAAAAAATCAGAAGGAAGAGGAGCATTTTTTCCAACAAACACATTTTATTGAGACACATACACATTTGTTCATTTCATCAGATGTTGCAACTCATGAAATATTGTACTTTCTTAATAAAATGCATGTTAAAAAATGGTGCTACCAGATTCCTCCTGATTTTTTGCTACCACAGAGCAGTATGACTCTTTTATGATATCCATGTATCCAAGTACATTTATTCAAATTGAGAACAGACTTAAAACTTAACAAATGGGGCTGTAACGAATTATTTTAAACCTATACAATTTTCATCTATAAATGGATTTGAACCTGAACTTAGCCCTCTTTTTAAGTTACAGATTTATTTGAAGCCCATATCTCTCATTTCATCTTGAGAGATTCCCAGAACAGAATAACAAAAATCAGACATCCCTTGCTCCTCAAGGTTACAATCCAAGTGCATGACCTCAAAGAAAAACAAATGAACTTGTCTACTAGTTTTATATTCTCAAGGACTGCTCATAGAAAGCCCACAAATCACTGGTGAAATCCAAATTTTTCTACTACCGGTTCTGTGGGTGTGGGTGTGGCTTGGTGGGCATGGCAGGGGAAGGATACTGCAAAATCTCCATTCCCTCCCCACTCCAGGGGAAGGATACTGCAAAATCTCCATTCCTACCCCACTCTGGGGCCAGCCAGAGGTGGTATTTGCCGGTTCTCCGAACTACTTAAAATTTCCGCTACCGGTTCTCCAGAACCTGTCAGAACCTGCTGGATTTCACCCCTGCCACAAATTATAGATTTTCCTTGTGAAAAAGTTTTACAGTCCCTTCCCTAACAGCAACGAGCCCATGGGCCTCCATTTAGAACACCTACAGACCTATTCATTGCAGTACTACTGAAGAAGATGGCAAAGTAGAATATACCGTATACACAATTTTTTAAGCAAAAGGAGATGCTGCATTTTGTTTTTCATCCCTGCAGTAGATAAGGGTAGTGAAGAAGAGATACTGATACTATACTCCTACAATGCAGTAACTGGATGCAAAGAGAATGTTTAAAAGGCTGCCTCAGAAGATTACCAGTGCAAAATAAAGTTGTGGTGACTAAAATCTATCTTTTGACATTTCTTAGAAAATGTCCTTTGTCAATATCAACCCACATTTCAGAAATGCAGATCTTTGACAAGCAAAACCAAGTTGAAATGGGAAATTAAATGTTCAGAGGTTAGAATGAAGCAATTAAAGGAACAGAGGTCTGATGCTTGGAATAGTGTTAAGATTGTACACCACAGTGTCAAAACCAAGCTTTTATTTTTGGTATATAAAAAAACAAAACTTACTACAAAAACATGCTTATTAACACTCACTTGTCTTTCTGGTCACATGTGACAATTATAAAATTGACCAAATAGGCTCATACCCCCTGGTTTTCACGTCAGTCCCAGGCTTAGTTAAAACAACTATCGTATTACCTAAACTCTTGTTAATCACAAACCTAGTATTTTCCTGCAGAAGCCTATTAATTGACACACAGAAATCAATTTAAGTATATAGATTCATCTTTCCAGTCTGCAATGAACTATATTTCTCACTAACTTCCACTCTCCCAAAATAGTCTGTGAGATTTAGTCCAACACTTGTGGGTGCCTCACGGTTTGAAAGATTGGCAATCTCAGGAAAAGTTATGTTTTTAGAAGTTAGTACACATCACAAGCTGTGTCTTTAACCAAAAGCCAGCTCAAAATAATAGTATTTCTAATTCTGAATTGTTTATCGAAGCTGGCTTGCTGATTGTTGCTAATTTTAGTTTCATAAGGGATGGCAAGTGAGAAACCAGCAAGTTCAAGGAAATAATGTTAATCTATTATAACAATTATGACTAGCGGTGTCTTACTTCAATTTAACATCACTCGTGTTTTTATCTACTTCAAAAAAGATCCAAATATTCTTGTAAATAGCAGTAAGCCTTGCTTAACTTTGCTTTGATGTATTAAAGTACCCTCTGAGCAGAAAACGGGAATGTAAACTGATATACTAGGCTTTTGCTTTGTGTTCCCAAAAATATTCAAAGCTAGGAAAAACATTATCTATCAGTTCCTCCCATTTCTCTAACCAAATATAGAATAGACTGGAGATTTACTTTGTATTTAGAAAAGTGAATAGAGAACCGGATTAGGTAACATTTTTGAGCTTGCCTCCTCAACTGCGGCCAAGTTAAATGCAACATGTATGAAACATACAATAAAGTTCTCTTTGGATGTTGAGTCTTTTACACAGAAGAAAGAAAAATAAGTGTGACAGCTAAAGATGCCAAAATGTCATGGATTTCATCTATACAGACAAAAGAAGGACTTTTGAAATGTTATTTATGGTCTTAGACCAGCAGGAAGAAGAGCAAAGGTACAGACTTATCCTCATCTTTTATCTCTCTTGAGATACCTACCGTATTTTTCAGAGTATAAGACACACTTTTTTCCCTCCTAAAAGAGGCTGAAAATTTGGGTGTGTTTTATACTCCGAATATAGCTTTTTCGAAGCTTTTTTTTCAGTCCTAACGAGGCGCTAGCGAGTGAAGCGATCTCTGTGGTTTGCCTGCTTTTCTCATTGCTTCTCTTTCCAAAGATCAGTTGTGCTTTAGAAGCTGTTTTTTATCCCCAAGCGGGGGGATAAAACTAATGTGCTGAAACTGACCAGACTAAGGATGCTAGCCAGATGAATACCTGGTAGGCAGATTCTCCACCCCCATTTTTCTCTCAAAAAACTAAGCTGCGTCTTATATTCCAGTGCATCTTATACTCCGAAAAATACAGTAAGTTACAAGCATTTGTAACATCACGAGTTTGATAATGAGTCTCCTACCAAAGACAGAGGCTAGAAACTTAATATATGTGTGTCATATATTTGGTATAGAATAGCCTGGAGTTAATGAGCTTATGTATCTTTGGAGAAGCTATACTTCTCCAAAGTAGCAAATACTATACTTATTTTATTTAGTTCAATCTACAAAGACACCTCCACTTTTTTATCCAATGAAAACAAAAAGTACTGGTTAATAAAATTTCTTATGCCCTATCCTCCATTATAATATTGCCCTACATAATCCCCAATTTTACAATAACATCTAAAATCCAATGATTATTGTGTTTTATATATCTTACATTGAAAACTCCCAAACAACTGAAAGTGGCTAACAATAATTTTAAAAACCAGAAAAAAGCAAGAAAAATAAATAGCCAAAATTAAAAACAATTACACTCCCACCCCCCCCAAAAAACCCCACATTAAAATAGAAATAAGACAAATATTTCACCAAAATAATTCACAAGTTGCAACAGATATTCCAATCCCCAACCCCCAAAATACAGCCTTTGGCCCTGTAGTCTTAAGGGTCTTACAAAAGGAGACAAGGGCTGGGGGGTCAATTCTAAACGCAAAAAGAGAAAGTTCAGGTCAGGGTGACACCACAAAAAGCTATTACTATGGGTTTTCCATGATGACAACCGATGATAGTGCTATCAAAAATACCTAATCAGAAGATCATAACTTATAGGCAGGTATGGGGAGATAGATAACAAAATCCTGAGGCCTGAAAGGCTTCATTTATCAAAGCTATCTGCTAATGATGACAGATAACAGCCAGTGAAATTTGTTATATGGTTTCACAGTACCAAAACTAGTCATCAATCCCGAGATTGTAAAGAATCTTCAAACCAGCCCCACATAAACAGATGGCCTTTGTTTAGTGACCATAACTGGGACCAGCAACTCAATCCTTAAGCAAAATGATCACTAGGTGAAACCAAAGCTACAACTTATTAGAGCAGGGGTGTCAAACTCGATTTCATTGAGGGCCGCATCACAAGTGCTCCGCCAGCAAAAACAGCCGCCCGTAGCCCTCCCAAGCTCCGTTTTTGCTGGCAGAGGTACCACGGGACTGTCCTTCGCTGTTTCCAGGGCAGTCCCGTGGGCCAGATCTAAACACCCCGCAGGCTGGATCCGGCCCCCAGGCCTTAAGTTTGACACCCCTGTACTAGAGATTTTTTCTGCTTTACAGACCTGCAAAAGTTGCAAATGCAAGGACCGGTCACAAAGTTATTTCTTCATCACTGTCATAACTGCAAACTATTTGTCACTAAACAAATAACTAAACGAGGACTACGTGTAATACATTACATTACAATAACCAATAGATTACAGGAGCATGAACTACTACAGACAAGTTTGCTCTCTCACTCGGGGAACAGTTGTAGTAACACTAGTTTTAGCTAGTGGCAGCTGGAAACAAGCATTATATGGTCCTGGAGTCCAACCTGCAAGGACAAAGCAGATTCGGGGCATATCCACAGATCAAGCACAAAGTTGAGGACTACCTGTAATGATTTAGGTCTGGGCCTTTTTCTTTCTTTTTTTTAAAAATTTTTTATTAAGACAATACAAAAAGACAATAAAAACGAAACAAAATCAACAAAAATACAAACATTACCTCCACCTACTAAACTCACCCTACATTACGTATATAAGTTTTTTAGTCATCTACAGATTGTACCATAAACTTTATAACATTTGCTTAATCGTTTTTCATATATTCCAATTTCTAACTGGATGTGTTAGAGTTATAGTAAATTTAATCTATGTTTTTCATCTCCTCCACCTCTATCTATCTTTTTTAGTGTATTGCTATTTTGGTTTCAAGCCATTGATACCATTTGTGCCATATTAAATAATATTCACTTTCTTCTTTATCCTGGAGTTCCAGGGTTAATTTGTCCATTTCGGCACATTCATTTATTTTAGAGATAATTTTATCCCTGTTCGGGATTAAGTCTGTCTTCCAATTTTGGGCATATATGAGTCGTGCTGCTGTCAAAATATGAGTGATAAGATACTTTGTTTCTTTGCTGTATTGTGATGTCATCATGCCAAGTAGAAAAAATTCTGGATTATTTTCTATCTGCAGGTTTGTTATTTCTTCTATAATACTTTTTATTTCTAGCCAGTATTGTTGGGCTTTGGTGCACTTCCACCAGGCATGAAAATATATTCCTTTTTGAGTTTTGTACTTCCAGCACAGTGCGGATGTATTTGGATGAATTTTGGCTAATCGGGCCGGTGGTAGATGCCACCTATAAAACATTTTAATTAGATTTTCCTTATAGGGTGTGGCTCTCATCATTTTGATATTTTGATTCCATAGTTTATCCCATTCTGTCAACTGGATATTACATCCTATGTCCCTGGCCCACATTATCATGTTATGTTTAACTGTTTCCTCTAGAAGAGCATCTCTCAACAAAAAATTGTATAATTTAGTTATTATTTTTTGATCCGTTCCTAAAAGAATTTTATCCAAATCGTTCAAATCCATAGCTATTCCATGTTGCAATTTATCTTTGTTATATCTTGAGTGGATTTGAGTATAATGCCACCAGTCCATCTTTGTATCACTCTCTTGGAGTTTGTGTCTTGGGAGAAGTTCACCTTCATTAGTTAGTAAATCTTGATATTTCATCATTTTCCTATTTCTAAAGTATTTGGGAATATTAACGCCTCCATCGGGGACCACCATCTTGGTATTCTTGTGTAGTACCTCTTCTTTATTCCTTGCCAAATTTTATATAATGAATCCCTAATAATATGTCTTTGGAAGTAAGTATGTTTTTTATCAGGTCCATCCCAAAGGAAGGCATGCCATCCTCTTGTAAGGTCGAATCCTTCTAGATATAATGTTCTCTTATCCTCCAATTTTATCCAATCTTTAATCCAAGTCATGCCAGCCGCTTTGTAATACAATTCCCAGTTTGGTACTGCCAGGCCTCCCTTGTCTCTTGTGTCTTGTAACGCTTTAATCTTAATTCTAGGTCTTTTCCCTTGCCATATATATGTTGTTACTATTTTATTTAGATTTTTGAAGAAGTCTCTTCCCGGGTAAATTGGTATGACCTGGT
>WNWU01000001.1:10773952-10815855 GCA_012654045.1 Ptyas mucosa | reverse complement strand
TTACTTAATTTATGGTTATATGCTATATCTAAAATTACTATAGAAAATATTATTATTTAGTGTTACTCCTTGTTAACAATTCAATAATACATTTATAGCAGGGAAAAGAGGTATTTGGGGAAGTTGGAGAGGGAGGAAACCACGGAGAATAAACACGTTCTAACAATTCATCTATTACCTTCTTCTACAATTAATTACAAAATAAAATATATCCACTAATAATTTCTATTAATTCTAAGATCAGATCTATATTCTATTTATATATTATAGCTATAACAAATTAATTAATTGGTTAAATTTTAACAGTCTATTTTTCTCTTACAATGTTAATCAACCAAGTTAATCAGTTCTCTTCACTTCTGTTGCTTTCAAATATATTATCCTTAAATCACACCAGAACAAAATTAACTATAGTATCTATATACCTTCCTTTTGGAGTCTCCCGCTCACCGTCTTATTCCAAATAAATCCGTCTTTGAATAGTTCGATATTTAATCTAGAATCCAAATACGCAAAGTCTTTACGTATCCGATAGTATGTAAATTTCACCTCCGGAAACAATAAGAATTACAGTATTTCGTAGCACGTCGCTCCAACCCCCACTCTTCTTCAGTCACTCCACTTTCAGAGTCCGATCTGCTCAGTTTACTCAATGCCAATGACACCTAGTCTGATCGTCCCAGAAAACTTTCACCGATCTCCAACAATCCACAACTCCCGTCCTCCCGTTTAAAAAGATACAATCAAATCCACACTCTTCTGGTATGTTGCTTTCCGGTGCACTCAGTCCAATCAATGCCAGCCAGCTCCTATACGTTCCCGCAGAAGCAATTCATCGGTTTCCAGACAGTTTCTTTCCTCCGATGTCTATTACACCACGCTCCGCAGTCCTCGCTCACGCTCACTCTCACTCTTCATTGAGTCCCTTTTGCCCGTTCGACTCTTTTCTTTCTTTATTCAATTTAGTCCTCTAAATCCATTCCCTGACTCTAAAGATCACGGGTGTCAAAACTCAATCCTCTTTAACTCCTATCACCAGATTTATAAATACCGATTTTCTTTTCAAGCTCTCTCCATGAACACCAGCTGTCTGCGGTTTATGCGCTGTCACTGTTATGTTCAAAATGGCCACACTCCGCTCGATCCTCCTGCCGCCGCTTCTCCTTCCACTTTCTCCAGAGTTTTCCTTTCGTCAGCGTCTGCTCCTTACTATCCAACAATGTTTGGGTTTTCCTCCGTTTTAGTCCTCTGTAGATGACTTATTTTCTTTTTTCCAATCTTCGCTTCCCACTCACAGTGTTTTCAGCGTTTCTAGCTAGCCTCGGGAGGTTGGTTTTTCCTCACACTGGATCAAGGTATTTGTCTTGTACCTTCGGAGGAGTTGCGATCTCCTCCGAGGTCCTAAGATGTTCCCCTTTAAGCTGTCGATCCCTCCAAGATCAACATCGCCTGTTTTGGCTCCAAGTACGGGATTGTTAGGTACTCAGGAACGGAGCCCCGTCCCTTTCGTCCCTAACTCGCTGAAGTCGCCGCCGGAAGTCAGGTCTGGGCCTTTTTCATTGTGCAGTCAATTTAGATACTTAGGTTATATTCTCCTCAACTCCCAGTCAGTATGGCCACGAGAGTTGGATTCCAATACATCTGGAAGTCCACACGAACACAAATTAGCATTCGAATTACATTCTATTTTTTTTTTAAATCTAAGTTTGATTTATATCTGGGAAAGGGGACATAGCTGGGGTGAAGAACCATCATCCTCATCTCTTTATTTTATAAATCAACATTTAAAATGCCTCCTTCCTTCTACTTTTTTTTTTTAAATTTGATTTATATGCCGCCCTTCTCCGGAGACTCAGGGCGGCTTACAATGCGCTAAGCAATAGCCCTCATACTTTTGTATATTTATACAAAGTCAGCTTATTGCCCCCACAAACTGGGTCCTCAATTTACCTACCTTAGAAAGGATGGAAGGCTGAGTCAACCTTGAGACTGGTGAGATTCGAACCTGCAATAATTGCAGGCAGCTGGTGTTAATAACAGAGTGCTTTAGACCACTGTACTACCAAGGCTCTTTTACTACTATACTGTACTACTTACAAGGCTATAAATAAAATAAGCATGTCATTTTTGTTGTGAAACTTTTGCTCAACAATTCGAAGCACTTTTCTTTCAATACTGTAATTACTTACAGTCGTACCACGGTTAGCCTCAATGGAATTTCAGGAATGCCAGTCCAAATGAGAGTCTATTCTGATGGGCAGCTGGGAACCACATTTTTAAAATAGTTGGGTAGGCATAAAGTTAGACTGATGAGAGGGAAAGTTAAGAAATATAATGTTACTAATAGCTAAATTTGGAGAAGACATCTGCTCTTACTCCATTTTTTTTTTCAAGGCACTTCTCTTTTCTATCTGCATTTCTGTATCCCTTTTTTGTCATTCCTTCCATTTCTGTCCACTGTCATTTTCAAATTCTTCCCCATGATCTCATTTCTGATAATTTATTCTGCTGTTCTGTTGCCAAAAGTCTCTATTTCTCAGCACAACTCTGGGAGGAAGGGTGGTGGAAAAACAGATAACATTGGTTAAAATACAATCAATGCAGTATGAAGCATAAATTTCTTTTGCAGGGCTCACAAGTAACTTAATTAAAATATATATTTAGCCATCATTTGCTAAGTATGTTTTTTAACTAAAAACAAATCACATTAGAGGATAATCTTTGGAATAAATACTGATTTCCAGTAGAAACCAAGATTTTATTATTATTATTATTATTATTTGCTGTCTAAGAAATTTATATATTAATGGACAAAATGAAAGAAGAGTTAACCAAAGGAAGATCTTTAAAGGAATTATAGCAGGAACTTGCAAAGCTACAAAGTTTCTATTTCTCTTGTTAAAGTTATTAAAAAATGTGTATGTGGTGGTCATTTAACTAAACTTCAAAGTTATTGGAAGGATATACACCAAAACATTCAGGAAAAAAGTTAAACATAAAATTTGAAATAAAAAAAAAATCCAAAAAGATTTTTGTTTGGAATACTTTTCATTTATGCTACATGGAATTATCACAATTTACTAAGACATATGTTTACAGTGGTAAGAACAAATTTGGTACAACATTGAAGAATATTCAGCAGTAGCAAAACTATATCCATAACAGGAGTTTAAGCAAATTTAAGCAGATATGGCTCACTTATATAAAAGACATTACATAGCAAGGTGAATTAGACATTTAGAATACATTTTTAGGAAAATGGTGACGAGATTAATTAGAAATATAAAATGAAATTATTTTAGCAGCTACAGTGTAAGCAATAAACATTCAATATTTAATGTTCACGCCTAGCATAAATTCTTAGTACTAACGGGATAATGGTAGGGGGATGAGAAGGGGAGAATGTGTACCAAAAACACACAAAATTTGTACTTTTTTGTCTTGGTATTCAAATGTCTATTTTTGGAACTTACACTATTGTGCAATTTCTGGTTTAACTAATACAGCAATTATAAAGCAAAACAAAAAAACCACAAAAAATTCACCTATGTACTGTGGATTATTGTCTCCTTTTCTTAAAAGCAGCTAAGCTGTTGGCAATTGAGAGAAAGTGCTTTCAGAACTGGATATGCATCAACAATTTTATCCTTTTTATCCTAATGCTCATATGTTTGAAATTAAGTTTTGGGATCTTTTGGCATAATTTCATCTTCCCAGAGGAATTGGTCAGCTATTTTAAGGAATGGATTTTCTCCAAGATCTAAATAAAGTGTTTCCTTTTAAGTCCAAGACACTTATTTAACAAAATATTCTCTCTACATAAATGAAATTAGGACCAATATACTCTGGAACTGGAGTTTCAGACTAATTCTCATAACACATATTATCCATCAACGGCATTAATTTAGCACTAGGAGCATTAGAAGAAGTAATTAACATTATACACAGGACATTCGGAGGTAGAATCCTCTGAATGGTAAGCTGGACAGCCCCTGGTTGAATGCCGTTAAGATACCCTGAAATCCTAATTTCTTTCTCTTCCAATAAACAAAGCAAAGGCATTTGTTTAGCTTTTATTCCAAAAAATATAGAAAATACTGCATTCAGATATTCTCTGATTTTTAAGCCTTGTAAATCTAGGGTGCATTGCCATCATTGTTTTGAAATTTTAAAAGCTTTTACTAGATAAATATTGCTGCTCCGCTTGTTAGATGCTGTTTTAAAATGGTTCAGTATTTGATTTATAGAGGAAAGGCTCTGTAAGAAGGAGGAAAAGGAAGCAAAAATTTAGTTCTAGATCTTGGATGATTCCAAATGCTTCCATATTCTAACAACCCAGCATGAAATATTTCTATTAGGAGATGTATTCATTCTATGAGTTTTGTAACTGGTATTGTCAGGCAAAAAAACCCGAAAGAACGGATGCTTTGGGCAGAATTCCCAGATTCCACATTATTCACCATTCAATAAAGAAATGTAGCCATGTCCCCCAAAAAATTAGACAATGGGTGGAACTCTGCTGAATCAGGCAGAGTCTGATCTACAAAACTTTAGACCTTGTTTCCCACAATGACCAACCAGATATCTATGGCAAATCTGCCAGCAATTATCTTATTTTGATCCCCAGCAACTAGTAGTACTAAGCACATTGCCTCAGATAAAATAAAATTGCATTTCACACCTGCTAATGTTTACTATTTAAACATTCTTGCCACCTGTGGTTTTTTATTTTATTGTTTATTTATCATATTTATATAGTTGCCCATCTCACAAGAGCATGACTCAGGATAGCATACAACAGTGAATTAAAAAGAAAATCCATTCAATGAATAAAAGCAGCCATCAGTAAAAATGAGAAAATCTATTTTAAAAAAGCACAAGAGCAGAAAAGCCTCAACAAGGGAGCTATCACAGGATGTCCCTGATCCTCTGGGATGTCTAGCCAGGTTTTGAGGGACTTGAAAAATGTTGAAAGGGATGAAGCTAATCTCATTTCTGGGAGAGGAGATCCTATAATGCAGGTGCAGAGAAATCCTTACCTCCTGGGACCAGCCAAGTGTAATTCCCCAATAGACAAGACTTACAGCATGTCTTCTCTACCAGTTCTGGTGGACAAGCTAGATGGGGAGAGGTGGTCCCTCAGACAACCCAGACCCCAGGCCACAAGGGCTTTAAGATCAAAACCAGCACCTTGAATTGAACCCACAAGCACAATGAGAATCAATGCCGCTCATAGAGATATAATATGTGCCATTCCAGGGCACACATAACTGCCTGTGCCGGCTCAAGCTAGACTCAAGCTCAAGCTAGGCTCAAGCTCATTTTGTACCGGCTCAAGCTTGAAGTCCAAAACAGGAGGTAAGTAGAGTAAGAGTGACAGTGAGCATCGCTCTCCAACTCAGAAACTGCCGCAGCTGGCGCACTACATAAAGCTGTGCAAAGGCCTTCTTAGCCGTGACTACTACTTGCTCTTCAAGCAGGGATCATGAGTCCAGGATGATACAATATTGCACACTAGATTCTGTCTGGGACAGTGGCATCCTATTCAATACCAAGTATGGCATGTTTCTAGAACTGGAAGGTCCCAAAACTCAAAACTATTCAGTCTTGCCTGGGTTCACCTGAAGCCTTTTGTTCCCCCTCCAGAGCCTCAGAGCCTCCGGGCACCAAGATAAGACATTCACAGCAATTCTTAATTCGTCAGGTATTGAAAGCTGCAGAATCACACACACACACACACACACACACACACACACACTCCATCCTGCCTTTGCCAGAGATCATCCAAAAGTGCAACCAATGCCATTTCCATCCCATGCCCAAGTCTGAATCCTACTGAAAGGGATCCAGATAATCTACTTCATCCAAAGTCCTTTGAAGCTATTGTGCAATCCTCTTCTCAATATACCTTCCATCAAAAGGGTATATCAGATTTTAGACAAAAATTATCCAGTATAGTGGGGGTCTAGTGAGAGCTTCTTGAGGATGAGAAGAACCCCATTACTCAAGAAAAAATTAATCCTCACCAGAACCCACTTGCATGATAACCCTCAGGTTGCTTTAATAAGCCAGAAGCGGCATGAATCTAAAGAGCAGGTGACTGAACTCACAGCCCCTGTCCACTTTCTCAGGTCCAAGCTGTTACACTGGTTAATTGTTCTCATTGTTAGGAAATTTCTCCATAGTTCTAGGTTGTGTCTCTCCTTGATTAGTTTCCATCCATTATTTCTTGCCCTTCGGGTGCTTTGGAAAATAGGTTGACTCCCTCTTCTTTCTGGCAATCCCTGAGATATTGCAACACTGCTATCATGTCACACCTAGTCCTTCTTTTCACTAGACTACACATACCCAATTTCTGCAACCATTCTTCGTATGTTTTAACCTCCAGGGCTCTGATCATCTTAGTTGATCTTCTCTGTACTCTTTCCCCGAATCTCAACATCTTTTTTTATATTGTGGTTACCAAAACTTCATCTTCATCCCCACAATGGCAACCACTTTCAGTCCCAAAATGGCAGCCCCATCTCCATCCAAGTCCCTCATTTCCCAAGACCAGGAGCCACCTACTGTCCCCTGACCATCCCTGGCACCCTGAAGCAGTTTAGCTTTACCAGCTCTCGCACCATCAGGATATCCAGAAACTATATCCTCACTCTATTACAACACATTCACACAGACTAACTAGCAAGGCATAGATGTAGCCCCAGAATGCTTTTAGATAAGATATCTGTCATGGAACTGCACCTTGCCTGTTCAGCTATATAATTTCATGAACAATCCAGAGGCAGCTATTTTGCATTTGTATCACATATTTCTAATTTTTTTCCTTTTTTTTTTTGTTAACAGCCACTAGAAGCCATCTGTCTGGAAGAAATCTGAAAACATAAGATACTACTTAGTATTATCAGCCTACTATTTCTTAGAGCAGAGAATTCTAAGCCATATATAATGACATTCTCAAATTTAAAAAATTATAAAATTATATCCTTCCTCCCTTTTCACTATTGTTGCTATGGTCTACAGTGATGAGATAGCAATTGTTAAAATAGAAGAACTGAGCAAGAAAATCAGTCTATTCTGAATTAGGTAATGTCCTACCTTTAACTACATATTATTCCCATCAGCTATTGATGAAGCATTTTTCCCCAAGGATCCTTTAAGAATATTTCATTTCCTTGCCATTGCTGTTGTTCTCTTACCACTCACTGCCTTAAAGCTTCTGCTTTGTACTATAATTTATCTTCTATGTACATATACAAACTATCAAACTATTCACTGCAGATGTTTTATATCCTGCATACATATTTGGAAATTCCTAACTTGGTTTTGAAAAATGAAAAGGCTTTGCTTTAACAGAAAGCCAAAATGAGAAAATAGATAGAAATTCCCCAGTTAAAAGAACAGTAACCAATTTAGAATTCTGAATTTGTACTCTGACTGAGATGCTTCTAAGGCCTGAATATCTTTACATTTTACAACAGCATTTTTTTTTCAGTAGTGGCTTATATTTTTTTCTCTCTCTCTTAAGAACGCACATTGATGATAATGCTCAGTCCCCTCCCCCAGGTAAACCAGACAGGAAACCTAACTAGAGAGGCAAATTCTATTTTATTGCAAGGCTATGCTACAAAATCTTGCAAGGTTACAAACTTCCCACTGCCACGTTTACCGGTAACTGCTTGATCAATTATTAGAGCAAGTCTTTCCTAAGTTTCCTTCTCTGGCTGTTAAGCCACTGGGGTGGGTGGGAGCTGCCTCTCTTATCAGATTGTTTCCTAGGCACCATCTCTTCCCTTCTTTCCCCAAGGCCATTCACACACATTCCATTACATTGTTACACCTAGAAGCTCTGCACACGCCAACTAACTTAACATTAACCAAAACATACTACCTTAAAACTTTGGGAGGGTTTAGAGATGCATTTCTGAATGGCAGTGAAACCCGGAGTTTCTTTGTGATGTTGGTATTTTTGTGGCTAAATGGTTAGGCTTGACTTATATGCCCTGCATCATTCACAAGCTGTTTAAGGTTGAATACTTTGAATATACTTGCCTAACATGGCTCACTAGATCTATTTATCCCATATCTAAGCTGCAAAAATCAATTTCACTACTAGATGGTAGCAAAAAGTAAGAAAATTATTTTTGCTGCCATCTAGGGATAAAATGGCTAATTTCCAAATTTAGATATTATATCCCTAGATCAAGTAAAGAACAAAGCACTTCTGGAAAAGAATACATTCAAAGCACCTAGCCTTGGCCTGGGAAATTCCCTCCCATTGCCTATCGTGTCCCAAAGGAAAAGTGAAAAGGTCATACTCCAGGTAACATCACTGTTTTCACATATAGCAGATATAAGACAGCTGGGTTAATCACTAGTTGCTAATGATTAACAGATCAGCAAATCAGAGTGGACACTGTTTAGATGTTGGGAGTTAAAACCCACTCCTGAACTAGAAAAATGAAATATTTTAGGATATACTAAAAAGGCAGAATATTTTCCCTAAAAGAGAAGTGGAAACTCAGCCCCCCACATTTATTAATGGGCCATTAAGGTCTGGGCCAGTCTATTCTACAAAGATCTACCTTCTTCAGGCAGAGCCATATTAGGAATTGCCCAAAAATTACATCACCACCCACCAAGGCTCAACCAAACTGGATTCAAAACACAGCTTACAAAGATGGCCCCATGGGAGTCTAACAAGCTCAAAGACAATGCCCAACAGAGGGCATAAAACCAAGACACTCTCAGCATCTCAGCCCTTTTTCTACTCAGGAACCCAGGCCATATGATTCTGCTCAGGAACTCAAGCCATGCAATCCTGTTCAGGAACTCACGCCATGTGACCCTGTTCATCAATAAACCTTCTTTCCCAGCAACTTCCATGAATCCAGTATCTTTTTCTCCACTTGGAACTGAACCCAGATGGACATTTCTTCCAACAATGTCAAAGCAATGTTAACATTAACTTACACCAGGGCAAAATACTTAAGATAACCTAGCTATGGCTAATCATGTCCACCCCATTCACTGAGGGACAACATTGAAGCAAGACAAATATAGCAATAATTTCCATCTACCCCAATCGCCAAATTTAAAGTAACTTCTATTAGTGTAGTAATTTAGGCATCAGGCTAGAAACCAGAAGTCCCAAGGTATCCCCGCCAAGAAAGTTGCAGGCACTTGCCAGGCAATCACCAGGTGGCAACACACACTAGAAGGCACACGCTATTTCACAGTCATGCTAGATGCAATGGAGTGGGGCACAATGGTAAATATGTCTACAAGATCTACAACTGAAAAGAAATAACATTGGATCTTTAAACACTAATAAGAATAAGAAACTTGCTTTTCAAAACATGTATTTGGGGAACATCAAGGTTATAGGCCAGAAAAGGAACCTGGGAGGGAAAAAAACAATTCTGAAGAAAGCAATGGCAAACCACTTCCATACTATTGCAAACAAATCTACTTGGATGTATCCATGAAGTCATCAGGAATTGATCTTTAACTCAAGGCTGCATGAGAGAACATGTACTATAAAATCAAAATAAAATTCAGATCATTTAAATACCAATAAATAAGCATATACATTCATAGGTACAAACGCACTAATTGCAGGGGGGTTTCCAGAAAGGTGCTTCCCCTTGATATCTTTCATCCCAACTAATTTTCATTTCTTGTTCTTTGCATAACAGTTGTTCTCAGGTTACAAATAAATTGCCTAAGACAGTGAAAACAATGAAGCAATGTTAGCTATCTAAATGGGAAAGAAAAGCAGACCAAATAACACAATTGTTCTCAGCAGGATTCTGTGTTTTGAATTTCATGCTCAGAAAGCTTCCATGTTTGCAACAGAAAATGAAGGACCTGCGTATTTAAAAAGGTACATACTTAAAACTCTAAATTTGGAGCTTATCTGAAACAAATAAGAATCATCTGATAACAAACACTGATTTCCATCTCTTATAGTAACATAAATCTTTTGGATCATTAATTCCAGGCCATAGGAAAACAGTAATTCCATCAATTAAAACACCCTGAAATTTAATTCAACTCCTGGTGACCACATCCATTATGGAAGTGAATACCACTATCAAGCTTGGTTTTAACTTCTCCATCTAGCTAACGGTCATGGAATTCCCAGGAAGTTCCCCACCCAAGTACTAACCAAGGTGAAACCAACTTAGTTTCTGAGATCAGCTAACATCAGCTAGGTAATGTCAATAAGTGTAACAAAAATGGTTTCTTACATCTAGCCAAATACAGAGAATTTACAGAGAATACATTTATTCATAAAATAGGATCCAATGACAGAATGAGCTCTGCTAATGAGAGTCAAGAATTCCCTCCCCCCAAACCCTATGCTATTGATTAATGTTTGATAGGGGTTTGCAATAAATTCACTCAATGCCCAGATTGTAAAGATGGAGCAACGTAATTCAGAATAGAATTTATAATTAAATCCACCTTTATGGAGGTGAATTTGAAGCATTCTGTTTTGAACTACCATCAAGTTCCAATGTTGTCAGTATGAAGATTGAGGAAAAAGGTTAATTCTATCATTTATTTTAAGCAATAGTCAGACAGCCTTGTATCCTAAATACTAGTTTAATATAATTTATAATGTACATTTCCACACAAATTATTTTATGGAATTGTCTTTTCTTAATCCTAAAAAATTTGCCAAGCTTCATCCCAACATAAAAATATAACTGTCATATGAATTCCACCCCACTCTCATAAAAATGAAGCAGTTACTGATATTCTTAATTTTCCCCAAACACTATTTCCTTATTCCCATTTCAGATCCAACCATCAAAACATTTCTGAAGGTCTAAATCAGGCTTCTGAGTTGGAGAAGGTGACTATTTAAAACACAATATCTGTTTTGTAAGTTCCATCACCAGTGGAACCAACCTAATGGTATTTTGACTTCCTAAGCACATTTGGAAGGTATTAACTTGATTTAGGGTAAAGTAAATGGAGGGGAGGGGAGGGGAGGGAAGGGGAGGGAAGGGAAAGGAAGGGAAGAGAAGGGAAGGGAAGGGAAGTGAAGAGGAAAATGTTAATAATGAGAGTAAAGAAGAAAGGAGCAGACCTCAGATATCAACGGCTTGTAAGTTTAAATAAATTTCTTGGATAGCTACGTGTCTCCAGAGGAGCTTCCTAACTGACTATATGTAAGTTGAAACTAGAACTTAAAACTATTTTATTAAAAGCAACTTTAAAACAGGCAAGGAAAAAAAATTAGTATGTGAAATGTAGCTCTTCCCAACTACATTTTAGCATGTTTACTTTCTATATAAGTATTTGAGGTTGCTTTTTTTTTAAATAAAAGGATATGCAGAATGTGTATGCAGTATTTCTGTCAAGACATCTGGTAAGCTGCAATTTGAGTTGTTAACCACTTTCTTTTTATTTGCAAAATAAAATCTTTTTTTTTTTTTGGCAAATAAAAAGAATTCACTAACTTGCTGTTATGTCCATTGGAGCATTACATCAGTTTCTGAACTCCAGAAGATTTTAAGGAGACAACATATCTCACTCCTATTTTGCTGGTTGACTTTTAAAGAAGAAAGACAAGATGCTTCATAAAATAAGCTTAGCTTATATAGTCCAGTTATTCATTTACTTCAAGGTTCTTATCCTGTCACAAATGATCCTTGAATTAGAAAGTACAAAAGGACCCCCTACAGGGGTCAGCAACCCCCGGCTCTGGAGCCACATGTGGCTCTTTCATCCCCCTGCTGCGGCTCCTTGTCGCCAGTCGACTCCACAATTGATAGGGCTTTCGGTTAGAGCAAGTAGAGGAAAAAGGATGCCGGGCTAGGAGGAGACACTATGGTGGGGGAACCGGACTTCCGGTCAGCTCCAGAATTGAACGGGGGACTTTCAGTTAGGACCTTTGTGGCTCTTTGAGTGTTTAAGGTTGCCGACCCCTGCCCTACTCATGAAGCTTGCATTTATGTCCTTAGAGAAGCTTACATGGAAGCTTTCTGCATTGTTTGACAAGAAGCAATGTCTGCAAACTACTTTCATATGCTTTTATATGGTAATGATAATAATGATACTAATAGTATCAAAGGATCATAAATGATACTAATATTGTATTAGTAAAGGATTTGATAGTAACCCTGTGTAACCCTGCCGCATATTGAAATGCACTCAAGAGCAGTTTTGTAAAGAACAGGCACAAGATAGATGCAATGAACAGAAAATTAATTTACTCACTGTTTATAGAATCTACTCAGTTTAAAAAATTGCCACTTCTACTGTGGTAAGTCAATGTGCCATTTACTTTTAATTGGTGGCTCAAACTGAGGCAGAAGGAAACTTATACTACAGGAACAGATTCTTCCTCAAGGTATATCATAGTTATTAACCTTCGTAACCCATTTCTCTCCAAATGTTGTGGAACTGTAAACCCCCAAATTTTGATTGTATATAAAGATCCTGCATTCCTATGGAAAAGAAAATAGAGCATCAGGTGGATGGACTCTGTTACAATGACAATGAGTACCTTGTTTGAAGACCTGAAAGACCAGGTTATGAACAGATCGTCATGGAAGAAATCTATATATGTGGTTGCTCAGAATCAATAATGACTTGATGGCACATTATCATCATCCTACATTTCCAAGTGTCTTATGTACCTCATATTTGGATCCAGTGATTCAGACTATCAAGTTATCATTTAATGTTGCTTTGGCATTTCTGTCTGATGAGCCGTTTTTATGGCATTTTCTTCTACCCTAACTGACCATCACAAAATTCTCATAAGCGTATTGGCGTTTGTGGTAAATACTTCTTTGTGGTACATCATTTAGCCATGACATATTCAAAAGCTCTTTTTTTTAAAGTTCCACAAAAGGGAATAGATAATTATGGTTGTATTTCAGAAAAGTATTTTAACATTTTGCTATTGTGAGGCAAATTCAGCTTTTTTCGCATTGATTTAGTAAGATTTAGGAGTAAATCTTACTCAGTATTACTGGAACCCAACCTCTTTTCAAATCAGACTCCTTGCCTCACTTCTCTTAAGGAAAAGATTGTTTTTCTACTGTCCTATCTAACAGCAGGTTTGCAGTAATTATAGGCCACAAAACCAAACTGTTAGAAGTACTGTGACAGCTGGCCTCCTCTATTTGGATAAATGGTGTAGTTCCAGGAGGATAAACACTATTATCTAAAAAAGTCTTCAAGTGAACAGACATCCCTATCGCAATAAAAGTATGTACAACCCATAGATAAGGCTCCTGTATTTGGGTTGCAAACATCCAAATTACAACTTGACATGAAATATTGATGCTAGTTTCCCTTTGATGCCATCTGGATTTTTGTAGGTCAAATATCACACGCCTAACATGCATCAAATGACAGCCAAGCGTGCTTGGAGACCTTGTGGCTACTAGAGTGCATTACCCATAATACACAGTCATATCTGGTGAGGAATGATGTCATTGTGGCTCTTTTTTGGTTATTTACCATACCGGATTGCATATACGCCCATCCGCAGGTAAGTTAACCTCGATTTATCCAAAATATGAAAAGTGCTCCACTCATAGATAAGCCAACTTGCATTTTTCTTAATATTTGGATTCAACGGTCAGTTTATCCTTGAATATATAGAGGAAAATATAGATACTTTTTAAAAAGTGTACGCATATATACTCATAGATAAGCCTATCCCCAGATAAGCTGACCTGGATTTTTGGGTGTATTTTGGTATCCTATCCCTGTGATATGTGAACTGTCAAATTTGCATCAGGTTAGCACAGGCAATTCACCCTTTATTCTTTCCAACTCAGCTAACACATAACAAATTACATGCCAATGTATCCTTCCAGAAATTATATAAAATCTGTGATCTTTATATTAGAATGTTTTGAAAGATTACTTTGATACGTTTAGAATTAATACCAATTTACTCTGCATTTTTGCATAATATTTTTTTCAATTAGATTGAAAGGGAGCTGCTTATTATTCACTTTTTCACTGTCAAAATTTTCATTTGTAGATAAGTTTTTATAGTTACCTTCAAATAGTAGGTAGCTGAATCTGTATATGTACTGTGTGTGTAAGGGAGGGAGGGGGAAGGGCATAGAAAGTGACAAAGGGAGAGAGAGGGAGAGAGAATATGAACATGTGAGATACAAACATTTTTTAAATTAGAAAATTATCATTCCAGAGGTCTGTAGCTTCCATGGCACCCTAGCTCATCCTAGCTCAGTTCTAAGGGAAGACATCACGGGATCATTATTT
This sequence comes from Ptyas mucosa, assembly GCA_012654045.1. Lineage (NCBI taxonomy): Eukaryota > Metazoa > Chordata > Lepidosauria > Squamata > Colubridae > Ptyas > Ptyas mucosa. The sequence continues at coordinate 10,801,590 of WNWU01000001.1, read as the reverse complement.
TTTTTTTCAAATCAATCAATGTGCTCAGGGAAGGCTATGATATGTGCCCTTCTTCCACAGACTCCTGGAGTTTGTCCAAATTCATGTTTATTGTGATGACACTATTTTAATCATCTCATCCTCTGCCATCCATTTCTTCTGATTTTATGTACCTTTAGATAAATTCACTAGAAATGAACACCAACTAGATATGCAGATTATTACACTGTAGGAATGTGATTTACCAGTTAAGTTGTTTCCCAGATCAAAATGTTATAGAAAGTTCAAGGCACCAGGACTAAAAGTAATAATCTTGTTTTATATTCTTTCATCCATACAGAGATAGAAAACTAATATTTGTTGTCCAACTAAGTTTTGATTATAAATTTAGAACAGTTTAATCATGAGCAATATCATATGGACAGAATAAACACTGTTTCACTTTGAGTGAACATGCTTCGTAATATCAATACCAAGTTAAACTTACTCAAAAGTGGATAAAACTACAGGTGAGATAAGATACTAGCATCTGAACACAGGCCAAGGTAATTTATAAACAGTCTTACCAGATTTGTCCAAAAAGAAAGTTATTTATTTTTAACTTCTACGATGTACCATAGACATATACCTAAGATAAGTCATTGCATTTAAAACACGTTTCATTCAACTATCCAAGTTCAGCTTGGTGTCAGCTAGATAGTTCAGCTTTAGCTCCCTTGAATCTTAACCATAGCCACAGACAATTTAAAATGCCTGTACAATCTTATTTATGAAGCCATTTGACGCAGTGTTATTTTAAGAACATATATCATACATTCACATTCTACTTTACGGTACGTGGTTCTTTTTTTATTTTTTATTTTTTGTAAAGTCAGGTCTTAAACACTTTGTTTACCACTTCCTTTACTCTACCCTACCAAAAACATCCATAAAGAAAAGTGTAAAAACCTCAAAAACAGCTTACATACCAGCCCAGTGAAAAACAGTCTCCTGGCTTTAAATTGTTTAGAACTAAGCATTTTCAATTATCTAATATCTATTATCAGTTACCAATTCAAACAGTTATCAATTCTCCCCAAAATAAAATTGTTTCCTCTTATCTATTTGTAAACCTGTTAGAATGCCTAAGTGTCAAAGTGCATCTCCCATTTGTGTATTATTTCTATATTTGTTGCAATTGTTAATGTACTTGCATCAGCCTTATAAAAATATTAACAATAAAAACATTTGTCAGTTTCAAGTGATTTCTTTCCATATATATTATCCACTTAAAAGACTTTTACAATTTCAGTATGATATAGAGGTACAAGTTTCTACTCCCTCCCCACCACCATCACATATACATTGTGTAATGTTTTAGTATTTTAAATTCCTATTTTAGTGGAGAAAAGTGAGCACAGATTATCAAAGCACCTGTCAGAAACTGTTGTGAAATCAGGAATATGCCTGCAACAAAAATGAAGGTGTTTTTTTTTAAAAAAAAAATAGCCATTTCTATTAGGATTGGGAGTGTAAGAAGGAGAGCATTCTTTTTTCCTGCTTGGAAAAGTAATTTTACTAAGGAAAAAAAAAGAGGCACTTTTAGAGGTTGACTTTTAAAATTTTAAAAATTGGCATATTCTGCAATGTCACTAAGAATCTACTCTATTCTGGGAAATATGGCACTATTTAAGTTAATGTGTTCAGCAAGTTAATGTTCAGAATTCAGATAAAGTAAAAAAATCAAAATATAAAATATAGTACAGTAATAAGACCATATGTTGTAAACAGAAATATAAATACTTCTGTCTTACCCCTACAATTTACTCCAATCAGATCACATATACAATTATCAATTGTACTATCGGTAAAAGGCTGTATTATGTAACTTTTGGATAAAGGGTTGTATTATACAATTTTGGGATTCTGGCTGCACATGAAATATGTTGTTTTCATTTAAGGACCAAAATAGGCAAAAAAGGAAAATATGTTAAGATACATGACATCCTTAAACTTCTATTACCCTATGTTTTGCATATCACTTTTATATCTTTTAAATCATCACATTTATATGATGAACCATCCAACCAAGGCGATTGACATAAGTTATCAACTCTCCAAAAGTAAAATGAATAGTGGCTTACTCTGAATTATGCTATCCTGCCTCCATAAAGAAAGATCTTCGCCTTCCACAGTCTGAAAATGAACTTGATGCCAGCAAAGGCAAGTTTACTGCAATCACACAACCATATCCCCACTAAAATAAGCTGAAATGTTTTTGAAGTTGAATCAGTTGTCTTTGCATTTAGCAGTTATTAAAAAGAAGAGACACATAGTAACGTGAGGCTGCTCTTCAACTTTTGTGCATAAAATAAAATAGAAAGTAAGTTGCTGATAATAGATTTTAAAAAATACTAGGCAACTTATGACCTCTTGAGACATTCTTTGAGAAAAAGGTAGTGAAGTGTGATGTGACCAGAATTAACATCAATTTTTTTCTGAATGGTACTGCTATTACTTTGCCAGGAGGTCAAAAAAACCAGTGGGAGCAGAAGCAATTTCCAATTTTCTGCCAGCTTTCCCATTTACTTTGCTTGTGGGAAGCTGGCAGGAAGCATTGGAAATCACAATCACATGACTGCATCTGACTGTGGCAGCATTGCAGCAGCCACAACTTTGCCAACACAACTGGTCTGAAGATCTTTGACATTTCAATTCCACTAATATAATGGGTCTTGGATTTTGTACACATTCTTTAAGTTAGCTGCTTGAGGTACAATGGTTCAAACTGCTGCATGATGATGCACCATTTTGGGCAACTGAAGGTTACAGACAGACAAATACAGGGAGTTTTAGTAGTACATAGATGCAGTGATTCCACTACACTCTGTTCTTCTAAGCAGAGAAGCACAAATGTTAAGAGGGTTAAACTGGAAGATAATGCAGAGTTATACTGTGAAAGGCTGGCGTGTGACAGCTGGGGAAAGCTCCGTGACAGCAGCTGCTCGTGTTATATAGTAAATCACAAAGAAGCTCATTTCTACCTTATTTCAGGCAACAGCAATTTATTCAGCTCACTTTTCCAAGCAATTGGCTAAGATCAGGTTCTTCAAGGAGTTCAGCATGTAAACTGCTTTGTTCCCATCCTCATCTTTCCACTGAAATAACTAACCTTATCTTACCCGTGTTTAATGTAGCATTTCTTTTTCATATATCCAAACTGGGGCATACTTGACCATTATTGATGTTTTGTTTGCAAGCGGAAAAGATTAATTACATCCAGAAAAAAAAATTTTTTTTGTATTTCCTCATCAGTCAATACTCCATTTACAATTTCTAATGAGAATAAATCATTGAAAAGACGTAAAAAAAAAAGACAACACTCCAAGCAAGTTAACATATAATATCTGAGTGTTATGGCTCTTACCATTGTGACTGGTGACTATGTTTGTGTGTACACTTGGAGAATGGTTTTGCTCCTGATTAACACTGAAACAACTGTAAACTCCACTGTTTGCCACTCTGAAACAATCCTTTAACTGTGTCTCCCTGCTACTGTGACTTAATCAAGCTAACAACAAACACACCTAGATCTATTCCATCATAGGGGGACTTTGATTCAGGATAACCAGTATAAGTTGAAAACAAAGGAGAGAGTATTATGAGCACAGCAGCATAATAAACTAAAACAAAGCAGTAGTTTAAGTTTGAAAAAGTGCAAGAATTCATACACTGAAAACACTTCATCTATCTCTGCATTGAGTAACAGAGATATGGCAAACAGTCCTTGCACTGTTCAAGAGACTGTAACATGGATCTAATACTACTTAATTTTAGATGCTCCTAAGAACTCTTTGCACAATCAGTTCATTCTTTCCCTGCCGAAAAGATGATAGCACTTCTCCTTCCCACCCACCCCCAGTACTTCAGAATAGAACTGGGGCTGGTTTATATAATAGCAATAACTTTATTTAGCCTTTAAAAGACCTCATTTTATTGCTAAAATTAAATGAATGTTTTACTGTGTTTCTATGTCAATTATCAAGGGTTTTGTGCGGAGACAATGAATGGATTGTGGAAATAGTTGGCATAATTAAGAAGCCTATTAACACACTAACTTTGATCTAGAATTCTCTGCCACTGTCATGAAGCTACTGTTCAGGCCTGACTAAGTTATCACACATTTTCCCATATTTTTAATTGCTACTGAACAATTCAATTTCTTTTTTAATATAATTTCATTTCAACTTTTATGAAAGAAAATAAAAAAGAACAGAAATTAATGTAAAGCAAGAAAAAATGGAAAGGACCCAGAAGCAAAGAAAATACAAAGACATAACTTCCAATTTTCTTCACAGCAGTTATAAATACAATAATAAATTTACCTCTTGCTCTTGTAGTATTACTCAGGTTTTTTTTTTCTATAATCTATCCTATCTAAACATCAAAATCATAAATCATAAGCTGATTTTTTTCCCCTGCTTCATGTAAAAAGTCCCTGAGGGTTTTCTAGTCAGCAATAGATGTAGATAAAATCTTTTACTTAAATCAACTAAGTCAGCTTGGCCATTTCCACAAGTTCCATCAACTTCACCATCCACTCCTCCACTGTGGATAATACCAAATCCTTCTATAATCTCACAGCAATTGTCATGCATAAAAACGAAGTTCCATGACTTTTTTTTTTACAACTGTTCAACTATCTGGTACGAAATTGAAAGTCTTCAGTTTCAATTGCATATTAATTTTTAAAGTGCTCTGTATTAGCGTGTGTATCTGAATCCAAATACACTTTCCAGCTTTTTTACAAGTTCACCAAGCATAGTTGGAAGTACACCAAAAATCTTATCTTCCAATACCTTGAACCAAAAAAAGCCTAGTTCAACTGTCAAAGGCCTTTTCTACATCCAAGAAGATCAGCGTGGACTGTTTTTTATTATGTTGCTCCAAATATTCCAAAAATGTCCAGCACATTTCTAACATTGTTCTTTAACTATCTTTTAGGTAAAAAAACAACAACACTGATTCTCATGAATGAAATCTTACACAATTATTTTCAATCTATCAGCTAGAATCATTATGAACAACTTGTAATCATTATTCAATAGTGGTATCAGTCTATATAGCTTTTTGTTAAATTCCAATCTTGTCCCTCTTTAGGTATTAATGCTATACTAGTCTCTTTCCAAGTGTCTGGCATCTTTCCTTTCTGTAAGATAAAATTCATTGTGTCTTGTAGAGATTATAAAAGTTCATCCTTAAGATATTTGTAATAAATACCTGATAGAGAGTCTGATCCAGGCACCTTTCCTGGTTTAATCTTTTTTATAGTTTCAGAAACTGTCTTATTGTTATATGCCTATTCATAAAATAACAGTAAATAAATATGCATCTATTTTATCTAAAGAGATGTCACTTCCTTTATACCAATTAGAATATTGATAAAATGCTTTCTGTATGGTCATATTGTCTATTAATACAGTATCGCCCTCTTGCAATATCAGTATCATTTTCTTTCCTTTTTCTTCTCATAATTTATATGCCAAACAATATTCTGGTTGACTTGCAAACACAAACTCTGTTTGCTTTGCATAGTTCATTTTTATTTCCATTTCTCTTACTGTTAACATAGATAAGTGGTGCTGTAATAGCTAATCTGCTAGGAAATATTAATATTCTTGAGGAATTTCTTTAATTCTTCTTGAATTTAATGTTACATTGTATAAGATAACTTCTGATAAAAGCTTTACTTGTATCCTAAGCCATTCTTAATGCCTTTGCCTATATTACCATATCTTTAAAAAGATATTTTCTTTTTACAATTCTCTAGCATTGCTGATTTGTAACAGCATTTTATTTAGTCTCCATCTAAAAGATCTGGATTGCCTTTTATCAACACTACTAAGCAATTAAATTAAATGTAGCAAGAAAGACGTTTAACCAAGATATCATAGGAACTGTATAAATGTATTCAAAACATTTACTTTAGTTATATATTAGGGTTGTGATTTCCTTTGTATGTGCTTCTGACATGAATACAAACAGACTTTAGATTCAAGACCAAAACAGAAAATATGAGGGCATCAACCTGGCATCTGCCTGCAACTCATTAAACCATCTCTGTCTTCCTCCATGATGATGCAACTCCTTTCTATATCTGCCCTGCAATTTCTGGAAAACCCATCTTTGGTTTAAGAAGTTGCAGATGGTATGCATCTCTGGGGCTTTCTAAAGTTTCTTGAAACTAATCAAGGAGAGAAGCAACCTAGAACTAAGAAGAAATTTCCTGACAGTTAGAACAATTAATCAATGGAACAACTTGCCTCCAGAAGTTGTCAATGCTCCAACACTGGATGTTTTTAAGAAGAACCATTTGCCTGAAATAGTATAGGGTTTCCTGACCTGAGCAGGGGGTTGGACTAGAAGACCTCCAAGGTCCTTTCCAAAACTCTGTTGTTCTATATTCTAAGTGCCTTTTTCTCTCTGTATACAAAGTGCTGCACAGCCTATTATATATTGGCATTACTGGAGACTGTGCTTCATGAGCCTCTCCACACTATAGTCAGATTTTACAAAATTGGGCACAACTGCAGTGTGCCATACATCTTCAGAACAGTATCCAGACTCAAATCTGCTCATGGTATTCAATATATAATTGACGCTGAAGATCTTCAATACAAATGCCTGAGCTGCATTATCTCTACTTACTTACCAGTGAAAGCAGCAACCAATCTGCTGCACGCCAAGAGATAGGACACATGGATGACTCCTTCCATTTCAATTATGTGTTGCTAAAATTATGTCAACTGTAAAATCAATGAAGAAAACTAAGCTCAAGTCTAGACAGCAAATGTTGTCAACAGCATTAGCTTTCTAAAGTAAGACAAAGCAAATCTGAAACCAGTGATGTTTGCCTAAAAGAAATTTTTGCAAAGTCTGCACAGCTGACAAGACATATACTGAAGCCCAGTAAGAACAATTTTTGTTTATCATTCAGATGTAATAATGAAAGAAGAACAAACAATTGTATGCAGAAGGAAAATTGCTCAACATAGTCCTAACTGGGTAAAGTTAACTTAGTAAAACACATCTTCCCATCTTCTTGGGTGATTAAAAGTCAATTATTAATTTGGCAAACATAACCTATTTAGCTATTAACAATTATCTGAAGTCACATGTACCTTGGTAAATGCTGATAGCAGGTTAGACATTTGAATGGAACAAAAGATAAGACTGCCTCAAAGGTATACCTTGTTTACAATTATGAGGGGAGGGGAGGGGAGGGGAGGGGAGGGGAGAGGAGAGGAGAGGAGAGGAGAGGAGAGGAGAGGAGAGGAGAGGAGGAATGTAGTTCTCTAGTTATTTTATTTTATTTCAATGATTCTGAGCCAAAGAAACTTGACTAAACAATAGCTTTGTGATCCGTTTCTCAGATAGTAAATGACACAACTTGATTCCAGAATTCTGCTTCAAACACAGCTGAGATCTTTCATGACCAAATGTAAATATATATATATATATGCAACCAAACCAGACAAAGAAGTACCATACCACACAGAATGCTCGGTATCAGAGGATTCCATCTTGGTTTCTCTCTAGAACCCACCCTCATAAACTAGTTTGTTTCTATTTGCAGGCTTAATAGCATATCCTAAAAATACACCATCCCCAAGCAAGTTCAGTGACAGAAGAGGTGGTACACCTCCACTTTTATCTAACATTAATTGAAACCTATTTATTCCAGACTTCGGGTGGCCTCTTTTTTCCTATAATAGCTTCCTGTATTTCTAAACTTCCATGGGAAGAAACCAAATTTCCCCCCAGAAAATCAGAACTTGCTATAGTAGATTAGCAACCGAGAGCATGGAAGAAGGTAGGGGGTTTGGGCTGCTGGCACAAAAGATGACAAGCCGGATGAGGCTCTTCAGGTAGGTTCTCAGCAGAGAGAGAGAGAGAAAAAAAAGATTGCCCTGATGGGTTTACAGCTCCCATCAAGGTGCAACATCTAAGAGCAATAATAGAGGAACAGGATGGATAGTTGTCATAGCGAGCAAATGGCACCTAAACATACCTGCAAATTTGGGACTGATTGCATCTACATTCTTCTCACTGGATGAGGAAATGTGCATTAACATATAACTATGTGTCATATATAAGACTGTGTGTAATACAGCAAAATGTTTATTTTGGCCTTCAAACTTACAGCAATCTTTCAGCTCTAAGAGCTTCAAAAGCTCTTAGAGGCAACCATGTACGAAATACACATACAGGGGCTCACCCTGGTTTAAATCTGTTGCTAATCTCTTGCCATTGCTACATACTGATCTCTGTACAGAACCACTCCCGCTGAGGACAAATGAAGCACCACTACCTTTCTATGTATTTCTGCCTTTGGGGCCTCATGAGATGAAAGCCTGCTTAGCAGGCCAGATCCTAAGCTCACAAAAGCTTCTACCATTGCAGCATTAACAATGCCACATCAATCAATCTGTGTTACAAAAGATTATCAAGAGGATCCTTCTGCACATTAAAACTATCTAGCCATAGTCAGCATCCAGACAGCACCCTCTATACACCGCCTGCCAGAATGTGAACTAAAGCTTCAGCCATGCAGGGATAAACTAATTATCACCATCCATCAGCAAAGATCCACTGATAAGATTAACAAAATAGGATTATAATAATTCTAATCCCAGCATTTCAGAGATGCCAAACTATTGCGATCTTTGCTGCCACATGACAACAATGGAAAACAGCAAACATTCAGCGAGATAAACAAAGCCAACAGTACGTGTGGATGGCCATAAACAGCCCTTTAATTCAAACCAGGACTGAAATGTAAATGGATACTTTTATGATGCAGCTTGGGCTTTCATTTTCGGCTTTATTAGTCTGGCATCCAAAATGACATCAGTAGAGAGGCAGAACACAAGAGGCACCAGATACAGTTACAACTCGATTCTGGGCACGCTTAGGTTTAAAGGCAAGTAACAGTGTGTTCAGTTGGGAGGATCCCTTGGAAATAATGTATAAGCTTATCATCTTAAAATGCAGCAAACAGTTTATGATACGCTATCTAAGGCCAATGCAAAACTTTTAAAAATAAATTATTCATCAAATATCTCCTCCATCTCCAGAACAGGATAAAGTCTCTGGTTTCCCCTAGAGCCGTGATAGCAAACCTGTGGCACGCAGAGCCATATCTGTGGGCACCCGAGCATTGCCTTAGCTCAGCTCCAGGTGCATGCGCGCACCGGCCAGCTGAATTTTAGGCCTTCCAGGCCCACCGGAAGTTGGGAAATGGGCCGTTTCTGGCCTCCAGAAGGCCTGGGGGGGGAGGTTATTTTTGCCCTCCCCAAGCTCCTAGAAAAATTCTGAAGTCTAGTGAGGGTGGAAAATGGACCTACCGTCCCACCATGCCATCGCATGCCAAAAGTGGGGGGAATGCAGGGGGGGTCATGTGCGCATGCATGGGGGGCTGGGCGCATTGAATTATGGATGTGGGCATGCAGGCATGTGACCCCCCCCCCCGTGCTCCCCCCGCTTTTGGCACGCGACGGCAAAAAGGTTAGCCATCACTGCCCTAGAGCAAGTCTTTAAACTGACCACAGAGTAAAGAAAGAGGTATCCAAAAAAGGCTGCTAAATAAGAGACTAACAGCTGTTACAAACTGGAGCCTCCTTTCCTTTCCAATGTCTTCAGCCAGATTTGCGTTTCCTATTCAGTCTGCTCAGTTGTTAACCGTTTTCATCTGCCCCAAGACCCAAGATTAAAGTTTCCCAAAAGCTTATCGGGAAAGCGGGTGAGGGGGCTACAGTCCCCGCTCCCCACAATAAAGTTGCCACGAAGGGCAGCTGTAACAAAAAGGAAACAAGTTTAGACGGCGCATTAGCTTAAACAGATGACAGCACTCACGAAAAGCCTCCGCGCAGTGCTTCCGATAAAAGAAATTAACCGGAAAAGAGCTTTAACTTTCTGGAGTTTAAACACAGGGTAGCGCCGTGGAAGTATTTGTACGGTGTTTGGTCAGCCATGATGCCAACAGAGGGTCGGAAGGGATCGAAGCGGGATAAAAGCAACTGGAATGGATGATAAAGACCACGGAGGCGGCTGGACGCCGCTAGGTTCCAGAGGGCGATTGAAGGAACCTGTTGAAAGGCGTCGGAGAGTCCCGGCGTTCCGTCTCAACCAGCCTGCAACTCCAAGCGAGCGCCAGCTGCCGCGGACCTTAAGGCTAAGGAAGCGAGCGAAACGAGGCAGCCCCGGGCGGGTGCTGCGCCCAGAAAAGCTCGCTGCACAATAACGACGAGGCAAACTATGGGCTTCCAAGGCGCTCAGCTCAACCCAACCCGGAGTTCCCGTCGGTCCCGCAAAAAGCCCACAGCGATGCCCAGAGAGCAAAAGGAAGCTCCGAGGAAGACGGGAGCCCAACAACCAGGCGAACCCCCCCCCTTCCCCGTCCCCCGCCGGCCTCCAGACAAGAGGACTCCCGAGGTTAAGCTCCAGGTTTCTCCCGCCGCTTCCAAGCAGAGAAGGGTCCCACCCTCCGAGGCCTCGACGAAGCCTCTCCCCGGAGCGCGCCCGCTGAGCTCTCCCTACGGGGCGAGGGCACCTCCCGAGGAGGCGCCCACCCACCAGCAGCGAGGCCAGGAACGGAGGATGAGGAAGGGGCTCCGGCCGCTTTGGCCGTCTTGCTGCGCCCCACCCTTAACCAGAGCGCCGAGGAAGACGAGAAAACTGACACCGCCGCCGCCGCCCCATTCCGGGCCTCTCACCTGGATGAACTGGATGGTGAGCGCAGATTTGCCCACTCCGCCGCCTCCCACCACCACCAGCCGGTACTTTTCCTGCCCCGGGCCGTCCCTGCAGCCCGCGGCCATCGAGGAAGAGCCCAGGCCAGGAGAGGCGACGCGAGGCGCAGCGCTGCGAAGGTTCGCGGCTCCCTCTCTGATTCCTCCACCTCCCACCCGGGCAGTGGATTGCCGATCGCCGCCTTGCCAGCCACGGGAACCGCAGGCCCAGCCGCTTCTAAGCGCCGAGCGAACAGTAGCGAAAGGAGGGGCGAGAAGCCGAGTCCGCGACTCGAAGGCGGCTCCAGACTCCTCCTCCCCCTCCCCACCTCCTCCCCCTCCTGCTTTCCTGCTCGGCGGCCTCGCGCGGAGTGAAAGCGACGGCAGCCGCCGCCGCCCCCCCCCCTCCACCCTCCACCCGCTTGGGCTAACAAATGGCCGTCGGGAGGTGGGGGCAGCCATGCAAATAGGGGTGAATATGCAGCGGGTGGGCAGGGGTTTTCTTTCTCCGCCAGCGGAGGCGCGCCTGAGGGAAAAGGAGCCGAGGCACGCGCCCAGGCATTGTCTAAGCGCGGGAGGGGAGGGGACGATTTCACACTTTGGAACCTCTGGGGAAGATCGACGACGCCCTTTCCTTGCCCCAGTCCCGGGCTAGAAAAGAGATTTCCCTTTTTATTTACATCTCCCCAGTGAAGAAGCCCGTCCCGCCCCAAACTGCCGCCTGTGAAAGGAATTCATCACTCCCGGCGGAATCGGGGGTGGGGGGGGGGCTGCGCCACGCCTCGTTGCTCGTTCGCGTAGTAGGGTCACGCGTAGTTGGTCCTGAGAGGGTCCTGAGATCCCTTCCAGCTTGTCGAGAGGAATGGATTCCAGATGTATAATTCAGTTCCTTTTAAAGCTAATAACCTCCCTTAAACCAGAGTTTGGAAATCCAGCAGGTTCTGACAGGTTCTGGAGAACCGGGAGCGGAAATTTTGAGTAGTTCGGAGAACCCGCAAATACCACCTTTGGCTGGCCCCAGAATGGCTTGGGAATGGGGATTTTGCAATATCCTTTCCCCAGGAATGGGGAATTTGCAGTATCCTTCCCCTGCCATGCCCACCAAGCCATGCCCACAGAACCGGTAGTAAAAAAAAATTGAATTTCACCACTGCCCTAAGCCCTTTGTGAAAGAGTTTCATTTGAGGCAGAGATAAGCCCAGATGCTGCTTCAACCTAGCCGGGCAACATAGGAAGGATTTTTATTTATTTTTTACTTGTACCAATCCTTTCTCCGAGGAATGGACTCAGAATTGAACAGCCCTCTCTCAACAGAGGAAGAGGGATACCACATCATCTATCTACACTCTACAACACGGTCCTTTCACCAGTTCCATGAAGGCTCCACAATGCACCCATTTGCGCTGCTTAGATGACCCTGAGGACACAAAAATCTCCAGGTGGCCTTAAGACCCGCTAAAAGGATGCAACTGACCAGCTATCTGCAAGGAGTATACATCCTTCCATTCCCCACCATCCAGTCGGAGCTGAAGAAGCTTCTTGGATGAGAAGTGAAACATCTTCAAAGAAAAACCAGAAAGTCCAGTTGCCTCTTGAAAAAAAGCACCTTTGGGACAACCATGACCTGTATGACTGAGAATCTCCATAGACATTTAGACTCAGAATTGACTTATGGTCCCACAATTCTGCAAAACAAAGAAAGGCGAGGCTTCTGGGTACAGCTTTTGAGTGGCTGCAACCCTATTATAGACCAGCCTCAGGGATAAATCCCTCTAGCCCCCCATGTTATTAGCTTCCAAAAGCTATTAAAATTGAACCAGACAGGAAGAATTTGGTCAACAGAGTCATGGCCAGTAGATTCTTGAAAGCATGAATGGATGCTTCTAGATAGGAGTGGACAGCCTATATCTGTCGCTAAGCTCTTTTCTCAACTCTCCAGAATTTGTGGTACTGACATTCAGCAGAAGATTTATAAATAGGCAATGTTTTTCATGCCTTGTGAGAGGAAAACAACACGAAAAAGACATGAGAGTGATAGGATAGGGGGTACAAAATAAAAAGAAAGCAATTAAAAAAAGAGAAAAGCTTCTTTTCATGAATTCTTCCCTACACCCTGTTCCGGTGTATTTGTGTGATGTCATCAGAACATCACCCCACCCACTGCTGTCATTAGTGGCCCTTCTCCCAAAAATGTGCAACATTCAATCTGTTGTAGACAGATGACGCCTAAGCATCATCAGCCTCACCACACCGTGCAGCTGTTGTCTTCCTTCAGCAGATGTTCTGTGAAAAAAAAGATTAGTTTCCAGCAGAAAATGATATTGTCTAAATGTATTTTAAAATCTTATGAATGAGATGGAATTTGACCGTGAGCATTCAACCTCAACCTCAACCTTCACCTACAATCTTCAGGAGATAACTTGGTTGTACATAATTCTGATCATCTTGTTCTCACAACATCTTCATTTATATCAACAAAATCTATTTAAAATATTTTCCCGATAACCCTTGTAGCAAATGAAAATCCAATATATACATCATACTAATCTCCTTGAGAGACAAGTATAAAATATATATTGTTGTTAGTTGCGAAGTCGTGTCCGACCCATCGCAACCCCATGGATAATGTTCCTCCAAGCTTTCCTGTCCTCTACCATCCTATATATTGAGATAGATATCAATATATAGATATATATTGGCTTAGACTAATGTTACATTAATGCTAAATCAGAGGTGAAATCCAGTAGGTTCTGACAGGTTCTGAAGAACCGGTAGCAGAAATTTTGAGTAGTTTGGAGAACTGGCAAATATCACCTCTGGCTAGCCCCATGGAGTTTTTGCAATATCCTTCCCCCAGGAGTGGGGAGGGAATGGGGATTTTGCAGTATCCTTCCCCTGCCACGCCCACCAAGCCACACCTACAGAACCTGTAGTAAAAAAATTTGAATCTCACCACTGTGCTAAATGGCTTGTAGAATAGAGTGACCAAGTTCAAGTAGGGCATCTCTGGTTGGAGAAGGCAAAAAAGAGACAATGAACCTGAATTCTGAGGGTCATTGACCCTTCACTTTTCAGTGATTAAACATGGCGTCTTGTCTCATAGTTCATGTCCCACCTCAATCATAGGTATTCAGACATGAGCTATACAGTATATGTAGACCTCCTCCTCTTATTGCCCTTTTTTCAGCCCCCAAAGGCCCTTAGATTGAAGGAAACATTTTTTGTCTTGTTTTTGTTGTAAGATCAGTGCTACTCTCAAATATGTTATATTTAAAATGTTGTAGGCCAAACTGGTGCTTCCCCAGAGATGTTGGATTACAGTGTTTAGCATCCACAAATAGCAAAGTGGTATGTTGAACAGGGATGACAGATCTTGTGGATTAAGATATTTGGAGAGCCCTAGAGAAGGGAAGCTCTTATAAACTTCAGACTGAAACAGACAATAATGTCCACAGATGGTGTGTTTGTGTGTGTTGTTTGTCTAGAATATGGGAATATTGGAAATACTTTTTGTTATAACTGTTCTGAAAAGAAGCATATACTTTTCAATAATAACAAGAAAGATACTCTTAAGGCATAGCCAAGACGATGGATGATTAGTGCAGCTTGTAATCATGAAACAAAAAGTTTTGAAAACAGCTCACCACTATGGTATTAATATTGCTCTTCATCTATTAGATTTTGGATTGTAATTTCTTTGGGCTAGAAATCCCCTTCTTTTGTGCAATAGCGTAATCAAATACGGATGATGAATTTTGCATATTACCAGGACTGAACATGGGGCTGCGAGATAAACTGCTAAAAGAAGCAGCAGGCAATAGACTCTTCCAAGCCAAATTTATTTCAGAGGTGAGGAGGACCACTCAATGGGAGTTTCCAAAGGAGCAGTCCAAATGGTCGGAGAAGAGCCACTCTCGGAGTGTGCACAACTATTTCCAATTTCACAGACTGTACTAGGAGGAAGAGAGGGATCTCCTTCTAACACCGAAGGAGGAAAATATTGTGCACCAGCATCTTCTCTCCACCAGTCCTCCCCAGCAGATGGCCAGGACTATCGGCTCTAATAGTACACCTCACTGTTTAAGGGGAAGATAGAGCCCGAGTTATTATTTTGTTGCCCACCAGATAGTCAATAGATAGAGGGCACTGAACATCTGCACTGTGAGAGAAGGGAAGGACTTTGTGTCAGATCTTCAGTTTGGCTTCTACATTTGTGGACTTCAGCCAAAGTTGCTAAACAGTCACACAAAGGACAATGATATGGGATGGGTAAAATGATGCCATGTTGTAAGGACATAGAGCTCACTGTAATTGTTTGAATGAAAGTACTCCAAGGAGGGGCTACTATTGTATCAGATGTCATGAATAGAGGGGTGGGATCATGATAAAACAAAACAATGAAAGTGATTGGACCAGTCAGACATTCAAGAATGAATTAGAATGGCAATTGCTTAGAAAAGGGTTTGTTTTCATTATGTGGCATATTCATCTATATATATGGAAGAAGAATTAATCAAAACCACAATTGATTTAATTGCTTCAGATGAAATATTTAGAACGTTGATGAAAGATACAAAGATGATGAGATGGAAAGAAGTGGGGGGGGGGAACTAAAATATAAATAGAACACTTGCAGCAAGAGAAAGTGCAAAAAAAAAGAAGATAAGATTAATCTCCCAGAATGAATTAAACGTGGGTGAGAAGCCTTCTTGGAACAGAGAGCAAACAATTATATTTCAGTGTGGGTAGTTATGCTAGTGGAAGTAAGAAAAATAATGCTTGGTGGAATGATGAAATGAAAGAGGCCATGGATGTAAAACAAAGGCATATTTAAAAATGATTGCTGCAAAACCCCTCAAAAGTGGTTGGTTGGTTGGTTGGTTGACTGACTATGTGCCATCACCTTGCTATTGAGTCATTATAATCACATAGATTGATTTTCATGACAATCTGTTCCTAATCTGGTCTTTCAGGTCTTCTAAACTGTTTCAACTCCTACCCTCAAAACAACACTATAGAGCACTGCACACCAGAACAACTAGGCACAAAAACAGCTTTTCCCTGAATGTCATCACTCTGCTAAACAAATAATTCCCTCAACACTGTCAAACTATTCACTAAATCTGCACTACTAATAATCTTCTCATCGTTCCCATCACCCATCTCCTTCCACTTATGATTGTATGACTGTAACTTTGTTGCTTGTATCCTTATGATTTATATTGACTGTTTCCTTATATGATTTGATTTCTTATTTGTACCCTATGACTATCATTAAGTGTTGTACCTTACACTTCTTGATGAATGTATCTTTTCTTTTATGTACTCCGAGAGCATATGCACCAAGACAAATTCCTTGTGTTCCAATCACACGAGGCCAATAAAGAGTTCTGTTCTGTTCTGTTCTGTTCTGTTCTATTCTATTCTATTCTATTCTATTCTATTCTATTCTATTCTATTCTATTCTACTCTACTCTACTCTACTCTACTCTACTCTACTCTACCCTACTCTATGGATACTGAGTCTACTCACTTTGCTGCCTGTCTTCCTTTTCTCTCTTTCCTTCCACTCCAGCACAATCAGAATTACAGGTCACAATCAGGTCACAATCAGAATTAAAAGTGATTAAATTTGGGTTGAAACAAAAATGAGGCAATGCTGGAAAGAGTTTTTCAGAGATTTGCACAGTAATAATAGTGATATGTCAAAAATAGAATTGGAATTAGTGCTACAAATATTAGTGTCTGTTAAAAAGGAATGAAAAGGAAATCATAAATGAACAGCAAGCATGATAAAGTTGCAGATACAGCCAGTGTAACCCGAGAAACATTAAAATATGAATAAAATATGAATGTGGGTTCTTACAAAACGATTGTATTTAATGTGTGTGTAAGGACTGTGTTTGTGCTGGATGAGGGAAAGAATGCTTTTATTGTTCCGAAGGAAAGGTACCAAAAGTGAATGCAAAACTACAGAGAGATTTATTTGTTAAGTATGCTTGGGAAGGGGTTTGGGAAGTGCAGTGCAGAGGTTTGCAGAACAGTTGTTTACTCATCAGTTGGCAATTGAGAAGTATCTGAATGCCAGTACGTCTGTTATATATCTGTTGATATAGCATATATATATATATATATATATATATATATATATATATATATATATATAATAAAATAGTCTTGAATTATGGAATGCTTCATATAATATTTTCAAGCTCTCTGGTTAGAACATAGCAGAAGCATTCCAGACATTTGATGTGGCCTGGCTAAATTTTTTTTAAAAAATTCCTCGCTGCATAGTGGATTGGAGCTACTTTAACCAGGTGATTGTCCTCTGTAGGAAACCTTCTTACAGTGTCAGCAGTTAATAAAAGTGTTTCTTTTCTCCCCCTTTCCTATCATTTACTAGACATATATTGGATGCATTCAAGTCCTTGATGTCTGCTGATGATTGCCTAGATTAGTCCCCTCAATTTTCTTAGCAAGATTTCAGTGGTTCCTTTGCCTCCTTATTCCAATAGCAATAGAAACAGCACTTAGATTTATATACTGCTTTACAGTGCTTTACAGCCCTCTCTAAGTGGTTTACAGAGTCAGCATATGGCCCCCAACAACTTGGGTCCTCATTTTACCCACCTTGTAAGGATGGAAGGCTGAGTCAAACCTTGAGCCTGGTGAGATTCGAACTGACAAATTGCAGCTGGCAGCAGAAATAGTCTGCAGTACGTCACTCTAACCACTGCACCACCATGGCACCAATACTATGCCAGGGCAGGTTATAAAAGGGGTTAGGCTTTCTCAGCTATTATTGGTGGGAGAAAGGAGAGTCAAGTGAACAGACATGACTAGGAAGAGAAGTAGCAGAGGCCAGATCAGGATTGACAATAGGGTCAATCAATATAAGGTTAGCATATTGCCAGAAAGGCCTTCATTTCAAAAAGTAAAGAAAGTCCACGAAAGCACTATTTTAATTTAATTTCTTTTTTTTTCCCCCTCTACCTCACCATACACTCTAATGTTTCATGGCACTTATATAGCAAAGACCATTTAAGCTGTTAAAAGGCCACTCCCCAGCAGCAGGAATCAAATGAATTAAAAGGCAGAGCTTCCAAAACATTGTTCGCTCTTTACAGTATACGCGCCTTTCATGCTTATTTGTAAAGAGCAGAGAGCTGCTTACTGTATGAATGATCATGCTGAAGATAAACCAGCTAAGCTGAAAGCTGTTATTTCGCTGAGTTGGCTTTTCTCTTTCCTATTATCATTATGCTAATCAACGTATCGGTTGGTTCAGGGGAAATATTTTTTACCCCAGTTGCAGTTGCATATATATTTTGTTCTTTTATGTTTTACGCTGTTTTTAAAATGCTGCCCAGAGTTGTGAATTTGAGATGGGTGGCCAAACAAACAACACACTCTAGACAACACAAGGATATGTGGATTCCTAGGGTACCAGCCTGTGGATGGGAATTCTGTTATAATTTTAAACGTGTGTTTGTGTGTGTGCACATGTCAACAATCTTTTTTTATGCTGAAGTCAGCAACATAAGAAATGAATTAGTCACCATTTTTAATGTTGCCATTAAAATGGAAAGCCTATTCTCAATTAATGGTGAATTCCTTAGAGACTCTAGTGACAACATGAGTTTGTGAAGTGCTAAACAGTGATTTACGGTTGCTTCAGAAAGCAAATAATTCTTTGCTCCCTTTGCCAGCTCACATTCCACATTCCCTCCTATCTAATACATTTTTTAAATTCCAGAGATAGTTGAACAGCTTTGTGAATTTTTTCAAGAAAATGGTTGAATCTTAAACAGTTATTATTATGTTTAATCATTGTAGCTTCTGTACATAAATAGATGAATATGTTTGTTTACATGTACTGAGTTTTTTTTTAAGCAATGAAGGGGTGGGACAGGCAATATCTCACCAGGAGTCTTGCAAGCATCTTAAATATTTGTATTAGTTAGTCCCACTGTATTCTCAGCCTTCTGTCTGCTTTTTTTTATTGGACTGTTGCTTACTGTTCAAACTCTTGATCTAATGGTAATCTTGGTCTTAATTCTTGCTCATCTTGGAGTAGATTGCTGGGAAAGATGTGTTATAGAAGAATAGAATAGAATAGAATAGAATAGAATAGAATAGAATAGAATAGAATAGAATAGAATAGAATAGAATAGAATAGAATAGAATAGAACAGAACAGAATTCTTTATTGGCCAAGTGTGATTGGACACACAAAGAATCTGTCTTAGGTGTATATATGCTCTCAGCCTCAGTGCACATAAGGAGAATAAAATACATTCATCAAGAATAAAAAGATATAACACTTAGTGATAGTCAAGGTTACTAATAAGCTATCAAATCGTACTACGAAACACATAAAAACAATATAATTGAAAGATAGAAGCCACATCATTATAGTAATAAGTGGGAAGAGATAGATACTAGTAAGGAAGAGAAGAATAATAGTAATACAGTCTTAGTAAATTATTTGACAGTGTTGTGAGAATTAATTGTTAAGCAGAGTGATGGCATTTGGGGAAAAACTGTCCTTGTGTCTAGTTGTTTTGGAGTGCAGTTTTGATCTTTTTGTTTCCTTTTTGTTTTTTTTATTCTCTCTTTTGAATAGCATGTAGATTTTGTTTATCTCTAAGTGCCTGCTGATGGCCAATTTGCCAAAAAGGAAAGAAAACAAGAAGTAAACAAGCTCAGAGAACACCAAGGACCCTATACTAACCCTTTTCCAATCACATTTGGAAATTGCTTATTAGCTACTTTTGAGCTGTTAGAAACCTTAAAAAGACAAGTTTTGGGGTAAAAGATGGGATATGGGAAGAAGAAATCATGTTATTTAAGAAAATTTGTGAAAAGTTACTACAATTGTTTATATTTGTTGTGATGAATGTTAGGAGTCATTTATTTATATATTTTGGAGATTTTTTTGTACTATATTCTTAGTTTTCTTTCTTTTCTTTTTTCTTTCTATTCTTTATGTCTTTTCTAATTTTTATCCTTTGCACCATTTATTCCTTTCTATTTTTCTTTCTTTCTTTCAGTTAGTCTTTACTATTATCATTATAAACTTAAGTACAGTTACTTGGGAAAATAATGAATATGCTTGAAAGCTGTATTGGGTAGTTTTAGATATTCAGAATATAAAAGCCAGACGTTTAGAAGAGATTTCTTCCATGGGGCATGATAGAAATGTTCCAATGTTTGAAGACTGCCACAAAGAAGAGGGGTCAACCTATTTTCCAAAGCACCAGAAGGCAAGACAAGAAGCAACAGATGGAAACTAATCAAGGAGAAAAACAGCCTAGAACTAAGGAGAAACTTCCTAACAGTGAGAACAATTAACCAATGGAACAGCTTGCCTTCAGGAATTGTGGGTGCTCCATCACTGGAGGCTTTTAAGAAGAGACTGGACAGACACTTGTCTGGAATGGCATAGGATCTCCGGCTTGAAGACCTCAACAGTCCTTTCCAATGCTGCTATTCTGTTATTGTATTATTCTAACTGAGTCTCCTTCTAAGCTCAGTCAATAAGCTTATTGCCATCACAAACTGGAAGATGAAAGATTCAAACTGAAAGACAGTGGTGAATGTTTTGGTTTCATTTAGATCTGGAAAGCTTTCCTTAAGGTTCTGCTACAGCATCCTCATGTGTCATTTCAATGTTTGTATTAACTACGGTATCTATTTCTTTGCTAAACAGTAGAGAGAAAAAATAACCAAGAATGGAGAATGAGTCAAAATCTTGATGGTCAAACCATTTGCATCCCAGCTCATGCTTGTGAAAAAAAATGCTGAAGTTTTGTGAGTTGCATTAAAAATTGGTTGTTTTGATCTAGAAGCAAAAGGTGAATATATCATTGAGGTACACTATGGGAGTAAACTACTTGAAATCATGGAGAGCATCTTTACTGGGTTCCTAGTTGTCAGCAAAAAACGATAATGCATACATGTTTGCTAGCACATATAAATGATGGTTCTTACTAGTTTACATCTCTGTTGTGAATTTTGAATGATATGGCACAGTGTTATTCAAGGAAATCTTATCAATTGCTTGTTCAAACTTCTCTCTGAGCACAGTATTTGTTATTAAATTGCTTTTCACCTACAATATGGTATGACGTCGTATTTGCTTTTGCTACAGAGAACAAATGCCCGAATGATGCCTTAGGTTGATTACTTTTTTAACCTACCCTTGACGATAAAAGTTATTGCTTCCTGATCAGAATGAATTGTTTTGTGCTTATTTCAAAAGAAAAACGCTATTGGCTTGCTAGTGCATTCATTTATTTGAAAGTGCTGTAAAAGCTGACATTATCAGACAAACGTGCATAGCAAAATACACACACCAATAAGGCATGAGTGGCATCTGAGCCCAATGAAATATCATCTTTAGATATTAATCATATTTATATTCACAGTTGTCCTTTTTTCTTTTTCATTTGCAAGATTACAGTTCCACTTGGCACTGCACATATGGACTCCCAGTCAGTAACACACTTGAGACTTTTTGGCTATTGTCCATTCTCTTGAGTTTCAGTACTTACTTTGTCACTTGTATTATCACATGTGTGCTTCCATTAAGCAATTTTCAGCCCCAGATTCAGTTGGCTAGCAGTGAATGCTGGATGCCAAGACCTGAGGTGTGAGAGAGCTAACTCTTGATGCACATGGGGAAGTTGCAATGAACTCTAAAGATCATTAATTGTCCATGGGCCAAAATTTAACAGTCACTGATATACCATAGTTAGATTTTCAGCCCTTTTAGTATCAGAGCACAGACATAGTTTGCTAATCAGAAATAATATTTTCTGTATCATTATTCTTTTCTTTCATTTCTAAATGTCTCCCACACAACTGGCAGAATATCACTTGAATCATATTATTATAGAAATAGCACTAGGCATCTGTTAGTATAATTGGTGTAATTGATTGTTTCTGTTCATCTGTGAAGCATACTTGAGCTTTTTGTCCCTACAAAATTAGATCTTAATTGAATTCATATTCACATGGCTAATAAGTGCTCAAGGAAATAATGCCAGCACAACTGAGAGGCAGGCTGAAAATTAAGGTTACAGTTCAAGGCAAGTTTAAATGTCTATGAAGATTCTCAATCATCCAGGTCACTGTTATCCCAAAGGAGCTTTTATTCAAAAAGGCAACTGGACTTTCTTGGTTTTTTTCCCATTTTAATATGTTTCACTTCTCATTAAAAAAAACTTGTTCAATTTAGTTCAATTTAGGAGTGGGGGAGGGAAAGGGAGGGGAAGGGGAGGAGGAGAGGAGGGAAGAGGTGGGAAAGGGGAAGGGAAGGAGGAGGGAGAGGAGAGGAGAAGATTTGAGTAGTACTTGGATAAGACACCATTAGAGCGGTGGCCAACTTTTTGGACACCAGTTCCATGGGGAGAGGTTTTTCTGCAGATCAGAGGGGATGTGGTTTCGTGTTCTGCCTGCATCCTGTGGATAGAGGTTTGCCCAGACCAGTTTCTGGCATGTCACAGACCAGTGCCAGTCCATGGACTGGGGGTTGGGGATCCCTGCATTAGAGAATCTTATTTATCTGGAAATGCAATATGCTACATCATATTGGATAAATTTAATAATGACAATGCAGAAAATATTTAAAATACAAATATTAATGAAACCTGAAGTCTTTCTTTGAGGTATTTCGGACAAATTGGTTGAAAAACAATTTGGGGCATTATTTCTCTCCATGGTGACTGCTGCTAGGAGTCACAAAAAGGGGACATCAACTGTTGAAGACTGGACTTTAAAATTGGCAGAGATGGCAAAATGAACCACATTGATTAGAGACAATGGATTAGATAAGTTTATAAGAGACTGGAAGCCATTTCAGTAAGAAGACTACAGGAAGCTATTTTAGAATAATTATTTAGATGCTGGTGGAAAATTCTATGAGCTATACTTGTATCATTTTGATTGTTCTCCATTGTTTCTGAGATGTTATCATTCTTAACTCATCCCTATGAGTCAGTATTTAACATCATTAAAGTTTAAACTAAGAACCGCATGTAAGCAAAAGCCGTGCTTTTTTTTTTTTTTAACATTCTGGACTTCTGAGTCATGTTCAGATGTAACTGCTAAACATTACAACTAAAAATGCTACTTTACATCTGGACAAATTTGAAAGTTTAAAGCATCACTGGGAACTTCTCCTGTTCCAGATTAACTGAAACCAATGAGATGCCCACAAACATGTTAGATATTTGAAGAAGACGGGAAATAAACAAGAGAGAAAAAATCTAAACCTATATCAAAGAGAAGAATCAGATCCAATGGAAAGCAGGTGTTACTACCTGTCTTCCCATATTGTCTTACAAGAAGAGCTCAAGTTATTCAGATGTCACAGTGCAGAAGGCAGAGGTATGGTGGTTCAGTGGCTTAATGATGCTGGAGATCATTAAGCCTCTCCTCTGGCAGTTCGAGTCCTAGCATCATGTGTTGGGGTGAGATCCCATCACTTGCCTCAGCTTTTGACCACCTAGCAGTTCGAAAGCATGTTATATGCAAGTAGATAAATAGGTACCACTTCAGTGGGAAGAAGAGCTGGTGCTTCTTGCAGACAGATCCCTGCTGGTGCTGGACTTTCCTT
Organism: Ptyas mucosa; assembly: GCA_012654045.1. Classification (NCBI taxonomy): domain Eukaryota; kingdom Metazoa; phylum Chordata; class Lepidosauria; order Squamata; family Colubridae; genus Ptyas; species Ptyas mucosa. The sequence goes on along the minus strand of WNWU01000001.1, from coordinate 10,778,218 downwards.
GATGCAACACCCATTTGTGAGATGACTTCAGTGGAAGGAAAATGTCCCAGATGCTGCTGCAGGATGTAGTTTGTCTTTCTTTGTAGTGTGGAGCCAGCTCCCCCCTTTGGTGCACCAATGATACTATGTGAACATGAACCGAATGGGCTAGCAATCTTAAGGCAGTCAAATAACTACTCTGTATCAGTATTGTAGTCTGCTGGCTAATGTAACATCACCATATGATAAGCAAAGAAACAAATAAACAAGCAAATGAATGAATGAATGAATGAATGAATGAATAAAATAGTGCAGAAGGCAGAAAACAGGTATAGAAAACTGGAGCTTTGATCATACTGCTATGATCACTGTCCTGACTTTTTATACTCTTCTCATGAATGATAGTGTAAGAGAACATGGTTTTATGTTTTTCCGAAAGTTGTGGAAATCGAGTATAAGGCATAATGTGACATCCATACAATCTACCACTCTGGTCTGAGAGTTTAAGAAAAGGGAAGAAAACCATAAATACAATTCTAAAGACAGCCTCTCTCTTGCTGAAAGAATTCAATTTAGTGAACCCATCATAATCTAGCAAAAACACATATTATTTGAATGCCGCAGCAATCATGAATGAATGAAAGCATTAGTAAAAGAAAAAAATGGAAATCTATTTAATAAACGTGAGTCTCATTAATGGACTGAAGTTACAGAGACAGATGTAATATGTGGGTTTTGAGATTGTAAGAATTAATCAGCACTAAGTATTTATAATTCTACTGAATGCGGAATACTGAGAATATGTGGGAGTTCTCACAAAGTGGCTTCTGCAGAAGGCATAAATAGAAAGCAGGCATCAATTAACTATTACTATACATGCATCTCTATCCCATTCATCAGGAAACTGTCTTCTGCTTACCTTTGTCTTTTTTCTGGGCATGTGGGTACACTACCAACCAAAACAACTCTATCTTTCTCTTTTAATTTTCTAAAATGGCATATGTGAAGCCCAGTGGTACTCTTGAAAATAACAAGTGGAGGTAGAGGCTAACAACATATTAGCTTGCTACTTTTAAAAAATAAAGTAATATGGTACTATAAAAGGTCAGGTCCAATTGATAGCTTGGCAGATGCCAAGAGATATATTGGTGATTAGATTAAAACCCTGTGAGATCCACCTTGGTGTTTCCAACTAATCCCATTTATTTGTTTATTAAATGTATAAATGTAACAAATCTGGGTAGCACATGGCCTACAATACAATTAATAACATTTAGAAGAAGAGCAAACATTAAAAATAATAAAACACATGACCCATAGCTCACTTTAACCCCAGGACTGAGGAAAGAGACATGTTTTCATGACTGTTTTTAAAATGGCCAGGTCGGAGGCCAGACATATCTTAAGGGTAATGGTGATCCAGAGGGCAGATACTGTGACAGCAGGGATGGGTTCTACTTACCTTTACTACCGGTTCGCAGAAGTTTATGCACATACGCAGATCGCCAATGATGACATCCGGGGCAGTGGGCGAGGCCTCCTGCCAGTTTTACTACCGGTTCTTACAAACCGGTCTGAACCGGAGGCAACCCACCACTGTGTGACAGAGAAGATATGTTCCTTAGGACCCATCAAATAATACTGTTTAATACATGGGACTTGTTGGCTTATACAAGCAGGGAGGGCTGAAATCACAGAGGACAGGCAGTGAGTGTTACCTTTAGTACATCTATTCTACCTCCACCAATTCTGTGCCAGTACTATAACTGAAAAGTGTCCAGATAATTGTTTTCCTCAAGGATACTCTGTAGTGGCACCCCTACCATCTTCTCTCCAACCTTCCCTAAGATGGGAAGACTGGAGAATGAATGAAAACTTACCAGTACTGTTTGTCCAGAGAAGACTTCTTAAAGAGAGATTGTTGAACTACACAGAAGGGGCCACCCTTCTTTCAACAAAGTAGATATTACACAGGGACCCAAATACATGTTTCCTCCTCATAGAACTTACCAACCATGAGGACCATGGATCTAATACATTTGTGGTTCAGTTACTGATAGTAGACTAAAGAATCCTGCGCACCTCCACAGGAGTTATAGGTTGAGTTGTATCCCAGATAACCACACAAGATCTTGCTTCAGGGGCGGGCTGCTACGGGTTTGCCCAGGTTCGGGAGAACCTGTAGCTAACATTATGGCCAGTTCGGAGAACTTCCAAATCCCACCCCTGGCTGGCCCTGCCCACCTCACTCACCCCACCCCTCCCACCCCACACTGCCCCTCCCAGGAATCTCCACAGGGCCCGTTTTGGATGTGAGTTAAGTGCAGGGCCCCCACCGAAGCTCAGAAAGGGGGATAAACGGGCCTCCCAGAAGCTCCGGAGGGCCTCCGGAGCCCAGCAAAGGCAGTTTTCGCCCTTCCAGAAGCTCGAGGAAAGCCTCCGAAGCTTGGGGAAGGCAAAAACAGCCCCCAACCCACCATGGTGCAGGAGGCTAACTAGGCCACGTCCACCATGGCCACGCCCACCCAGCAACTGGGCAGAGAACCCGTTGCTGTAATTTTTGAAGCTCACCCTTGTCTTGTTTCTTTCACCTTGATAGGAACTATCTAGTCCAAGCACATCCAAGCAACTTCATCTGCTAGATGCCTAGAATATTCCTTACAACAACCCTCCTTAGCAGGGAACAAGTTGCATCAGTAAAAGGGAAGATTATTCCTAGTAAATCTGTTTTCAGTTGTCCAAAATCTCTTGCCAAGTAATTGTAGGAAGGTGCTGGATTTGGTAGATCATTTTTTAGATAAGGGGTTAAGGTTGTTAATAATCCTCAATAATTGAAATATATTTATAACCTGCAAGAAATGAATGGATCCTGAGAGTGCTATCCATTCAGGAAGAGGAATAGTGTTACGAACTGAACCAAAGGTAAGCCACAAATTGTATATGCTTTCCTGGGAAATTTTATTGGGAAAAAACCCTATTTTTTCCTATATTGTGTTATATTTTCTTTTGATTTTTATTTATTTTATTTTATTTATTTATTTATATTTATATGCCGCCCTTCTCCGGAGACTCAGGGCGGCTTACAATGTGTTAAGCAATAGCCTTCATACTTTTTGTATATTTATACAAAGTCAGCTTATTGCCCCCACAAACCGGGTCCTCATTTTACCCACCTTAGAAAGGTAAGTAACAGGTAACAGGAAGCAATTGTGGAAAGACTGAAGTTGTTCCTCTTGTTGCAATGCAATGAGCAACCGAAAAATGCAGGTAGTTTATGAAATCAAGCTAAGACAATTGCAGAATGTAAAACAGTTGAACAAGGCAACTTGCAGACATGATAATTTCTGTAAATGAAGGACTTGCAAGAACATGCAGAGAACAGCCAAATAATAATTGTTCTGAAAATAAAGCTTATTACTGTACAGTGTAATTTATTTCAGACATTTCCTCCCCTTTACAATAACCTTTACACAATTGTTCCTGCCATATAAGGAGTTTTTTTTTAAACCTATTGCTTTTCTTATTACAGAAAATCTTGGGACAGGAAGCAATACTGTGAATTGTCTGCTCAGGTGCAATTTTCCATTTCTCCTTTATATATAAATGTAGTCAAGACTTCTTTTTTCATAAATAAATGGTCCTTAATGACTTACAGATGAGTATCTATTGGTTCCTCATGTCAGCACGATGGCAGTACAGATTTCCTTGGCATTCCAACACATAATTATTCTTTCCAAAAGTGACAATGTTCCCATGGCAACATAAGCATTTTTATTATTGAAGAACTCAAACATTCCTAAGTGAGAACACACATTGTAATGTTTAAAAAGAAAAAAAAGAGAAAGTTATCACTTACTAAGGAAGAGGCATAAAAAGCCAGATGCAGTGATCTAAAATGAGAGATGTACCAGTGTGAAGAACAACCTCACTTAGTCTCCTTTATTTCTTCACACGTATATTATTTGCATAAAGCAGCTTTTAAATTATTTTCAATGTGTTAAACAGCGTGGGTTAGACTTTCTTTTCCAGCTAATGAATGCACTCATTTTTTATTTCACTTTTGCCTTCTGTGGCTATGTGTCCAACACAGTTGTCCTTGACTTACTATTGTGACTATTCAAAGTTACAACAGCACTGAAAAAAATAACAATTTTTTGTTACTCTTTTCCATACTTACGACCATTACAGTATCCCTATGGTCACGTGACCAAAATTCAGCTGCTTGGCATCTATCTATCTATCTATCTATCTATCTATCTATCTATCTATCTATCTATCTATCTATCT
>WNWU01000001.1:10754815-10773942 GCA_012654045.1 Ptyas mucosa | reverse complement strand
TCTATCTATCTATCTATCTATCTATCTATCTATCTATCTATCTATCTTACAAACTATTCTAAAAATACGAGTTCCAGGTATATTAGTAAAGAAAGAAGCAGACATCCTGCGAACTCCGGAACTTAAAATTTTAAAATTTTAAGTTCCGGAGCTCTCAGGATGTCTGCTTCTTTCTTTACATATATACACACACACACAGTCCATGTAATTATAAGTAAAACCTCTATGGAGGTATGGCAGTGGCCTCATAACTGGGTGTCCAATTCAGCTATCCAGGTGATCACCTCTGGCGTTGCTTCATGCAGATCTTCTAGGGAACCAGAGAATGCATGTCGTGAGCAATTTTCCCCCATATGTTGCATGTTATCAGCACCATAATTGCAACAAGAGGTATCTTTCCATCCCCACTGATACAGGGCAGAGGCGCTTCTTCCAGTATCACACCTAATTCTGTTCAATTTCTACCAGACAAAGTGAAGCAGATCAAAACCAGGTGGTTTGGTAGAGGGATCACTAATGGTCAGGCCACAAGAAGGTACTTTGGACCATTCTACTCTCCAGGCATTCTTGGGGTTAAACTGGATAGATGTTAAGTATATAGCTATTTTCCAAGCTGACCTATGGGATTAGGCCAGCTCAAGTGCATAGAGATAATTAGAATCTGTTGTCACTTCACTATGACTCCGTGATGAAGAGGATAGTGGCAAGAATAGAGGGAACCCCTGTGCTCACTTCCTACAGGGAAAGGACTATGGCTGCAGAAAACCTCCTGCTCTTCCTGTAACTTTGAAGAGCCATGTGCATGGCTTGCCATTTCTCTGGTGAACGAGGAACGTGACAGAAAATCTAACTCTGATGTTGCCAATTTCTCCCTCACCTTGGCTTATCCCACAGTACTTCAACCTTGAGACCCAATAGTTTTCTTTTTCTTCCATTCCTGCAGACTGCCTGGACAAATCCCTAGAGTTTTCTTGGCAAGATTTTTCAGAAGTGGTTTGCCAGTCTCCTTCCTAAGGTTGAGAGAAAGTGACTGACCCAAGGTCAATCAGCTGGCTTTGTGCATAAGGTGGGACTAGAACTCACAGCCTCACGGTTTCTAACCTGATGCCTTAACTACTACGCCATATTGGGCCTCACAAGAAAATAGTAGCTGTGCCCAAACCTGGATGTATTAAGATTGATTGTTGTTCATAGTCTGACTCTCACCAAAGTCTTTTGATAACACAAATCATGACCATTTGAAAGGGAATAATAGAGGGGAAGGAAATATCCTAATGTGAACACACATGAATTAACAAGGACAAAATACAATAGGGATATTCTCTTCATTAGGCTACAAGGCATAAAATAAAACATACACATACAGTTCAATGATAGTTTTCCCTGTTAAAAAAGGACTCTTTTTTTAAAAAAAATTATTTATATGCCGCCCTTCTCTGGAGACTCAGGGCGGCTTACAATGCGTTAAGCAATAGCCTTCATACTTTTGTATATTTTATACAAAGTCAGCTTATTGCCCCCACAAACTGGGTCCTCATTTTACCCACCTTAGAAAGGAAGGAAGGCTGAGTCAACCTTGAGCCTGGTGAGAATTGAACTTGCAGTAATTGCAGGCAGCTGGATGTTAAATGCTGCCTTAGTAGGAGGCATTAGCCTCCTACGCCACTCAGGCTCCTTAAATAATCATTGTAGGTGGAATAAATGCATGAGGGGCTATTAACTAAAACTCACACTGAAAAATGAAAAACAATGATTTTAAGTGAAATCAATGATTACAATAACTTGGTTTGAAAGAGATAAACTGGAAAAAAAGAGAGGAATCAAAAGAATATCAAACATGAGAATGGTAATGAAGAGAAATAATCCCACTGCTCACAATTGCAATTTGCAAATACAAGTCACACAGAACCATTCAGGAGAAAAACATGGAATAGCTGCTGTAAAACCACCATTTTCAAAATGGCAGTGGTCATTTGTATGGAAATGGTTTTAACTTCTGGAATAACAAATTGAGATTAGAATTATATTTGAGTCTTGAATTGGGGCCGGTCGATTAGAGCTGTATCCATCTTGGGCAAGTAAAAATTAGTCTAAAACATTGCTGATTCAGGCTTCATTGTTGGGAGTTGGGAGCACAGCCCAAATTTCAAGTTGATACCAAAGTAGCACCACATGAAATGGTTAGGTTTACACAGCATGTTAAGCCATAATATGGCTTGGTTGTTTTGGTTTATAATTATGTGGGAACCTAGAAAATTTTGGGCTTTTTAATAAACCTTATCTTCATTCACTATGTGAACCCAGCAATGATTCATCATATTTGAATGTTTGACATTCATTTTCATTTAATATAAAGGAATTGCTCAGAGTGCAAATGTACTATTGTTGGAATGACCTGAAGTTCTGTTTCATGATATGAAAATTTTGCTAGGCATTTACTCCTGAAGATCACAAGTCCAGAGAAACAAATCCAATTTAAAGGGTTAAGAATGTGCTTAAATCCAACAACAAAAAAAATCCCGTTTGCATATTTAGACTACTAGGTTTGATGCAGGGGTGAAATGCTCCCGGTTCGGACCAGATCGCCCGATCTGGTAGTGATGGTGGTGGATGGTTCGGAGAACCAGTAGCAAAAATCCCTGCCACCCCCCCGCCCAGCTGAGCTGCGCAATCATCAGAGGCTTTTTTTTTTACTTTTAAAAGCATTTTTTCTACAACCTCTTCAGCCAAAAAAAATGCTTTTAAAAGTTAAAACAAAAGCCTTGATGATCACGTGGCTCAGCTGGGAGGCTTTTAAAAGCATTTTTTTTCTGCAACCTCTTAAGGTTGTAGAAAAAATGCTTTTAAAACTAAAAAAAAAAAAAGTTGGCCACGCCTACCATCACATTAAACCCCCCCACCAAGCCACACCCACAGAACCGGTAGTAACAAATTTTACATCTCACCACTGGTTTGATGACACATTGGGGGCTAGAGCCCCCAATCAGGATACTGGAAGACCCATACACTGTAACAGGCTTCACTGCTGCTATGCTGGTTACTGGAAAGCATACCACCTCAGGAAACATGGCCTCCTTGCTGCTAAGGGTATCTAATTTATATGAAATTCATTCATTCCAGAAAGACCTTTTCTGGCATGGGTCCTGCCCTCCGGAACATCCTCCTCCTCAAGGTGATATACGCCTCCATCCTCTTGGCCTCCATAACTGCCTAAAATCCTAGCTCTTCTGACTGGCCTTAGGGCATTCCATATTGGAGGTGGTTTTTGGAGGAGGAAGATCCCTTTCCACCCCATAGTATTCTATTTTTAAAACTTACTTAATTTTTAATTATTTAATATTGAAATGTTCTATACTTGTTTTTATTATGTTTGTAAGCCACCCAGTCACTTGATAGTGAGTTGGGTGGCATATAAATTAAACATGTCTATGTGTGCATGACAAGAAATCCTAATTTACTTCATAGTCTATCCTAAAGTTTACTATGAAACTTTTGTTAAGATCTCAATAATATAGATCTGATGTCCAAGTAACACAGCAGAGTTATAGAGAATTGTATTTTATTTTAGTTTGGAAAGAGTACATGTAAGAGACTAGACAAATTGACTTTTACAGACATAGAGAAAAATATATTTGAAGTTTTATCAACAATGATCTTGAATGATAAGTAAAACCTAAAAATTATTTGTTGGAATTTATTCATTACAAGTTCGGTTTCTACAACCCAAAAACACAGACTATGCAAAATGTTCTGATCCCCAACAAGCAAAATTCCAAGCATTTAGTTGTAAATGTTCAGAAGAACCTTATAAATTAGTTTTCTTCTGAGAGAGATTGATCTTGTCACCAAGACTTAGTGCCATTCCCTGTAAGGAATAGAATGACAATTTAAATAATCATTTCAATATTCAGTAATTCAGTAAGAAAAATATCCCCCCCCCCCAAGTCTGCATCTGTATGACTCTTGAGAAGATTTTTAGGAAATTTGGAATGTTTTATGAGAAAACCCTGAAATAATTAAATCATAGTTAATTCTTCAGTTCAGTGCTGAACACATTTTCTCTTATAACTACAGCTCAGAAAAATTTTGGGTAATGCCTTTTAGTCAGTTAACTTTTAGTTACAATCTTAAAACTTATCATTTCATAGCAACATGTCCATTTGATGCTATAATAAATCAAAACCCATTTAGATCATCACATAAGTAATGCAAAAGGTGGCCACCTAATCACAAGGAATAGCATCCAATGACAATATTCTCCTTTCTCCAGAGCTTTCCAGATTATGAGTGTGCATACTGAGCAAGATTAAAATCTTATAACTGAAAACACCTCTCATTGATTATGTGGTTTTTGTCAGAATGAATTTAAATGTAATTTTATTACATTCTGTTTTCCTAAGACTTTGGGGAAAAATTACTTTTGAGTGTATGCTATTATGGTACTGTATAAATTTGGTAAAAAATAAGATGATCAGAATTAGTATGTCACGGCATTAAAATTGGCAGTTCATAGGTTTTAAAAGTAACTAGAATTCTTCCTGAAGTGCAATGATATATAAATTTTGAGATTCTGAATTATTGTACACATTAATTGCCAAACCCAACTATACTGTAATTGAAACCAAGTATTTAATGATAGCTAGTTTCACTGAATTATAAATACTTTTAAAAGTTTCTCAAATATACCCAGCAGCTTTTCAAGAGATACATATATAGTGAGAGCCTAGAAGCCATCACATAAATGCAGCAGTTCATGGCACTTCAGAAAATTCCCACTTCATTTTTTTGGACTGGTCTATTTCATCAGCACTTCTCCTAATAACATATTTACCTGTTTACTCTACAAAGATTTACATCTTTGTAGACTACAGTGTAGTCTGAAGAATTCATTCAGGATAATGTGCTACATCAGTCAATATACAGTAATAAGATTAATCATTAATGATAAATGGTAAATTAAGAGCAAATATTTCACCAATGTAAAAGTTCCCAAATTTAAGGAGATAGCTCATAGATTACCTGACTTTTTGCACGAATTCTTATGTGCCCTGTGACTGGAGCATCGGGTCCAAGATGAATTGGCTTTTCAATGCTGACATTTGCAAGTGCGTCTTCTCCAAATATGGAGCGTGCATATAGGTTGGCAGCCATGAAGCCACAATAACCGGAAAGTGCCTAGAAAACAATATTTGATACAATGTTTATAAAAATGTATTTTCCCCTTGAAGCTCTTAATAACTGAGCAGGTCTGTGGCTTAATGCTTTATCTTTTTTTCGTTACATTACAGTTCAAACTATTCCAAAAGCAATAAACATACACTCATCTTATTTATCCAAGAACAGATTTACGTGAATGGACAGTGAAGCCAAATTAAAACAAATTTTAAATCCATTAATTTCTTTAATGTAATATTAGTAAACTGCACTTGTCACTGGTGTTCTTTGCACCAACATATCCTATACCGTTCCAAGAATCTAAGCCTCAAAAAAAGTTTTCAGCAGATGTATCCCAGGGATGTGTGATTAGAAAGGAACCAAGTACCAAGAAAGCCCCAAATTAATTCCAGATCTGGATATAAGATCTTACCTTTTCTGGGGTAAGGCATTTCATGTTAGTTGATTTTAAGATATGTTGCAAGTATTCATTCAGATCCACTATATTGGTGTTCACTGTAACCTTCAAAAATAAATAGAAATTAAATAGAAAGACAAGCTGTCTTTCAATTGATAAGAAATAATTGAAGACATGGCTTTTAATCTCAGATTTCTTTAAACATCACTTGGGTTTTTAAATGTTACCATCAATTGTATTCTAAAAGAATCCTAGTTTTCAAACACTTCAACATAGCCTACAAGGATTTGAAGCCACCCAGTATCTATATCCATAATATCAATCAATCAATCAATATTTTTTTTCCAATATTTTTGTGGATGGTGATTCCAATATTGAATTATTTAAAGTCCTGGTGCTGATTTAATTCATTATTGCTTATAATTATAGTTAGTGATTTATATTATGTTAGGTATTCTTAATTTAAAGCTTAATAGTGATATTTGATTTTTCTTTCAGCAATGTACCACATTTTAAAACTTTATAAATTACTAATGATATGTTTTAAGAAAGTAATCTCCATGCCATTTTAGATTCCATATTTACTTATTTATATCTTATTAACTGCATTTTAGATTGTTATTCTTTTAGATGTCTCTTATCCTTCATGGGTTATACGTTTCTTTCTTTAAAATGTTCTGTAATAAAAGGTATAAATAGTGAAACAGTTTATAAAGCTCACTTTGTTTTCCCATTCAAATTCTGCCCACATCTGACGGAACTCAGCATCAGTACAAGTAGCAGGCTGGATATAATCCATGATGTCAATGTGTATGTCACTAAGAACAACACAGTTTCTATCACTGGCTGCTCCAGAAACATCATATACTAAAAATAGAGAAAGAGAAAAGTCAGTAGAAATTAACAACATACGTTGTGACAATTTTGAAGCTGAATAAAACACACAATTTCATTCTGAAAAGTGGCATTTTTCTGAAAATAGTATTCCCTAATATTTTAGGTGCTGCTAATTTCTATATTGTAATATACTGTATATGATTTATCCAACCATTCATTCATTTTCTCTCAACAGGGATCTGACACTTTCAAAATCCCATATAATATATAAAATAGAACACTTACCGATGTTGCCAAAAATAATTCCATTTTCAGTGGAAGCTACTTTCACATTCGCTTTTATATTAGCAAAATCATGGGGCGCAAGGGTCAGAGGAGATGGCTTTTCCACCAGCTTCAAGTCACCTAATTAAAAAATGGTTTGAAGGAAACACATCAGGACAATGTTAATGAGAAACACAGAAAAAAATATTCAGAAGAAATCAGTAAAAAAATGGTGGATTATTTACCCAACGTAGCCAATTCTAGCGTGCAATTCTGCAAAGTGTCACTGGTCTGGTTTACTACAAGCACATCCAACACAATATCATACTGGTTGACGTGGACATATGCTTCAGCATAGACAGGATCTGAAAAACCTGTCAACTGAGTTACCTAACAAGGATAAGAATTTTGGAAAAAAATTGCACATTATTTCTTTTATTAGCAATACTATTTAATTCTGTTTAGCTCAACAGCCCTGTGGAGATGCGTGCAGGGGGTGTTGGTCAGTCTGAGGGCAAAAGTGAGGGGGGCGATGGATTAAGTTGGCAGCACGATCAAAGCTGGGCCCAATGTAAGGGAGACTGCGGGGTTAGTTTGGCCAAACAAATTATCCCCCCCCCCCCCCCCCCCATGAAAGTGGATCCTGGGCGCTGTGCTGCAATGGAGAAATAGACAATGGAGCAGCCAGCACAAAGGAAGGAGGAATAGCAGGGAGAAAAAAGAGGGAAAGCGGCCTTCTCCTTCCCTCACGCCGGCCACTACGTTGCCCGCTTCTCCACTGCAGCGCAGCACAGCACCCAGGATCCACTTTAACAGCAGAGGGGGGAGTAATTTAAGAACCGATTCGCCTGAAACAGTGCAAACCAGCTGAATCCCACTACTGCTAATATCCCAAAGCCAGTGGTGGAATTCAAATTTTTTTACTACTGGTTCTGTGGGTGTGGCTTGATGGACGTGGCAGGGGAAGGATACTGCAAAATCTCCATTCCCACCCCACTCTGAGGCCAGCCAGAGGTGGTATTTGCCGGTTCTCCGAACTACTCAAAATTTCCGCTACTGGTTCTCCAGAATCTGTCAGGACCTGCTGAATAGCACCCCTGCCCAAAGCTATTAAAATGATTTACTGTATTCCAAAATACAATTACTTTCTTCTCACCAGCATTGCAACTCATACTTGGGAGAAATTCAATCATACAGTTAAATAAACTTTATATTTACAGTTCTAATAGTACTTCCTCGTTTCGCCTAAGAAGCCATGCTATTTGTTTCTCTTCACCCAAGCTAAGCCCTATTTGCATTTTTCTGGCATTCATTACATTTCACTATTCAAAATGAGATAAGGTACTTCCCTGGATTCAGACTGGCCTGGGAAGAATCTATATTACCTTGTTGAGCTTGGATGCCAGTGGGTCAGCAGCTTCCTTTCTCTGAGTGTTTCCCATAGCTGCTAAAAGACTGAGCTGAAACTGATCTTCCTTTGAGCTCATTTCATTTTTAGCAGTGAGCTGCATAAAAGAAATAGGATCATCCGGCTGAATGGTCACATTCCTCTTCTCAGACTCTTTCTGATGTAAGGGGAAAAAATAAAGAAATGGTTAAGAGAAATGTAAACAAAAAAGAAAGGGCTTCTCCTAAGAACTGGTCCTTAGCATTGGCACTGAACTGAAACACAGATGCGGAGATCAGGTCTTACCTTCTGAGACAGCTTCTCCTCTTCCAGCTTGGCAGACAACATATGAGAAAGGGATTGCCGGCACTCCTTGTTGAAAATATCATTCATCAGAGGGGAACATTCTGAGAGTACTTTCAGGCACAGAGAAATCCGATCCACATCATCATCTGTGATTGGCTTCTTGGGGAGAGATGACTTGCCCAAATGGAGGATACTGGCCATAAGCAGCATTGCCTCAGCTACAAAAGACTAATATGGAAGCGAGAGAGATGATAATAAAACAACTTACATTTCTTTTAATCCCATGCACTCCACTATTCTCTTTTTCAAAATGACATGTAAGACTGAATTAAGATCTAAAAAAGTAGCAATTACAAGACACAGGCTACTTTATGCTAAATGTATCCAAGTAGCGCTGAAGAAAAACCATAATGGAGCCTTTCCTCTTTAGGGAAGATGGTTTGGCAAGCAATTTCCAATCATCACAGTTTAAAAAGTCATCCAGGGTCTAAATTGTGGTTTGTGGTAACACCTTCTCTTTCTCTCTCTGAATTAAATATATAGATAAGATAGTTTTACAACATATGGTCTCCCTTGATTTATTTCAAATACTCTAAGGCACAATAAACCAAGCTGCTGTCTTGGGAAACCTGTGCAATAATAACATATTATCCTGACAGCAAACAGTTTGCTCAATTGTAGCTCCATATGAGCCTGCAAAGAACTATAAGCGAGTTGAGTATACAGCTATTGCCTAAAAATTGAAATTTAATGATACAAAACCCTCTATGAAGAATCACTTACATTTTGTTTCTTCTTTTCTTGAACCAGAGTCACATAACGTAAAGCAATTTTGGTCAGAGTTGTTGCAAGGGAAGCCGCAACAAAGAAATCACCATCCAACAAAAAGCCTCTCAGTGGAGGTCTACAAAGAGAAGGCAAAATTAACGTTCAGAAAAAGAGCAGCTGGCAATCCCATGCATTCTATTTGAGTTTAGCTGTATGAAGGAGTTTGTATTTGTTAATAGTATTCCACTGGGTTTTTAAATGATATATTGCAGAATTATAAGAACAGAAATTCACAAGTGGTGAGTGACAAAGTCAATTACTTGTTCCATCTCCCTCCAAAAGTGGGTAAGAACAGGGCAGAAATTTTGGTATTTGTGGTAAGATTCCAAGTTCCAGAACGCATTCATGAATCCACCAAAGAAATAGCTGAAATTTCACAGTATTTTAAGATTCTAATTCTAGTATGAGAATATTAAAATGGATGAGAAAATCCTGCTACCATGACAATGAATTTCATTTTGTCAGGTACAAGAAACAAAGAGCCAGGACAGAGTTCAAAACCACTGTGAATTTATTCCAAAGTACCTATACCCAAGACTCTGATTACTAATGGTCAATGCAAATTGGTGCCAGGTAACAGCCAACAGACTTGGGGGGAGGACTGGACTTAGGTATCTTTTAGATGAATAGGGACTCCAGACTGATGATGCATTTGACCTCACCCTCAGGCTCAGCCTCGTCATCTCCTACATTATTTTTGTACAATGCTTACTAAATAATCAGTTATGCCCAAAAATAGTTAAAAAAAAACCTGTTGCAATCTTTTCAAATAACTGCTATTATAATAAACGATTGAAGTTACATTCTGAACTCCAGACCAGAAATAAAAAGAAATCAAGTACAATACAGATATTATGAAAGATAAAATAAGAAATCACATTAAGCGACATTAAGTGCAAAAATAAGAAAAAAACAGCAAAAACTTCATCACCTCTCTTCTTCCTTTTTGGCAGGTCTGGAACTACTAAGGGCACTCTGGGTTGCATAAGTTCCCATTTCAGTGACCAGCTTTTGGGCGGGGCCCACAGTGATTTCCTCCTCAGGTTTTAGCTCACCAGCTTCTTTCTTGATTTCAGATTCTACTATTGGGATCTGAATGTAAAAAAGCAGCAGTAGCAAAGTTGTTAAAAACACAAACTTGTTCTCTTCTCTCATTCCTTGTCTTTGCAAGCTTAATATTCTTGAAGCTGCTCAATCTGAATTTACTAGTGTTTCCATTGTGGTTCCAATATGTACTAATAAACATGCTTAGAGATGTGCTTGTTCTCTGTGGATGCTAGAGCTTGCTACTATGCTGAAGTTAATTGTTTTCTAGTGGGTTTGTACTCATGAGAGGGGGAGGGGGAGTCCATGAAAAGCACTTTAACTTGGATAAAACAAAGCTACTGGCAAGCTTCATGCTCTAGGATTTATTTTTTTAGGAAAACCTCTGCCCCTTAGGCTTTGAAAATATGAGAAGTGCCCCTTATACCAGTGTGAAGATGACTGTGAAGATGACTCAGGATGTCCCTGATCCATACGCTTCCTTTTTGTTCTCTCTATAGGAAATTTTAGATTTCATGTATCTATCTGATATTTAAGAAATTCCCTGGTAGAGAATAAAACTTTGGTTTGCTTCTTTTGTTTGAGTAAGATCCAGATCGCTCAATTTTGTTCTTTCAAATGTACCATCCGTCTGTTCTTATGATAAGGAGACAAAACTGACCCAAAGCCATGTACATTTGCATACAAATACAGAAATATCTCTGTGTCTGTGCACGTGTGTTGTTTATATTTGACTTCTGGTTGTAATAAAGATGATTTCAAACAGTAAGATAAATGCATTATAATCAAAATATGGGAAAATAAAATATGTTATAAGCTTAGGCAATCTGATTACTAATAGTCTTATTACCGCTATATGCATTACCATATTTTTCGGAGTATAAGATGCACCTTTTTCCCACCTAAAAGAGGGTGAAAATTTGGGTCCAATCTAACAGAGTATTGCTTATTTTCCTATTAGTATTCATAAGATCGCAATATTTGTAGGGTTGTGTAAATTTATTTCATTTAAGGTAAAGGCATCTCTTCAGTATTACACAAAACTCTTTGGTCAAAAGATTTTGGGAGCAGGAAGACAATTTGGATCTGATCTTGGATCTCATTAGAATTTTCTGCACCATCTGTTAAATCTACAAATCCAACATTATCTGAACTGCTTTGCAAATGTGCTGTTGGAAGTCTCATAATTGTCTTTGCTCTATGTTTCCTCAATACCGCTTTTGAGGATTTCTGATTAAAACTAGGGCAGAAAAGAATTATTTCCATTGGGAGCTGAAGGTTGGCAGATACAATCCATTATCTCAAATGCCTTCCCAGTTAATCAATCCTTTTTATAAGAAGGCCCCTATTAATTAGATTTCTGTCAAAAGATTGCTATTAGTTTCCTTGCCCATCAATGAGATGCTCAATTACTTCAATGTAATGAAACTCTGTTCAGTTACTCTATTAGAAATTGGGGATACTATCACATTGCTTTTTGTTTAAAGAATTCCTAAATGCATCCTCAAGAAACGAAGAACCAAGCTTCAAGGTTCTATAGAATTTTTCAAAGACTATGATTTTCCTCTGAAATACTGTACATCAACTTAGAAAAATATTTCCAATTAACAAAAGTGCAAACACATACCTCTCCCAATGATCTACGGACCTCTGTCATTACACTTTGTATATCTTCCTTTGTGCTGCAGTATTCGCCAAGGATCCAGAGTGCTCCCCGATAAATTCTGTAAAGCAAAGCAAAGCAAAATAAACCACAATTGAGACCAAAATTTTTGTTGCTAAGCAAGACAGTTAAATGAGTTTTGCCCCATTTTATGACCTTTCTTGCCACAGTTGTTCAGTGAATCACTGCAATTAAGTTAGTAATATTAAGTGAATCTAGCTTTCCCATTGATTTTGCTTGTCAGAAGGCTGCAAAAGGTGATCACATGACCCCGGGACATTGCAACTGTCATAAATACATGCCAGTTACCAAGCATCCAAATTTTGATCACGTGACTGTGGGGAATGCTGCAACGGTCATATGAAAAATGCCCATGTCACTTTTTTCAGTGCCCTTGTAACTTCAAACAGTCCCTAAAGGAATGGTTGTATGTCAAGGACTACCTATAATCAGCCAGGTTATTTATGATAATAATTTGATTTTGCAAGGGATCACATGGAATCACCACTTATCCCAGATAAAAAAAGAAATAAATCATAACTTAAAGATGGTGTAATTTCCTTCCAAGAAATGCACTCTTCTACTCCATTGATTACCAAGAGTCAATTATGCATACAAAAGCAGAAGAGCAGCAAAATAACTCTTCTTCTCTATTTCTCCCTGTCACCAGTAGAAACATCTTTCCAGCAATCCAATGAGTTGTGTGAATGTCACAGATGCATGCTTGGGTCTCAGTAAAGGAAAAGAAAGCACTGCAAAGAGAGGGCTGCCAGTCCAGAGACAATTTGTTAGATAGGAGACGAAATATCACAGGAATGAACTTTCTGCAACTAACTAAAAAATTAACTGATAGCAAAGTCCTACACCTATCTAAGTATTCTGACAAATTCACTGACACATACTCTCAGTATATACAATTGCAGCCTTGAGGGTCCTTTAATATAAATTGTAGCTTATTAACTATGCTTCATATTCTTCCTGAAACAGAATATATAAACATATATTATTTGAAAAATAACCCAAGATTCCTGGATTTCACTAATATAAGATTTTTTTTAAATGCCTTTTTTAAATTGTGTGGGCTAGAAAAGGGCCAATTTATATAGATGAATGAAAATTAAAAAACCCTGAATGTTAATCTACACATATTTTACTCAGAAATTGTGACTTCTACTTCAGATTGTTTTAAGTATTTAATGTAATTCTATGATAAAGTGATGTAACAAAGACTGCAATCCTGGGAATACAGCCAACTAAACACAATGAGATATTTTCAGTAGGCATTAGAGAACTGCAATGCAGGCTTTTTTAAGGATGAGATTTAGATCTGGCAAGTTTTATGTACACATCAAAATGGAATTTTAAATGCATTCAGAGACAAAGAAATCTTCAGCAATAAAATCAATTCCTACTGCAAGAAAGTCATTTGTATATGAATTATTTCAGTGGTGCTGATGGTATTACAAACACCAAGTCTTAAAAGTAATGCACGATGAAATGCAGGTAGTGAATTTTCAAGGCAGATCTTAAACTTACTTGACAGACTTAATCGCATGGAAGACTTCCAACATTTTCTCTACAATTAGCAGCCTGAGATTATCAAAACGCTGAATGGCTTCACGCACAAACTCCAATACATCTGCAGCTGCCGCTTCATTGTAATCACTTAAAAACTCCATCAACTAGAAGAGTAAATATGAACATGAACATGACAAAATTTGAACAAACCACTGTACCACTGTCTAATACCAGATACAGAAAGATGGTACCTGACTTAATTTTTGGCAAATACAAGGTTAAGAATGGGACTGACTGCCAGTTTAAAAGCATTTATGTTCAACTGTTTTTGACATGATAATTTACATTGACAAAAGGCATTTGGGTGCAACTTATTAGCACCATACTACATTTCCACTAATAAATTAGAGATACCTTAACATGTAGATCAGGAATGCAGAATGGATGGCCTTCAGCTTAGTAAAAGATGTGTTAACTAAATAATAATAGCTGTGGCACAGTTCACTTTTTAATCAATATAACATATGTGAAATAGATTTGTCTGGAATGTAGGTCATGACCCAGTAAAGCTAAATTATGAACACTTAAATGAAAGTGACATATCTCTGTAAACAGAAAATTCCTAATAGAATTCTATAAAAAGAAATGGTGTGTGTGTGCGTCTGTGTGTGTGTGAGAGAGAGAGAGAGGGAGGGAGGGAGGGAGAGGGAGAAAGAGAGAGAACAGCCTTGCCAATAGGCTGACCTATAAATTATTCAATTCCATTTTAATCTACTCCAGAGATCAGAGTGGGAAAATAGATTGATTCTAGCATGAATCCAGCAAACTGATTGTTAACAATATTGTAACCTCGGTTCTTCAAAATCCAGCTCAGAAAAATGAATACAGAATTTTCCTAACCTGAAAGTAAATGGGAATGGAATAAGAGTTAAGATTGAGTTGGAAGTAACTCTGGACCCAGAACCTAGATTGCATGCTTTTGGATCAGCTTTTTGACTAACTCAGGCTAAAGTCATAAGGTCATTGTTCTCCACTATTTTCAATGAAATGAAAAGGTATGTTAAAAAAAAATCTACAAATTAAACTCATTAAACCAATCCTGGGGCTGGATGCAGCAAGCACCAAGCATTGGGTAGGGACTATTCATTACTTCTCAAATAAAGAAATACTATTTAAGTTAGAAGTATCTCGAAGATAAAGAGTTAATTAAGGAAGCAACGTATAGGAAACCTCAATTAGGGATGGATAATGATTTTGTCTAAAGTTAAGCTGATAACAGTATAAGTTAACAATAACAAGTATTGCAGAGCAATGAAAACAAAACTGATTTACATACCACAGGAATGACGTTGGCAGCCATGTCTGGGAACCGAACACTACAAGAATGTAAAGTCCGAACAAGCAACTGTCTGTATTTATCAGTGTCTTCGTGCTCAGTCACATTATTTGTTTTAATGACTTCTTTCTTCAAAACAATCACCAACTAGCAACAAAACAATAGTATTGATTGTGTATTATATGATTTTGCACAATGTTAATTTTACATTAAAATAAGAATCTATATACTTCCAAGTAAATTGATAGAGTAACATTTATTTTACCTCTTCTACATTTCTGGAAGATACAAGATCAAGAGCCAACTGTAATGTCTTTTTGCGAACTTCCAAATCAGGAGTACTCAAAACTCTCAGTATGTCCATAACCAAATCCTGAAATAAAGCATATTACATTTATAGGCATTCATTAACCAGCCTGGGAAAATTCAGTTAAATTTTGTATAGAATTATAAGAATTTCCAAACAGCATCAAAAAGTATTACAAATGAAGAAACAGATATTGCATCTAGTGGCATATCACAGAAATTAGAACAAAACTTATTATTAAAAGACTTTGAGAGAGTAATTTAAATCAGAAATGTATGTTTGAAAAGTTGTAAAATTCATTCTTGATCTGTTTAATAATCAAGGTGCCTCTATTTCAGCAACTATTCTCTTCATTTTTGCAAGACTAGACTGGCATTTGGAACCCCTAAAGCAGAGATGTCCAACCTTGGCAAATTTAAGACCTGTGGACTTGAACTCCCATGCTGGCTGGGAAATTCTGGGGGTTGAAGTCCACAAATCTTAAAGTTGCCAAGATTGGAAACCCCTGCCCTAAAAAGTAAAAGCTAAGAAGTTGCCTTGAATAGTGTCTACACCAGGTGACCATGATGCAAAAAAAAATGCACAATGACATCATGAACCATATCTCGTAGTTACCTATTTCAAATTCTGACTCAAATATGTTAAGTCATGATATCTGAATCCCAATGTCATGATGAAAATTTTGTCCTTTGCCCTCCTTTGAAGATTCCCATAGTGGTGTGAAATTTTGAGCAAAAAAAAGCATAATTAGAAATGCAGTTCCTTTGTTCTCTTACCAAGGAAGCTTTTTTTATTCAAAGCCAAAAATAAAAGACCATTTGAGGCTTCACTATATTCATTAACTCCATCCCTTCCAACATTTCTTCACAATATACTATTAGCATTTTATTTAATTACTTTAAATTTAGGGGAACAAGCGTAGTTTGCATTATACTTACTTGTAGTACTCTTTCGTGGGAAGGGTGATCTTTGAGTTCAATCAGGCGATCCAGGACGATCAGCTTCACATTGTTGTCACTTTCTTTAATAATCAGGTCAATATAGCACTGAGCTGCTGCCTTAAGTTACAAGACAGAATTAAAGTATTTAAAACACTATCCTTTTGTGATACAGAGAGAAAAAAGTAAAAAAAATAAATCAATAAAATACAATCATTTAAGCAACTACAACTTGCAAAAGTGGAAAAAATAGGAAGTCTATATTATATTTGTGTACATTTAAGCCCACTTTTACAGAAATAATTCAGTTTGCAAAAATAGAAAAACCAGGAAGTCCTATAACATTTGTGAAGATTTTAAACTTAATTGTATGTGCAAGGTTACCTGAAAGATTGGATTAGATAAGTCATTTTAGTGGTTCAAAAAAAGAAAAACCTCTAATAGCTGACCATCTCTTGTGATAAATTTCTCTTTACTATAGATGAATGTAACCTGAAGACAAACTGCAGATTCAAAAACAAATTGCAGTGCATCCACATCTGAGTGGTTATGTACAATATTCCATTTAGCATTGGTTTTGATGAGTATATGATAGTATAGTCAACAATTAACAAAAATGCATATTTACCAAGAACTATTGCAACTGAGAAAGAACTAAATGAACCACACAGCTCGAAAATCAACAACGGATGCTTTGGATTTTTTGAGTTCTCCTTAATATTTGTCATTTTTTCCCCTGAATTTTGATTTTGATTCGGTGAGAATTTCTCACAGTTTTTCAGTTTCATGCACAAGCCAAACAGTTCTACAAAGCAACCAGATTTCCCATTCTCCTGGCCCACAACACTTTTCAAACCTGACTGACAAGCATTGTTAATCTGCATGAAGATTGCCTAGTCTCTAACTATACAGTATTTGCACACTTTAGTCAGACACAATGCACTGCGGTACCTTGACTGCAGTTGGAGCACTGGAAAGAGTGACTAATGTTCCTGCTGCTTCATATTTTACTGCAGGGCTCGATGATTGTAGTAGATTGTAGATACAGCGAATAAATCGAGCTCTTTCTGATGGATTAGCATGACAAACCTAAATTTGGAAATGAGACAGAAACATTATTTATGCAGAGTATTTTTTTAAAAAAATCAACTGCTTAGTTCCTTTATAACTACATTAGAATGGAAGTCCATCATCAGACTATCTCAAAATACACTGTATTAAAAAAAATACAACTACAAATGTAGTAAACTTCAAGCAGTACTTCACATCACAGCTTCCTATTCTTTTGGCAACCCAACCCCCAACTGTGTATTGTAAGAACTGAAAAAACCTGAAGCCCAATGTATAGACACAAAAAAGATTAATGGAAGAGACAGCTATCCACAATCATAGATGGTAGAAACAGAATTGTCTTCTACTGCTTGGATCTAACTCTCTTTCCATCTAACAGTGTATACTATGGCTTATGAAATTCTGTCACAATTTCTTCTCATTTTTCAAACTTCAAATTACTAACTGAACTCATGACTGAATCTTATTTCAGTAGCTTGTTCAAAGGTAATTGCTTTCATTGTTAAGGATTATAGTAATTTGTTTTACTACACCTTATAGATTAGCTCCACAATAACCAGCTGGAGAATATCACCAAATGTCTGGACTTGGTCAATGCAGGTACTCAAGTAATCTAAAGCTCGGTCCTTTAAAAAAAAAACAAGTATGAATTTTTCTATACTGATTTGAATTTTAACTCCACAATATTCCTTATACATAATTGTATTTGATATTACATCTATGAGGGACCTCATAATTACTTTATTAGAATTATTATTTATATAGTGTCTTCCAAATCCACAAAAAAATAACAGTGATGAAAAGTCAATTGGGGGGAGGGGGTTGGATGGAGAATGAGCAAACATGCATCATAGAGCTGGAATTTTCTGGAATTTCTTTTCAGGCTGTGGAAGGATTAGAGTTCAGGGATTCTCATAACTTTAGATGATGGGTGTGCATAATGAAATTTAGGCAAGCATGACTTGACATATATCAGTGAAGAAATAAAACTGAAGTGTTAGTGCCAAGTTAACAACAATTATTAAATAAAAAACAGAATTAAGTAGGCTATATTTTTACCTGATCAGCATGAATTAGCATCATGAAGGCATTTCTTTTGCAACTTGCATCTTTCTCATTCACCAGAAAATCGTGGATCAGCTCAGGGGCATCAGGTATAAGATGTTCAAAGTTTCTTTTGGGAAAGAAAGCACCGATAATACTTAGAAGCAAAGAGATTGGATAATACAACATATAGAAACCGCATCCAATTGAGTGGATGGGGGAGTTAAAGAACAATTCTTCTTTCAAGGTATGTAATTTGTATTTCAACAAGATTTTCCAGACTAGTATAGCTGTATTTCCATAAAAGAAAAATTTACCAATAGTGTGAAACTGTAAAACTGAAATTATATCCATGTTAGCAAACAACTAAAGATTAATAAGAGCTGAAAGTTTGATTGTTTGCCTTCTACTTATTTTTTTTAATGCACTGTTTAACAAGACACTTGCAAGTGTGTAAAAGTGCTTTCTAAGACAATCTAACTATCAGCTGGCAAGAAAAATAATTTCACAAAGGTAATTTATGGATTATGGCCTACATTTGGCATGATAATTCTTTCAATTTCATTTTTTTCTAAATTTACATTACTTCACTTGCATCAAAAATAAAATAATCATTTTTCAAAATGATTAAAATTTCAAATCCGAAATACAAAGGCTTATATCAGCTTCCAGGCTAATAGGCATATACTGCTGATGTACAATTTATTTGTTATACATTTTCATCCATAATGATGTATTGTATAGAACAATACAACCATATATATAAAGAAACTACTATAAATTAAAAAACATCAGACTACTTAAAAGTATCACTACTATAAATCCTTAAATGTTAGTATTTTCATTGTGCCTATGAATTTCAGCAGAAATGACACCCTTTTATTTTTATATCTGCAATTTATAATCTCAAACATATGTGTATTAATGTTATAAGTGTGTATGTATGTATGTATGTGTATGTGTATGTGTATGTGTATATATATATATATATATATATATATATATATATATA
>WNWU01000001.1:10706702-10749071 GCA_012654045.1 Ptyas mucosa | reverse complement strand
CCCTACCATCCTCTGGAGTCCATTTAAGCTCACGCCTACTGCTTCAGTGACTCCGTCCAGCCATCTCATTCTTTGTCATCCCATTCTTCTTTTGCCCTCAATCTTTCCCAGCATTAGGCTCTTCTCCAGTGAGTCCTTCCTTCTCATTAGGTGGCCAAAGTATTTCAGTTTCATCTTCAGGATCTGGCCTTCTAAAGAGCAGTCAGGGTTGATCTCCTCTAGGACTAACGGGTTTAATCGTGTTGTAGTCCAAGGGACTCGCAGGAGTCTTCTCCAGCACCAGAGTTCAAAGGCCTCAATTCTTTGGCGCTCAGCCTTCCTTATGATCCAACTTTCACAGCCATACATTGCAACTGGAAAAACCATAGCTTTGGCTATACGCACTTTTTGTTGGCAGGGTGATGTCTCTGCTTTTTAGTATGCTGTCTAGATTTGCCATAGCTTTCTAGTTTAGGTAACTGCCAGGTGTCAAGACTGACCGGAAAGCACAGGGAGGTTGGGGGGAGGGGGAGAGAAAAAGAAAAGAAGGCGAGTAGATGGTTGGGACTGATGGTCCCTAAAGGACTCTTTCACCTGCTCTCTCGTTTGATGGCTCCTCCTTGGCCCAGCCGTTCAGGGGGCAAAACAGCATCGATAATTTCGGAGAAGCCCCAAATGAATCCCTCCAAGGCAGGGAGGTTCCGGCCCCAGCCCAGCATATTCATCATCCCGTTCTGCCTTTTCATTCATTGGGAGGAAAATCCCTGAACCCGCCGTTCTGTTATTCCTAACGGGAGTATAAACCCCTCCAACCTCTCCCTCCCCAGCCCCCCCCCCCCTTGCAACAGAAGGTCCGCAAAGCCCTCCCGACAGGGCGAGGCTGGCTGGTCGCTCTTAGGCCCCGCGGTAAGATCCGAAAAGGTGGCTTCTTCGGGAAGGGAAAGTCGGGTGCAGACCCGAGAGGAAGAGAAGGAAGGAAACGGGGGTGGCGGACTCTTTCGCCCGGAAAGCTCGCTGCTTCGGCCCGTTGCCTGCCTGCCTCTCTCCACACATTCATTTTCTCGGCCCTCCCAGCCTTTGGCAAAACCGGTGGCCGCCTCAGTTTACCTCAGCCGAGGGACCCCGTGGCAGAATCGGAGGCGGCTGTGGAACCCGCGCGGCAGCGGCGGCCGCCTCTTCCTCAATGGGCCCCGTCGCACAGCTCCCTTCTCCGGTCCTGCTTGGCCCCGCCGCCTGCTCCAGCTGACGTGGAAGCCCTAGGCGCACAGGCCACCTCGCGACTACGGCGGCCCCAGCAGGACACGCCTGCTCGGTTAGCAAAAAAAAAATAAAATAAAAAAACCAACGCTCCTTGGCTTAGGAGAAGTCCGTCCTCTTCTGGCGAACTTCGAGCGCCGCGCGACTCGGGGCGGAAGCAGGGAGAAAGGCCGAAGAGGGTGGGGGTGGGTGCGCCCTTCATACACGTGCATGGGAACTTAGCTTATGTAGTTTGCGGGGATAGGGTTGTTTTGGTTTTTTCCAAAACTTGCCCACAGGAATCGCTAAATTAAGCACAGGTTGACGTACCTAACCTAGTTACTTGTTGTCCCAAAGGTGCTTTTTTCAGGAGGCAACTGGCCTTTCTTTTGAAGTCGTTTTGCTTCTCATCCAAGAAGCTTCTTCAGTTCTGACAGGATAGTGGGGAATGGAAGGATCTATATTCCTTGCAGACAGCTGGTCATTTGTATCCTTTTAGAGGGTCGTTGAAGCACTTGGAGGTTTATCTGTGTCCTCAGGGTCACCTGAGTAGTGCTCCTGGTTACTGTAGTCTGCAATTTTTCCTCTGGAAATCCATTCCTACTCCCACACCATTCAAAGGGTGTTCATCCCAAATTATATAGCTAAAAGTCTGTAGAGATTCTCAAGTCATCCAGGTCATGGTTGTCCCAAAGGTGCTTTTTCAGGAGGCAACTGAACTTTGAGAATCTCTACAGTAGATTTCTGGTTGTTATACATTTTCCTTGGAATCTGTTAAGTGCCCCATTTCAATTGTTTACATTCCGGCTACTTAGGTGGACCATTAATATAAACCTGGCTTATTAAAGAACCAGATTTTCCTTAACAAGATAGCTGCTTTCACCCACCCCGCCCTTAGAAATTTTGCACAATATAACAGCCCCACCTTTTTAAAAAATGTCCTACGGATACAGAATGTGTGTATAAGTTGTATACCTAGGTATGGAGAGCCAGTTTGGTATAGTGATTAGGGCATCAGACTAGAAGACCCTGAGCGCTAGTCCTACGTTAGGAATGAAGCCAATTGTGTGACTTTAGAGTGTGAAAAGAGCCTTGGATAGTACAGTGGTCTAAAGCCGTTATTAACATCAGCTGCCTGCAATTATTGCAGGTTCAAATCTCACCAAGGCTCAAGGTTGACTCAGCCTTCCATCCTTTCTAAGGTAGGTAAATTGAGGACCCAGTTTGTGGGGGCAATAAGCTGACTTTGTATAAATATACAAAAGTATGAAGGCTATTGCTTAGCGCATTGTAAGCCACCCTGAGTCTCCGGAGAAGGGTGGCATATAAATCAAATTAAAAAAAAACAAAAAACTTTAGGCAGTCGCTTCCTTTTAACCCTAGGAAGTAGGCATGACTAAAAACTGGTCCAGGCAGTTGCCAGGAATCAAATGATTTGAAGGCCCAGGTGTGAATTCATTTGAAAGATTACAGTATAAATTATCTGAAGTCTTAAATTGAACTCTACTTTGTTCTTTGTTTTACAGCAACCAAGGGTTCTGTCAGACACCACGGAAAGTGTTAAAAGCTTAATTTCCAAACCCACAGATTTTACAAACTTTAATCCATTTTTTTACAGCAAGTTTTGAGATTGTTCTACCTCCACACTTCATGCTTGAAGCTGTCTCCAACACTCTGATATAACTTAGTGGCTCTTAAGATCAGCCACGTTTTTTGTTTCCCTTTTTTATTTCTTTGCTGGGAATAATTCTTGAAATTCAGAATATTACAAGCATCTGTCTCCCAATCAATTCTACACATCCCTGGTGAATATCTTCCTCTGTTAATTTCTTTAAATTAGTTGGATCCCACTTTATATTTTCAACTGGTTTGATCGTTACAAATAGATTACACATTCTAATTGAACTTGGTATGAGATTCATATCTAAAAATATTGACATAGGTACAGGATTCTATAAGCATGAGATCCAATGATATTGTATACATTTTTTTATTTAAGGAGTACAGAAAAGTTACACAATTTTTCATAAAAGAAAAATTTATTTCAGAGATGTTTTTACAACATAAAAGCAACATGCTTTTTCATATAAAACAGTATTTCAGTCTTTTCTAGAAAATGACATCTTTTCTTAATAGAAGTGGTCAGTTATTTTTTTCTGCCAACATAAGGGTTTTTATTTTTGGTAATTCATTTCAAACACTGGTGCTTTATCACTACATTATGCCTTGAATCTTTAAGTTAAGTTACCACAATACAAATAATGCTCCTCGCACTATTCCCTCTGAAGTAACCCATGTTATGCAGTGCATTTAGTGCTCCATTGGTTCCTCAGGCTTTTCTGCTGGCTCTTCAGCAGGCTGAGCAGGCTTAAAAGAGTAAAAGAAATAAAGATAATTGTCACGGGGGGAGCTCACAAAATATTCTACAAATACAGTGTCTCAATATTCAGTGTAGTAATAAATAGGCAAGGAGATTTTCAATACTCCACTTTTTCTGCTTTAAAAATCCAAAAGAGATCAGTGGCAAAAATTGGTTTGATATACAGTATTTTTAAATGGTTTGTTCCTTTTGTATATTTCATAAGACAGCCAAATCCCTAGAAAAACCAAATATTTGTGTTTTCTACACTTCTTAATTGGCTCATTTATCTGTCATACCTTCAGAGTTATCATTTGTAAGACACACACACATTTGAAATACTTATGTGTAGGGCATAAATATAAAAATAACCATTTGGTCTGTTAAGCAAAATGTCCAATTTACTTAATATCCCAATAGAATGTATACATGGAAAGAAACCAATTCTCCCACTTTTTCTAAAAGTCTGCTTTGGGCATAGGAAAAGAAAAAATGGGGAAATGTGTTTGCATTACACTTAGAGGAATCATTCAAAGAGCAAGAGAGGAATAATTTTTTTGCAGAAATTAAAATCCAAAACTTACTGGTCAGGTTAAAAAGATTTAAATAAATGTTTTTTTTAAGTGTCAAATGAGTAAATTATCATGAGGAGAGCATTAAATAGGCAGAATATCACATTCCAAAGGCATTCTCTTAGATCACCAGTCATCTAATCTCAGAGGACGGGCCAATCTAGCAAGTCCTCAGAATGGAAAGTCTCATAATGTGATCCAGCTACTGATTTACAAGATTGAAAAAAAAATACTGAGATAAGCAAATATAGCAAAGGGAACAAAATAGCCTAATGAAATGCAAACTGTGTTTTTTTTTTAATTTTTTATTTGGTAAGATTTGCTTACCTTTCTCTGTGGTCTTTCTTCCAGACCTTCCAGGAATGGTGCTACATCATCATCATCATAAATTGTAAACTCCATTTCTTTACCAACAATCCCAACAGAAACATTCTGTAAAATGACAATTGTAAAAAAAAAAAAAAAGGAGGGGGGAAGGGGGGAAGAAATTGTGGGAAATTAGGAGGAAGGAGCATTATTTATTATTTAAAAGTGGAATATCTAATAAAAAATCTAATAACATAATCAGCTGGGGTTGCTGAGAGTCAATGTTCGGGAAACTGGAATGTAATATAATCTCCCTCCACTGGTGTATAGTAAACAATCATCTTCATGAACCATGGAACATTTTTTGATAAAGCCATCTTTTACTGCTGACTATAAGAAACTCATTCTTAGAATTGTTTTGACTATCATAATCAGTGTTATTTGTAACTAGAAAAACATAGTTCCTGGTAGGTCTTTATTATGGAACTGATGAACCTGAAGTCACATAAACATTATATTTTGCAAGATACTGGAAGTGATAGTATTAAAACTGTGGGCAGACTTCTACTCTTAACTTCCATTTCGTGAAAGGCTAATCAGAAGTAACCATGTTTAAATCTTTAAACTTGCTTAGAATCCCCTTCAGATTTACATTTCCTTAATATTATATATCACATAGAGTTGATGACTCAGATTAATGTTTAAAGCGCATCTCTCCATACTTATATGTGCATGTTTAATTACAAATCTGGATTCTGCTTTACAAAAATAAACGTGTCACTTTTCCGCAATGTTTATAACTACTATTAACCATGTTTCATACCGATTGAATTGCAAGAAAAAACAATCTCAGCCTTGCCTTAATAGTTAGATCTTGTTCAGCTGGAAGTGTCTCTCTCAGAGCACGAAGTCCATGCTTCACTAATTCATTCAGGTTACCTGCAAAATAACTACATTTATGACTGGTTCAGAAATGCTGTATTTTCTGGGCTGACTTGGTTAAACACACTTTCAACTTCCTCATCACATGACAATAACTGTTCAGCAATCACACACACACAGCGCATGTGTGGAGAGAGCAGAAATCTTTAAAAATATAGTATGCTTCAAAGATACTGCACTTACAGTCAGAAAACTCGGTCATGTGTCGTTCCAAGTACGTTCGAGCTGATTGGGATCTTGCACCAATGGACATTGCTTTGCAATCAAAATAATTTGCAGAAGGGCAAGTCTGGAAGATATGGGGGCCCATATCCTAACAAATTAAAATGACATTTTTTTTAAAAAAGGAGGAATCTATCAAACAGTTTACATACAGTGTTTCACTCCCACCACCCAGATAAAAATATATACTTTTCCAGCTGTTTTACAGTGTAACTACCATATTTTTTGGAATATAAGACGCACTGAAGTATAAGACGCACCTACCTTTTTTGGTGAGGAAAAGAAGAAAAAGAAATATCCCTCTGCCTGAGCAATTTTGCCTCGTTGCAGCAAACAGTCTGCTTTACTTTCATTTTCGTTTTCAGCATAGTTTGATTAGCACAAAGAAAAAAAAATCTGCTCCAGCAATTTACCTTTGCAGCAAGCAGCAGAGCCCTGCGCAAAACAGCTGAGAGTAAATCAGCTGAGAGTCAGGAGGCCTATCCAATCAACTTGTGCTAATTAGCCTGTGCTGAAGCTGAAAGGAGCTGTTTTTTCTTGCTGTTTGCTTGCAAGGAGGTAACTGCTGCGAGGCAGACACCAAAGGGTGGAGGCCAGTGGATGGGCAGGGCTACATTTGGTGTATAAGAAGCACCTAAATTTTCACCCCCTTTTAGTGGGGAAAAAGGTGCGTTTTATACTCCGAAAAATATGGTAATAACCCGACTATTGGGGGCATTCAATACATTTCCTTCTGAACTGTTTCTTCAAGTGCACTCTTTCCAAAGCTCCCCACTTTGAATGCAAAATTAGTTCAAGCGTTTTTAAAACAACTCTTTTCATGTTTGAAACAACTGTCTCCTTGGAAAAAAAAAACCCTTTAAAGAACTTGATGCTCCAAAACAGTTTGAAATATTACGTAGTATTGTCAATTGTGGCTGGAGCTGACAAGAAACCAATTCTCAGATATCTGGGGAATAATATACTAAGACTAAAATTTATCTTGCAAGAAGTTCCAAATCCAAGTTGCCTATTTAATGTTTATAATTACTTAAATTGTTTTATGACACAGAAGAAGACTCCGAACCCACTTTGCTGTGATTTTACTGTGTTTACTCTAGAAAGCGAAAATATCCAGAAAACATATACAATATACATGTTTCCCACAGATGATGTACTTACATCATAGCCTGCAATAAGAAGTCCCACGCCATATGGTCTTCTGCCATAACGCTGCGTTGGTATCTGTGTTTCTTAAACAAGCTGAGGAATACATCTCAAAAAGCTGGTTTACACATTCACACTTTCTTATGAAAACTTTCATGTACACTCTTCAAGCTTTTTTAAAAAAACAACTCCCACCTCAGTCCCACAATCAGGTTATAAAGATGTAGGACACAAATGGGAAATAGCAGTAACAATGGTCATTCAAGTTCTATCAGTGGAAGACAGGTTTTGGATTTTATTCATAGAATTCAATATAATGACCAGAATATGAAAATAATCTTGCCCTCAGTCGCCTCTCCAATAAGCTTTAAAAAAAAATATCAAGGGATTCTGATTTAAACAAAATCCAAGATACTCAACAGGAATGTTCGACATCTGCTGTATGAACTATTATGGAAATTTTTGAAATAAGAGGCAATATTAAAATAGTACTGTATTGAACGTGATGAAATTTAATTCATGCAAATTATGTAATATTGCAGTAAAATTTGTGGATGAATCTGCCTGAATAAATGAATTTGCTCTAAAATCCAGAAAATTCTCATTTTACTATTCAACTTTTTTTATGCTATTATGTGGCTGAGGTTTTCAATCAATTGGAGTAGATTTTTAGCATCAAAGTGAACTGTCCCCAATTCCCTGTATTGACTCACTTTCTTTAAAAGTAATAGTAACTGCCAGGTTGACTCATCCTTCCAAGGTTGGTAAACTGAGGACTCAGATTGTTGGGGGCAATAGGCTGGCTTTTATAAACCACTTGGAGAGTGCTGTAAAGCACTATGGAATAGTATATATGTCTAAGTGCTAATGCTGTTACTGTTGCTATTATACAAAATAACTAGCTGAGTCCTTTGCAGTAAGATGATTATCCAACAGTTAAATCTATTGGCAGCCGTGAGAAACCCACAATGATTATCACATAGAAAAAAAGGATACTGCTTCCAATCAGAGACACTAATCGAGATACTGGAAGAGGTCTGTCAAATACAAATCTGGAATCCAAACACTCCTGACGCATGAAATTGCTGCAGGGGTAAAACAGAATTTATTCCATTTGTAACTTCAACACTTCTTAGATTTATTCGATAGAAACTTTACTTGTATATTTGATTGCAAAAGAGTTAGAGCAGGCAAGGGGAATGAATTCATTTTGGCATGAAATTATTGGATGCTCTTTAGCAAGTATGTTCCACATGTTTCCTCCTATTTCTGCAGCAGCAGCAATTTCAATCAGGCATACTCTCAGCTCAAGTGTTTTCAGTGACTTGTGGACGGAGCAGTGGAATTAATCTTCCCCACTACTATTCTTATACAATGCTGTCACGATCTTCACAAATGACAAAGAACAAATGTCATACATATACTTAAATTCAGCAATAGTTTATTAGGAGACCTGGTTATGGTGTGCAGCAATTGTGCTAGACAAGGTTAAGAATGGAGAAACATGGATACCATCTCAGGAACCAAAGGCTTGAATTAGGAATCAGATACAAACCCACTCCATGTATATTTATAAACTTAAAACAAGTCCACATTCAATCAATCAAATAATCAAATTCCAAATTTACCATAAGAGTCTTGCATCAGCAGTAAGTCCAGCAATGGAAATACCAATATGGTTGTCAACATACAAGATTTTTTTCTGATGAGCTGCCAGTTCAGATTGTGCCCTCTAAACGACATATCCAAAGTAACAGTTATAAATCATACACTTATAATATGACAATTGGAGGGGGGAAGTGTGCATTATTTTTCCCTATCTGTTAAACCAGAGTATATAATCTGTAGTAACAATAGCAAATGAAACCAATTATATAATTTGTAAATAATTGCAGAACTTGACACTTTGTATATAATGCCATTTCAGAAAAACACATAAAATGACATTAATATAGTAGAAATTTTATTTTGCATCTAAAGCCCATTGGATTGAGATTTCACTGTATTAATAATAGTATTTTAATTCACTGTATTAATAAATGTATTTTAAACAGTTATATTAAAGTTCGTTAAACTCATTACTGCTTATGTAAACATAAAGAGCTGCTTTACGCAATTATTTTATGATGACTTAAATGGCTTCTAATTCACAGGATTCCAAAAGCCTGCAAACCATCTCTGTGCAGTGTAATTTGGAAGGAAATTTGACACTGAGTAGAAGGCAATGGAACATTCTAGAGAAGTCCTAACTTTCTGTTACCAAATCCATAAATGTAGTACATTAGAACAGAGTTTCTTAGCTCTTGCCCCTACAAACCAAAAACAACAATTTTTTTTTCTTGGCCAACAGATATATTTTCTAGATTGCAAAAAACTACTTTAAGATTGTGAATATTATAATGCTTTACGTATCACATATGCTTTAAAAAAAACCTGGCTTTCTTCTTGAGTTTACCTTTAAGGCAACTAAAACAGCATGGGTTTTTGATTTTAGCCCAACAGTTGCAGATCCTTGTTTGACAGCCTCCATTGCATATTCTATTTGATGAATTCGACCCTAAAAACACAAGATAGTCTTATAAGCATGCTGATGGTGCAAATGAGGTGAGCATCCTGCAATAGTAAGAAAGAGAACAATGAATGCCTGAGGAACTCATAGCATATATGAGTGTGTGTGTGTGTGTGTGTGTGTGTGTGTATGTGTGTGTGTGCGCGCGTCTTTATCATCCTACTTACATCCACAACAATCACCTGAGGTAGGCTGGGCGGGGAGAGAGACATGCTGACTCCAAATTAGCCAATAAATTACAACTAATAACACTTTGTTATCTTGCGTCTTTCATTGCAATGGTTGCTCCTTCAAATGTTACTTAACATTATGTTTAGCAAACAAAAAATATTCCATTCCATGACAGAAGACTTAACATTATCTTTATCACAATTGCAATAAATCAGGACATTTGAGCACAAATCAGTAACAATTTCTGATGACCTGCATGAGTACAGCACACACACTAAATTCCATAGTATGACAAATACCTTTATCAGACCAATAAAAAATGACAGTACTGGTAGAGTTTTCCAAAACTATTCAATAGATGAAAGCAGGGAAAGAGCAATAGAGTTTATGTTTTGGTTTCGACATCATGCTTAGTCATAATGTGGTTTGTTTGGATTTGCTGTATGGTTTAATCCAGGGGTCCCCAATCCCTGGTTCGTGGTCTGTTAGGAACCAGGCCGCACAAGTGAACAAAATGTCATCTGTGCATGTGCAGATAGCGTGCGAAACATACACCCCTGCTGCCAGTCTGTGGAAAAATTGTTTTCCCCAAAATTGGTCCCTGGTATCATTAATTGGCACTCAGTCAACAAGAAGACTCGGGGAAATTCCCATAGGAAGGAGTATCGGCTCAGCGCAGCAGGAAAAAGGTTGGGGATTGCTGGTTTAATCAACAAACTATGGTTTCCATAAACCTGGCTCAATCTGACATAATTTTAATCACAACTTTAAAAGAGAATATAAGTACAGCATTCTTACACTTAGATTCCCTCTAAGGCCATATTCTAGATTGCCAAATTCTTAATCTATGCAGATATCCCTTACAGTCCCTGAAATTAGCAAACAGCAGATTATAATGATTATCTTATTATTCAGACTCAGTGGTCTCATACTCTTGGGCCTAGCATCACAGAAACAACTGTAAGTAGGCTAAGCTGCATTTCCCATAGCTATTAGCACAGAAAGCCCGATAAACTACTTTCCAGTTGAGAAAGTTATCTTATGTATAAATGGCTCATGCAGGTTATTACTATAATGAACACATTTCACATATATACATATCTACAAGTATCTTATTACTTTTGCTTTCAAAGTAAGATTGAAATTCTTTGATTATTCAAATGGTGAGCAAAGGAAACACACAGAAAAATAGAAGTACAAAAACAATACCTGGGGACTCCATACAGTGACATCGTTATCATATTGGTTGCGAAACTAAAGTGAACAAAACGAATCCATTAATATGACTGCTATTAAAATAGGAAAAATTAAAATAAAATCTCATTTTTACTATGGATTATCATTTTTGTAACTGAAAAATAATATGGAAAAAATAGGACTTTTGTATGACATTTAATAAGTAATTTTCTTTTCAAGATAGGGATGAATGAACTTGTGGAAATGTGCAGTATGCAGGTTCAAAGCAGGAAAGTTTTTTCCAGCTTCAGATTCAGTGTGAAAATTCTCATACCTATTGGCAGCACCTTGCCATACCACAAAAAAAGCATGGCTTCTTTACAAAGGAAAAATAAAAGATGGGTTGAAAGAAGCATCATGAAGGGAATAATACATGAACATTTACAGCGTGGATATGTAACTCAAATTATAGTATTATGAATCAAGGCAAACATGGAAATGTTTGCTAAAGTAATATCCAACAGTTCATTTCAAAAATATAATTAGAAATAAGCCCACATTTCCAATTTGCATGTGGAGGTCCATAAACTAAAACTGTAATCTAACTAGGTAAAAAAACAGTTTTGCTTTCAGTTTCAGGAAGAACAAAGTATTGCACATCTAGTGACTGATCAGAAAGAAAGAAAAGAAAAAATGTGTTAACTACTTGCATAATACTTCTTCCTATGGGCAAATGAAACTTACTTCTGGTTATTTGTAAGACTGCACTGTGAGGATTTAAAATGTACTTTAAGTTATATCCCCTTTTGAAACTGAGAAACTTATACTCCACTGTTTTAATTTAATGCCACAAACTTCATTAAGATGCATCTCTATAGCATTTATATTATCTACTGCATGTAACTATACTGTTCTTATATTCATTGATACGTTTATCTGCTGTGCTAAATTGGCTTAATAGGCTTTTGTTGTCCGATTTTATTTTGTGACACCCCAAGGGCTCTCTACATAACTAGGAAGCAGTGTGTAAAACTCTGGATCGGCTCATCTCCTTCACTCCTCTCCGCAACCAAATCCAGCAAAAGGCTGGAAACAGAAGAATGTCAAAACGAAGATCATTATACATGTGTATGGGGAATTGTGTTAGTTTATACAATGGAGCTAGGGCGAGAAAATTGGGGTGGGGAGCTGCTTCCTTTAAGTGGGGTCCTGAGTTTAAATAAATATATAAAAGAATACAGAAGAACAGCCTTATTTTGTATTGGTTTGAAAGAAGGTGCGAAAGCACAACTTTGGATACGACTTAGAAAAGTCTTTTCCGATTACTCGAGCGACTCAATGTATTAAAGATACATTAACAAAAGAAAACAAAAACAAAACCCTGCCAACAAAAATGCATATAGTCAAGGCTATTGTTTCCCCAGTTCCACTGTATGGCTGTGAAAGTTGGACCATAAGAAAGGCTCAGCACCAAAGAATTGAGGCCTTTGAACTATGGTGCTGGAGAAGATTCCTGGCAGTCCCTTGGACTACAAGGCGATCAAACTAGTCAGTCCTAGAGATCAACCCTGACTGCTCTTTAGAAGGACAGATCCTGAAGATAAAACTCAAACACTTTGGCCATCTAATGAGAAGGAGAAGAGTCTAATGCTGGGAGAGATTGAGGGCAAAAGAAGAAAGGGACAACAGAGAACGAGGTGGCTGGATGGAGTCAATGAAGCAGTAGGCGTGAGCTTAAATGGACTCCAGAGGATGGTAGAGGACAGGAAGACCTGGAGGAACGTTGTCCGTGGGGGTCACAATGGGTCGGACACAACTTCGCAACTAACAACAAAAACGAAACAAGGAAACGAATGCTTGTTTCGGCAGAAAAGTCTGCTGGGCTGCCTACGGGAAGGGCCGATGAGAGTGCAAAAATAAAAATAAAAAGGGAGGGGGGGGGGAAGGAAGGACCGGGCCAAACGGGGGAAGAAATCCCCAAGAAGGGGGGGAACGGGCGAAACATCGATAACGGGTTTAAGGGTTTCAAAAGGGGGGGGGGGGGAGAAAGAAATGGCAATAAAAACAAGGCGATCTGGGCCTTTGCAATCTCAGCCGGCCAAGTGCTGAGTCACACCAATCGCTCCGGGGGAACGAAAGCGCTTTCTCTCTCCCTCCCCTACCTTCCCCGCTCGCCCCAAAGCCCCCCCCC
This sequence comes from Ptyas mucosa, assembly GCA_012654045.1. Taxonomy (NCBI): domain Eukaryota; kingdom Metazoa; phylum Chordata; class Lepidosauria; order Squamata; family Colubridae; genus Ptyas; species Ptyas mucosa. Next base: position 10,736,202 of record WNWU01000001.1, on the reverse strand, counting down.
CCCCCCCCCCCCCCCCCCCTCCTCCCCCACCAAACCCGGTGCTTCGCCATTCACCATTTCAACCAACGATCGTGCAACCAACGTGCAGCAGCGCCGGCTCCGTGATCAGAAAAAATGATGGAAAACGACGGCGAACTCGGCAAGCGATAGGTTTGGGCTCGCACGTTTTTTTCCTTTTCCGCCAAGGCGGAGCAGCCGATTGTCGAGCTTTCGATCCCAACACGCTTAAAAGCCGCCCTCCCCCCCCCCCCTTCAAGAAATCGTAGCTGGGGCGTGGCTGAATCTTGAGTGCCCATGCGCGTTGTGTGTGCTTGACGAAACGGGGCGAGGTGGGAGGTGCTGAAGAATGGAACGGGGAGAGCTAGAGAGAAGAGTGCGTCTCTTTCATTCGGTTTATATATATATATATATTGCGGTGTATAGATTGTAGTATCTCCGGCGTAGTAGATAACGGTAGTCGTTTCGCCTACAGAGGAAGAAGAAAGAGGTAACGCAGCTTCTCCATCGATAGGCAGCGCTGAGAATTGATTAGTTTGCGCTTTACACTAAGTGTAAAAAGAACAATGAAATTGTACGTAGTTCCAGTTAGGAAAAAAATAAATGATTTCTCACACACGGGCTTGCTACACGATTTACAAACAGTCGCGCTTTTTGCCTCTATTGACTTCTGGTGAGGTTTATCCCACTTTTGTTTTGCGTTATCTTTTTGGCCAATTGCCTTTCATCAACGGTTGTTGCGAACTGCTAATATTTAAGTGCAAGGTTAAGAGTCTTCTACCGGTAGTAGGTCTATTTCTTTTCCTCTCTCTCCGAACGTAATCTGTACTGAGCTGTTGAACTGCTCCTTTGTGTGTTTGTGTGTATTTCTCAACCTCTGCAATTTTAAGATGTGTGGACTTCCAACTCCCAGAATTCCCCAGCAATTCTGAAAGTTGAAATCCACATGTTAAAATTGCTAAGGTTAAGAAAAAATGTAAGTTTGGGCAGCAGGCTGGTACACCCTCCCTCCCAAAAATGTCACTGCTGTTGCTGCTGCTCTGAATGGGGATTACTGAACATGAATCATTTTTTTTGGTCTGGGTGTATCTCTCTCTGCTTCTCCAAAGTTAAATGGTTTTTATACAAAATTAAAGCATTACAGGGCACATACATAATGCAGGCAGAACAGCCAGTTGCAAAATTTATTTTTTTTAATGCAATCTTTACAATAGGCTTACAATAGGACAATGTTTTATGATTGCCTTTTGTATAGAACGTTGCCGATTTGAAACCTTGAGCTTTTTAAATTACTATTTTCCTTTCTTTGAAATTACCTCCTTTCCCTCTCTTTAAAGTACAAATGCAACAATGCACTCTTCCATCACTTCTCCACAGACATACACACATATATTTTGGTGATTAAGTTAATAGTTATTTCCCTCTAGGTCTAGGAGCAGGAAAACCTTCACTTTGGCACAAAGCAGGCTGGGTGACTTTGAGCCAGTCATTCTCTCAAAGCCTTAGTCTGAAACATCAGAAAATGTTTGTCAATTGCACTGGATCACATAGTAGATTAGAGTTCGTAGCCTTAATGGCAGTGGATTAAAAAATTTTTTTGCCTAATTGGGACTTGGCAACTGTCCCATTGATTCTGCTTTTTAGAACTTAGCTATGAAGGGTGCAAATGGTGATCATAGGACTTGTAATGGTTGTAAATGCCTGCAACTGCAAAGACCTGAATCTTGGTTGTGTAACTACAGAAACACTGCAATTGTTAGTGGGAGAACCCATCATAAAGTTACTTTTTCCATTGAACTTCCATAATAAGTTCAAATAGACAAGGCAATCGTCAAGTGAGAACTACCTGTATATGCATGTGGTCCTCATTTAATGACTACTTGTTCAGGACCTGAACTTGCAGTGATGCTGATTGATGGTACTTATGACCAATCCTTGAAGTTCTGGCTGCTGGAGCACCCTGTGGTCATGTGATTGCAATCTAGGAACTGGTGAGCAGCCCAGATTTCTGACAGTTGCAGCATCCCATGTTCACGTAATGATTTGTGACTTTCCCTGCTGGATTCCCAGGAACAAAGTTAATGGGGAAGCCTGCAAGTTTCAATCACATGAAGTCCTCGCTTAACAAATCCACGGTGCTTTGCTTAACAGTGGTAACTGAGGACTGTTAAAACTGCCATTGCAATGTGGTGTGGTCATGTGATATCATGCTTTATGTCATTTAATGATGAAATTTCTGATCCTAATTACCAATGTTAAGTGAGAAATAGTTCTGTTTGTTATATTGCTTTATCTGCTGGCTTTCAAAACAGCAGTATAGTTACATGCCAGGCAAGTATTGTAATCACCATGCTGTGGTAGAGCTTCTGGTAAAGATACCTCTATAACAGGGGTGTCAAACTCTCAGCCCACAGCCCGGATGCGTCACTCACTGGCCATGCCCACCCCAGGTTTAGCAAAGGGGGAAAAAGTTGCAATACGTCATGTGACGACAATGTGTCGTTGCTGGTTTGACACCCCTGTTCTATAAGATATTAGAGACTGTGAGTTCCACTTCTTTCTGGTAAAAAACCAATATGCCTCCTGTCCTTTTATATTAAATTGTGGAAGTTGTTTTGTTTTTCTGCATCCCACTCTGGGATCCAGACATAAAGTAAGATTGCCTTATCTCCAAAGCACACTAGACCAGATTGGGTGGATTCTGCATATTCCTATTCCATATCAGCTTCTGGAATTCCCACATCTTTAACAATATTCTTCCTTATCTTTTCCCACAAACTGTTTAACCTAATTGCTCAGAGCTATTTCCCTAAACAGTGGAAAGAGGAATTCTTGTGAAGGAAATGATTTTGTTGCACTCTTTTTACTGCCAGCAAAAACAAGCGATTGAAACAGAGATTTGACTTTTAACAAAAAGTAGCTTGGAATTATCTTGAAAAACTAGGATTGCTATTTTCTTCCCATATTTTCTACTACAAGGTTTATTTTATTATTATTTAATCTACTATTTTCATGATGCCTTTGTTTTGGCTATATGCTCTTTCCGTCTTGTTCAGCAAATATTATTTTCTTTTATATCTTGTTTGCAAGTCGTGTTTATCCAACCATTTTCCTTTAGTTGTCAAGCAACAACTACCCAAGCTACGTTCTTTGAACCAATACCAGCCTAAGAAAGAACAGCAGATGGCCTAGCTGCTAAAACAAAGAGTTGCTTTCATTCTTAATTTTGTTTCCTGTGCTCTTTTCATTAAGGAACTCTGTAATGGAATACCTGACCTTTATAAAGATCAAAATGTAAATATTGTTCTTTACATGTTGGTCTTGAATGTTTGACTTTTAAAATGGTTGCTAAAACCCTGCTATGCTTAAAAACATATTCTTGTTACCAAGATATATCTATTCTTTTCATCCTTTCCTTCTTCCAACCTTTAAATATTTTATTTTATTTATTTACAGCATAGAGAAAGGAAACCTCTATTAACTTGCTTTTTTGTGAACACATAATTGTATGCCTGGTTCAAACTAAGGATGTGCATGTACCAAACAGTTTATAGCCTACTGTGCACAATAAACCTGTTTCTGGTGTTTTCTTCTGGACACGATACAAAACAGACCATTTGTTCTGGACAAAAATGGGTGAAGACAGGGAAAATGCTGAAGAGAGGAAAAACACTGGAATATTACGGAGGCAGGTGGACCAATGGAATATGTCACCCCAGTATCTAGAGAAGAGTAAGAAGGAGTACCAATTTTTTGCTGCTTAACCCATCCAGAGTTGCTTTTGCACCATCCAAATCAATTAAAGTGTTCTGAGATTGCCTGAAAAGTTCAGCAGAATTGCTAGAACCTATTTAACTTCCCTGGATTCAAAAATGTCCCCCCCCCCTTTCATGCATATTTGTGTATTTGAATTATAATCTGCCCAGAGTAATTTACTGAGATGGGCGGTTATAGAAATGAATCAAACAAAAAAATGAAGAAATAAATATGAGGAATATAAATTCATACAAAAAGCCACACTAGATCAGTCAGAGGGTTCGTTCTCAGTCAGCCTTCAGTTCTCATAGTGAGCAACTCTCCTCTAGAAGTCTGCAAACAAATAACTACAGTGCCCTTCCATAGGTATTCTCCAGTCTGGTGTTCATCATGTATCATGTATCATGTGTTCAAAATCCCAGATTCCTTCAGTTCTCATAATTCTTTGGCCAAATAGGTTTGGAATTATGTGAGCTGAAATCTCATTCATACGAGAAAAACGCTAATTTAGGAATGTGGTTATTAAACACTGATGCCTTTATTTTCCAAAAATTAGCTTATTTTTCTTTTAAAGGAATCCAGATTGGCAACCATCTTGCAGAAAGAAAGAAAGAAATCCCATTTAATTTCTAGATGATTCCCAGTTTAATTATGATTTCAGAATGGAAAAAAAAGCCATTCTCCTCTACCTCATATCTATAATTTTACATAATTCTATCATGTTCTGTCTTCACACTTTTTCCAAGTGTTCAGCTTACTTTTTCAGTTCAACAATATCTTATTTCTCACGTAATGATCAGTAGTTACTGGTAGTCCTTGATTTAGAACCATTTGTTTAGTGGCTGTTCAAAATTATAGCAGTGCTGGAAAATGTTGACTTAAGAGCAGTCCTCACATATATGACTGTTGCAGCTTCCCTATGGGTCACATGATCAAACTTCATGCCCTTGGCAACTGGCTTGTATTTACAATGGTTGCACTGTCCTGGGTCACATGATCACAATTTGTGACTTTCCCAGGTGGCCTCCAATAAGCAAAGTCGATGAGGAGAAGTTGTATTCTCTAAATGATTGTGTAATTCACTTAATGGCCACAGCAAGAAAGCTTGTAACATCAAGTGTGCTCACTTGGCAAAGCTTCAGTCCCAATTGTGGTTCTAAGTTGAGGGCCACCTGTATTCCAAATAGAATTCTTTAAATGTGACATTATTCTGACAGACAAAATCACTTTAAAATCATTTCTAAATTGCTTTCTGGTTTTATGAATTAAATTATTAAAATAGATTAAAAGTAGATTACAATAGCTTCATTAGAAAAATAAATACGTGCTCTACACAATTTGTATTATAGGGAATGAAAGTATGTGTTAGACAAGCCCTGAAGAACTCATGGTACTTTTATTGGAATTTACTGATGATAAACAATCGCGGAGCTACAAATCATTTCATAAAGAACTGAATCACCTTTTTTATGACTAGAAAAGTACACAGTATTTCTTTAAACTTTGTCTTTCAACTATTATAGGAGACATGTTTATGAAGAGTCAAAATTCTGCAGAAGGAACTACTTATTTGCTCACTTTCTGTAATGGAAATGTATCTGGGTTATAGATAGTCTACTTTGCTTCATAAAATAAATTTGAGGTCCAGAAATAGTTCAGTTTTCTTTCTGGAGAGTGAATAGCACATAGTTCCATTTTTAATAGCAATTCTTGGAGACACGTAAGTGCAGCTTAAATAAATACTATAAAAATAAGCTGAAATGTTTGTAGGCTCATAGCCAAGTATATTGCAAATAGCAAAATAATTTAATTATGAAAAAAATAAGAATTTATGACCCATCAGGACCAATGTAATCCATCTATATTACTTTTAGTACCGTATTGAAACTTATTTGGCTTGTTATTTTGACTAACAATTTGATCTACATTGTGTTTATGTGTAAATTCTGAAAGCCACCTGGAGTCCTCCCAGTTTTGTTGGATAAATTAATCCCATAATAAATCACAAATGTAATTACGGTGGTTTCATAATGTAACAAAGAATCAAACAAGTCTAAGATCTGGACAGCATGATTTTCCATGAATGTTCAGGAAACTATAAAAATGAATAAATCTTCATTTCATAATTAGAGAATCTGTCTTGATGAGAAGAAAAAGAAGCATAAACTCTTGCAGAAAAAGAAAAGGTGGTTGGTGCAAACCCCTCCCAAACCTGAGGAATGTATCATTCATTCATACATACATACATACCATGGAATCAATTGGATCATTAGATGATCAAAAAAAATGGATGTTCAACTATAGTACTTAGAGAGAAACTGCCTACTTTGAATTTGATTTTCTCACAGATTTTAGGTTATCTTTAAAGTCTACCCAATAATAAATAGTTTGATTCCGATCTCTGTACCGTGGAGTCCTTAAACAACTCAGATGTGAAATGTTAGCAAAAATGTATAACTTTTTCCTCAAGTCAGACTCAGTCAAAGTGTGATACCATGTTTGAAAGAGATCTGGGAAAGTGTACAGTAATCAAAAATAATGTAAACACACAGAGGAATAAGATTTGCTGAAGGAAATCAGTAAGGATCCTGCAAAAGTAAATCCTGCCTCATCAACACTTCATTTTGAAAAATGCTTTGGCAAAGCTTACTAAGTAAGAGTAAACACTGCAGTCACAGGATAAGAGAACTTGACTATTTAAGGATTTCTAACTGGTTAAAAATAAATTGCCAATTTTCAGTTTAAAGGGTCTCCTTAAAATGGTCAGTCAAATGGCAAGTATGCTTCAGTTTCAGTAAGTGTAAAGTGATGCATATTGGAGCACAAAAGTCTTAACTTCCTGCATGGCATGTAAATAAAGCTATTTTTGTTGCTGCAGAATCTGCGCAGCTCAGGAAAGACAATGATCTTTTGGTCTTTATTCTCACTGCTCTGGTTTTCAGAGTTGCTTTTAACCCCTTGGGAAGTCCCAGGAAATGTGTGACATGCAAGCACGCCCTTCTTGTATCAGTTCTTGGTTGATAAGACTACCTGTCCTATTTGCTATGCCTTATAAGGAAGAAAAGAGGCCAAAGGGTATAAACTTAACGTCATAGCCATAAAAAAAACATACCTCAAGTCAGATAATGAGAAATAAAAATCAAACAGGTGCTCATGTTCAAAAATCTGGGAGTGGTCTTCCATGCTTAAGAGAGTCTGGAAAGCCTGTCAGAAATATATTATTCAAAGAGCCTTAAAAGTCCTCAACAAAAGATCATTCTACTCCATTGAAGTAGAGATTCTTCTGCTTCAAAGGAAAGAAATGAATAGCAGCAACCTTAAAATTATTTGAAGTCAAAATCCTCACTCAACCTTTATACAGAGCCCAGGTAGCATCTTATATAAAAAAATGCAGTCAACTTTATACAAATAAAATTTTAAGGTCCATATTTGCAGCCCCAAGGAACATTCCCAGTGACCTCAGGCTTGAGATGGGAGTGACCAAATTAATAGAGCATGGCATTTAGTCTTGATATGTTGGCTTAAGATTAAGAGTCTTTCCCAGTGGCCCGATTATGCTAATATTTTTGGCTAAGCACCCAACACCATGTTTATCACAGTGGACCAGAAACTGAGGGATTATGGGCTGGCCACAGATTCACTCTTCGCTTCTGACCTTGACCAAACAAAAAAGGCAAAAGGCTAGGTGACATTGAGGATTGTACTCAAGCTAGCACCCTTTCCCCAAATACCAGAACCCTAATAGTGAAAGATTGCTGACAACCTGCAAGTTATCTATCTACGCTGATCTTCTCTAAGCTGAGGGAAGATTTCTTCAGAGCCAAACTATGATTACATTGGAACTTTTACAAGGTTGATTTACCAAAACCCCATTAATAGAATGTCCTTGTGATTCTGAAGACATAAACACTATCCAATGTGTGCTTTTCCACTGTAATTCTTATATCACTCTGCATAGGGGTAATATGTTCTGCTCGGAAGGACTGAAGAATATGTCAATCTTCTTAGATTTCTACTATATTAATACCCACATAATAGCCAAATTCTGTGTGACTGCAGTGAAAATGTAGGGACTCTTGGTGCAAATGTGATAAATGTTCCAGCCAGAACTATTTTATTAATTTTACAATTTTATTAATATTGATGATATTGTCCGTTCAGTCATGCCCAATTCTTGGTGATTCTGTGGACCAGGTCTCCTCCCATTTATTGATCTTGCACTACTTGTTTGAGTTTTTCTATGCTCTGGCTGGTGTCAGCTATGATGGTTTATTAATATTAATATAACTAATTTTATCTCTGTTTTAATAATTATATACTGGTAAAACTCGTGTCTAAAACCTTTAACTGTGTGTGAAAGTGCACCACAGGGCAAAACCTTTTCAACCAAGGTTTGAGTTAACTTGCCAAATGCATCCAAAATCCCAAACCCATGATTCCTGTGGAACTGGAATTTGGAAATCTTATCAAACATTTTATGACATAAAAAATACGATTTTTGTTACATCACACAAAATGCCATAAAACATTCCCTGTGGTCACCTCCTGATGTTTGACTGTGCTATGTGGTTCAAGATGGGTTACTTAAGTTTCAAGGCAACTATATTATATCTCTATATTATTCTGATTTCCATATTTTTAACTGGGTGAACAATGCATTATAGGGCAATTTTTAAACCAAAGTTCCTAAAATGGGCTAACTTATAGAATGCATCCAAACTCTGAGACCTATAATTTTTGTGGAATTGAAATTTGGTAAATTGTATAAAACATGACATTAAAATTATCATAAAACACTATGACATAATACACAATGTCATAAAACCTTTCCTATCCTGCTGTTTGACTATGCTTTAGAGTTCAACATGGATTGTTTTCAAGGAAAGATACAGAATATATTTCTGAATGTATTCCAACTTTTTCAGTGAAGGCAGTACATTAGAAGCTCTTTCATTGTTCAAGGCTTTGAGGAATCTGGTGAGGAAATATCCCTAAAAGGAAGTCATAATGGGTCATAGGTTGCCTAGTATACTATTAAAGCTGTCATATCTGTTACTTTAACGGGACAAAACAGTGCATCATAGAGCAAAATCTTTTCAAACAAGATGGGCTAACTTATATAATGTGTCCAAAATCTAGAACTCCATAAAGTCCTGTGGAATTGAAATTAGGCAAAATTTATAAAACATGTTATGAAATGCAAAATGTCATAAAATATGGCCTGTGGTCAACTACTGATGTTTGACTGTACTGAACAGTTCAAAATGGGCTATTTTTAAGGCAGATAACATCTATGACTATCTCCCTGAATTTTTAAAATTTTTACCAGTGCATTAGAAGTTCTGCTATTGTTGAAAGCATCTAGGAATCTGGTAAGGAGTTGTTTCTGAAATAATGAGCCAAGGGGTCACTGGTTATCTTAGTAATTTATTACATTTGTATGCTGATCAGTATTCAATGGGTGGCTCACAACAATGAAAGAAATTACAATAAATCTATAAATAATAAAGATAAAAAATGGAAAGTGAAACAAAGTGAGGGATCTCATTTTCTCCTTGTCAAAAGCCTGGGTGAAAAGCCTTCCAAACAGCAGAATGGATGTGAGTGGTGGAGTTTATTCAAGAGGGCAGATGCTGCCACAGAGAAGGCACACTTCCAGGGTCCCAATAGATAACATTGTTTAATCGAAGAAATCCGGAGCGTGCCAATCTTGCAGGAGCAAAATGGCTAGGCAAACACTATGTCGTTTAATTCCATTTAGTACAGGTAGTCCTTGACTTACAACAGTTCACTTAGGGACTGTTCAAAGTTACAACAGTACTGAAAAAAGTGACCTATGACCATTTTTCATACTTATGACGGTTGCAGCCTTCCCATGGTCACATGATTTACATTTGGATGCTTGACAATTGATTCATATTTATGACAAGTCAGTGTCCCAGGGTCACGTGGTCACCTTTTGCAATTTTCTGACAAGCAAAATCAATGGGGAAACCAGATTCACTTAACAACTGTGTTATTAATTTATCCACGACTTTGATTCACTTAACAAACGTAGCAAGAAAAGTCATAAAATGGGGCAAAGCTCACCTAACAAAATTCTCACTTGGCAACATAAATTTTGGGCTCAGTTGTGACGGGTAAGTTGAGGACTACCTATATTACCGATCTTTTGAGTTTGATTTGAATTCAGCATCAAGATAAGATGAGCCTCAAGTTGGAAAGCGGGGAGAGAGAATTCGTGCAAATTCTCAAGAATCGGAGGAAAGGGTGGGGAATCTGAAGCGGCAGGAATCAGAGCGGGTGGTTTAAAGCCAAGCTTGGCGAAGCCGTAGAAAGGGCCAACCCGCGCCTTAAAAAAACCTGCATTCCTGCCCTCACAAGGATTAAACTTCCGCAAAACTCGTTAGAATTTACAGTACCAGTATTTCTCACCAGCCATACGGAGTCGCTCCTCCCCTTTCTATTAGAAGGGCCCGCACCCACACCCACACACATTCTCCTCCTCCGATTGGCCACCCTGGCCACCCTTTCCTACTTTATGACGTCCGCCCTGCAGGGCGGTCGGCGGGCAGAGAGAGCGAGAGAAAGCAGAAGCAGCCAACTCCTGCATTTGTGCCGTCACAGGAGGGCGTGTCTTTGGAAGAGCGCGTGCGGACCTTGCTGCCCTGGAACTCTGGGAGGCTGCAGCGCGTTTTCTTCGAGAGCGGGCGAGAGGGGAGGGAAGGAGGGAAAAAAGGGAAAGAGATACTTTCTACCTCTTTCTATCTTCGTTTTCCCTCCTTCCTGTCTTTTACCCACCATGCTCCGAGTCTGGACTCTGCGATCCTGCTGCCGTTTGCGCTTCAGGAGCGAGGCTCCTCATTGCTGGCTTTCCCCGGCTTTTTCCTCTCTTGGGCAATGAAGATGAAGAAAGCAGGGTCGGGAGGTAGGAGAAACTGACCGAGCCCGGCTTCTCCTTCTTCTGCTTCTTCTCCTCCTCCGCCTCCTCCTCCCCTTCTCCAGCTTTTCCCGCTCGACCACCATGAGGGACGAGAAAGAAGCCGCCGCCTCCGCTTCTTTGCACCGCGGGCTCAACAAACTTCTAAGCCAGCAGCCTTCGCCTCGCGGCTCTGCAGAGCCCAGTCTGGGGAACGGCTACTACGCGAAGGGATGCGCGGCTCCTCTGGCCCGGAGCAGCCTCTTGCTGGACCTTCGGGCGCTCTTCCCAACCACCCCTCGCCGGGCTCTGGTCTGGGGTCTGGGTGCTGCTGCTGCGGCGGCTACCTTGGCGCTCCTGCCCTGCGCTTTGCTCTGGGGAGACCGCCAAAGTAAAGCGGGCTCAGCTGCGAGCAGCTCCGAAGCAACCGGGCTGTTGGCGCCGCTCGGGCTTTGCCGGTGCTTGAGCCCTCTCTTCAGCCTCGCCTGTGCCTTCTTCTTCCTCACCTGCTACCTGGCCCGAGATGAACCCGGCGGCCCCCGGTGGCTTCTGGCGCTGCCGGTTTGTTGCTACGCGGGGGATTTGGTGACGCTGCAGTGTCTCCTGCTGTCCCGCCAGGCCGAAGCCGAGGAAGGCGTCCCTCACCCTCCGCCAGCCGAATTGCAGATGCTGGCGGGGCGGTTGTTGGCCGCGCTTGGCACTGTAGCCGGACTGACCCTTTTGCAGCGCAGCCTCAAACTCCGCAGCAGCCTCCTGGTTTTGGTTTTCTCCAGCCTCGTGTGGTTGGTCTCGCTCACCAGCCTGGGGTCGCTGCCTCTTCCCCTTAGACCGTTGCTGTCCTGCTTCGCCGGTACGGCGGGATGCTTGTGGGCTCTGCTGGGAGGAGAGCGCTGCGTTTTCTCTCCTCGCTCCCCTTCGGCTCGGGGTTTACAGCAGCACCTCCAGGCATCGCATCCGAAGTTGCCCGGCAGCGCCGAGCCCAAAGTTCCTGTCATCCGACCTAAGAGGAGATCCAGTTGCGTGTCCTTGGGAGAGACTTCTGCCGCTTACTATGGCGGCTGGAAAACGTCCAGGAGACCTTCGTTGCCTTGCATTTCCAAAGAACAGGTAAGCCTGACTCTGCCAAGAAAAGACCTTAGGCGTGTGCAGCGTGAGGGGGGATGCTTTCTGCATGAGCATCCTTGCAACTCTAATGCAGAACTCTCTTTTCCTGTTAGGCGGTGTGCTGTTCCTTTTCCAGCTAGTGCTTATGGAAATTGTAGGTGTGTAATTTGGTCAATGTTATGCAGTCTCCAAAACTGAATGTACCTCGCTTGACTCAAAACCTATATCCTCCAGGATTAAGACACCTTAGCCTGTTGCAAAAATATAATCTGTCTACTGTACACTGATATTGTGGGGCTGCATACAGAATGACTTCATGTTATTTCATGTTACGTTACTTTAGTTGATAATTTGCAAAACAACTGCATTCTCCAAGCCAAACTAAACTTTTAAAGGACTTTGTAACTATGCACTATCTGATAGCCTTTAGTGCTCAGGGCCAACTTAGTATACATTTTCAAAATGCGGGCTACAGGTTCTCAACAAGAAGACAGACTAGGTTAACACTGAGTTGTTGAATGCTTTGAAACTAATTCACTATTACTTTTATCATTCCAAAATAGGCTGAGTAAAGGAGGCGGAACAGGTGTGTAAAGTTCGTTCTGTAATGTTTTTGGAACTATTCACTAGTACTCAGCAGTGTGACAAACACAGTCAACTTTGTTTTGACAAACAGGAGATAGATAAAAGTGTCATTATTGGAAATGGCAAGAAAGATAAAAGCCTAGGGACAGAACAATGAGAAAGGTGTACCAACTGTGGAAAAACTAGAAAACATTTCTAAAAAAAGCTTATCAATAGTATTGCTTTCACATTGTACTCAGCCTAATTTGTTAGCAGTAATTGCATTTAAAAGAGATTATAAGTGAGCAAAAATTTCTCTTGATTGATTCACAACTTACATTATTCATTATAAGGTAGATCTATTATCTTACACTGAAAAGATTAAAATTATATTACATTACAACCATCGGAAGTGAACGTTGTCAGTTGCTAGAAAAGCCTCAGACCTAATAGAATTTGATTATGAAAGATTCCATAATTTGAAAAACTCACGGTATAAAATCTATTAGCAAATAAAGGAAGCTTCTCTGCAGTTTTGGGTGATTTGGGTTTATCATGTACCATCATGTTTTTTAAAATTAATTTGTATAATAAGATTGCAATTCTGTGCATATCTACATATGTGTTAAGTTCTAAGGAAAATTGAGTTCATTCTGTACATATGATTGAACCATACCTTCTCAAGTATCTTCTTCCCTGAACTTTTAAGTGTGAAGTTGTATATTACATAGTAGATTCTTGGTTAAATGTATTACAACTGAAAGAATTAGCTTTGTATTTATATAAGATGGAAGGAAAATACTTACAAGGTACAAAATACTGTTGCAACTATTCCTTCTAAGGAACAATATGTTTTCTAGTAGCCATTTATAAAGTAGTTTACTACTAACTATCTTAAATACATAAGCTTATAAATATGCAATGACTGCAAACAATAGATACCCTTGAGCATAATCACTTAAGATCATTGCCCTCAGTGAATTTTAATTACTGGTAACATTAACTTTTTATTATTTTGTTTTAAAATATTAACATGAATATTGGCAAATAAATCCATAACTGGTAATGTATCAATTGTCAACTTTTTAAAAAAAAGTTATCTTCTTTCCTTATATATTGTAGAAACCGCCATTACAGATTAGTACAATATTAATTTAGATTAATTTACTATTCAAAATTAAGATTAATTTACTATTTAATGTTATAAATACTAAGGTTAATATTTAATGTGGCACTAACATTTCCAAACATTTTATTTCTTAAAATATTGGGTTTTTTATTAATATAGTATAAGAAATGTATAAAAACAATTTGGATTTACACGAAAACATTTGTTATATTTTATAAAAATATAAAACAATAGATATTTTTTAATTCAGGAAAGTTCTGAGGAAATACAGAAAAAGTAGATTAGGTCATTATTTAGCACATCTTTGTAACTTGAGATTTAATTTTTTGAGAATTAGACAATGATACATCATTAAAACACAGATCAAATAATCCAAGCTGGAAAAAGGTGTGCTATTTACAACCATGAATGAAACAATAGGACATTTTGAGTGCTCTGAGTCTAATAGACACTGTTCTCAGTGAAAGTATTTGTCATTTGCATGAGATTACATATATGAGGCAGCATATTAAGAATAGTTTTGGGTAGGTTCATGCTGCCTGAAAAAATGAAAAATTCACTTCTTATTTTTTGAAACTGGTGTAAGCTTTGAAAAAAAAACATGCATGGGAAGGATATGCAGATTTTAAATAAAATCTGTTTGCATGTTTTTCCAGTACAGTTCATTTTCTAACGTCACACCTGCCATAGCAAAACAGGAAGTACATCTCATTTGTGAATTATACTTCTACTGTTTTATTGCAAATGTATAGTATAGGAAGCTTGAACTGTGTTCAATGCTTTTGAACAAAGCATTCTTTTTTATGCTTTGTATAATACTAATAGGAATGAGCTGTAGAAACAAGAATTTTGTTAATATTTCATTAGCTAACGTTAAAAGAATTATCAGTTCCAATAATAATCTGCATTATAGCTTTTTAAATCACATTGTAGTCTGAAAAAGCCAAGAATCTTATAATAATCTTATTATGGGTAGCATATAACATTTCAAATGATTCAACAAATATGGCAGTGAAATTTAGGTTCAAACCATGAGAAACTATTAATTACTATTGAGAAATTCTGTAATTAAAATTATTTTAAATTGACATTTCAAGGAAGGCATCTTCCAAGGCATAAATTTAAAAATACTGTTCAGGTAATAATTATACAACTGGGATTTTATTAAAAACCTGATTCATTCATCTGAACTTGGTAACATCTTCTTTGGAGCAGACTAACATTCCATGTAAACATTCCAGGAAGATAATTGCTTCAAAACTGTCATGAGTAAAGAGCCAAGACACAATGAATTGCTCACAGTAGTTTCCTTGTTGCTCTTTGCCCATAGACAGGAATCTTGCCACATTAAAGCACATCTGCATAACTATCAGATTTATTCTGTGAAGGTTTAGGGAGGATCCCTCCTGGGCCTTTTTCTGCACACCAAAAACTCAAAGCTGGTTTGCCTTTTAGCTCTTTGGGAAAGACCGCCTCCCACCTGCAACTCAGTGTCAGATTCCACCACAAAAATACATCTCTTAGGATCAGTTTCTTTTCTTAACTAATTATCCAGAAAGTAAGGAATATAGGCATGAATCTCAGGTTAGCTTTTTCTATTTTACAGGGCATGGGCATTTTAAAAAGTAGAAACTGTTATGACATACTTCATTCCAAAGATTGAGTTCTTGGACTGTGTGGTTGCATTATTTTTTTTACAATTTTGGGAAAAAGTTTCGGTAAATGTACGAGCTGTAAAAATTGATATTATTTATGTGGTTTCCAATATCAATTTTTAAAGCTCGCACATTTACGCAAACTTTTTGTGTAAATATACAGAAACTTTTTGTGTAAATAATCCTATTTTATACAATAGTATTCTTTACAGAAGAAAGAAAATGCATTGCAACACTGTAGAAATGAACTGGCATTATCATTTAAATCAGTGCTTCCCAAACCTGGCTAAATTACTCAAAATTGGGTAAATATATTTTTTCTTTTAGTAATGATAGCATGCCCATTACTCAATTGTAGTAGGGACATTTAAAGTGACTTAAAAGTGTTTTACCTGTGTTTTACCTACCTTTTTTACCTACTTTCTGATAAGCAGTTTTGGGTATTGAAGGAAAATGTTTGGGAAGCACTGATTTAATCAGTTGAAGCCTTCTGGGGTAGGAAGGGGGAGAAATCACATTTAATAAATAATTTCATATGCTACATTACTTTTTTAAAATGGCTATTTTGTTGAGTACTTTGTGTAACTTTGTATGTGCTGTTGTATTAGAATAGTTATTTCATATTTTATTCTACATTATTTCAGGAAGCAAGTATGTTAAGCCTGATTCCATGAACTTTGAACTGTGATTTATTTGCTCTTTCTCCCTATGTTACAACAAATTAATTTGTCAAAATAAAATGCATTGTAGCAAAGTTTGTACCAAGTTATTTGTCTTCTACAGACAGCAAAATGATAACACAATGTCATTATGATATATCATTATAACAATTGTTTCATCCAGTCAACAAGAAATGCACAGATAGTCCCAAAGGTGCTTTTTTTCAAGAGGCACTTGGAATTGCCTCTTTTTTTTTTTTTTTGAAGAGGTTTTGCTTCTCATCCAAGAAGCTTCTTCAGCTCTGACCGGATCAGTGGTGGGTTCCTCCCGGTTTGGTCGAGCCAGTAGCAGTGACGCTATTACGTCACCGAATCGGTTCTCTTTCTTCGGGAGCTGGGCCCTCCTGTCCGCCCTCGCGTTATTCCGACCTTATATTTCTTCTTTTTTCGCCCAGCTGAGAGGTGCGGCAGAGCAGATTGCCACACCTCAGCTGGGCAGATTTGCAACACGGTTGTGCGAAGTGCAAGTTTGATATGCATGCGAGCGAAAGCGAGACGATCATGCGATGGCGCGCATGCGAGCGAAGAGACAATCGCGCGCAAAGAGAACCGGTAGTAAAGCCGGTTAGAACCCACCACTGGACCGGATGATGGGGAAGTGGAAGGTTTTATATTCCTTACAGACAGCTGGCCATTGGCATTCTTTTAGAGAGTCATTGAGGCCATTTGGAGATTTATCTGTGTCCTCAGGGTCACCTGAGTAGTGCAAATGATTCCAAATCATTTGAAGAAAAGAAAAACAAGAAAATCCAGTTGCCTCTTGAAAAAAAAGCACGTTTGAGACAACCATGACCTGAATGATTGAGAATCTCCATAGACACGAATGCACAAGTAGTTTTAAACAGCACTGGCTTAATAGCTTCAACAGTCCAAAAGAAATTCTGTCAACAAAACATGCTGCATTAATATATTCAATGATTATAGTTATTCTATGCTGCCATGTTTTCTGTAGTTGTTTTTAACCTCCTTTGCAACGTACTTTCCCCTCATAAGTTTCTGCTGCTGTTTTTTCCCATTTAAGCCAATAATTTAAATAAATAAGGATCAAGAAGAAGCTTCTATCCTTATTTGGAGGGGAAAATTGGGCATTTCTGGCAATACAGCTGCTGCTTATTCAGGTTTTTACACATAGAATCAAAGGTTTCCAAGAGAGCATATTCAATAAGCATGCATATAAACCTTCCCATAAGTGGGAGCACATGCTTCTCATTCACTGCAATGCTCAGTTATGAGGAAACGTCTGTTTAGTTGAACATGCATAAACTTTAGAATATAATATCCAAAGGGCTTTATAGCTATGGATCCCGCAGGATTTTTACTGAAAGGGAAAATTATGTGGTCTTGCCCTTATCATATTTTAACTCTTACAAAGATAATAAATGGATGCTAGCTAAGTAATTGGCATGTCAAGTAATTTAGACCCATGCTTTGGTTCCCCTGGAGTGCTTTTACCTAGGATTGAAATACTTTGGAAGGTGTCCTGAAGAAGACCTAGAAGGACATGAATTGGGGTTGACAATTTTGGATTGGATAGTGTGATTACCATGAGGAGATTGCTGCTGTGCTCTCCCATGGAGTCTTGTGGGACCATGTTCCAAACTGAAGCTGAGTACCTCCCCACTGGCTCTCTCCCTTGGACTCGGGGTCAATCTCCCTGACTTTCTAGCTGGTTTCATGTGGTTTCCTTATCAAGAAATGGTGGGGAAGGGGTCATAGCGTAGGTTAAAGATGTAATGGTCTGATTTTCCTTCTATCAAGTGCCTAAGGCAGGTGCAGTCTGGGGAAGGGCTTTTGGGCTACTGTGAGGATCTGGCATGAATGTGAGTGTAGATTTGAGGTAAGTGGGTGGGGCAAATGGAAGCCTTGGCCTGGGAAATGAGAAAGAGGGATTGGAGAGACTTGATGGGAGGATATATTAGGGCAAGGTGGAACTTCTAGTCCCGCCTTAGTCATGAAAGCCAGCTGGATGACTTGAGGCCATTCACTCTTATCAGCCCAAACCACCTCACAGATTGTTGCTATAGGCAAAATAGGAGGAGGAAGGTGTGTTGGATATGTTTGCGGCCTGGAGTTATTTGTAAAAATAAAGGCATGACACAAATTTAAAAAATATTTTTTTAAAAGAAAGATACCATAAAATTGTTTGTCCCTGCGATTTTCTTGGCTTTTTTTTTTCAAAGGGTTTGCCATTGTCTACTTCCTAAGATAGAGAGAGAGAGAGTGACTGACCCAATGTCACCAGCTGATTGTATATATTAAGGCAGGACTATAACTCCAAATCTTCTGTTTTTTAGCATAGTACCTTAAAGTCTTTCACCAAACTGACTTTCATGAAGTAGTTTTTAATTAAAAAAATATTTTTAACAAAACAAAAAAACAAAACAAAAACCTTTCCAGAATGACTATCTGGATACTAAAAAAAAAACCAAAAAACCAAAACCAGTTATGCATTCCTTAGGAACTGAAACATTTTTAATGAAACTAATTGCTGTGGATGTTTGAAAGATATAGCATATGAGCTAGGAGAACAGTTTTTAACCTGCATGGCTCCAGGTCCTCTATTTCTCTCCTTTATCTTTTTAGAGAGAGATCAGCTTTGAGTGATTTTTAATATAATTGGCAAGAAAAGAGCTTTTTTGGTTTTGTTTTGGGAGACAGATTAACTCTTTTGCAACTCACTAGTGTTTATACTATTTTGATGGCTATCACTAGGGGAGCAGGACAAAGTTAAATATAGGCATTTCTCCTTTCCCAGTGATCCTTATTAAATATGTTTTTTTTCTGTGCATCTATTAATTGCTGGAATACACATTGATAGATGCTAACAGCTGGGGGGCAGTGAAAAGTGCAGTAATCTGAGCCCAGAGAAAGATTTTGAGTCATGGGTTGCCTGTATGAACTATTAAATATAATGCAGTAGGTTTTCTATAAGTAGGGGAAAAAACCCTGCAAAACATGGGTACTGTATTTTAGAGAATCTGCTACTGTTGATAAAGGCAATTCCAAAAAATAGGATAGGCCAGGGTATGGTATGGTTTGGCCTCTTAGGGTTTATGCTCTGGGATCTAATAGAGTTACATTTTCTCTTGCATGCTTTCTAAGCTCCTACTTGGCTCAATAAATCCAACTGAAATATACTGTAAAATGTAAAGTTTTATACTGATTTTTTATTGATATTGGGGAAAACATGGGAGCTATTAAATAGGTTTGTGTGAAACTTTGG
This sequence comes from Ptyas mucosa, assembly GCA_012654045.1. Taxonomy (NCBI): domain Eukaryota; kingdom Metazoa; phylum Chordata; class Lepidosauria; order Squamata; family Colubridae; genus Ptyas; species Ptyas mucosa. The sequence continues at coordinate 10,717,136 of WNWU01000001.1, read as the reverse complement.
GTGTAACTTTGAGTAAAGGCTGAAATAAATGTTCTTTCAAGTCTACTCTGGTACCTTTCTCAATTGGAGAATTTGAGGTGGGGAACCTCAGTTGTTTTTAGTTGTGATATTGTAATATTACAATAATATTATTGATTCATAGTAATTTTGTGAGACAAACAAACACATTATTTCTTTTTCATATTCTCTGCATTAGGATACATTTTTCCAAATACATGTTTAGATGGGTTTAAATATACTTCTTGAAATATATGCATGTTTAAATTTTTAATATTTAATAGTCATGTTAATGAAATATAGAAATCAAAATATTGGTATGGAGGATGCTTTCGAAACTATGCAAAGGTTAGTTAAGGGTTAAACGTTGCAGCCTCTATATTTCTGTATCTTTTAAGAGAAACAGGATGTAGTGACTGCACTGTCAGGCTCCTGGTCTGAGAGCAAACAGATGAGGAAGTATAAGGCAGACACTCCAGTTCTTGTTGTCGTGGAAACTTTTTGCGTCATTCTACCCAGCAATTACCTTATAGTGCCTTTATTTTTGATAGTGGAATCAGTTGAACTTGACTGTAATGAAGGAAGGTCGGATTTCAGATGTCATTATTACAATCTCATTTTGAAGACATGGCTTCATTGGAACTGCTTAGAAAATAAATATTTAGGAACACATTGCAATTTGAATAACATCTGTAGTGAAAATCATCTTGATTTTGAATGGATATCAGTTTGTTAACTAGGTAGCCCTTCTAGTGATTAGTAATAAAGTTGATTAGGAACTAGAGGCCAAAATATATGGCAAATGGTTGCAGGCATTGGGCATGTCTAGTTTAATGAAAAGAAGGACTAGGGGTGACATGATAGTATTCTAATACTTAATGGGCTGTCACAAAAAAGAGGGGGTTAACCTATTTACCAAAGCACCTGAAGGCAGGACAAGGAGCAATGGGTGGAAATTAATAATGCAGAGAACTAACCTAGATCTAAGGAGAAATTTTCTGACAATTAGAACAATTAATCAGTGCAATAACTTGCCTCCAGAATTTGTGGTGCTCCAACACTGGAGGTTTTAAAGAAAAGATTGGACAGCCATTTGTCTGAAATGGTATAGGGCTGTGATGGTGAACCTATGGCACGGGTGCCACAGGTGGCATGTGGAGCCATATCTGTGGGCATGTGAGTGTTGCCCTAGCTCAGCTCCAGTGCGCATGTGCGCACCAGCCAGCTGATTTTTGGGCCTTCCAAGCCCACTGGAAGTCAGGAAATGAGCCATTTCCGGCTTCCGGAGGGCCTCTGGGGAGGTGGGGAAGGCTGTTTTCACCCTCCCCAAGCTCCAAGAAACCTCTGGAGCCTGGGAAGGGCAAATAATGGGCCTATGGGGCCTATTGGGCCCACCGTTAACCTTTTTGCCATCATGTGCCAAAAGCGGGGGTAGCGCAGGGGGTCGCGTGCACATGCGCGGGGGTGTGGGGTGTCAGTGAATTATGGGTGTGGGCACGTGCGCACGCAACTCTCCCATGCTCCCTACGCATTTGGCACGCGGTGGCAAAAAGGTTAGCCATCACTGGTATAGGGTTTCCTATTTGAGCAAAAGGTTGGACTAGAAGACCTCCAAAGTCCCTTCTGTTGTTCTGTTCTGTTCTGTTTTCTGTTCTGATCTACTACCTCAAACAGCCACCAAAAGTAACTTTGCCACCAAAGACAATCCTCACATTTACAACTTTCACAGGTCTGAAGTAAGACCATAAGTGCAGTCAGTTTTACTTTACATCCCCTTCATTTAACAACTGAGTTGCCTTTCCTAACTGTGGTTGCTAAACGAGGACACCAGTAAAAGCAAACTGAGTCAAATCTGTTAATTGTGTTCACTTTACAATGAATTGTAAATAAATAGTATCTATTAACTTCTGCTGCAACCCAAATAGTCTATGCTCATTCGTGATTGCTTTGAATGGAATGTGAATTATATACTTCTGTCTTTTGCTGTTTTGCTTTATTTATGCTTGTCATTCCACATATTCTTTGTTCTTTCTTCAGTCATCCCTATAATTTACTATTAACTGTTCCTCGTTATTTCTTTTTGCTACTCTCGTATTTCTTTTAAATTCCACCACATAATTAGATTTTATTGGAATTTGTAGAAAGTTTGGTTGAAATTAAACCTCCTTCCACAAAAATGCATTCCACAGAAATGCAAAAGAGAGTTTTTGACGTTGCTGAAGCAGCTTTAGATATAGCTGGGAAATACTCTATTGCCATAAAATGTATGAAGGAGTCTCTAAGGGTTACATTTTTCTGTGTGGACATAACACATTGCATGTGTTAATTAATCAAGGATATGTTACTATTTTAATGCAATTATTTATATCCCAGTTTTCAGGATAACAAGTTATTTCAAAATGGCTTATAAATAGTGGAAACAATTGTTTAAACAACCCAATAAGTATTCTTTAAAAATAAACTTCAAGTATCTTTCCTGTAAGGCAGTGTATTGCTTTGGGCTAAGGAAAAATGACTGCTGCTAAGAGGTCCTTCCATTCACCCCGTGTCTTTAAAGAATCTTCCTACAGGGTAATTGATGGTATCTAGCAGCCTAGCAGTTTTATTTTACTTTAAGTTACCAGTTTTACAATTATTACTGGTCAAGACAGTTTGAACTATCATCAGCTCATAGCTGTGGAAATCTACCATATTTTCAAATATATCTGAAATAAAACATATGATTGCTTTCTGCATTGAGTGACAAATGGTTAACAACATTTTTACACATAATTTCTGGATTTAAGAATGTTATCTCTTAAAGAGCAATTTGGGGCATGTGTTTTAACATTTGTATTGTAGTAGAAGTTATTTATATAAATGGCTAAAGACAGCTCAATCTCCAGTTTTAGGGACAGCATTGGGAAAACATCCTGGAAGTAAGTGAGATAAATTCCTAACAAGGGAAGTTATTAATATCCCTCATTTTGGGGGAGCATCTCGGTGGGTGCGCCCACCTATGGAATCAACTTCCCTTGGAACTTCGATTAGCGCCTGACCTTCGCACCTTCCGCCGTGAATTAAAAACTTGGCTGTTTAAATCCCTCGACCTAGACTGATAATGGGGTTTTAAGGGTTAATTTTAAATTCTTAAATTTTTAGACTTCATTTTATATTGTGGCTTTGTTTTATTGTTGTGAGCCGCCCTGAGTCCATTGTGAGATAGGGCGGCATATAAGCCGAATAAATAAATAAATAAATAAATATTTGTCAGTGGTGGCCTGGATCAATTGAGTGGTTCCCCATTCTCCAAGGCTAGGTTGCATCTAACAAAATTCACACACACGCACACATACACACACACACACACACACACACACACACTGCTTTGCTGCCTCATTAAAATGACAATTAAAATCATTGTCACTAACATGAACTTCCACCTCTAGCATTTTCCTGTTTTGCGCTATGTAGTTTCTTCTGGTTTTAGCTGGGGAGCTTTATACCATGGTGACCCTGCTAAATATTATATCCTCTGTATATACATTTTCAGTCTTCATTCATCCATCTCAGGAACACTCCCTTGCCACAACGAGGCAGCAAAGCAGTGTGTGTATGTGTGTGTGTTTGCATGCACGCACGTACACATGCATGCATGAACTTGCATTCGCTTGGTATCTGTAGTACTTCCATCTTATTTATTTATTCATTTATTTATGCATTCATTTATATTTTGACTGTATTGTTGTTACAAATAATTCAAGGCTGCAAACATATCCAACACCCCTTCCTCCTCCTATTTTTCCTACAACAGCCACCCTGTAAAGTGAGTTGAGCTGAGAGAGTGGCCCAAAATCACCCAACTGGCTTTCATGCAGGGGTGAATTGCTACTAGTTCACTCCAGTTCAGGCAAACCGGTACTGATAAAAACTACCAGTTCAGGCAAACCAATAGTAAAAAAAAGTTACCGGTTCAGGCGAACCAATAGTTAGCTACTGGTTCAGTTGAACCAGTGGTTTAAAAAGCTACCAGTTCAGGTGAACTGGTAGTTAGCTACTGGTTCAGGTGAACCAGTAGTTAAAAAAAGCTACTGGTTCCTCCTAACCAGTATTTCAGAAGATCAGCTGTGGCGCGGGGTTTAGCTTTGCTAGAAAGAAGGATTTCCTGCTTTCTAGCAAGGCTAAATCATGCACCACAGCTGATCCCCCCCTCGCTTCTACTTACCTTCCCAAGCCTCCTTTTGGTGTGCACTGTGCATGCGCACATAGCACGCGTTTGGTGCGCATTCGCGGCCAGCGAACCGGTAGCAAACTGGTTCAGATTTCACCACTGTTTTCATGGCTAAGGCAGATCTTGAATTCATGGTCTTCCGTTTTCTAACTTGGTGCCTTAACCACTAGACCAAATTGGCTCTCTATTACAGTAGCTATACTTCCATTGAACCTAGGGTAAGATGGTGGTAAGCATTTACCAGGAAGTGTGAAACGACAAGAAGCTATTTTCTAATCACTAGGATAAATTCTACCAATTCATTCTTTATTGCTTTTTAGTCAAAGTTTAGTGTGAATGAGTGATCTGTAATGTAAAGATATAATACTTGAATAGCCAGAAGCATACAGTTAAACATTCAGAAATAAGCTTTATGATCTAAATAATGCTTATTGAGCCATGGTGGCACAGTGGTTAGAGTGCAATACTGTAGGCTCCTGCTGACTGCTGGCTTCCTGCAATTTGGCAGTTCACATCTCATCAGGTTCAAGGTTCACTCAGCCTTCCATCCTTCCGAGGTCGGTAAAATGAGGATCCAGATTGTTGGGGGCAATATGCTGACTCTGTAAACCGCTTAGAGAGGGCTGTAAAGCACTGTAAAGTGGTATATAAGTGTAAGTGCTATCGCTATTATTTAGATAGAGGAACAAGGAACCGCAAGAAAAGTAACAGTCAAAAACAAGTAAAATAGTTTACTTATTAAAATTACTTTGAAAAACAATTTTGAGAAATTTCATAATTTATACACAAGATGTAAAGATGACTCAACACAAAAGATAAAAAACAGGTGATATACAAGAAACTCTTTTGAGGAGCATGAGAAAGGGAAAATAATACATTAACAGGGTATTGCAGTGACAAAGTGGTAAGCTTTTTGGACAATTGGGAAATCAGGTTTTAACTTTGAGTTAATCCAGAATAACAGAAGTAAGATCTTGGCAACAGTAACTCATTCTTAGCTACCATTTTGGATTCTCTGCATGCAATATTTAATTTTCATATTTAAAAGTCTAGCAGAAAGTCAGTGGTTCCCAAATCTGGCTAAATTTCCCAAAATTGTGTAGAAGTGTTTTTTCCTTTGAGTGAGACACATGAACCTATTATCTGATCACAATAAGAATATTTAAATCAATTTAAAGTTCTTATATCAAGTAAAAAGGATTTTGTGATAAGCAGTTTGGAGTAATGAAGGAAAGTTTGTTTAATAATAACATGTTCTTTTTGTAAAAGTAGTGTTTTTTTTTCTTTCAAAAATAAACTGTAAAGATCTTTGCAGATTTGCCTCCTGAATCAAGTTGCTATGGTGTTATTGTCTTTGTTTGGTTAATGCTGTGCTTAGTTTCCATGGAAATATTTATTTACTGAGCTAGATCTGATGAGATGCTGTTGGCATATCTGAACTATTTTTAATCAATAAAAATGTTGAATAATCCGACCGAACACTAATTAGGTCTTATATTAAGACCTATTTAGTGGCGATAAAAGCGGCAAAGTGTAGCTACTTTTCCGCTCTTATTGCATCAGCAGATAACCGCCCAGCCGCCTTGTTTAGGGTGACCTGCTCCCTCCTACATCAGGAAGCGCGGGAGGACCCCTTGCAAGGGCAGGCTGAGGATTTTGCACAGTATCTCCACGATAAAATCGCTCAGATTCGGGAAGGCTTGGACTCTGACTGGGTAGATCCAGGTGGGTTGACTGAGGCTGGTCTTGAGAATGTTATCTGGGACGAGTTCGACCTTGTGACTCCTGAGGACGTGGACAGGATCCTGGGGAGGCTTAATGCAACCACATGTTTACTGGATGCATGTCCCTCCTGGTTGGTACTGGCCACCCGAGAGGTAACACGAGGCTGGCTCCAGAGGATTATAAATGCTTCTTTGAGGGAGGGGTTCTTGCCTCCCGCCTTGAAAGAGGCGGTGGTGAGGCCCCTCCTCAAGAAGCCTTCTCTGGACCCGGCTGTTTTGGCAAACTACCGTCCGGTCTCCAACCTTCGCTTTATTGCGAAGATTGTGGAGAGTGTGGTTGCATGACAGCTTCCACAGTACCTGGATGAAACCGTCTATCTAGATCCGTGCCAGTCCGGCTTCAGGCCTGGGTACAGCACGGAGACGGCATTGGTCACATTGGTTGATGATCTCTGGAGGGCCCGGGACAGGGGTTGTTCCTCTGTTCTGGTGCTGTTAGACCTCTCAGCGGCTTTTGATACCATCGACCATGGTATCATGCTGTGCCGGTTGGGGGGGTTAGGAGTGGGAGGCACCATGTTGTGGTGGTTCTCCTCCTATCTCTCTGACCGGTCGCAGTCTGTGTTGACAGGGGGGTAGAGGTCGACCCCGAGGCGCCTTGCTTGCAGGGTGCCGCAAGGGTCGGTCCTCTCACCGCTCCTGTTCAACATTTATGTGAAGCCGCTGGGTGAGATCATCCGTGACTTTGGGGTGCAATGTCATCTGTACGCTGATGATACTCAGCTGTACATCTCCACCCCAGACCACCCCAATGATGCCCTTGAAGTGATGTCCCAGTGTCTGGAGGCCGTGCGGGTCTGGATGGGGAGGAACAGGCTTCGACTCAACCCTTCCAAGACTGAGTGGCTGTGGATACCGGTGTCCCGATATAGCCAGCTGGTGCCATCGCTGGCTATCGGGGGCGAATCATTGGCCCCCACAGAGGGGGCTCGCAACTTGAGTGTCCTCCTGGACTCACGGCTGTCTTTAGAAGAGCATATGACGGCTGTGGCCAGGGGAGCTTTTTATCAGGTTCTCCTGATACGCCAGTTGCGCCCCTTTCTGGAGCAGGACTCCTTATGCATAGTCACCCATGCCCTTGTCACATCCCGCCTGGACTACTGTAATGCTCTCTACATGGGGCTCCCCTTGAGGAGCACCTGGAGGCTCCAACTGGTTCAGAGTGCAGCCGCACAGGTGATTATGGGAGCGACGCGGCGCTCCCATGTAACACCTCTCCTGCGCGAGCTGCACTGGCTCCCGTTGGTCTTCCAGGTGTGCTTCAAGGTATTGGTTCTCACCTTCAAAGCGCTCCATGGTTTAGGGCCAGGGTATCTACGAGACCGCCTGCTGTTATCGATAACCTCCCACCGGCCAATACGCTCTCACAGAGAGGGCCTCCTCAGGGTGCCATCGGCCAAGCAATGTCGGCTGGCGGCCCCCAGGGGGAGAGCCTTCTCAGTGGGGGCACCCGCCCTGTGGAATGAGCTACCTCCCGGAATACGATTGATCCTGGACCTCCGGACCTTCCGTAAGGCCCTGAAGACATTTTTATTCTATCAAGCGGGCCTAGCCTAAATAAACTTTTTACTGGGATTTTAAATTTTATAGGATTCGGGGTTTTAAATTGGGAGGCCGATCAATTTAATGCATTTTTAAATTCTCTTAACTTAATTAACTTAACTTAATTAACTTTAATGCATTTTTAAATTCTCTTAACTTTTGTATTTCTGTATCTTAATTTCGGCTGTTCACCGCCCTGAGTCCCATTTGGGAGAAGGGCGGTATACAAATTAAATTAATAAATAATAAATAAATAAATAAATAAGATAGATGTCAAAAAAGCATTACATTAATTTTGTTTACCACATACTTTTTACACTTAAAATATTAGGTTGTTGGATCTTCTTATGGTAATTCGAATTATCTGTGCTTTGATCATCTACACTATTGGTGCTCTACTCAAATTTTACATTTTGTAGGTTCTGAAGATTGGCACATATATCCACTATTTTATTGTACGAAGCCTGCATTAAAATAATGTAACTATCAATTTGAAGCTGCAATCCTGTTCCATTCTTATGTGGTGTTCACATATACATGACTTCAGTATAAATCTTTGACCTGACTAAATGACAATCCTGGGGAATAATCATTAATTGCATTTAAATAGTTATTTGATTAAAATTAAATTATGTTTCATGTCTGGCTCTAGAAACTTCATGAAATACTGCTCTCTAGTAGGCAATTAAAGTCCAAAATTCAAAAACTAGCGTCATTTGGAAAAATTGCTATACATTACTTTGATGTTTTGCCTGAAATTAGTTAATTGGTATTTGTTATTGTTAAATTTGCTACTGATCCTCTCATCTCCAATGTTGTTTGACAGATAATGCAGTTACTAATAGAAAGTCCTATCAAAATGATGCTCATCAGATCATTGATCACAGATTAGATCAAAATTGAGAGCAATTGAAAATTGAAAGCAACTGAATGACAGAACATGAACTTTGGGTGGAATATAAGATTTGATCCCTGGGCTGAATCTTCCTCTAATATGCCCTATGTGGGCTAGATGAAATCATAATCATTGGTGCTAGAGCTCAGTCACATCTGTTCAAGAGATCTACAGCTCTTGAGAAAACCACTTCAAGCAATAAAAGTGCTTGACATCACTCCTTCCATAATATAGTTGTGCTTGCAGGTACCTTATCTAGAGAATCAATAAGTAAAGCTCCTGTGATCTTTCTACTTCAGAAATGTTATAGAACAGCTGAGATGATCATTCTGCAGGCACTTGAGGCTCTTGTTGCAGGCAGAAAGACCAGGTGGATTTGTGAACAAAGTTTCACTCAAGATCTCATGAAATGAAGCAGCATGACCAATTCTGAAATGGCTGGGATTGTAGTTCTGTTGCAGTAGCATATTTTGTTTTGTTTTTGTTATGTCTTGCCTACTAATATTATCATCACCTCCTAAGCATATAAACCTGTTCTTTACATCTGTAAAACATCTATTATTTGGAATATGGTTTCCTTTTAGTCATTTATCTTCTATCATGGAAGATAGATAGCATTTTGTTAACACTATAATTGGTCCTCTAGGCAGGACAATCATATGTCTTTTGAAATTATTCTCATTTTTAACTTTCAGAAAGACAAAATCTCCAACAACCTTTAAAATTGGTACTTTTCAAATCAGATATTCTTCACATCCTACCAACTTTCAGTGGGGAAATAATTTAAAACTGCTCCACCATTTTCTTTATTTAAAGGCCAGCAATTTGGTACCCTCACATTCAATTGAGACCCATCTCTTCTTTATTATTGCAAAATAAAATAACATCATGTCATGATCACTAGTACTCTTTGATATTTATTGATTTGATTTATAGCTGTTTCTTCAGGAATTCATGGTAGCTTACCTAGGAATCTGCCTTTATTTTATCTTTATCAGAACAACTGTATGAGATAGGCTGAATTGAAAACCATCCAATTTCCATGGCTAACAGTAGATTTGAACATGGATCTTCCAGTTTTAGTCCATTACCTAATCCATATTGACTCTTTACTGTACTATTTAAACAAAATATATAATATCAACAATCATTTCATGAGATAGGGGACTGTGAGTTGTAGTCCCATCTTTGGCATGAAAGCTAGCAGGGTAACTTTGGGCCATCTACTCTCTCTCAATCCAACCTACCTCACAGGGTTGTTGTGAGGAAAAGAGGAGGAGGAAGGCGTATTAGGTATGTTTCAGTGCCTGTGTAACTCATAAAGTAATAAAGAATAAATAAAAATATAATAATAAAAATAATAAAGGAAGGCATCAATCTCGTCAAGTCTTAAAGCTGACCAAATGTAGATATTACATTTATTTAAGTAACATCTTTAGTATTCTCATTTTTCACTGAATAAAAAACAAGAGCCATGAACCTAAATTGAGTAATAACTTGTCTGAGAATTGCATTTTGAGCACCACCTTGTGGAAGCTTCTTTAACATTTGAAAAGAATATCTTTGCCTACACCCAGAATCACAGAATGAAGCTCAAAGATTCACTAGTTCAATTTCTAGCTGCTGCAGGAAATTCAGAATTGTAATACCTCTAAAAAATAGCAATCCAGCTTTTCATTGCCCCCACGTCTTCTTCCATTCTGTGATATTTTGTCTCCTAAAATGTAAATTAGATCCTTTGTGGTTGTTTTAATGTGGTTTAAGACCTACAGTTCTCACCAAAAAGAAATCCTTCACCGTATATTTATTAAAGAAACGTATACAGCATCCCATCTAACACAGGCAGCAAACAAAATAAAAACATAATGCATGACGAATGCATCTTTTCTTTTATGTACATCGAGAGCAAATGCACCAAGCCAATTCCTTGTGTGTCCAATCACACTTGGCCAATAAAGAATTCTATTCTATTCTATTCTATTCTATTCTATTCTATTCTATTCTAT
>WNWU01000001.1:10641009-10706692 GCA_012654045.1 Ptyas mucosa | reverse complement strand
TCTATTCTATTCTATTCTATTCTATTCTATTCTATTCTATTCTATTCCATTCCATTCCATTCCATTCCATTCCATTCCATTCCATTCCATTCCATTCCATTCCATTCCATTCCATTCCATTCCATTCCATTCTAAAAGAACCTTTAAAAAAATAAACAAGGCTGAGGCCCAAATACAATTGCATTCATCCTATGCCAGGTCCATCAATATCCTTTCCCTAGTGCCTCAGGAAAAGCTTTTTGTTTTCTTAAAGGCCCAACAGGGTCAGGGCTATCTGTACATCTGGAGTGAGGTTTCTTCTTAAGGCGGATGCTATGACAGACACCACAGTAGATGACATTGTTTCACTGTGGGGACCTGGAACATGTCCACCTGTCCAGATCTAGTGGGAAGATGGTTATCAAATCACTTCTTAATCCTTTCTTTTCCAAGCAAAAGTTATCTATTTCCAATTTCTCTTTATTTGATTGATCTCTAGGCCCCTTATCAACTTAGTCTCCCTTCTCTGCATACATTCTAATTTCTCAGCATGTTTTTTAAACTGCAGTGCCCAGGATATCAGCAACTAATATTCCAGGTGCTATTGACTAAAGCAGGACCACTATTTCTTATAACCTGACAGTTGTATCTGATGGTCTGCTTGCAGAATCTGACTAAGGCCTTATTTGCCATTAATGAGCGGGCCACTGTGGGCCTTGGATTGGATTGCACCCATGTGACGTCTCCCTTACCATGGACCCTATCACTATCCATGGTTAATGCTGGGGGAGATGATACATGAGAAGACACATCTAGAGCACAGGTGTCAAACTCGCGGCTTCATATTGCTGTCACGTGATGTTTTGCAACGTTTTTCCCCTTCGCGGAGCTGAGGTGGATGTGGCCTGCACGTGACGCACTGGCCGCCAGTTTGACACCCCTGATCTAGAGTGTTATTGGGGGTCAGCAAGAGATGAGTTTGATCAAACATGTACTATAAGATAAAATCAAGAGAACTGATGGCAGAAGAATAATAGTTTCTAATGTTTTCTTATTTACAGCTATTAGAAAGACTTAAAGTAAACAAAAGAGTTTATGGTTGCGAATATTGCAAGACCGAGTTTGAAATTGAATTATGTACAAATGATGAACATATGATTGCTAAAATACATAAACTTCTATTGAAATTTGAAAAATGAGAACTTGTGAATGAATAATAAAGTGAAAACTATCTCTATGCAAATAAAGTTCATCTGCCTATCCCATTCTCTCTAAATCTGAAATGGAAAACAATATTTTGGTGGTGTGGAGCCTGTTAAATTTCTATATTATTAATAGCTTGGATTAAACAGTCATATGTGGTTTTCTTACACTTTTAATTTTGAATGTGTTACTCTTGTAACGTGTTTTTTATGGTTTTAATGGCTTTTATTTTGAATTATTTTGATTATTGTTGTTATCTGATCTTTTTTGTATTCTTTTTTATATTTTCCTGTTTTGACCTGCCCAGAGTCACATATGGGCAGCTATATAAATTGAACAAAAAACTAGTTTTTAATGAATATATTGAAAAATATTTACAGAGAAAGAAATCTGTAAAATAAAAAATTGTTTAAATTATTTTTTAAACTAATTAACTATTTTCCAGGAACCTCCTTATATTCACTTTTTATTTATTGAAGTAAAGTGCAGCAGCTAAATACAGGAAATACAGATAATTTATAGAAGATTTTTTTTATTTGTAATTCATGATTTGAAGAGTTGAACGTTGCCAAATATGGACAATTTGCTTATAACTTCCTGTTTGTTTGGTTTTTTTGTTTGTTTTACAGATGATTCTTTGGGACTGGGACTTAAAGCAATGGTATAAACCTCATCATCAGGTCAGTACATGTAAAATATAAAAAGAATTCTAACAGGAAAAAATACCAAATTGATATTTACCCTGTAAATAAAAATGTACATCAAATAATGTAGATTCTTTCTCAGGAAATCTGGGGAAATTTTATATAGAGAGTCAGTCATTCTCTTTTGTCATGAATAGTTTGAAGACCAGGCAAGTTCACCAAAACTTCCATAACACATATTCTACCTATATATATATTCATAAGATATTCATCTGGCCTCCTCTTAAAATTGAAATTGATGTCGCACTTCATACCTAGGACCCATTAGAAAGACCACCAAACCTCTAGAACTCAGCAATCATTAGGAATTGTTACAGTTTTATTTAGCTTCTCCATTATATTTTCTGATAGACTTGGGCACTAAATGGCTACACACTCACAATTGACATATTCATTGGGCCTAATATAATCAGCTTTGATTCCCCAGAGTGCAAAATTTACAACCCTCAAAACATCATCATTCTACTTGACCTGACAAATATGGAACAGCCCTATGGAATAACTTGCTCCTGAGAGCTGAATGGTCCCTCCCCTGTTGTTTTTCCAGAAGCCAGGATATTTCTTCCTCCATGACTCTTCTCCTACTTCTGTTTTGTACATGGGAAATTTCCCTCTCCCCAATTCTTTGACACCGGTGTATTCACTTGAGTTCCTTAGAACTGGAAAATTCTTAGAACTAATTAGCTAAATTAATTTATAATTGTGAAGTTGATGCTTCCACTGAGATATCTCCATTTCGGGCCAGATATATAACAAGCACCCTTACCTACTGCTGGACATGTATCTGGCTTTTTTATATTCCTCCTATTTTTTTCCCCAGAAATTTGAAGCCTTTCAGCACCCTCTTGTGGATCAAGTGAATTGTTCTTAGATTGCGTACAAGTACACTCTTAAGCATCCTTATCAGGAAGGCCAGCCATGTTAGATGCTTTTACTTTTCCTGATGTTGAGAAAAGGGATGAATATTACGAAAAGTTGGATTCAAAGCCATAGAGAGCAAGGGTGAAAAGGATATGAAACCTCCTCAAAGAGAAGGGGAAGAAGAAAAGCAGAAGGACATAATGAAGTTGGCAAGTAGCAGTAGTTCTCTTGAGAGAAGTCAATACAACTGCCTCTTCTTGCCTTGAAGAAAGTGAGAAAACATCCAATGACTGAGAAAAATGAGAGGAAAAAACTTAGGGTTAAAACCTTGGAGCAGGGGTGAAATCCAGCAGGATCTGACAGGTTCTGGAGAACCGGTAGCGGAAATGTTGAGCAGTTTGGAGAACCGGCAGCGGAAATTTTGAGTAGTTCAGAGAACCGGCAAATACCACCTCTGGCTGGCCCCAGAGTGGGGTGGGAATGGAGATTTTGCAATATCCTTCCCCTGCCACGCCCACCAAGCCATACCACGCCCACCAAGCCATGCCCACAGAACTGGGAGTAAAAAATTTGGATTTCACCACTGCATTGGAGCATAAATAAATATAACCCACCACCACTCACCACCCAAGTTTTGGTTGCTTTCAATTGTGGAATTTCATTTGCATATTGTTTTATTCTAGTCTGCTATAAATAACTAATCTCATTTGGTTCTCTCTTATGAGCTTTCCAGGACAGTGTCTGGAAGATCAACATTTCCTGTAATATCTAAAGGGAAAACAGACATTAGAATCCAATGAAGTAGCATTATATATGGGCAAAATGAAGCAAGAATGAGATTTGTTGATTTTTTGTAATTAAGAATCATTTCAGAATAATTCTGAAAAAATGGATTTGTGCCTCAGGAAATGTAATGCAGAATAACAGATACACTTCAGTATTACTTGTATTATGTTCATATTATGTAGCAACAAATGCTTCTGTATCTTGTAAACTATTTCATTTTTTAATATTTAAAAATCATTTCACTTAGATTGCCACACCCTTCCAGTTAAATATGGTAATCCTCGAGTTACGACAGTTCACTTAGCGACCATTTGAAGTTATGACATAACCAACCCAAGTACTTACAACATAGTCCCGAAGTTACGAATGTTGCAGCACTAGGGCAGTCGTTCACACGAATGACCACAGAGGCACTGCAACATTCACCCTGCCCCCTCTCACTGGGTCTCCACAGGCACTGGGCATGTGGAGACTCACTTACTTTGTGACGATCTACTGAGCTGTTAGGTCCTTTGCCTGCTTTGGTGCATTCGCGGAGAACAGAGACCTAAAGTAGTGCTATATCAGTAGTGTGAGATCTTGTGCTAGTGATCTCATGTGATCTTGCATTACAGTAATTTAGGCCTCTGTTCTCTGCAAACTGAGGCCTGCACCAAATCCACGGCAAAAGCCTTTTTCTATGGATCTTGTGCAGGTCTCTGTCTGCCGAGAACACTGGCCTAAACTACTGCAGTATAGTGTGAGATCAGTGTGCGAGATCTTGCACTAGAGTACTTTAGGCCTCTGTTCCCAGTGAACCAAGGCCTGCACCACATCCAGCCCAAGAGCACTTGCAAGTCAATGAGACTTTGGGGCAGCAAAATCCCATTGCTTCAAGCCTCCCATTGGCTTGCAATGCTTTTTAGGCTGAGACTGGAAGCTTCTGTGGGCCGTGATCTTATGTGAGATTGGCGAATGCTTGGGTGAAAGCAGGGAGTGATCATATTTGTTTTACGTGATTCACTCCAACATATCCTCAGGTTACGAATGTAATTGGCAGGCCCCATTACATTCATAACTCGAGGACTACCTGTACAATTAAAAATAAAGATTTAAATACATCTGGCAATGTTGTGCCAAAAATTTATACTGTTCTCACTTTGATTTAAAAAGCTTAGAAATAATACTGTTTTATTTATGCAGATCTGCAAATATTTCCCCAAATTGTAAATAAGTAGCAAAACTTCAATTATTTTTGTATTATCTTAATATTACAGTATATTTCCATAATATTTACTTGTTAAAATATATTGTTCACATTGTTGTATGTACCTTTACAGAATATCTGAGACATATTTCCTATTTCTATAAAAAAAATTGTACAAGATAAAAGCTATTATTAATAACCAATATTATTTTTCTCTATTATAGAATGCATGCAGTGGAACTGAAGTTGATCTTTCTGTACTAAATCAGACTCGCAGCATAGTGTCTGATCTTCTGTCTGATCCAGTCCTTCCTCCACATGTGATTTCTTCTCTCCAAAGCATCAATAACTCACTAAGTGCTTTCTCAGGTTCATGCAGGCCAAAGATTAACCTGTTTACTCCCTTTCCGGGGTTTTATTCCTGTCCAGAAAGGGAAGACTCACCTGAAAGAGGAGACTGTAAGCTGCACAAGGTTAAAATATTACCATTGTAATCAATATGTAGCATGTACATAACATATTTAAATATCTTCCAATGTAATAAAGTACTTGGTGCTTAAAGTGTTCCTGAGTTTCTCCTCTTCTCCTCCCTTAATTTTCACATTACTTCAGTAGAATTTAATCAATAATGAAAGGAATTCCAGCAACAAATTGTTTACTTACACTACTCATCACTTACCTTGTTAACACCCTTTTCCTTTAGAAAATGGAGACTGTTACTAGACATTAGTGACCTGATATTAAAAGAGACTAGATTGACATCCTGGAAGAAGAAGAAATATTGGAAGAAAATATTACAAAAAACTGCAAATAGGCTACTTGAACATGAACTCTGGATTTTAATAAACACAAAGTTTGACAGGAGAAGCTAATAGGAAAAGGAGCTAATTTTATGTGCTTTAAAAGTTATACTGAAAGCACAATTGTGAACAATTTCAATAATGAAAAAAATGACTGCAGAAGAAGCCAAAGTGGCTGTACAAAAAAAATAAAAGGATCATCTAAATGGAAAAAATGGCAGGTCATGAAAGAAAAGTAAATTGGTCACTTTAGAATTTCAGAAGGATGAAGGTCAGAATGAGGTAGTCAAGGAATGTTTTAAAAAAACAGCAATATAAACTTCAGGAATTTTTAAATAAACAGAAGATAAATGAAAATTTATCTTCTGCTTAATGAAAATAGCAAAATGCTTATAGGTAATGAAAAGCAGAACTGCTTAATTCTACCTAGAGCACTGATGTTGTTACCTAGTTTGGGTAATGAAATGTCTGTAAGAAAACAAGCAAACTCACAGAGCACCATGGACCTCTCATGTCAACCCTGAGCTACAAATATTCTCCTTTGTTAGAATTGCTGAACTCCTATTATTTGCAGTCAAAGTGATAACTTTCCATTCTTATTAAAGTCTTAGTTTAAAATTAAACTACCTAAGAAATGAACTTTCTGTTACCATATCAGGCCTTCCAATCACTGTTGGAGACAGTGTTGTCTCAAGTACAATATTAATATGTTTGTATAAATGCAATCCTTTGTGGTGCTTATGGCAGAAAAATAAATGGATAAAGAGAACTGATAATGTGGTAGTCAACCTTTAAAGATAAAGTTGTTTATCGTTTAATTACTTTAGCTATTATATATCTAGCTGATTTAAATTAAATGATTTAAATTAAATGATGCTAATATCTCTGTGCTGCTGAGAACAACAAAGCGTGATTTAAAATGGATTTTTTTTTGTGGGGAAAAAAGTATAATTTTTCTTAACTTGTTCTTAACTAGGTACTGAGTAGCCGAAACAGCTTACCAACACCACAGTTAAGGCGAAGTTTAGGAAGCTTGCTGCCTATTGATCCAACTTCTAGATGGGAACGTAATAATGGCAAAAGATCGCACCATGAATATAATCTTTCAAGGTTAGCATATTACCAATATAGATTTCATAGTATCTTTTTACCTACAGTAGAAAATATTCAGACATATGTATTGAATTGAATCAATATTGTACAATATAGTTCTCAAATGCTATAAATAATGTAAAATATATATAATTAAATTCATTATTTGATTCATTCAAGATGTTTAAAGTATGGTGTATTAGGCAGTAAATTAATAGTAAACACTAATTCATCGAGAGTTAAGAAATGAAATTGTAACTAATGATAAGTCATTTCTGTATAATATATATTTGGGTAGTGAAATAAAAAACAGGAATCTAGCACCACTTGAAAGCATTTAGTCAGTTTCTATCATTCTAGTTTAGGTGATAATTCTCAGAAATAATATAAAAGGGATGAATGCCATCAGGTTGCCTACAGTCTGTTTTGCTCTTGTGAGAAGAACCAGTAAATTTTAAATGTCATAGGTGAATTATATTTATTAATAAATGAATTCTTAGGTTTTTAAATTTTTCCCTATAAGTTAGAATGTTGAAGCTAATGCATTAGAAGAGCTACCAAGCAGTTACTAGAACCACAAGGACTTTCAGAGCAGAACTGAAGAAATCCAGATGACCACTAGATGACAGCAAATAATTAAATACCAGTCAATAATTATCTAGATTTTTGCTGCCCAGATCTGATAGCCTAAAAATGACATTATTGAAAAGCATTACAAATAATAATTTCTCCCTAAGTTTGAGAATCATCTTTTGTTGGTTTTTTAAAAATTGTACTCATATATTTAAATCTCCAGTTTGCATGCTCGTCGTTCTTTTGTGTAAACTGAAAAATAAAACTTAACTGATAAAAGTCAGAGAAAGTAAGTTTTAGAAATGCAGTTTCTAGTACAGAGGTCAAGAAATTGTGATGGAGAGGTCTTTTACTGGGCAGGGTAAGAAACATTAAAGCAAATGTTTAAAAAGAAAGAAAACAGTGAGAACGTACACATAAGCCAGAGCTGTCAAACTCCAGAGTCCCTCGGGAGTTGAGTGGCATAAAAATGCGACTAAAATGCAACTAATAAACTCCTGGCCCACGGGCTGGATGCGTCACATGCTAGCCGCACCCATGCCTGGTTTAGTGAAGGGGGGAAAAGTCCTGATACGTCACGTGATGCTGCCATGACGACGCAAGCTTGACACCCCTGACATAAGCAGTAGTGAATGACCAATATAGAAGCTATAAGAATCTAATTAATTGATCAGTCATGAAAAAGCTGAAGGATAATGGAAGCCAAAATGCATAGGCAGGAGAAAGTTTATTAACAAATTTTCCACAAATATATTAAATAGGTATAATGATGGGTGTCAGAATAGTTACTGAATCATATTATTGATTGGTTCAAATAAACAAGTTTCAGATTTCATTCATCACCAACTGTTTATTATAAGATTTAAAATATGTATAAATTAAATTATTAATTTAATTTGTATTATATTTAACACAATTATATATATATGATTCAATAATTTATAACTTCCAAACAGACAAATGAACCAAAGGATTAATAGATAGATGTAGCTTAAATTATGCAATTTTATGTACGATCTAAAATATATATAAAATACATTGAAAGTTCTCCTCTCTATCTAGACAACAAAACACCAGGCTTCAAAAATCTTCTGAGTTCTGACCATACCTAAATGCTTCATATGTATTTTAAACAGCAGATGGCATAGTTTTACAACATAGCTGCTATTTTTCTATTCATTTTTAAAGTGAAAATTGTATAACATAAACGTTCCTTAACTCTTAATTATTCTTTTTGAATAACAGCCCAAGATAGATTCTGATAAAAATACATGCTCAGTGTATATTAGGGCTAAATTGGCACTTATAGCGTTACACATTAATATTATAAGAAATAGAATGTATTAGTTAATGGGCACAGAGATGCACAGAGGACAAGTTAATAAATAAAAGAATGTAATGATAAAATTTTCCAGAAATATGTTACCCTACATTCCATCTCCTAGTTAAACACATTGTCTGGAGAGCATTTGAAATTTGGACAATTCTTTTTAATAGGAAACAATTTGTTTAAATATATTAATGAAATACTTATTAGTAGTTCAGGATTTATAAACTCTACATGTATGTTTCTCGTTTAAAATTAGCTACATCTAAAAACTTTTTCTTTAAGAATTACATGAGTGAAGACAACAAGAACAGAAATGCTATTTCTATCCATTTTTCTGCAGTCATTATTCATCAAAAATATTTCTTTGTTAATAGGCAACAGCAAAAGATAAATCAGTATTGTGCAAAGCTGTAACCATTACTTTCAATCAATAATATTAAAAATTTCTTAAATAATCAATATATAATCACTGCCCAGAACCTCTCTCACCACCCAGAAACTCTCTTTGAGGGAGATGGGCAGCTTAGAAAATACAAACAAACAAACAAATGGTGTCCTTTCCTCCTGAGCAATGAACTTAGAATTAAGAAAAGTGCTATATAGCTAGTCCTCATTTAGCGACTGTCTTGTTTAGCTGCTCTTTGTAGTTATGACAGTGATGGAAAAGAAACTTTACAGCTAATCCTCACATTTAAAATCTTTGCAGGTCAGTAAAGCAAAGGAAAGCTGAAATAAGATCATAAGCATAGTTATGGTTTCACTTTGCTTTGCTTAATGACTAAGTTACTGGTCCTGACTGAGGTTACTAAACAAGGATTACATGCAAATATTTGAGGTGATGGTTCTCTGTTTCTTTTAAATTATGTTGTGCATTGTAAATTTTATGTTCGCTTCGTAGATAAGGCATTGCAATATTAAAAAAAAGTATGACAGACTGAAAGAGCATGACCAAGTGGATCCGTGCTTTTAAATTCCCTCAACAGAGCCTGTGTCTTCAGCATGTAGTTACCTTTTATTAGCTATTGATAATAGTACGTAGTTGCTAGGGAACATGAAAAGTATATTCTCTTGTACCTATGTCCTATGTTTGGGCTTCTCGCAAGAGATTGCTGGAGTAATTAAACCTATGGTGTGATACAGTACAACTCTTTTTATTATGTTTCCAAAATATATTATGTTTCTATGCTATATTTTATAGCACTTAGCTGCATTTCTGTGTGTTTAACCTTTACTGTATCTGTTAATATATAATTATATATCTCTGCCTGGAAAACTTTATGAATAAGGTACACTTATAATAATTATTATACTGCTGTGTTGTTCTGATGACTTGCATGAAATGGCAGTAATAATCAACTATCCCCAAAAGACCACACCTGCACCTTTTTATCATGGAATATTTTGGAATGGTGGTTAAAATGAAAAGACTATTTCTTTTTAAAATATTTTTCAAAATGTGATGTTCTTGTATTATACTACAAATGAGTTACAACTGAATTAGACTAAAGTAGGTTTTATATTAATTCAGTTTGTCTCAGTGAGGTGAGAGACCCAAGAGTGGATTAGTAAATTCTCCTGTCTTCCTTAAAGTGTCAGGCAATTGCAATACTGCCATATTTTGTAAGACTAATTTAATTTATACACCTCTAAATAGATCTCAAATAAAGTCACACTGAAAAATATATCGAACAAATATGGCAAAAAAATCAATTAATTGGTGTGGTTTCGATGCTAGTATGGCTGATAATGGTCATACTTTCTACTCACAATTTTAATGTTAATATCGGGGTGAATCCCTAGTGGTGCCTCTCCACTCAGTTTCATCAAAGAACTAATGAGCTTAATGAGATTTTATCTGAGACCATTTACCTGGACCTTTGCATTTTAAATAGTGTGTTAATTAGCAATTAACAGCTAAGTTGAGAATAGAGAGAGTCAGTTGCTGATTATTGGATCACTTCTTCCAAAATTTCTACTTTATCTTTTAAAGTTAGAGGTGGTAGCACATCTAGAGAGTTGCCATCATATTAGCTCCAATAATGTATAATGGATTGATGGAAACTTAGGCAAGATATGTACAGAATTTAGCAGTCATTAAACACCAATATGTGATTAAGGTGGAATGAAAGAAATGCTAATGCTATAACTCAAATGACTCAAAAGTCACTAGATGTTTTAGAAATTACTGAGGTTTAACTATCTATTGCCCACAGGACTGCCACATAGATTTGTACAATAACCAGCAAATTTTATTTTATCTGGCATTAGATAAGAGCCCTGGTGGCACAGTAATTAGAATGCAATGCTGCATACTAACTCTGTTCACAGTCTAGAGTAGGGGTGTCAAACTCGTGGCCCATGGGCCAGATGCGTCACACACTGGCCATGCCCATCCCCCATTTTAGCGAAGGGGAAAATAGTCGGGCTCGACACACGATACATCACATGATGACAACGTGACGACACACGTTTGACACCCCTGGTCTAGAGTTCAGTTCTGACATGCTTAAGGTTGACTCCGCCTTCCATCCTTCTGAGATCGGTAAAATGAGGAGCCAGATTATTGTTGACTAAAAACCTCTCAGAGAGCACTGTAAATCACTATGGAGTGGTATATAAATCTAAATAATATTTCTATCAGGAGAAAGGGACATTTAAGGTTGCCTATGTTGTTTACAAACTTCATTCTTCTGAGATCCATTATCAGATTCTGTCTGGCCTCAGATCACTATATAAATTAATTCTTAGGCAGAAACAGTAGAGAGCTATAATAGATGCCTGGCCCCAATTCATCCTTTTAGTCATACAAAATTACTGTCTTTTTTGGGGGGTGGATTAATTGATAGTCTGGCCAATTTGATCCTTCAAGAGAAGGAGAACTTTAGGTTAACAGTACTGATTAATCTCAATAGTGAAAACGTTTATCATGACTTCAGCACTCTGGATAGCTGACTCCAATTACTTAGCAGAAAGTCTAACTAGAATCAGTTAAGACTGGGAAGATGCCAGATAATGAACTTGTCTTACCTGAAATAATTAAAGGGAATTGTGACTGGTAGGCCTCCTTGTTGACATCTCTGTTTATATTTATTGATTGAACAGGGAAGATTCCTAAGATTCCATTCCTAAGGAATGGAGGTAACCATAAGTCCCCAAAAATAATATCGAAGGCCTAGCTAATTATAGATCTACCAGTCTACTAAATGTTATAAGCAAATTATGTTCAAAGCATCTGAGTAATAAACTCCAGGTTTGGATGGAATCTGAATAAATTTTATAGGACACACACACACACACACACACACACTCTGATTGCCTTAAGTCTCTTCCAAGTTAAAACTGTGTCTCAACTATTGTTTAAAAACTATATTGGGAAGAACGCTTGTTAAACTTTAAATTTCTAAGATCTATATGAGGTCTATATTTGCTTTACCCAAAGATGCAGTTAATACCTTGACCACCCCACCCCCACCTCCCATTTAAAAATATTTCTCTGGGTGACCCATAATAACAGTAAATCCCCAAACAATAAAACCATAAAACACAACTAAACTCCACACCTTAGTCACCCCCATGAGATGCTTCACCTACAACCCAAAACATCCTTGCTCTACTCCAGCAACTTTTGAAAGCTGAAACAATGTCATAGAGCAAAAGTTTAGGACTTGTAGGTTATCAGCAAATATCAGTGAACCTTAGAATATAAACTTGCCAAGCATACACTTCTGCAAAGGCTTGAGTGATACTAAGTTCCAATGGGAAGTATCAGGTAGTACAAGGAAGCAGCACCTGGCTGACAAAAGATTTTTGGGAAGTAGCCAGTTATCTGTCCATATTTACCATTCCCAAGTTAAGGAACACTTTTTTCTGGGCTAAGTATAATATTTTGCCTTTGGCACTATAACAGGGAAGAGAGGATATTTTGCAACCTTTATTGGAAACATATGTGCCCATGAAGAACTGGGCATATTGAAACAATGTTTTATTTTACATTTGTGGGGACATATACAAACATAGCTTACCCTTGCTTCATCAGTATCCTGGAAGAACAGTTATCTAAACTTAGCCCAAACTATAGCAAAATATTGCGTAGCAGCAGTGAAAACGAGGCATCAACTAATATAAGCTCTCCCATAATCAGAACTTTTAGTTTATTTGTTAGCCAGCATGATGTTATTGTAGGAGAAAGACTGGTGGTGCCATGGGAAGGAGTAAAAAGAGGGATCAGTCTTATGTAGCCACAAATTAACTCCAAGCCCCTTTGATTGCCATTAACCCTTATCTCAGTATAATCAGGTACTGACCATTAGTTGATTCCTTTTAGCAATAAATCAGTTAATTTGAACTTTCATATGTGGACCTGGTCTTTTGCACCTGAGAATCATTTGTTTTAGGGTTCTTATTACTACTTTACTATTTTACTACTATTTGTTTTATTTTATCTATCTTTACTATTCAATATCCCTGCCTTTGGCTGTAATCATTGATGGGAGTCTTACATTTAATTGCAATTTTAAAATGTACTTTCCTGTATTTTAGTTTAGTAAAAATAAGAGGAGAAAGATTTTTTTTTCTGTTTTTCAATTAGCCAAGGATCTTATCCAAATGGGCCTCTTGTTGGCACAAACCTGTTGACAATTCCGAAACAAAGATCATCTTCAGTGACCTCAGCAAACAATACAGGTTCTAGACGAGCTGGTAAGAATGTAACAATTATTTGTAAGTTGTCTATAGGGATGTCCATAGAATGATACGGTTTATTTTGAAAACAGTACACTGATGCAACTTAAAATTATAAATTGCTTAGATTATTTTATTTTAATTAAAATATTTTGTTGCTTGCTCAAGTAATAAAATACCTATTTTGCAGAATGATAAAGGATGTTTTTATTGTTCTGTTTGCTACCAAAGTTAAGGTTGTGCATTGCTTATTGTGTATGTAGCTAAAATAAAATGGCTGATGGGATCTGTAGAATGCCCACCTGCTGGATTGAATTGGAGGGGTAGAAATCACTAGGAAAGGACAGTCCCTTAGGTAACCCATCCCCAACCTATGAAGGGCTTTAAAGGTGATAACTAGCAAGTTCAATTGCCCCCAGAAACACACTGGGAACCAACACAGTTCACAAAACAGTGGTGTTACAATCATGTGTGGCAGTAAAGATTCCCCCTTTAATAAACATTATGCCAATTTTGCCTAAGTGAAATATGTTACAGATTTTTTATATTTAAGTAGTCCTTGGCTTATGACCCCAATTGAACCCAAAATTCCTATTGCTAAGCAAGGCAGTTGTTGAGTTGTTCCTCATTTTATGATCACTGCAGTTGATAAGTGAATCATACAGTTAAGCAAATCTTGCTTCCTCTATGACTTTGCTTGTTTGAAGCTGGCTGGGAAGGTTACAAATAGCGATTACATGACTCCAGGAGAGTGCAATTGCCATAAATACTTCCAGTTGCCAAGCGCCCAAATTTTGATTACATGACCATGGGGAATTTGCAAAGGTTGTAAGTGTGAAAATGGTCATAAGTCATTTTTTTCAGTGCTGTTTTAACTTCAAGTGGTCAGTAAGCGAATGGTTGCAAGTCGGGGACTACCTGTACTTGCAAATATTTACAAAGCAGTCCAGAGGCTTGTCCTTGAGAGCAAGCTTTTCAGGCTGCAAATATTGCTGGCTGAAATTTTGCCGGCCTTTTAATATTTGAATAGTCTTTAAATCTTCAGTATAGTTTTCAGTTCCTCCCTCTGTCCCTCTTTAGCTCTGGGACATTCTGAAAGGCTATAGGACAAACTGTGAAATCTCTGCCTGTGAATCCATATTCAACAAATATGAAGAATTACAAATGAAGAATTACATATAAGTAACCAGATACAGTTTAAAAATTTCAGGCCTCGATTGTCTTTAGACAGAGATAACAAGTGCTGTAGGATACAAATCATATTCAGATTGTGTGCATGTGTGTCTTTATGCATATGTATGGTGCTGGCTGGTATTAATAAAAACACAAGTATGAATTAACATGAAACAAGTTCTAACAATAATGTATGAGTAGAACTACTTTTTTTTGCAAAAGAATTCATAATTCTTAATAGATCTGGGATACTCTTGTGGAAAATTAAATTAAAACTAGTTAATGAAAAGTTCACTACATGAAAAGTATAAAAGCAGAAATCACTATATATACATACATACATACATACATATATGCATATGCATACATATATATATATATAATTTGATTTATATGCCGCCCTTCTCCGGAGACTCAGGGCGGCTTACAATGCGCTAAGCAATAGCCTTCATACTTTTGTATATTTACAAAGTCAGCTTATTGCCCCCACAAACCGGGTCCTCAATTTAGCTACCTTAGAAAGGATGGAAGGCTGAGTCAACCTTGAGCCTTGGTGAGATTCGAACCTGCAATAATTGCAGGCAGCTGATGTTAATAACAGGGCTTTAGACCACTGTACTATCCAAGGCTCCATAATAGTACCTATTTGAATACTGATACTGAAAATCAGTAGCTAGCATTTTGTAATATTTAGGTAGCTTATGGAGAGAATGCCTTTCTGAAAATAAAGATCTTGACTCAGTAGAAGTATACCAACAGAGAGGTTCCAACCAACCTTTCTAGACAGAGAGTTCCAGATTTTACCTACAACCTGAGAACATCTGTTGAACCAGAGCTATTCTTCTAACTTTTTATTTCTTTGGTTTCTCGTTCATCTCCTCTTTAGGAATTTCTCAGAATTTAAGTCCTGGCATTTCACCCAGTAATGGATTTCTCTCCAGTGGGTACCACCGATCACCTGCGGAATTTCCTGATACAGCTGATTTCTTTACTAAACCTAGTATTACTGTACATAAATCTCTGGGAAGCCCATTTAATTTTTCAGATTGTCAGCAACAAGTTAGAACCTCTTCGTGTTATACTTGTAATAGGTAATGATCTATTTTTGTATAAGCAGTTAGCATATATAATATCTTTATTTGATAGAGTGTGTCATCTTAGGGTATGTGTCCCCCCTGCTATTTTTTTAAATTAAATAATAACTTGTTTGCTATGGTATGCAGTTGCATTTTTTTTAAAAAAAATATTGGTTTATACAATATTGGCTGCTTTTATTTGAACTTAAGTAACCTTTCTCTAATGATGATTCTTTGTGTTGGCATCAGCCTTTATTTTTTTATGCATTTCTCTCTTCTCCAATATCCTAAAAATGTGTGAGACAGTATCTGGAAAAATTCTCTTAAAATATGTGGTCCTCTATGTTCCCTTGAAGCCCTTTTCTTCTTGAGTGCAGCTAAAATGATATTGATATATGTCCAAATTGGAGTTACAGTAGTGATACTCTTACAAAGTTTTAATATCTCTTCATTGATACAATATTTAAGAAAAATACATTCAGAGAAATGTGAATACAAATTGAAAATGACATTTCTGGTTTTTTTAATCTTCCGTAAGTTGTAGACGACAAGTATTCAACTCAGCTGCAAACTCATTATTTGAATCTGTAGCAGAATGTCAAAGTCAAAAAACAGGTAGGATTATTGTCCATGTGAATATTTAACATCCTTTGTTTCAGTAATAACTATTTCTTTGAGAAAATGAATTTATGAAAAACACTTCAGGTGATCCACATTTATGAATTTCAATCTCAGATACAGGTTTTTTCCATCCAGAACTGTGTGAAGTGGAAAACATGAGCAGAGTTCGCTTGTATAGAAAATGGAAATGTTTTCCCCATCCTCCACTCCCCAAAACATAGTCGTGAAATGTTGGTCTTGCAAACACAGTAGGAGGTGATACTAGAAGATGAAGAATTATTTAGTTATTATTTTTTAAATTAAATCTGAGAGGTATAAAGCATCGAACATAGTAACAACAAAAGAATCAGAGTGACAGATAAAATCCCACAAGGGGCTTAATACCCATCCTAATTCAAGACTTGGGAAACTAGCCAATCTTTCAGCAATTTCTTAAACATCATCAGGGTGGGAGCCATACGGATCTGAAATGCTATTTTTTAAAAAGATATTTTAGTATTTATTTAAACATTTGAATATTTTGTTTTAAAAATCTTAGAGCAATCTATGGTAATGACAATGTTTTCAAATGTTAGTATATTTTATAAAGTCATATAATGGGATTCAGCTTAGGAAATCATGTTTTTTGAACAAATTTGTTTGATTAAATTACTAATATTATGTGCACTTGTTTAAGGTGAAGATGGAAACAATGAAGTTTCAAAAGTCCCCAACCATCTTGCAGAGAAACTGCACTGTGAATTGGAAGAAACAAAAAATCCCTGTTGTCAAATGGATCAAGCTAAGAATTTTCAGTCTGATGCAAGTATATTATTTCAGGCATACCTTGATAGTTTGATTTCTGGTTTTAATAGGATGTATGATATTTTATTGTAAAAAAACCTACTTCTATACTTCACCTATTTACCTGTTATTATAATATTATTTATACTGAATTTTATTTTCTTTGGTTTTTGTTTGAATAGATCTTGAGGTTTTCAAAATATCAGAATCAAAAAAAAATGCAAATATATGTATACAAAAATATTAAAACACATTTTACATATATTTCTTTGCCTTATGTATTATTTTGCCTCACAATATAACTCCAATGACATTTTGACTGTCTGAGCATCTTTGTTTTTACACAAAGAAACCCAGTGTCCTGATATAATTGTCTTGGATGGTGTATGGTGGTAGTGGTTTTTTGCAGATTGTTAGTGATTCCAAATGTTGAATTATAAGTGTTGCTAACAAAAAAGATCCACTTATATCTGTACCAATTGTTTCAGCAAAGCCCAAATTGATATTTACAGTACATACATACATGCATGCATACATGGATATATACATATTGATTTTAAATTGGGAGAAGAAAGTACCTCAGATTGTGAATCTTAAAAAAATAATGCTATGAAGACTGAATATATTTTTTAACTAAAATATCTCAGAAGATGCTGCATATTTATTTACAGTAATTACATCAGAACAGCCAAATAATTTTAATTTATATTAAGAATCAAATACATACAAATGTCCCTTTACTCTGTGTGATCATAATAGTACCTGTTTGAATTCTGATTAACAGAGCTTGATTTTATGATAACAAAAGATGTTTGTTTTCAACTTCCTGTACTTATTTAGTCTTACTATTTTTTCTGTCACAGATTGAGAAGAATTCTTCTTTAGAAAAGATGTTAATAGAAAACCATAATTCATTAATGGAGGAAATGAACAGTTGGAATTTTCAAATATTTGATCTTGTTCAAAAAATGGGAGATAAATCTAGAAGAATCCTTAGTCAGGTTTGTTGCTACTGTAGAAATTGTTTATTTTATTTGAATATTTCTAACCATACACATATGAGCATTTTGAAAGCTGTTCTCTCTGTATAAATACATACAGACATTGATATAAATATAAGTAGCATATTTGCAAACAAACATATCTGTTTTCCAGGCTGAACCATGTTTTTCCTCAAATAGCTCCATGTGAATGGGAGGAAGTGAGAATACATAAGAATAAAAGAAGCTGTTGAAAACTGTTATTAGCATAGGGTACAAATGACTGTACTTACAGCTGGTCTTATAAACCTTTCTGCTTTTTCTGCTGTATATATTTTATGTATATTTAGAGAGAATAATTAATGTATACACTTATGGATCAGTTGATTTTGTAAATCAATTAAGTTAATCAAGAATATTTCATCTGAGATATATCTAAAATTTGCTTTTTTTGTATGTACAGTCATGGCCGTAAATGTTGGCACCCCTGAAATTTTTCCAGAAAATGAAGTAATCCTCACAGAAAAGTATTGCAGTAACACATGTTTTGCTATACACATGTTTATTCCCTTTGTGTATATTGGAACAAAACCAAAAAAGGGAGGAAAAAAAGCAAATTGGACATAATGTCACACAAAACTCCAAAAATGGGCTGGACAAAATCATTGGCACCCTTTACTTAATATTTGGTTGCACACCCTTTGGAATAAATAACTGAAATCAGTCGCTTCCGATAACTATCAATAAGCTTCTTACACCTCTCACCCGGAATTTTGGACCGCTCTTCCTTTGCAAACTGCTCCAGGTCTCTCTTATTGGAAGGGCGCCTCTTCCCAACAGCAATTTTAAGATCTCTCCACAGGTGTTCAATGGGATTGAGATCTGGACTCATTGCTGGCCACTTCAGAACTCTCCAGTGCTTTGTTGCCATCCATTTCTGGGTGCTTTCTGACGTATGTTTGGGGTCATTGTCCTGCTGGAAGACCCAAGATCTCCGATGCAAACCCAGCTTTCTGACACTGGGCTCTACAGTGCGACCCAAAATCCGTTGGTAATCCTCAGATTTCATGATGCCTTGCACACATTTAAGGCACCCAGTGCCAGAGGCAGCAAATAACCCCAAAACATCAGTGAACCTCCACCATATTTCACTGTAGGTACTGTGTTCTTTTCTTTGTAGGCCTCATTCCGTTTGCGGTAAATAGTAGAATGATGTGCTTTACCAAAAAGCTCTATCTTGGTCTCATCTGTCCACAAGACGTTTGCCCAGAAGGATTTTGGCTTACTCAAGTACATGTTGGCAAACTGTAGTCTTGCTTTTTTATGTCTCTGTGTCAGCAGTGGGGTCCTCCTGGGTCTCCTGCCATAGCGTTTCATTTCATTTAAATGTCGACGGATAGTTCGCACTGACACTGATGCTCCCTGAGCCTGCAGGACAGCTTGAATTGCTTTGGAACTTGTTTGGGGCTGCTTATCCACCATCCGGACTATCCTGCGTTGGCACCTTTCATCAATTTTTCTCTTCCGTCCACACCCAGGGAGATTAGCTACAGTGCCATGGGTTGCAAACTTCTTGATAATGTTGCGCACTCTGGACAAAGGCAAATCTAGATCTCTGGAGATGGACTTGTAACCTTGAGATTGGTGATATTTTTCCACAATTTTGGTTCTCGAGTCCTCAGACAGTTCTTTTCTCCTCTTTCTGTTGTCCATGCTTAGTGTGCCACACACAGACACACAATGCAAAGACTAAGTGAACTTTTCTCCTTTTTATCTGCTTTCAGGTGTGAGATTTATATTGCCCACACCTGTTACTTGCCCCAGGTGAGTTTAAAGGAGCATCACATGCTTGAAACAATCTTATTTATCCACAATTTTGAAAGGGTGCCAATGATTTTGTCCAGCCCATTTTTGGAGTTTTGTGTGACATTATGTCCAATTTGCTTTTTTCCCTCTCTTTTTTGGTTTTGTTTCAATACACACAAAGGGAATAAACATGTGTATAGCAAAACATGTGTTACTGCAATACTTTTCTGTGAGAAATACTTCATTTTCTGTAAAAATTTTAGGGGTGCCAACATTTACAGCCATGACTGTAAATACTCATATACATATATAGATGTGACTTGACCAGATTTAACAAGTAGGAAAAAAATCTCAAGAATTAGTTAGCAAATTTATGTTATATTAGCATTAAATTTTAATTGGATTTTAACAAAAATCATTAATAGTTTCAATGCTATAATGTAAGGTGATTCCTTACCTTCTGTTAAGCCCCATTTTTATACCCTTATCATTACATGAGGTGGACTGCCAGAAAGAGGCAGGGGGGGGGAACAAACATCCATTCTCAAAGAATCTTTTAAAAATGAAATGTTTTTCATAGTGTTTTCATATGTGTCTATTATGTGTTTAGGTTGCATTTACATTGTTTCAAGACACTGGTTTATTTGAAATTTTCAAAATTCCAATTCAGCATTTCATGAACTACTTTCAAGCACTAGAAAATGGTTATCGAGACATTCCCTGTGAGTAATAGTTGACAAAATTAGGCTAATTTATTAATCTGAGACTTCCATTGAGTTTTATTAGATTATATTTGTAAGGAAATATTGTAACTTAGCAGTACATTATTTCTGTTTCCTTTATTTTTTCTTAATCTTACTAATTATGTAATAAGGATAGATTTTTTAAAAAAATAAGAAAAAAATAGATAAAACCAAATATGTGTAAGGCTTTGCTAATCTAAAAAAAATATTAAGGAGAGATAGGAATTAAATTCTCATTGAGCTTAGCATCTGGAGTCTAGTTGAGTCATGGCAATTAGACTTCTTTTCTTTTTGGTTTGCAATGTTTTTCTGCTTATCCAAGTAGCTTCTTCAGACTGAAAAGCAGCAAAACATTTCAAGAAAATTAAAAAAAAGAAGTCCAGTTGCCATGACTCAACTTCCAGACAATTCTACCTGGATGAATCTTCATTGACACATTGAGCCTAGTGAAAAATCTTATTGAATCCCTGTGCAATTAAGCAGTGGATTTGAAATTCTGGTGGTCTATTAACTGATGAAGAACCGGCATGCAAATTATTTAAGGCAAGGGGGAATACAGCTATTGTCTGTGAGGCCCTTTTTCTTGAATTAAAATTCTATCTTTGCCTCTGTCTTGTGTTTCTTTGGGTTATTGAGTCTTCATATGTATCGGCAAGTTTACATTTAATAAAAACTGTATTATTTTAGATCACAATAGAATCCATGCAACAGATGTTCTTCATGCTGTATGGTATCTTACAACGAGACCAATTCCCGGATTTCAGCAAATAGACAGGGGTAAGTCTGTAGAGCTATTCCACAAGAAGGCTGTGATAGAGTAAAACGAAAACACCTGAAGTAAATATACACTTGTCTGAAGATTGCCTGCTTGAAACTAAATTTAGTGGCATATATAAACAATCAGATTTTAGGAAACTGATTGGATAATTGCTGACAGACTTTACTTCTTAGCCAAGTAAACTGTTTTCATTTGGAACCCTTCTCCTGAATAAAGCCTATATTTTACTGCAGTGGTCAGCATGATTGGTCAGCATGTTTCCAGCAACTAAAATACATTAGAGTAATACTTCTTTATTTAATTATTAAAATAAACACCTCAGACTAAAAATACTTAAAGTCTTTAATTTAATTAGAGCTTTTAAAAATTATTCCACCGGAAAAATGAAATAGTATTCAACATCCTGTTTCAATTAATATATACCTCTTTAGTACATTCTGTTATTTTTAGCATCGTGGGAATTGAATGAATTCTTTAATATTATGTAAGGTGAACTGTGATGCTAAGGTATATATTTTTTAATTTATATTACTTGTGCCTTCCCGCATTTGTGCTGGAAAGTTTGTCTCACTAACTCAGAGGTTGGTGTAATTTACAAGATCTTTAAAGCTCAGCAGAATCAAAAATTCTACTCTAATAGAGTCCTGATTGAGGAAATATTTAATTGGATCCAGCACAGTGAGATCTATAGATTGCTTGATATCAGGGGTGGGTTCTACTTACCTTTACTACCGGTTCGTAATGGGGCCGCACGCACGCTTTCACTTCGCTAACGCACATGCGCACTCTTCTGCGCATGCGCACTCTTCTGTGCATGCGCAGAAGCATTCTGATGACATCAAGGTCAGTGGGCGGAGCCTCCCACTGGTTTTACTACCGGTTCTATAGAACCGGTGCAAACTGGAGGCAGCCCACCACTGCTCGATATGCTGAAAATGTTTATAAAAATACTGAACATTCTTAAAATGTTATTTTTATTATTATTATTTTGGATACAGAAAGTGATATTTCAGTGGGCCATGTTGCCTATGTTTCCTCCAAAAGCTGTCCTGTTGTAGATGAAAACTATGGATATTTAGCATCAAATATTCCAGCCTTAGAATTAATGGCCTTATATGTAGCAGCAGCCATGCATGATTTTGATCATCCTGGTCGGACAAATGCTTTTCTTGTAGCAACAAATGCTCCACAGGTAAGATTATAATATAATATGCTACCTAATTCAGCTATTAAATTTTAGCATTATATAATCAGATTTCCATCAATTCTATTATTTTAAGTTTTATACTCACAGAGCAGTATATTCAGCACCTGTTCAAAGTTATGATGGTACTGAATCAGATAAACTTGACCAGACCTTGAAGTTGTGGCCATTGTAACATTCCCAAAGTCACGTGATTGCAATTTAGGCACTTGGCAAATAGCTTGTAGTTACGACAATTGCAGTGTCCCACCGTTACATGATCACCATTTGGATCTTCCCTGCTGGCTTCCCACAAGCAAAGTCAATGGGGAAGCCAGCAGGAGGTCACACTGCCAGCCCAGAGATGCAGTTAAGCAGCTCAGGAAGAGATTGCTCTGCAGAAGTACAACAGCAAAGGTCCCAACTTTTCCCTGAGGAACAAGACCTCACACCCAATTATTTGTGGAACAGTGCCTCTCTAAGAGTTTCTGCATGATGGTTGCCACCCCTCCTCTCCTGCCATGGGCTTGCAGCTGAATCCAACCTTAGATGGCCACATTCAGAGCGGGGAAACACCTCCCTCTGCATCCATCCAAGTATTGGTAATGCAAGCCAGCTTTGCCTTCTCATCTCTGATGAAATTGTAGATAAAGAGAAATTTATTACTGGCATTTAGCAGCTGCAGCTGGAGACCAAGGCCTCCAAGGGTCTGATAATTTAGTTTGCAAAATGGGATAATGCATTTTGGAATAATGAATTTCAGAAGTTAATTATATGCAGTGTGACGGGGTTTTGTGGCTGCTGCTATAGTAGTGGTTCTAAATCTCTTTCCCATCAACTTAATTGGATGGTTCCTGGTCCTACAGTTCTGAGAAAATAGGAAAATTTCTTCCTGCCCACTTTTCCATGCTATGAGTGATTTTATACGCCCTCCTTCAATCACTTTTCCAACCTCAGCAGTCCTAGACAGTCTAACTTTTCTTGTAGGAAATGCATTTGAATTTCCTAATTGTTTTAATTTCAGCATGGCAATCAGAAATGTACACAATATTTCAGAGATAGATGGATGTCCATTTTTGTAAGGGCACTGCATTATCACTTGTTTTATTTTCAGTCCCTTTCCTAATGATTCCTATGATGAAATTTGCATTTTCATAGCTTTTGTACATTCTGGTGACATAGTAATAATCCCATGACCTGGATAGTTATAGGCAGCTCAGTTCCCATTAGAATATACGTGAGGTTAAGGCTCTCCCTACAACGTATATAACATTAAATTCACTTGAACTAAACAATTCATTATTTAGCTGACCATCACCTTATTTAATGAAATCATTCTGAAACTCTTTCTGGAAAGTTTTTTTTTAAATCAAGCTGATTAATGTGGTATCATCCACAAAATTGCCAGCATGCTGCTTACTTCTAAGTATAAATGTACACTTTTGCGGGGAGTATGCTTTAAATATAATGCCTGTATCACTAATGATTCCCATGACAATCAGGGTGTAATACTGATTTTAAGATGTTAGGAAGAATACTTTGAAGTGCCGACAGACTGTTTTATCTCAGTCTAATCTATGGAGTTTCTCAGTTATCCAGGTCATTGTTTTCCCAAAAGTGCTTTTTCAGGAGGCAACTGGATTTCCTTGTTTTTTTTAAAAAAACGTTTCGCTTCTCATTCAAGAAGCTTCTTCAGCTCTGACTGGCTGGTGGGGAATGGAAGGATTTATATTCCTTGCAGACAGCTGGTCATTTGCATTCTTTTAGAGAGTCATTGAAGCCATTTGGATGTTTATCTGTATCCTCAGGGTCACCTGAGTAGTGCAAATGGGTGTGGAGCCTTCTTGGCTACAGGATGTTTTCTGCCTTTGTTCCTTCACTGTTGAAGACAAGTGTAGGCTCTTGGGGATGAGTCTGTGTTGTCTGCATGGTAAACTGAAGTGCAAATGGTTCTTGTAGTCTGCATTTTTTTCTGGAAATCTGTTCGTTCTCTCATACCATTCAAAGAGTGTTCTCCAAAGTAAAAAACAAGAAAGTCCAGTTGCCTCCTGAAAAAGTATCTTTGAGATCTCATTCTAATCTAAGACCAGGGCCTCAACAATTCTTATATTCAAGAATCTTTTGAAAACTATGAGTCTTTGGAACCATCCAGATTGGCCCTTTGGCCATACAAGGGCAGAAAAGGCTTTATTGCATCAATCTCGGCAGGAAACCATCTGATCATCAGGATCATTAAAATGTTCCAATTTCAGATAATTTCTTTGAAGCCCAGGAGCAATTGAAATGAAATTTGTCCTGCTTTATGTATCAAGTTAACTGTCATTGAAGTTTTGAAATCCTGATGTAATCTGACGGCTTTATGTATTTATTTAAATATATATATATAGTCCTCTATCTTGTGCAACATAACAATAGTCACTGAGAGTGAGTTGGGTGGCCATATAAATTTCCTTAAATAAATAAATCAATAAACAAAAAGTAAAAACAGTAAAAAAAGCATAAAAACTCCTGGTATCCTAAAGGCAACCCACACTCCACACATCACTAGAGATAAAGCATCAAAGTTGCTTAGCGAGACAGCTATAATTATTGCAGATTGTTCTGTCTCCACAATATAGTTATATACCTGATGGTGCACAACTGACACACCCATGATCACTGTGAATCTAAGACAGCCAGATCACAAAAGAGGACTGTAGTTGTTATAGCCCTTTTTTCACTCTATAATATTGTTTGGTTCTTCTCTTTTTCACCAAAAATATGTGCTTTGAAGATTTGGCTTTAAGCTTCCCCCTCCCTGCTTCAGCTTTTCCCTCTATTTTCAAGAAGGTGGAGAAGAATGACTAAGTAGATGCTTCTATGGTTTATTTGAACATGGTTCTTCCTTAAGAATAGAAAACTAAACTTAGTCTATGTTTGCTAGATCCAGCTCAGGTGGTGTTTTTATTCAGAGATATATATCTAATTCTTTAGCATAATCTTTCCCATAACCGCTTTATTAAATTTCTCAGTGATAAAATAAATTGGCTATTCCGGTTTTGTCAAATGACACTCTTTAAAATATTTGTACTAATTATTTTTCAGGCTGTGTTGTACAATGATAGATCAGTTCTAGAAAATCATCATGCAGCCTCTGCATGGAGCCTCTTCTTATCACTACCGGAATACAATTTTCTGTCTAATCTTGACCACGTGCAGTTCAAACGATTTCGATTCTTAGTGATTGAAGCAATCCTTGCAACAGATCTCAAGAAACATTTTGATTTTCTTGCTGAATTTAATTCCAAGGTTTGTTGTTCTACTTAATATTATTTATTCATATTTATAGAAATGTATAGAAATATACAGTGTTTATGTATGTTACATAGTTTAGGCAATATTGTATACTACGTATTTAAATATTTGCTTATTAATTTATGTTATTTACGGTATATAAAGAAAAGGTTTATAAATAAATGAAAAATTCAGAACAAAGATAAATTAATCCGACCAAAATATAATCAAATTGTTTCACACATACATGTAAATGTGCTTAAACTGCATAAAGACCAATAAGATTCACATTTTAGCCACATATAAATAGGTTTTGAATGGCTTTTGAATGTGTTACATTAGGGTATGTTGAAAATGTAATTCCTTATCCAGCTGTCACATATTTTATTTGTTCCTGTACACTTTTACATTGCATTAAGAATCCCATGAACATAGAACCATATAAAACCAGGAAGAAAAGTAGTCCTGTGGGGTAGAACAAGCCTCATGTATTTAGGTGGTAGTGCAAGAAGGGTTAGGATGGATATCACAACAATTCTTCTGTGGTAATCTTCCCAGTCCATCGGTACTTCCTAGAATGGTACAGGTAGCCTTTAATACACTTGCTGTTAAAAGGTTAAATTAAGTCCTTAGTTCTATGTTTTCAGAAATTTCTAAGTCAATTTCCTTCTATAGCCAGCAAACTTTGGCTTCAGTTAAGACTGTGATGCCAACTACATTTTCTCCCTCTACATCAGGGGTAGGTTCTACTTACCTTTACTACCGGTTCGCAACAGGAGTGTGCACATGCGCAGAAACTTCTGCGCATGTGCAGATAGTCAATTATGGCAGGTGGGTGGAGCCTCCCATCGCTTTTACTACTGGTTCTAAAGAACCAGACAAAACTGGGAACCCACCACTGCTCTACATGTTACTGCATGGTGCACTGTTATATGGCTTAGGTCATGGATTGCATATTTCACATTATTGTTATTGGGGGAATGATACTCTCCACTGGGAAAGAGCAGTTACAATTAGTTGAGGAGAGGGTACTAGTGAAATCATACAGGCCTGTTTCTATACAAATTTCTAAGTATGACTGGGAAATTTGTATTTAATTTGTATTTAACAACTCTTTCTAACCCATATCCTAAATTTCTTGGCTATTATATACCAATTCACTTTGACGTGCCAAATTCATAATTACTGATCAAATGTAATGGATTACAAATTTGTTCATCTCTCAGAATAGAAACAAAGAACAAGGATAACTTACAGAAAAGGAAAAAAGCACAAGTTTATTGTGATTTTGCTTTTCTAATCTTATAGTTCATTTAATCAGACATATAAAT
Source organism: Ptyas mucosa (assembly GCA_012654045.1). Taxonomy (NCBI): domain Eukaryota; kingdom Metazoa; phylum Chordata; class Lepidosauria; order Squamata; family Colubridae; genus Ptyas; species Ptyas mucosa. Next base: position 10,679,751 of record WNWU01000001.1, on the reverse strand, counting down.
TATAATCTAGAGACAGGATCAGCAGTGATATCAAGAGGAATGAAATTCTGAAGTTACAAATAATGATAATAATACCCATTCACCAAGCAGTTGTTTGGTGTGACAGATATTTATGCACTGGGGATTTGATTAAGATTTTTATTCTGGAAAGAACAGTTGGCCTCAATTCAATTAATCATCAGAAAGATGTTGAACCTCTTAAGAGATTCTTGCTCAGACGAATTCTCTTCACAGGAATTGGCACTTTAATTATTTGTAACCTACGTGGCATAGCAGAGATAATCTCCACTCGTTTTGGAGTAATCCAAATTCTAGACTATTTAATATATTGCCCTATCTGAGAGCTGGTTTGTTCTTTTATTCTTTTATATACAATAGTGACCGGCTAATTTATTCTGTATAAAATGTGTTAAGCAAATTATATATGTCATGCTGGAAGATGTGCAGATATATAGATTCTTAATCTATGCATGATATCAGTGAATTCTGTAATAGGGTCACCTGAGTGATAATAGGGAGAACACTGAGATCAGTTTCTTATTGTGATACCTTTGAGGAATTTTAGCTAAGAACTATTAGCAGGATCTGTTTTGTAGTAGATTTTTCATGGTGCTAATTCATGTGTGTTTTTTGATTATTTTAAGTTTTTAAGTGAGTTTTGCAGTTTGAGAAATCTAATCTAAATCTTATTGTTAAAAATCTATGATGAAGCAGGGTATCTCTGATTGTATCATAGGATTTGTTTTTAAATGGTGGATTTCATAATTGCTCTGAGTGGAAGTTGGAAATTATGTATATGTGTACATTGTAAAATGTTCAGTTTATTTGTTCCATCATGAAATGGAAATCTTGATCCACTGCCTGGAGATGTGAAGGATTAGCTGGGAAGGAACAAATTCAGAATGAATTGTAGCAAGATAAAAGTTCTGTTTTTGTATAGGCCCTTGCTAATAGGTTAGTTCCATCTTTAGCTCTTGACAAGGTGGTACTCCATCAGGTTTTCCTAGACTTGTGGCTTCTGCTAGAGCAGCAGGAATAGGAGGTCATGGCCAGAAGACTCACTGGCCTGTTCCTGCTAGCACACCAATTACAACCTTTTTTAGATCAGGAGATGCTGTCTATAGTGAATCATGACCTTTCATCTCCGAGTTAGACTACTGTAATTTGCTTTAGGTGGGACTATTCTTGAACATTACTTGAAATTTACAGCATGAATTAAACATAATCCCTTACTTCCAGACTGATTGAAACCAGTACCAATCAGAGTGACACCAGTATTATGGAGGCAGTATTGTTGCTTTGAGTTCTGGGCCCATTTCAATATGTGGGACATTACTTAAAATATCCTTAATAGCTCAGTTTTTGGGGGTGCTCTCTCCTCCACGTTAGGATCCACCTGCCCAACTCATACAAGCCAAGTAGTCATATTGAGTATTCTTATTCTGGAAGGAGGTGGCATTTTTTGTTTCTTGAGGTCAAGCAGGCCCTTTCTTTGCTGTTATTCAGGAAATCAATGAAGATTTATGAGTGCGCTATAAGATTCCTTGAAGAGTGGCTGTCAAGTTGGCTAATGTGATGCAGTTATTATTGTCTTATACCCGTGATGGCGAACCTATGGCACGCGTGCCACAGGTGGCACGCGGAGCCATATTGGTGGGCACACGAGTGTTGCCCTAGCTCAGCTCCAGCGCGCATGCATGAGCTGGCCAACTGATTTTCAGGCCTTCTGGTCCTACTGGAAGCCGGGAAACAGGCCTTTTCTGGCCTCCGGGGTGGGGGTGGAGAAGGCTGTTTTCACCCTCCATAGGCTCCAAGAAAGCCTCTGGTGCCTGGGGAGGGTGAAAAACAGGCCTACCATGCCATTGTGTGCCAAAAGTGGGGTGAGCGCAGGTGGGGTCACACGCACATGCGCGGGGTGCGGGGTGCAATGAATTATGGGCGTGGGCACGCACACACATGACCACCCCGCATTCCCCCCTCTTTTGGCATGCGACAGCAAAAAGGTTAGCCATCACTGTCTTATACAAATATATATACAGGTAACTAAACATAAATAAATTTCAGTGCATTGTGTGTTTTTAATTGTTTGCTGAATTCAGTGGGTTTTTTCTGCAAGTATTAAGTGCAAATGCCAGACAGGAACAAGGAGGTGTATCTCAACAGTGAAATTGTTTAAAAATACTTTAGATAGGGAGGCAGGCAAACGTTCAATTTACTTCATTGTGATACTTAAATCACAAATAAGTGTGAACCCATGCCTCTTTCCTTGGAAGTAAGCCATATATCTAAGAATTAGTTCAAATTACACATGAATACTGCAGAATATATGAACAAATTAAACTGTCCCTTTATATAAGAAACTCCCAAAATGTTTTAATTTTATATATGAAAGCTATGAAGGGATTGAAGAAAATGTTCAGTTTATGCCTTTGTCTCCCTTCTAAATAGGTAAACATAAATGGACATGGTATTGAATGGAGCAATGAAAGCGATCGACTGTTAATATGTCAGATATGCATCAAGCTTGCAGATATCAATGGTCCAGCTAAAGTTAGAGATCTACACCTGAAATGGACAGAGGGAATTGTCAATGAATTTTATGAACAGGTAAACTTGTGTACGCAGAACATATATGAGAAAATAATGGAAATAATCTTGTTCATGGAATGATTATCTGCATAAAATTGAATCTTAAAATATTCAAGTGTATTCTTTTACAGAGGGATCTAAAATTATGCCAAAAGCCAGAATATAAGCAATAAAAAGCCTGCAAGCTACCTATTCTTCTATTAGACCATTATTTGTATGAAGATACATTTATAATAGAACTTGTCCATCTTTTATACCCTATTTCATCTGTTTAGAGAGTGTCTAAGTGTAATGCAATTTTGAAAGCAAAGATCTAGTTATTTTGGCTCTTTGTAACACTAGGTAAGATTATGGGAAGAAGTCCCCTTTTTTTCTTCTAGTTTTCTGTCCAATCTGTCCTAACTGCTTTGTATGTATAAATTTCCAGGGAGATGAAGAAGCAAACCTGGGGCTACCTATTAGCCCTTTTATGAACCGACATTCTCCTCAACTTGCCAAATTACAAGAATCTTTTATTACCGACATTGTTGGTCCTCTTTGCAATTCTTACGATGCAGCCGGCTTGCTTCCAGGAAGATGGATTGAAAAAGATGAGAGGGAAAGCTCTGAAGATTGTGATGCAGAAGAGGATAGCGAAGATGAAATGGAAGATTTAGGAACAAGTAAGAGTAAATGCTTTTTGGGACAATTTTATTTCAGTTATACGCAGTCCTTGACTTACGAAGACAATTGAGCCCAAATTTTCAGTTGCTAAGTGAGACATTTGCTAAGTGAATTTCCCCCCATGTTACAACATTGCTTGCCTCAATTGTTAAGTGAATCACTGCAGTTGTTAAGTTAGTGACATGGTTGTTAAGTGAATCTGATTTCTCCATTGATTTTGCTTGTCCAAAGGATCGCAGAAGATGATCACATGATCCCAGGACACTGCAACTGTCATAAATATGAATCAGTTGCCAAGAAACTGAATTTTGATCACGTGACCATAGAGATGCTGCAGTGGTCGGAAGTGTGAAAAATTGTCATAAATCACTTTTTACAGTGCCATTGTAACCTTGAACAAAGTCACTAAATGATATATTGTCGAGGTCTACCTATACTTTCATAAAAGAAGATATTGCAATAGAATGTCACCATTATACATTATCTACGAAGCTTGCTTATTTCTTAATATTTTCTCCTGTAACTTCCAAATGATAACTGGCCTCTTTTTTCTCCTCTCCCTCCCCCCCTTTCCTTTAAAACAGGACATAAATTGAACATATGGTATATTTTCTAAAAATGTGTTATTTATTTGAAGTTTGAAATTAAGTTTGAAAAAAAATGTTTTCTTTTGCAGAATTACAAAGAAGAAAAAATGGACAGCAAATATTTAGTCAACTAATATACCATTTGAATGAAAACCATAAAATGTGGAAGAAAATAATTGAAGAAGAGGAACTAAATAAACCAGAAGAAAATGAACATTCAGAAAAAACCTCCTTATGTCAAACAGATGAGATTCAGGTCATTGAGGAAGCAGATGAAGAAGACGAACGACATTAAGAACAAGAAAAAACACTTTAAAAAGACTTCATAACAGTGTTCCAGACTGCTGCAAGAATATACTTTTACACATAAAGCTGGCTGTAAACTGACAGACCTGAGAGAAGTATGAAAAATAGTATACTGAATAATGTGAAAGGATACTTATTTCTTCAGCATTATCACACTTCTATGCACTTTTGCCACATGGAAATAAAAAAAAACATTTCATAGATTTACTGAACATAGTACTCCATTCCATGATGAGAAGATTTTATGTCCCGTTTGGACTTAATGTATCTTGTTTTGCTGCCTTCATAAAAGTAACTTTTTAATATCAAAAGGGAATTAACAGTTTGGAGAAAAATCAATCCGAAATACCCAAGTTACAAGGACATTCTGTTTTGCCCTTGAGAAAGGCCTATAATGTTTTAGAATTGGTATTTTGTTTTTAATGCGAACCTTAAAATCACTGTGCCTGTCAATAAGCAGTTCCCATAAATTTAATTTGCAAGAGTTTGATTAATGAAGTTATTGGATTGATTTAACCATTAGATGGCTGCAACCAGAATTGCCAGGTCCTTATGGTTAAAACTGAATTTCCTCTGCATCTGTTTGATGCTTTTGTTTTTACTGTGGCAAATAGCCTGCTATTTTATTTTTCTAAAAATGTACAGGTTTCCAATGTGTATTCAGGGTAATTTGCTAAATATACCCCTGTTGCCTTTTTTTCCTCATTGTTCTGTAAAAGAACAAACAAGCTATTTAACTATTTTAATAATTATAGGATTTTATTCCTCTAGTCAATGTTATAAATATGTTCCACTCTTTCTCAGGATTCATGTTTAAGAACATGGCACGGCAGATTTTATATTTACAGACTTATGCTAATGTGTAATGGTTATTAAAAATTGACTTTTGCTCTGTATATAATCTTCATAAAAATTAAAAGATGGTTTTGTATAAATGTTCTAAACTCAGTTTTAGTCACATGGTATCCAACGTATCAGAAATATTATTGAATAAATTTTAATAGGAAAAGCTTGAAAGAAACATTACTATATTCTCATAAAATCAATTACCCTGATCTATTTTATGTTAACTGAGTTTCAATTTCACTTTTTATAAAATATCTATTTGTACCTGAATGTAGCAGATAGATCAGTGGTGGGATTCAAGTAATTTAACAACCGGTTCTCTGCCCTAATGATTTCTTCCAACAACCAGTTTGCCAAACTGTTCAGAAAGTTAACAACCAGTTCTCCCGAAGTGGTGCGAACTGGCTGAATCCCACCACTGAGATAGATCTATTGCTGTTCCGGAATTGTATTATTAATTGCAGCCAAACTGTTTTATTTCATCTGGGGCCAATAACTAATTAACAATTACTTTTTTCTTTTCTTTAAGGGGAGTAATATTTGATGGCTCATAATATTCTCCCCCCCATCACCACCCAATATTACAATATTACAAGGGAACCAGGTGATCAGTGCTAGTTTGAGATCACTTTATGTTTCCAAGGAAAATTTGTGAGATGCACAATTATGTGAAGTCTTGATACTTAATATACCATTAATAGAATGCACACAGAATAACCTTACATAAGCAAGTAGGAGATGCAATCTGATATAGTAGTTAGGGCTTAAGATAGAAAGCGAAATACCATGAGTTCTAGTCTCACTTAGTCACAAATCCAGCTGTGTGACTTTGGATCAGTGAGCCACTTTCAGCCCTAGAAAAGAAACAGTGGAAAACCACTTCTGAAAATCTTGCTAAGAAAACTGCAGAGATTTCCAAAACTGCAGGCAATCTCCAAGAGTTAACAGTGACTTGAAAGCACCAAAGGAAAAAAAAAAGAAGTAAGCAATATCCCTCAATTACTGGATTTATGTATCCACTGGTATTTCCCATTATGAACATGGGATACTGTCCCCATTCTTGACCTTTGATGTTAAACTAGTTCATCTGCTCGTGTCTTTTTCCATACAGTAACAATTCAACTGATTCTTCCTTTCTTAATCCATTGAAACTTCAGCACCTTGGAGCTCCAGATTCTGATTTGGACTCTGGAGTATGCTTCAAGTAAAACCATCAGGGATAATGGGTCAAAAGTCAAAAGGATTGAAAGGCATAGAATCACGAGACTGCAGAAAGAGGGTCCTTAGTCACGATTTGCTTGGGATTTATAGTTGTTAAATCTAAGTGGTTAATTGGAGTCCAGCACTATGGATTCCAATTGATGTAAAGCAGAGGCTTTGAAGCCTGGGATAAGGTAAAGCTGGCCATCGGGAATGATCCAATACTTAAGACATTGTCTTTCCCCCACCTGTATGTTTTAGCAACCAGCTGCTAGAACCCTTGCTTCATTCCCTAAAATTGTCTGTTTGTACCCATATCCAGTTTGCTCTTCTTTGAGGGGAGGAGAACAAATGCAGAACTTTCTGGCAACCTTAGAAATTTCATCTCTGCAAACCTCTCTTGGTTAGAAAAAAATACCTTGCAAGTCCTATCTGCCTATCAAACACAGTGGCTCTCTATTTCCCTAATAGGTGTCCTTAAATCCTTAAACCTATTTCCATACTGCAACTTGGCCATATCATCGTTTTCCCTGTAGAAGAGAAAAGGCCATTTTCAGTTCAAGAACTTTGATATATCAAAGGCTCCATGAATTTCAACAAGTGTAAAACCATTATGGTTCTATCTTCAGGATCTCCATCTTTATTGTGCCACTTTCCAGTTTTTAGCTATGCTAAAAGTGTGGACTCCAGCCACCTTGACTTATTTGTAGATAGGGAAAATGTTGGCAGTCACACAGCTGGCATCTCATATATGGAGGAAGGCCGGGCTTCCCATCCATGTCATTTACTAGAGATTAAAATATTTGTCTACAATAACAATGGGAGCAGATTATGTTCATTTCCAGATGCACTACTACTTTTTCTGTTTTCTGTTCCAGGCTGCCTTCAATGGGTTCCAGAACATTTTGCATCCCTATAGAGCAGGGGTGTCAAACTCGATTTCATTGACGGGGGCATCAGGGTTATGATTGACATAGAGGGGACCGGGGGGGCATGGCCATCTCAATGTCACTCGTGTTGGAGGTGCCTGTGGTGACCCTGTTATGGAATGAAGAGATTGAGAGTCATCTCAAAGGGCAAACAGAATCAGATTTTATTATTGCAATAATAGATTCAGAGTCCAATTCATACCTGGAAGTCTGAATGACCTATACATTACAAGACCCCAATTCTTATACTCTTTCAAACAAAGGAAACTGCTAACAAAGCAGTTCCGGTTACAGAGATGCATCTGTTATTATTTGACATTTTCCTAATCACAAAAGTTTTACAATATCTTGACCAGAACACTCATAATTTTTGTAGATTTCTATAGCATAGACAATTAAAGTATTTTTAGCTTACCGAGGGAGTTTCCTAGAGAGGTAGATTCCCTTGACCTGGCCCTCTTCAGCCATATGTCACTGTTTGTTCCTAACTTGTGACAGATGGGGCCTCTTTAGGAAAGAATCCAGTGAAAGTGTTTTCCGGTCAAACATGTTCTTGCTTTTACTACTTTGAGTGAAGAGGGCCCCCTCAATGGTCATCTATCTGAACCCGCATTAATGCTAATATTACTATTAACTATAATAACCCAAGCACTATGCCAGCAATAAATGGGCTCCCGAGCTCCGTTGTTGGCTGCGACAGCCTGCAACCCTCTGCCAGCAAAAATGGAGCTCGGGAGGGCTCAGCTCTCCTGAGCTCCATTTTTGCTGGCAGAAGCCCTGCAGGCCAGTCCTTTGTTGTTTCTAGGGCGGCTCAGTGTGCCAGATCTAAGCACCCTGTAGGCCGGATCTGGCCCCCAGGCCTTGAATTTGACATCCCTGCTACAGAGGATTACACTATTTTCTCACACGAAGTAATTTCTGAAGGGCTTCCAGAACCCATATTCCACCTCACATTTCTAGTTTAGATTGATTATTTTCCAAATTATTAACAACTGTTCAGTTAAAACTAAATGAAACTCAGCAACTTTATCATAACTCAACTGAAATCAAACTGAATAGAAACCAGATTTCTTTCTGGCTTTTATAGAGTTGATTCTAGGACTATGCTAAAAATACTTTAAAAACATACTTTAAAACACCATAGAATCCTTTTGCCAAAGAAATGACAATTATATATTGTGTCCTGAAGAATGGCTTAGTTTACCTTGATATCGCATAATGTTTTTGTTTAAAATGAATTTTGCTAAATTTTTCAATAAAGTATTTTAAAAGGTAGCTTCTCTGAAATTCAGCATATAATAGATATAGTAACTTTTTTTTTACTTTTCATGGTTTTAAATATATCTTTTATTTTTATGTGGCCTAAATGTTGAGATAATAGTTATGATTGACTTATATTTGATTTGTAAGAGGAGCAGTTGATAAAGTTTAGAGAAGAGCAACAAAGATGATTAGGGAACTGGAGGCTAAAACATATGAAGAACGGTTGCAGGAACTGGGTATGTCTAGTTTAATGAAGAGAAGGAGTAGGGGAGACATGATAGCAGTGCTCCATTATCTCAGGGGTTGCCACAAAGAAGAGGGAGTCAAGCTATTCTCCAGAGCACCTGAGGGTAGGACAAGAAGCAATGGGTGGAAACTAATCAAGGAGAGAAGTAATTTAGAACTAAGGAGAAATTTCCTGACAGTTAGAACAATTAATCAGTGGAACAACTTGCCTGCAGAAGTTGTGAATGCTCCAACACTGGAAGTTTTTAAGAAGATGTTGGATAACCATTTGTATGAAGTGGTGTAGGGTTTCCTGCCTGGGCAGGGGGTTGGACTAGAAGACTTCCAAGGTCCCTTCCAACTCTTGTTATTCTATTCCGTTCTATTCTATTCTATTCTATTCTAAAGTGATAAAGTATGATGTATTTGGTTCTTTCACCTGGGGTCTCAGAGGTTTGAACTGCAAACCACACTGGAATTCATGTTGCAGTAAACATCAATTTTGGATATTTATCTATTAGATTTGGTGCATTTCTTTCAATAATTAAGGGCACTGGACACAATCCTCCTCCTGTGTTTGCCCACAATAAACCTTTGACATGAGTTGGAGTGAAAGAAACTACCCAAAGGCTAGTAGGGTAAGACTAGAAGCTGACTCTCCCCAGTCCTAGAACAACTCCTGAAGCAGTATATCACAATGGCTCTCAAGTTTGTTGGCACTGTTTATGAAACTTCCATAAGGAGGCCATCATTGAGCAGAAAGACACTTTTTGCTTATTCACAAAGTTGGCAAGGGTGTCCCTGAGTCACTTGTGTTCCTCAAGGCTAACATGACACATCCAGGAATAACAAGAACAGTGTGTCACTCAAACTTACTTCAGGCAGAGAATTTTAACCATAATTTGAAACCATGGCTTGTTTTAAGGTTGCTTATTGCAACATAGTTTTGTGTGCTGCCTCAGAAAAAAAAAATTGAGACCCCACTGCTCTTGGATAGGTAACCATACCACCCACCCATGTCCATGGTCAAATTCCTTGCAAAGAAAATAACTAGGTTTCCTTTATCCCAAGGGTATCAAACTTCATTTCATTGAGGGCGGCATAAGGGTTGTGTTTGAGGGCTGATGTGGGTGTGGCCAGGGTGGGAGTGGCCAGCTCGACATAACTCGTGTTGGGGATGCCTGTGGTGGCCCGAGCATTCTGCCAGTGAAAATGGGCTCCCAAACTCCATTTTCGGCTGCGATGGCCTCCTGCAATCCTCTTCCAGCAAAAATGAAGCTTGGGAGAGCCGCGCGTGGCAGAGGCACTGCGGGCCAATCCTTCACTGTTCTATGGGTGGCCCCATGGGCCAGATCTAAACACCCCGTGGGCCAGATCCTTCCCATGGGCCTTGAGTTTGACACACCTGCTTTATCCCATCTGGTGAGATTCTACCTCCACTTGGCTCTCAACTTCCAAAACATAAAAAAAAATAAAAGTAAGATGAAAGGACCCACTGGTGAGCCACTAAAAGGAATGCTGGGAAGAGGGCAAAGAGGTGTGGTTTTCCAGATTTTCTGCTGGGGCTTCCATGGATAGCGCTCTCACCCATGATCCTTGTGTATCACACACAAGCACATTACACACATATATTCACTCATTAAGTGTTTATACTGCTGATGACTTTAGTCTCCCAGTGATCAACTGTACAAAACAAGCATAAACAACATAAATTAAAGTGAATAAAAATAAGTTAAAATCATCATGTTTGTTTTGAAAATATGTTAAGGACCTTTTAAATGCCTACAAAGCATTTAAGGTTTTGTGACTAATTTCAAGTTTGCAATACATTTTGTCAATCGGAAATATCACAAACCCTATTTCCAACTGAACTATTCCAAAAGCCAGGGAAAATACTGACCATGTTTTAACAAAAAACCCACCAAGGGGCAACAGTTTGCAGTTATGAATAAATGAAAGAACCACCCAAACTTCTACATTAACGTTACTGTTCATTATTATTTAGACTGATGCATTAAAAAGGGATACACACAGTGTGAAATGTTTTAGAAAGTCCCCCTACCACTCTTGTTGTGCTTTCCCTGTGTTCCAGTAATGCTGCCAAAAGACAGAATGACTCAGACTTTTGACTCATCTCCTCCCATCAGTGTTATCCTCAGAATCACTCACTGCTAGATGAGAGCAGGAGAATCAGGAAGTGCATTTCTTTTGCTCTGTTTTGATCGAAATAGCTGAAGCCCATCTTGAAAGGTGTCCATTATGGAGTGTCAAGACTAGAAACCACCCTCTGCTCTATTTTGAAGACCAGGAGTTATAGATTTATGCCAGGTAGAAGGTAGCTGAGTTTATCTTGGCTTGTTTATTGGTTAAGGAAACCCCCAATAGTGTCTGTAATAAGTCATGATGACAGCAAAGGAACATATGTGTTATGACACCATTGCCCAAAAGATTCAACTTAATAATTTTTTTATTTATTTTTTAATTTGATTTATATGCCGCTCTTCTCCGAAGACTCAGGGCGGCTTACAATGCCTTCATACTTTTGTATATTTATACAAAGTCAGCTTATTGCCCCCACAAACTGGGTCCTCATTTAACCTACCTTAGAAAGGATGGAAGGCTGAGTCAACCTTGAGCCTGGTGAGATTCGAACTTACAGTAATTGCAGACAGCTGGTGTTGATCACTATGCTTTTATACTATACACTATACTTGAATCATGACAGCTACAGTTGACAGCTTCTCAAATACATATCGTGTCCTTGTATCAGGAAATCACAATGGCATGTCTTCATTTACCCATCACCCCTGCATGTGGAACTATCTAGAAATAGGATTGCTAAATTGGCACCTATTAAGGTTTTTTTTTAAAAAAAATATTTGACTTTTTAAAATTATATATCGTATTTTTCAGAGTATAAAACATACCTGAGTATAAGACGTACCTACCTTTTTTGGTGAGGAAAAGAAGAAAAAGAAATCTCCCTCTGCCTCTGCCTTTGAGCAATTTTGCCTCATTGCAGCAAACAGACTGCTTACTTTCAGTTTCATTTTCAGCATAGCTTGATTAGCACAAGGGAAAAAAAATCTGCTCCAGCAATTTACCTCCTTCCAGCAAGCAACAGAGGCCTGCACAAAACAGCTGAGAGAAAATCAGCTGAGAGTCAGGAGGCCGATCCAATCAACTTGTGCTAATTAGGCTGTGCTGAAGCTGAAAGGAGCTGTTTTTTCTTGCTGTTTGCTTGCAAGGAGGTAACTGCTGCGAAGCAGCGGCCAAAGGGTGGGGGCCAGTGGGTGGGCAGGTCTACATTCGGTGTATAAGACGCACCTAAATTTTCACTCCCTTTTAGGGGGGGAAAGGTGCATCTTATATTCCGAAAAATACGGTAAGTGCATGAATACAAAACCAGGGTTCGCCACAATATACAAAATAGGATAACTTGCTTGTGACTTAGTTTATCATAAGAAACTGACTGATATAATTAGTATGCCAAAATTTGTGGATGAGTGTATTGGGGGGATCCTATAGGAGTGCCTTATTTAGTTAAACTATAAAAAAAAACCAGAGCACAGCTTAATTGTTTTATGAACAAAGCAGTTATAGGATACAAAAATGTTGTCCAGTTTATCCTAATTTTAATAGTGTCTTTATAGGTGGCCACTACCAATTATGAGATTGCAAATGTGTGTGTATGAAACCTAAATCTAACTCAGATTTAGCAGAGGACTAAGCATTAGATGGATTATGTGGCACAATGTTTCTCTGCCAAGGATAATTCACTAAGATCAAAATTTTCACATCAAGATGGATGTAGATCGGGGTGGGTTGCCCCCGGTTCGGACAGGTTCGCAAGAACCGGTAGTAAAACCGGTGGGAGGCCCCACTTACCGCCCCGGATGTCGTCATCAGGGATCTGTACATGCGCAGAAGCAAGGTGCGTGTGCTTGCTTCACTCTCACACGTGATCCTGTTGCAAACCAGTAATAAAGGTAAGTAGAACCCACCCCTGATGTAGATAGTTGTAGATGGATGGATGGATGGATGGAGATGGTTTCTTAATCACAATTATTCTAATACACATTCATGGTGGAGAAATGTCTTTTGGATTCAAAATAGTTAATAGTTGGTTATGATCAGATGCTTGGCTTTCTGCTTTAAGAAACTAATTTGTCTTTCCTTGGCTCAAAGCCAGTAGTCAGCTGTTTTACATTGATCTCATTGGTTGAAAGAGTGATTCACCTTATATACATCAGCATGATCATATGATTTTGTTTCTTATCAGTTTTTGTTTGTTATATGGTAGGGAGAACTCATTATAATGGTCAGAAAAATCGTTATCCATACATAAGTTCTTGTTCTATTGGTGTCTTCAATTATTGTAATGGATCTGGCTTGGTCAAGGAAAATTGGTGACACAGAGATGGTGTAGTCTGGATGTTAGCCAAAATGTCCTCATCCTCCTCTTTTTCTAACTCTCAAGACTTGCTGTTTTTACTATTAATGCCATAAAAGAGGATTAATCTTTTAAAAGTTCAGCTATGGTATCATCAGGAAGATGGTACTTAATAAAACTAAAATAATTATAACAGAGAAACAGAATGCTATGTTTCCCCAGTATAATAATTTTAGTTTTATTAATAAATAACATTAATAGCTATCCATTATATAAGTATATATATTTAACCATATTTTAATATTAATAGCTACTCATATTAATTATATTAATAGGTAAAGGTTCCCCTTGCGCATACGTGCTAGTCGTTCCCGACTCTAGGGGGCGGTATTCATCTCAGTTTCTAAGCCAAAGAGCCAGCGCTGTATGACAATTCCGTGGTCATGTGACCGGCATGACTAAACGCCGAAGGTGCATGGAACTCTGTTACCTTCCCACGAAGGTGGTTCCTATTTTTCTACTTGCATTTTTTATGTGCTTTCGAACTGCTAGGTTGGCAGAAGCTGGGGCAAGTAACGGGATCTCACTCCGTTATGCGGCGCTAGGGATTCAAACTGCCGAACTGCCGGCCTTTCTGATCGACAAGCTCAGCATCTTAGTTACTGAGCCACCACACCTCCCAATTACCTATATTAATAGCTACCCATTAATATACACTGGGTAGTTTTTTAAAAAGTTTTCCACCAGAATTCATAAAAGTTCTTGAAACTATTTTCATTGATTTTTTTCCCCAACATTTAGAGAAGCATTAAATTGAATTTCTTTTCTATCACTTCTAAATCCTGCAGTCTGTCTTGTCTTACTTTTCCTTATATCATTTTTTTGTAAAACCAAGTTATCCATTCCCTCCCTCTCTAAAACCCAAAGCCCTTTAGATGCATGGAATGCAATGCCTTTGATTTGTACTTGCCAGCAACTATTATAATAAATACCTCTGTGTGCATCCTTTTCATCATGGCTGCATTCCAAAGTAACACCACCGCCGCCTGTGAAATTACTCAGGCGGAATCCTTCCTTTATGCTTACTAGCTATTGCCTTGAATGAACTAAACTTCAAAAGTTGCTATTGAGACATGCGTATAAAATCTGAGGGGAAAAAAGACAGACGCCACATACATTCTTCGTGAACCCATTCCATTATAATTTTATTTTGTTTATTTACAGCATTTAAAATCCTGGGTGGCTACCCATCAAAAGTTAAGATAGCGTAATAACCATATTAAAACTAAATACATTAAAAACAAAAACCTGGCACCAAGTCAAACTTCTAATGTGCAGTCAGCTCATCTTATTTGATTGGTTGGGGTGGGGGAAAATAATTTTCTCCCATTTTCTAAAAGAGAGAAGCCTGGTGGGCTGTTGGAAGAGAGTGTTCGTGCAAGACAATATTATGAAGAAATGGGGTAAGAAAGAAGGCATGTTTTGTCACTGGAAGCTCTTGTTTGCTTCTTCTCTTTTTGGAAAAACCGGTGGCAAGTTAGAAGTGCCATTTTCTCATTTCAGGGAAAGAACAACTAGTAGAAATGATACTACAGCATAACTGTTTCAACTGAAAAACCAGCATTTCTTTTCCCCTCAGTTCCAGTATTTTTGCTTTACATTATAAATGAATATTACGTATCAGGTGAGCAGAGAAAATTGAATTCTAAATACTTCATATAATATGGAGATAGGCTGTCTTGCACATATACTAAAAATTTAATACTCCCCCCCCCCAAATTTTCTTCTTTCACTTTTTTCTTTCTTTCTTGGTTAAACACAAGCAATAATAAAACCATACACACGTGCTTTAATGGTATTTCAGCCAGTCATTAAATTTGTAGACGTAAGATTTTTTTCCTACAATTTATTGCTTCATTTATTTTACAAAAAGGGGATTAAATATATTAATAGTGATATATTTAAAATATCTCATAAGAGATTACTCTTCCTTCTAATATTCCTTTCTATGTATTTAATAAATACCCCATATAAAATATATATTTCTTTTATTTATGAAAGAGGTCCAAGCTTAAAATTCCGAACATTATTGCCATTCTATTTTTTACAGTTATCTAGTATGATAGTATTTTTAATAGGAGAGTATCAATGAAAAAAAAAAAAGATAGGCATACAAGATATGATACCAAGAGAATATTTGTACCTCAGGATTGACATGAAGGGTCCTTGGTGCTTTCTGAGCTTGCTGTTTTCTTGCAGACGTTTCATTTCCCAAACTACCCCGTTTTCCTGAAAATAAGGCATCCCCTGATAATAAGCCAGGTCGGCCTTTTGAGTGCATGCACTACAATAAACCTCCCCCCGAAAATAAGTCGTCCCCAAAAATATTTAAACACAGAGCTGGAAATCAGGTAAAACAGCTAAAGGAGCCCCATCTTGTTCCACGCAGCCCAAAATAATAAGACCTCCCCAAAAATAAGGCCAAGCACTTATTTTGGGGTTCAAAAAAATATAAGACAGGGTCTTATTTTCGGGGAAACACGGTAGGTAATATTATCAGTGCTAGTAAGGAGTGGGCTTTGCTCTCAATTTATATTCTAGTGGCTTCCCCTGTCATTGTTTATGAAGATTCTCAATCATTCAGGTCAGGGTTATCCAAGATTCTTTTTCAAGAGGCAACTGGACTTTGTTTTTTCTTGAAGATGTTTCACTTCTCATTCAAGAAGCTGAAAAACTGAAGGAAAAACAAAGGAGCTCTGGTGGCACAGCAGACTAAAGCACTGTTATTAACATCAGCTGCCTGCAATTACTGCAAGTTCAAATCTCACCAGGCTCAAGGTTGACTCAGCCTTCCATCCTTTCTAAGGTAGGTAAAATGAGGACCCGGATTGTGGGGGAAATAAGCTGACTTTGTATAAATATACAAAAGTATGAAGGCTATTGCTTAATGCATTGTAAGCCGCCCTGAGTCTCCGGAGAAGGGCGGCATATAAATCAATTTTTTTTTAAAAAAGGAAGCCCAATTGCCTCTAGAAAAAGAACTTTTGGGTTATCCTGTCAGTGTTAGTGGAGGTGGTCCTGATGGCTCTTTGATTGGCCTGTTTACTGTTATCTTGGTAATACCTCAGTCAAGAAACTGCCAAACAAGCTTATAGTAAACAGGTCAATCAAAGAACTACCCAGACTACTCCCAATAATGTTGACAGGGCACTAGAATATAAAATGAGAACCAACCACATTCCCTATCAGCACTGTTGATGTTATCTAGTTGGAGTAATGAAAGATCTGCAAGAAAACACCAAGCTCAGAGAGCATCAACATATGCTTGGATAACTTCAATACTTAATATCCACTTACTTGTTCCATCAAGGTAGTTCAGAATCAGAGTCTACAGATCTTGTATGCCTGAAGCTTCTCAAAGTAACAGGGCAACAGTCTATATAGTCTGAAATAATTTGAACTGGTTTGTTTGGCTGAGGACACAACCACTCTGAGAACAGCCAAATTAGCTGATCTTTGGGTGATGAAGTAACAATATGACAAGACTGGAAGGTTTAGAAAGATATTAGATGTTTTCAGTTTTTGTAACAGAATGTGTGGATGACCTTGAGGGACAAAAATGAAAGAGATGCTGCCTAAGAAACAATCAGACAGGAGAGGGTGGGGCCTCCAGAAGCTTAATGGTAAGAGAAAGAACTGTAAGAAGAATTGATTAGATGATTAGAAGTGGCAGCAGGAAATTTGTTTCTTCAGACTTGCAAGATTCTGTTAACGCAGCCTTACAATAAAGTAAATTTAGCTCATCTAGTCATGTTTGGGTTACTCAGGATTTCCAATGGGTTCCAACTTTCCATGAAAGATAGTAGAAATAACCCCTTGTCTGATTTGAATAGTTAAATTAGATCAAAGTAGATTAAATTAGACTTTACTCCATTTCTTACTCCAAATTTTTTTAAACTCATTTTTTTCTATTTAGCTTCTCAGAAAGCTTGTTCATGACGTTTTCTTAAGAATAGGTCAGAAATCAGTTCATTCCAGGCAAAAGAAAGGAATATGTATGTAACATCATTTCCCCATGCCTCTGTGGCCATCATGGTAATATTTAATATCGTCTCTCTGCACAAATGAGATATGGATGAGGTTGCAGTGTCATGCCAAATTTTGGCTTAAGGTTTGGAACCAAAGCACTAGGAAAATGTAGATGAAATCTTTGAAGTAATGCTGTAAAAAATAAAAACATTTCCATTCTGGCCAGCTGCTCTCCTAAACAGTGTCTTCGTCCTGAAAGGAAGGGATGGGAAGACAGAGAAAGTGTTTGTTTATTTTAATCAAGAACTACATATGAAATAAAGCAAAACATAGAGGCCTATTTTAAAAAAACAATCCCATTGATAATGAATTGATCTACGCCAAATACAGTATGTATTTACAGTTTGAATCTTATGTGTATTTATGGATTATTCTAATTGAAAATAGGAGATCAACAAAAACATGTTTTTGAGTAAATACTTATTGATTTTTAAATTACATATAACTTAAAATTACTTATTCCTTATAAAATAGAATGAATTTTCAAAGATGTGTTTCTCAGCTACTAATTTTGGAAATGCTTTCCAAAGATGAAATTAAAAACTTAATTTTTAAAGTAATAGTATAGAATTCATTTTACATCGTATCTTATTTCAGCAAGTCATTGATAATTCACGATGAAGATAATCCATTAGTGGCACAGCACTTTAGAAGTTTTACACAGGAATTTCAGCAGTCCTTATAGATTGTGATAATTTGATAAGGAAATTGGTATATATTGCATCTTTGGAGGGGAATGCACCATTTGTTCAATGTTTGGTTCAATGTTTTTCCCCCATAATAAATCCAGCTAATGTTTTACCAATCACATAAAGATGTAACATTAAGAACGCGATTCAATTCCCACTGTTAATTGACAGTTTCTTATCCTAAAATTCTGGGAGGTTAAAATATAGCCCATTCAAAAAGAAAGGTTTGTTTGAAAATTGATATGACTGAAAAACTGGAAAAAAACCAGCTACATTGAAGAATTGCAAGTGATTATCATTTGTTATATATACCATATTAACAAACAAATCTTCCCTAGGAGATTAGTTTTACCTATACAAATTCATTCTGGATAAGAATCCCTAATATTAATCTTTAAAATATTTGTATTTCTCTGTACGATCAGACACGTACAAACACACAGAGGAGAAAACCTTAGGCATTTCCAAAGTGTTTATTCTTTTCCCTTTCCTTTTAACACTGTCCAAAGCTTATTTTTCTTTTTAACTGTTTCTAACTCAGCAACACCACACCTGCCACAAGGCCCTACAAGATTTCATTTCTGGAATATCTTTATGATGTTCCATCTGTTTCTACTAAGCAGACCCTACTTCATGCAGAGAAGAACAACAAAGATGATTAGGGACTGGAGGCTAAAACATATGAAGAACGGCTGCAGGAACTGGGTATGTCTAGTTCCATGAAAAGAAGGACTAGGGGTGACATGATAGCAGTGCTCCATTATCTCAGGGGCTGCCACAAAGAAGAGGGAGTCAAGCTATTTTCCAAAGCACCTGAGAGTAGGACAAGAAGCAATGGGTGGAAACTAATCAAGGAGAGAAGTAATTTAGAACTAAGGAGAAATTTCCTGATAGTTAGAACAATTAATCAGTGGAACAACTTGCCTCCAGAAGTTGTGAATGCTCCAGCACTGGAAGTTTTTAAGAAGATATTGGATAATCATTTATCTGAAGTGGTGTAGAGTTTCCTGCCTAAACAGGGGGTTGGACTAGAAGACCTCCAAAGTCCCTTCCAGCTCTATTATTCTGTTTTCATTTTTCAGTTAGGCACTGCCACCAGCTGTGAGTTATTATCCTGATTCCTCAGATTAATAATAAAAATTGCCCTTTTACACAAATTTATTAAAGCAGAATATTTAAAGCATTTTACTGTTGTATATTATATCACATTCATTATGTAATTTACTCATCATCTAGATTTAGGGACACATTTTTTATACTTACCTAGTGAAAAAGGAATAAATGCTTCTTTCTTGACAAACTGTCCTGTGTTGTCCAAAAATCTTTCAGGACAAAACATTTCAGGGTTATTCCAGTATTTTTCATCAAAATGTACAGAATAGAGATTTGTGATAACAGTAGTGCCTTGAGGGATAGAGTAACCACGGACAACTGTATCTTTAGAAGTTGCATGAAAAATACCCAATGGAACTATATTACAGAACCTTAAAATTTCATGTAGCACTGCCTCCGTATATGGCATTTTACACTTATCTTCTAGGCATGCTGTTTTGTTGGGACCAATGACTAAGTCAATTTCTTTATGCACTTGTCCTGTTAAAAGAAAAAGCTTTTAGACTGGATGTAAGCATCTGCATTATGTGTACACATAACATTTGTATTTACGTATGAAATTTCAATGTAAGCTTAACAAATGTTTTTTTTTATTGTCACTTGAACATTTGTGGAATATACAGAACTGTGTGACTGCTATTTCTGTTACTTTTAAAGCTTTTTCTTTCTATTCATATAAATTCTATGTAGATTATATAATCAATCTGGAATATAATCATGCATTTGAGAAATAGCTGAAAATTTAGAAATGTTAAAGACTTCAGACTTGTTTTGTGTTCTTGTGTTAATAAAGTCTCTCTACAAACTTGGTCTTTCTGATCCCCAGCTCCCTGATACTTTTAAGTAAAGATTTCATAGAGTATCCCCTGGAATCTTTGAGTACAAAGTATGTCTTACGTCATCAAGCTATGAGTTTTCTTCCAGTTCCTATATTAAAGAATTATTGCACAAGGGACTGTAAGCTCATCCACATTTTATCTTGGGGCTGAAACAATGTCCATTCTCATATTACTTCATTAAAACACATTCTGTTTAATACAGTAGTAACTCCATGTTGTCAGTCTGGTACACCGCTTTCTATCTCATTATTTTGATTTTTTAATTTATTGACAGAAGTTTCAACACAATGTTTTAAAAAGCAATTTCTTATTACTTCACAAATATATAAAACTGTATATTTTGTTATAAAAATGTTATTGAGAAGAAATCACTTCAAGCTATTTTTCATATAGTAATTGTATATATCATAGGAACCCCTAAGCATCATCTTGTCTATAAATATTGTATTTTAGTAATATTCAAAAGAAAATTTGTGGCATGGTTGGTATCCACAAATACTTTCCCCAACTAAGGTAAACAACTTTAAAGGGGTCTTATGTTTTCAACATTTTTTTAGTCCTAACAAGTAAAACCATCTGAGAACATATGACCTGTGCTCTTATAACAGTCACAGGTTTTCTTTAACATTTCAAATAGTCCATAATCTCTTAGCCAAATTTGATGCTTCCTGATAGATTTATTCTATAATCTAGTATGGGTTATAATTCTATATTCCTTCTGTCATATAATTCTATATATTCTTAACATATCAAGAAAGAAATACAAAGTTGCCTAAATAGCCAATCTGCACCCATTTTGTGCTTATCAGAATTTGTTTTGCTATACTGTATGTCTGTGATGGCAAACCTATGGCACGCATGCCACAGGTGGCACGTGGAGCCATATCTATAGGCATGCGAGCGTTGCCTTAGCTCAGCTGCAGCGTGCATGTGCATACCGGCCAGGTGATTTTCGGGCCTTTTGGGCGCACCAGAAGTCAGGAAATGGACCATTTCTGGCCTCCCAAGGGCCGGGGGGTGGGGGGGAGGCCGTTTTTGGCCTTCCCAGGCTCTAAGGAAGCCTTTGGAGCCTGGGAGGGTGAAAAATAGGTCTACTGGGCCCACCAGTAACCTTTTTGCCATCGCGTACCAAAATGGGGGTGTGGGGGTGTGGCGAGGGCGTGTGCGCATGTGCGGGGCGCAGGGGGGCATTCAATTATGGGTGTGGGAATGCTCGCACACAACCCCCCCCCGTGCTCCCCCCACTTTTGGCACACAACGGCAAAAAGGTTAGCCATCACTGCTATATGTCAAGGTAGGGCAAGAAGATATATATAAAATATATCACGTTCAGTATACAAGACCAATAATTTATGTCAAATAATATTAATTGCAATTTATTCTCCAAAATACTAGTAGGAACTGATTAATAGTGGCCAAAGAAGCCCAATTTTCTCATCAAAATAACCTCACCAGTGCAATAATTTGACATGTCACTGTTTTAATATATCATCCAAATGTCAGTAATTTTAGGGGGGGAAACCCAAATCTTTAATCTGAATGTGGGCTACAGTATGGTTATAAATTGTATTAAAAGATGTAGTAGAAAAATTATGTTCTTAGTTATTATTACAGGCAAACTTCTCATCATAACAACTGCATATTACTTACCTTGGATATTAGGATAAAGAGCCATGAACAAGACTGCCCATCTTAGAACATTTGTTGTAGTTTCTGTTCCAGCAATTATAAGTTCTCCAACCGAAAAAATTAAATTATCCATTGAAAATACAGATTCAGGATCATTTTTATTCTTATCCATTTCATCTAAATATACATCTACAAAATGTCGAGGTGCTTGAGGCTTCCGGTTCTGCGAGAAGCGTTGAATAAGGTGGAGTAAAAAAGTATAGACTTCAGCCGCATTTCTAAAAAGTTGTTGATGTTTTCCAAACGGCAAGTTTCCAATCCATGGGAAAGCATTGTATAAAAATACTGGAGCGCTGGCAGCCAATTCAATATTTTCACTGAATATTTCCATCATATGCTGAAATTCAGTGTCTTCATAGGTAAACCGTTCTCCAAAAATAATTAAGTTAGTAATGTTTGAAACTGCATTTGTTATCAAGTACTTTAGATCAAAAGCCTTGTCTTTGTAAGTGTCAATGGCATCAAGAAAAATAACCGATTCTTCTGCTATTTTGCTTTCAAAGGACTTTTGACAATATCCAAAATTTCGAAAGCTAGTTACTGCTAATTTGCGATGCTCTGTCCAACCTCTGCCATATCTTGCATTCAGCAAACCTGAAACATGCAACATATTTATATATTTAAGTCATATTTAACTCATAATTCATAATTATTTGTTATAAATTTATTTTATCATTTATTACCTTTCTTTATTTTTTCAGGCAGATTTTTTTTTGCCAAAAATAATAAACTACTAACTATTGGGAACATAATTTCTATATTTTGATTCAAAATTAAGTGCATAAACCATATTATTCTACTCAACAACTCAATTTTTTGTATCAATCTTTGTATCTACAAGAAGGTCATCACCTCTGGGTATAGGAAAATGGGCATGTTTAATTAGTTACTATAACAAATTTATCATAAAGTCCCCATCCTGCCAAAAAAGGACACTTTCAATGAAGAAATCTTTTTCATTAAATAATTATGTTAAACTATGTCTATAAGGTAGTCCTATTAAAAAAAATCAAAAAGCTATACAGGATCATATGGAAAAATGCATGCACCTGAAACACCACTTCTAATCAATTAATTCACAGGAGGACAACAGTATTAAAATCATGCATTACCATAATTCAGTGATGCCAGCCAAATACATGGCATCTATTAAAAAAAGAAAAAGTAGATTCTACTTGAGGACTAATTAGAGAAGAGTTTCTACACTGATGTTCTTATATAACCTTATAGTGAGATACCACATATACTACCAATTGCAGTTTTGGTCATAGTATCAGAAATAACAAAACAGCCTGAAGAGTCTATTTTGTTATTCATTTTCTGATAATACTATGTATTTGCTTGCCTTAACTTTGGTTTCTTCGCATGAATCCACAACCTACCAATCTGCTAGTGACCTTTTGGGCTGGCCCAACTTATACAACTTTGTGACTTGTATATGACTCTGCTGTTTCCTGCTGTTTGTCCTCAACATCTTTGTTCCTCTTTTTTCTTCATGATCATCAATTTGTTGCCTTTTGTACTACTGTTAAAGACAGTAGCTTTTTGTTTTTTGTGGTTTGACTTCTGGTATCTCTGTCCTTTGGGCTATTTTGGCTTAGGAATCTATAAAACGTTTTCCGTTTAAGCCTAACAGCCCAAAGGTTTAAGGTGTAAAGACCTCAGAAGGATTGACCATGTGTGTTTAGATTGAAAGTTTGCTTACTTTCTAAGCATACCTTGGGTGCCAAGTTTGACATTTTATCCCTCTAGTCTACCTTCACTCTCCACCTATCCACAGGATTTTAACTTTTAGTTTTACAGTTTTATCAAAAGTATGTGAGTTAGGTTTCATATAATCTAGCTAATTTTTCTTGTATTCAATATATCTTATGAAGTTTGGGGAATCATATGTCAAAGAGAAGCGGGATGCAACACAAGTATGCACATGTCCCACAGATATGTATGCAATCATATTTGGGATAGACTCTTGTTTGGCATATGTGGACCTATTTGAGACTCAAGTCAAGATTCAACTTTCCTGGCCTGGGAACTCCAACTGCAGCAACCTCAACTTTCACTGTAAGCCTTTGGTCTAATTTGGCATCTCAAATCAGGGTGCAAACAAAATATATTCTGGTTTTTTTTCCAGAATAAAAGATAAGATTATAGACAGATTTCAAAACAATTCTGTTATGCAATAAACTTCTATTAAAAAAATCACCGATGACAACAGACGTACCTCCCATTTTGGTCAGCTTCTTGAACAAAGGCAGCGAAGGCCTATCTGAAAAAACTTCACCTTGCTGAACAAGGCATTCTTTTACTGCATCATAGCCATTCAGTACAATAGCTGATATGCCTCCAAGATCAAGACTAAAGATCTTAAGAAATTAAAAAATGGCATATAAAAGATATGTTAACAAATATTCTCATTCATTCGTATTTTCCAAATTCCATAAATAATTTCTAGAAACACTAAATTATTCAGCCAGTCCTTTCTTTGCCTAAGATTGCTATCACCATACAAACACACTACACACAGTGAGTTCCTATTTGTTTTTACCTTCCAGTAAAAAGTTTTTTGATTTTTTTCTTCCCCTCACAACTCTGTATCCAAACTCTCAACTGGTTAAAATGTTCATTCAAAACATAAGCAGAGAAGAAAAGCTGTTTGACCGTTATTGCATACTTTAACAGGTTTGAAAGAAAATAGGATTTTGTTTTTAAAAAATCTAGAGAATTTGGGAGCTGACAGTTTTAACTTTATACTGGACAAATCTGTTTGGAGGACAATTTATTGAAACAGGTGGTCAGTCTATAAGTGTTCTATTTTAATACTGAACTACTACACAAAGCAAACCATTGTCTAGTAAGTCTCTCATGTTGAGTACAGGCAGTCCTTGATTTACAACAGTTCATTTAGTGACCGAAGTTATAACAGTATCAAAAAAAGTGACTTATGACCATTTTTCACACTTATGACTGTTGCCGCATCCCCATGATCACATGATTTACATTTGGATGCTTGGCAACTGGTTCATATTTATGACCGTTCCAGTCTCCCGGAGTCATGTGATCACCTATCAGTCAATGGGGAAGTCAGATTCACTTAACAACCCTGTTATTAAATTAACAACTGCAGTGATTCACTTAACAAATGTGGCAAGAAAAGTCGTAAAATGGGGCAAAACTCACTTAACCAATTTCTCACTTAGCAACATAAATTCTGGGCTCAATTGTGGTCATAAGTCAAGGACTACCTGTACAATGAAGCAAAGTACAAAGAAATTACATTCTGATATGTATGTACCAACAATTATAAAATGACATATTCAGAATTATGTCCTGCTGAACCAGCAAGTTAATTATATATAGACTGTACAATGTACTACTGAAATTCCTTCTGCCACCTTGCCACCCCCAGCTAAAAAGTCATAAAAATGTACCAAAGATCACGGACATAATAGCCTAATCTTTTCTTTTTCTTTTTCATTTTAAGCTTGCCCTTGCAACAACTGTTTTCAGCTTCGTTGTCCTGGGATAAAAAGAAACAAGAAGCAATAATTTCGATAAAGATCAAGTAGCCCGATTTCTCCAAACTTGCAAACCCAAACCGGGCATCCCCCGCTTCGTTGCAAAAACAACTCCCATCACCCGTACCAGCAAAGTCAAAAGATAAGCAGGGATGGGAGTTGTAGTCCAACTCAGCTGGACAGGAGAAAGCTTGAAAAGGCTGCGACGCGAGTGGCGAACGAGCTGACAGCTCCCTTTTGATTTGCCACAGTCACTCCTTCCGAACCTACTTGCCCGTACAGCTGACTTTGCCTCTTCATGTAGACGTGAGGCTGCTCCGCGGCCAGGGAATGGATGCTGCCGATGAGAGGGAGTCCCGCCGGACCAGGCGGAAAGCCAGCGGGTCTCTTCTGCTTCAACAGCTGCCTCACCACCAGCGCCAGCACGAGGAAAAGGAGAGCCGCGCCGGTAACTAAACCCGCCAGCAGCCCCTCGGACCACATTCCTGACTCCCAGCCCCTCCCAACCCAGTGGCTAATTGTCAACACAAGAGTCCAACCTCAGAACTCCTTAGTGGCTTTCTTCCTCCTTTTTTATAGGAGACCGGAACTGCTTGTCAAGCCGTTGGCGAGCCGGATTGGTCGGTTCTTCTCACTCGGTGGCGCTGCTTTCCCGCTTCCTTCTCGGCGTCCGGATTCCAAATTCTACCCGTAGGAATTTCATCAAGCTGGGACATCTTAGCCACGTGTTGCGCGGAGTGAAAGCCAATGCCAAGGCTACCCTCCCTCTGTCCCGCCCCTTTACTTTAGGCAGAGTTTTCCAATAAACAAAGCTGCTTATGCAACAATACGGCGTTGCCGAGAACCTCTTTAAATAGGTTAGATAATAATTTAGATTAGAATTTATTCAAGCCAGAAGCAGAGATGCGGCTTCCTTGACACTCGTTTTGAAATCTAGAGAGTTCCCAACAAGCTTCACTTCTTTGACGTTTCTTTCTGAAGTCTCTTTCTCAAGTGTCCCGAAGACAATGTAAAGAAAGAGCTTTAGGCTGCTAATAGTGGGATCAGTTTATGGTTGTGTGTCTAATTTAATCGTAGCTTTTTTTCCCTTCTTTTGTGAGTTCGAAGTGGATACAAATAAATGAGGCCGCGGGAATAAATGTTGGCCTCCCCTTCAAATCTCACCATGCATTAAAAAAAAAAGTTTCATCTTTCAAACTTTTTCTTTAGCGGGATGTTATTTGCACAGCCTTGGAACAGGCTGCACTTTTCAGTTCATTTACTTATTTTTCAGGAACACTTACTTTCAGTTCAGCCATAAAACACTTTATGAAATGTACACATAATAGAATATGTTTCATCTATTCTGTGGGTAAACACAGAAAATTATTGTGTGAATTAAACATGCTATTTTTTTATTGTAGTGAGAACAGTTTAATGGCATGCAAATATGTTTTATTTAAAATATTAACGCATGCTGATATGATCTGAAATATTTACTCTTACTTTAATATAAAAGAGGGTGGTTCTTTTTGTTTTTATCTATTACTGAAAAAATTATGGAACTGCCACTGCAAATCTTTATAGAATACTGTCCTTTGCTTATTCTCTCTTTTTATTTCCCTTTGCTTTGAAAAATTACTGAAAGAGATTTTGGATGGAAAGGTAAGTTATTCAGTTGTGCTCTTTAGATATTCAGGGATCATTTCCCACCTCCTGCCCCAACTGTTAGCTATTGACATGCTACTGTTTATTTATTGTTCTAAAATATTTTTGAGTTGAAGAGTTACCAATCTATAAACTAGTCCTGTGACCAAGATTAAAGCAGTATCTGGTGCTCCAGATGTATTTTTGTAGAAAGCCAATTTGATCTAGTCTAGTGTTAAGGCTGGAAAGCAAGAGATTGTGAGTTCTAGTCTTGTCTAAGGCAGAGGTGGGCAACTATGGCCCTTTTATGACTTGTGGACTTCAATTCCCAGAATTCCTGAGCTAACATGGCTGGCTCAGGAATTCTAGGAGTTGAAGTCCATAAATCATAAAAGGGCCATAATTGCCCACCTCTTGGTCTAAGGTATGAAAGCTGGCTAGATAACTTTGGACCAATCACTCTGTGAAATCAGGTTTGGCCAACAAACTGGTCAGTCACTTCCAGTTAAAAAGCAGATTCTGCTAGGAAGAAAAAATTTACTATTCTTTCATCAAGATTCTCCTATAGGGTATAGGCAAGGCATGGGTAACCTTTGGCCTAAAGCTGGCCTTAACTTGGGTGTGGGAAGTGGACAACATTGGTTTTAGCAATGGTACAAAATACGTGATGATACAAAATAGGAACGTGATACTCATGATCCATGGCATAATATTTCTGTTTTTGTTTCTGTTTCTGTTTTTTTTAAAAAAATCTTTGATTCTTTTTTTGATTTGCTTCTGAGATCATGATTGTAAAATAGATAATTATTTGACATGGTGCTAGTATCAGACAATTCTTGAAATATCACCAGTGGCAGTTAATAATTTGATGGGATATTTAGGCAATATTTTCCCAATCAGAGAAAATATTGCAGAAATTAGTGATTTTTTTAATCAAATGTCTCTCATGGGAAGCTATGCCTTGAAAGCTCAGAATGGATTCATCACAGAAGCATATGTTTTAATTTATCCAATTCACACAAAAGAAGGGATTAAGGAACATAAACATTCTAAACTATGGAAGTGCCCTGAGACAGGGACAAAGATATCTTCTTTTTTTAAAGTTCTGATATGCCTTCCTGAAAAAGATCCATAGGTCAGAGTTGAATCTGGTGACAAGAAAGAGCTTGGCATTTAACTGGTGTTGAACTTGGAGAGAAATTAATAGAGGGAAAGAGTCAGAAGAGCAGAAGGAAATAATCAAAGAAGCATCAGTCAAAAGGAAATGAAAAAAAGTGTAAAAGCAAAGGGAAGGGGGAAAAACTAAAGAAAAGAATGATAATTAAACATTCTGAAGCAAGCTTAGAAAAGTCTACAAATATTTTTAGCCAGAATAGTAACAATAAGATGTAAGCTTCTTTGGGTCACATAAACCAATTAATTTGGGAAGGGGGTGTTGTTAGTTGAGAAGTTGTGTCCAACGCATCGTGACCCTATGGACAACATTCCTCCAGGCCTTCCTGTCCTCTACCATCCTCTGGAGTCCATTTAAGCTCATGCCCACTGCTTCAGTGACTCCATCCAGCTACCTCGTTCTCTGTCGTCCCATTCTTCTTTTGCCATCAATCTTTCCCAGCATTAGGTTCTTCTCCAGTGAGTTCTTCCTTCTCATTAGGTGGCCAACGTATTTGATACATTAATTAGGTGAAAAAAATTGAGATTGTAAATGTTTGGAAAGAAAAGAGGACCTAGGTCCAAGTGACTGAGCTGTCAGGTGTCATGACATTAGTCACCTTGGTAGAGTACCTTATGTGGTCCTTGATGGGAGACCACACCTTTCCTGTGCTATTTGTTCTCTTGACAGCTTTTGATACTATAGACCAGGAGTGTCAAACTCACGTCGTCACAGCGTCGTCATGTGACGTAACATGACTTTTCCCCCCTTTGATAAACTGGGTGTGGGTGTGGCCAGCGTGTGATGTATCTGGCCCATAATCCGCAAGTTTGACATCCCTGCTATAGACCATAGCATCTTGTTGGACTGCCTAAAGAGATGCAGATGACACTTGTACATGAAAACTTCAAGCAAGACTGGGAATGCAGAAGAAAGCTTGAACCGTGCCTATTCAGAATCTGGTTAGGCTCAAGAAAAAGTGGAAATGCATTTCAGTAAATATTACTCATTGAATTCCTCAGCTAAATTTCATAATTGGAAGGGAAGGAAAATACCCAATTTCATTTGAAACAAAACAAAAAAGGAAGGAAAATGATGCTCTAAAATGATTCATTGTATGTTTGCTTCATTTACTATTATTGCTTCAATAATGACTAATTATTACTCTAGAATTTCCCCTACTCTAATAATAATTTTTAGTAACTCGAATGCTTGCTCACTGCTTTTTATTTGATCTAAATAGAAAATATTAACTTTTTATTATTTATGGATTTATTCCAATGGCCCAACATGGTGACAATCTGCAAGACCTGTTGGGATCAGACAGCATAAAAAATCAATAAGTGAATATCAAAGTGAATTCACAATATCAAAGTGAATAAAAGCATATACATGTTTATTCAGACAATTTTTTTTCTGTTTAACGTGATTGTTGCTGATGTCAGGTTTAATTTTGTGGATTTATTTTTTGTGTGTTTTTATCTTACAAGTTTTAATTATGACTTTAATAGCTACCTTGAATACTGTTCCTGGTGGAAACCCAAAATGACAATGTAATGAATAATGAAATGTAACAGAAACT
The DNA here is from genome assembly GCA_012654045.1 of Ptyas mucosa. Classification (NCBI taxonomy): domain Eukaryota; kingdom Metazoa; phylum Chordata; class Lepidosauria; order Squamata; family Colubridae; genus Ptyas; species Ptyas mucosa. The sequence goes on along the minus strand of WNWU01000001.1, from coordinate 10,650,455 downwards.
GCAGGACAGCCATTTTTTTCTCCCAAAAAAGCTTCTTCATAGCTATGTAAGTCACTGTTCCATATTGTGGTACACTATTTTGATTAAACATTTAAGAAATTTCATACACTATCTGCACACTGATAAAGAACTCCTACTGAAGAGATTAAATCCAAAAGCAAAACTTTGGCAAGTGTTCCTTTTCTGTTTGAGTGCTTCCATAACCACATACAGGTAGTCCTCAATTTACGGCACTTCATTTAATGACTGTTCAAAGGTACAATGTCACTGAAAAAAGAGACTTTTCACACGACCGTTCCAGCATCCCCATGTTCATATGATCAAAATTCAGATGCTTAGCAGCTAGTTCATATTTATGACGGTTGTAGTGTCAAATATGATCACATTTTGTGACCTTCTGACAAGCTAAGTCAATGAGGAAACCAGATTCCCTTAACAATCATGTTACTAACTTAACAACTGCAATGATTCACTTAACAACCATGGCAAAAAAGTCATGAGGCAGTTTCAGTTTCAGTTTATTTAATTTGTATACCGCCCTCCTCCCGAAGGACTCAGGGTGGTGAACAGCCATAAATAAAACATAAAATTACAACATTTAAAACCAACTAAAATCCAATTAAATAAATTTGGCCATAGAAATATTAAAACCCCAATAATTTAAAAACAAATTAAAATTTATAATATTTTTAAAAAGGGGAATCAGGCCAAGCCTGCCTGGTGAAATAAAAAGGTCTTAACAGCATGGTGAAAGGTGCGAAGGTCCGGATCCTCTGAATCTCCAGGGGGAGCTCATTCCAGATAGTAGGTGCCCCCACAGAGAAGGCTCTCCCCCTGGGGGCCACCAGTCGACATTGTTTGGCCAACAGCACCTGGAGGAGGCCCTCTCTATGAGAGCGTACCGGCTGGTGGGAGGCCACTGGTGGCAGTAGGCGGTCTCGTAAATAACCAGGCAAAACTCACTTAACAAATGTTTCCCTTAGCAACATACATTTTGGGTTCAATTGTGGTGGTAACTCGAGAACTACCTGCACCAAGGTTGCATTTTGATTTGGAATCTCTCTGTCCAAACTGCTAACTATAGTTATTTGCGATTCCAAATCCCACATTTGTGAATTAGTCTTCTGCCTGAGGATTCTGAAAGTTGTAGTCCCATCACATCTGGACTACACCGTGTTAAACTGCCATGCTTAGATCCTTTAAGCTAATATAGATTTTGTTGATCGATACATACTCTCTCAGATAATTTCAGGTGTGCATATAAGGTTTACCCAAGGTTCCAAGCTGGCTGATTTCTCTGAATTGGAAAATAATTTTGGACTTCTCCCCTACTGGAAAAACCTGTTACCCCTTATTTCCCAGTTTTTATTAGGATTTCTGGAGAAAGGAAATGAGAAAGAGAAAGAGACACAGAGACAATGAGGGGGAGGGGAGGGGGAGAGAGGGAGGGAGAGGGAGAGAGAATTCCACTAACTCCTAATATACATCAAGATTCAAAGGTGAAAGGGCCATGAACATTTGTTCTCTGTGTGCATATATGCATACAGCTCTAAAACATAGAAAAGGACTGCCTCTGTGAAGTAGAAGTGGCATGGAAATTATTCTGCAGATACCAAGAACTCCTTAATATTCTCAGAGTTTTCAGCGATTCATAGAATTGGGACTGTTTTACTATTTGTGCAGTTGTCTAACATCTAAAGAGATAATTGCTTGCTATATCAATGGGTCTCATCATCAAATTGCCTAACTGGAGTCCTAACTAGGGAGGGAATCTGAGAATTTAACTTAACTTTCCAAGTTACTTTTGGGCAAGTCGGTTCTATTGGTTTACTCGGTTGTAAGTTCTCCTTGGCTAAATGATCTTTCTCCATTGTAGGCTTAGACTCCTATCCTAGGCTTACCTGAGGCCGCACACTTCCTTAAAATATAGTTCTAAATGGACATGTGCAGGATTGCCCAACTGAATTGCAAGAAACCAGAGGTACTTAATAGCCACACCTCAAAGAAAAAAAAATCTAAATTAAAGAATATTTACATTTCTCCCAGCTATTTTGGCAAATGTGCTTAATCTATCCAGAGAAATACAGTATGAAACTCTCAAAAATCACAGAGTGTCTCTTTTCTGTTAAAATGATTAGATGATTTGTCTGTCTATTTATTAAATGAATTGAGCCAGGGAGCTCTCTTGCTCTCTCCCCCCCTCCCTCTGGTGGGCTTTTGCGACTTCCAAGAAATTCATTAGTTCATTTATGAAAAATCTTAACCTGCTGCTTTCTTATTTGTGGCACAGATTTTAAAAGCACAACCATGTTGCATTTCCAGAAATTGCCCCGGTGAAATTCCCTGGATCTGCTTTACTGGCCCTCTCAGAACCATTAGTACCGGTATTTGCTTGTTGAATGTATAGTCCAGGTTTCCTTCAACTACTCAGGGTGGCTTCCATGGGAGAAGCCCTTTATGGGAGATTATGCTGAGAGCAGCCCTACCTGGCCAACTACACCAGAGAAATAGATTCCCAGTGATTTTCCCTAGGTCTGTGACAACGGATTTTCGTAAATAGGTGTCGCCTCCAAATGTGGTGATTTCATTTTAACCACTTAAATTAGCCTTCGCTATACAGATGCACTCGGTCCTATGCAGATTTATTCAAAGGCAACTTTGTTTCATCGGAACTGTTATTATAATTGATTTAAATTTATTATAGGCGTCCAATTCCATTAGGCTCTTTGAGAGTCTTACGCCGGCGGATTAGGCAGCGTGATTATAGAAGCAGCTAGTCTATGATCCAATACTTTCAAATGAGGGTATCGGCTCTTGCGGTCAAACGCAGTCGCAAACTCGGCAAGCCAGAAGTGCCAGAGAATTCCGGCTGCATCGAATGGGGTTTTTCCAGAGTAAATACGAATATGGCATTGGAACCTAACGCGCAATGCCTGCTTGTTCCAAATTAAGTTCCATACGTCGAAGGAGGCAGGCTGCCAGGGAACTGGAGAACGGCAGAGCGCCTCGCCATTCCTCTCGCGGCGCGAAACCACTTAGCTAATTACTTCCCTTCCCTTGTTAGCTCAGCTGAGGCTCTGGCCGTTTCAGACGGGGCCAGGTCCAGAAGCCCATCAAAGGAGCTGCCTTCGAGCGGGTGGGATAAACACCCTTCGCCTCTGCACTCAATTAGGGGAAAGAAAACAGGGCAGCGTTTTCACTCCTCGAGGGAGCCTGTCCCCACCCAGTCCGCCTGTCACCCGGGAAGCAACAGTGGGGTCTGTCTGTCTGTCTGTCTGTCTGTCTGTCTGTCTGTCTGTCTGTCTCTCTCTCTCTCTCTCTCTCTGTGTGTGTGTGTCTATTAGCGGCATCTCTCCCCCATCTTCCGTCCCTCTTGGTTGCTCCACAGAAGATCCTCCAAATCTTCCACCTTCCGGGGTTTCCCCACTTTGGGGAGGGAGGGACCTGTACATGGCAGCCTCTGTGCTTTTTCTCTTTCCGACAAAAAAAGCCGTCTGGTAAAGGAAGTAGAAGATAAGTTTTCACTGAGGGCTAGTCCCAAAGGCTTGTGTAAGAAGCCTGCTGCTGGGCTGATTTTCTTCCCGCCTGAGACCATTTTCTTTAAAGTCTACACTCCCCTCACCATCACCTTCCAGCTCCTCAGATTTCTCCTCTGCCCAGTGGAACAGAGGAAGTCTTAGAAAGTGGCGGAGAGTTTGACCCGCTCTTGCCAGGGTAATTGTAAAACAAACAAACAAACAAACAAACAACAAACACCAAAAAACACGAGCTCGAGCTAAGCGAGCATCCTTTAGTCTTGCACCAGTCACCCAATCTTCCTTCCGAGGAAACGGCTGAATTGTCATATTCCTGGCGAAGAAGGGAAGATGCCTAAACCCAGGAGAGAGAGAGAGGGGGGGGAGGGAGAGAGAGGGGGAGGGAGCGGGGAGGGTTGGCCAGGTAGAGAAAAGAACAGGGCGCGCTTGTAAGCACAAACACCCGCTTACACGCGAAACAGAGCGATTTCCTGAGTCAACACCTCTTAGGGAAGTGCACACCTTCTCAAACTTCTTCTACCTTTCATTACTCTCCCTCTTTTTTTTTTCTTTTGGTCCTGGCGGGAGCCCGAAGGTACTCTCTTATGATTAGCGCACATAGCAAATCCAAACATCCTGGATGGAGCAGGTGTCCGAGCGCCAGACACGACTCCGCAGCTGCTAGACAATGACTAAGAGCCCTTTAAAGAGTGATGGATTGGGCCCTTGTAACTCTCCGCGAGAGGTTTTTCCACCTCCTCGGCGGATATTGTCCTTTCCGCTCCGAATGCCAGGGGCTTAGAGAAGCAGCTGGAGATCTGCCGGGTAGATCGTGACCACTTCAACCCAGGAACAGAAGGGGAGGGGGGAGGGCAGATTGGGAGGGGCCGGCCGGAGGACAGGGGAAAACCTGCCCGGGACTCCTATAGCAGAGAGTCCAAGAGAGAGCGAGAAGAAGAGCGAGCGAACGCTGCTGCCTAGCCCAGCCCAGTCCTGCCCAGCCCTTGCCAATGCAATTCCCCATTAAGACAATCGATTCAGCCGTGGCGCTTGGCACCGAGAAGTGAATTACACTCAATCCCAGACATGCAGCCGTGACTGTCCAGGGTCTCCCAATTCCAGAGCTTTAGACAGGTGGGACGGGGAAACCCCCCAATCAATCTCCTGCGGGAGCACCAGGATCCTTCTTAGGTCACTTTCCCAGCTAGGATGAAGGTAACTTCTCTCTCCGTTTTGCCCTCCATCATCATCACCATCAGACGACGGGCTGAGGCTACCCCGCTGGATCGGTTGAGAATGAGTTCCAACCCCCCCTCCCACTCCTCCAGACAAGTCTTTCAAAAAGTAGAACGTGATGAATAGCTTCCCTCCCAAAGCAAGGATGGATCCAAAAATCAGCTTGCTAGAAAGGATTCGGAATCCTGGCTTTGGGGGCGCTTTGTGAAGACTTGGCAAAAAAACCAAAGCTTTTCTTGAGGGGTTACAGCAGCCTTCCCCCAACCCGGCACGTTTCGGATATTTTTTTTATTTTTGTATTAGGCGACTCTGGGCGGCTTACAAAAAAAAATCAATATATCATTGAAACAATTAATACCCATATTTTGGATTCTCTCCGTAATTCCCCCTGGCCAAGGATTGGAAACTTGGAGGGAGGGAGGGGCTGGGGGCAACCCGATATATCTCCCCTAGTTGGGGAGGTTGCTTTTGCTTTTCACCTCCTTGTTCCCCTCCTGTTGCCGTTTTGTTATCGCCGGGTGTGAAATAAATATTTACTGGCAGGAAAGAAGTCAATTGCTCATTCATTTGTCCTGCGTTGCCTTCCCGGTGTGTGTCCGTCTCCCGATCTGACGGGTGCTGTGAGGGGGATGCCCTTGGAGGCTGGAAGCCCTTTGGGTGCTTTGAACCCAGGTCCTCAAAAGGAATTGACTGAACGGGGTTACGAAATCCGCGAGCTCCGATTTTCCGAGTTTGGGAATGCACTGAGATGCATTTGCACAGAACGTCAAGCCCTGGCATCAGCCGAGTAGGTTGAGAAGACGCTGCTTTCTCTGCGGCAAGGGGTTAACTGAGGAGCGGACAATTCCGCTGAGCTGAAATAAGCCGCTCCCACTCACCCGCACGCTTTGCAAGGGACCATCTCTAAGTCCAAGTGCGGAAGTTCTCTGGTCACCCAGCCTTTTGCACTGCCTCCAAAATCCAGTGTTAACAAATGAGGCCTCGGAACAAAATGTGTCCAGGCAGCCCTAGTCTAAGTCTCCTTAACTCGGCCAGTCCTCGCTGAAACCTTTCATATTTCCAAGGAGTTGCTGTCGGGCCAGTTGCCTTTTTTGTTTTTAAAGCTAGTTAGATTCCCGAACTGGAGAAAAGGGACACCTGCCAAGCAGAGCCGACTCTTTCAGCAACTCTCCCCGCAAACCAGCTTTTCCCAGCCCAGAGCTTTCACATATAACTTTCTATCCTGGCTCATTTTGGCTGGAACTGTTGGGAGTTTGTGATCTGACAGGTCGGAGGTAGATCTGATTGTCAGAATGTCAGAGAAGAATCTCTTTTCTAAAACAGACATTCCCCGCTTTCCTCCATGCCAACGATGGTAGGAACCTTAAGCATCCTTACCTGGGCAATGAATTCCGTTAGTCCCAATTCCGACTAATTATGAGAAAGTTTAGGCTACACAGCATAGTAAAGGTAGGAACCTATCAAGGCACGTGCATTTAATATAGGCTCCCCCCCCCCCAAAGACTGTGCGGAGAGGAGACAGCGAGTCTCTCTTACTCAGGAACCAATAATTAAAGTTCAAAAAGGGATTGTCCACTGATCGCCACCTCGCCCTGCTAGGGTCAATGCTAAGATGCAAAGTTGAGAAAGCATGTATGCCAACCGAAGTCCTTTTTTTTTTCTGCAATGCAGCACTTTTTGCAGTAGATGTCGCCTCTAATAAGTAAATATCCTGCCCTTTTGAGTTTATTCATCCAAAAGATTCGGGAGATCTTGGAGGGATAAAAGACAATGGGGGAGGTCTAAATATTATTAATGACTTGGGGTGATCTCTCTTACATTTCATTAATCGTTTTCTATGTCTCTTCCTGCCGCCCCCCCCCCCCCCACATCCCCCAGTCGTTCAGTGACCTAAATGCAAATAAACCTATCGGATGTGCCTAAATGACTGGCAATTTTTTTGTGAATGGAATACTCAGTGACTGGGAATGACGTAATTCGGGAGTTGGGAGTTTTGTGGTCAGTCGTGGATTGGTTTTATAGTGATAAAGGAGATGCTGATTGGCGAGTCAGTGTTCGTTGAACGCCTACACATTTCTCTCCTGGTGATATGTATAAAAAGGGGTCGTTGACCATTGAAGACCACCACGACTCTGAAAATCACTCCGAGGAAACCTCCACTACGTTTTCCACTCTTCCTTAAGAAGGCTCGCATTTGAAGGTAAGCCCTTCTCTACTACTGGTAGCTCTGCTCCTCACAGCAACCGTACAACTCCAGCAGCAGAAATCCTAGCCATGCTTTCTTTAATGTCTTACTGAGTCCAGGATGATTTACTCCCAGATCTGTAGAAAGTGTCGCAGCCTGAAAGCTGAGTGTCCTGCATTCCTCAGTTTTACATTTCAAGGATGCTAGGCTTCTTGTCTGGTTTATTGGAATAGACAGTGTAATTAATCCTTTCTAGATTTTTTTTTTTAAAAAAATAAGAATTAGCATTTCAACATGTTAGGGAATAAGAGGAAAATGTTCATCCTGCAAATTTTAAACAAAATTTCTTTGCAAATGAGAAAGCTTTTATTTTGCTAGAGATAACTCCTTAAAGATGCATTTAATTTAAATGTGCGACTTACCTCATTTTTTTTAAAGCAAGGGTTGTCTTAAAGATTGGTCTAATCAAGGTAATATATATTAATTTAAAATACCTTTTAAAGCATCCTTATGTTTCCATGCCCCCCATCACTCCCCGAGATAGTAGTATCTCATAGCATCCAGAAATTCCTTATAGACTTTCTTTGCAAGAAAAAGTCTAAATGAGGAAGAATTTAAGATGAACCCCGGGGAGTGTATGTGTGCTCTGGGAGGCTTTGGGGTCAGGGATGCACTGTAAAAAAGGCTGGAGATAGGAAAATTCAAGAGTATAACAAATACATATTTATAGAGATGCTATATATTCAACATTTTTAAAATGTTGAATATATGAAAATGCTTGAACTGAAGGGGAGGGGGACAAAGAAATCATATGTGTAAAAACAGCTTATAATTCTGTGTGCACAATTATTTTTGTATTTTACAAAATAAATAATGTATTTATTTTCCAATACACAAATGACTCCAAGCCGATTTTACAGCATTGCCTTACCCTGTTTTCAGAGGTCCACTTATTTTAGCTGTCCTTTTTATTTTTTACTTCAAAAACGAGACATAAAAACGAGGCGTCTCTCTTTTAAGCGTAATTACATCTCGCCACTTTGACTCATTTTCTTTTAAGAAAGGTTCTATTTTTGGTTCTCCTCTCTTGGCACCGAAGTTCTGAGTTGCTTCTGCCCAGTTCCGATAGTCCATATAAGAACGCTGCCGAAGCCCTCAGAATTCCTAAATGGATATTAAGAGACGGGTAAATTCTCTGAAAATACTTCTTTTAGGCGCACAATTAACGGATAATTTATTACCCTCAGAGAATTCTCATTTTAGGCCAGCTTGGGTCGTATGCATAACATTTGCCCGGGAAGGATGCCGTTGCTGTTTCTTGGACTTACCACAGCCAGCCATATCCTTTCTCCTTCAGAAGGGAATCCTTTAGGCACGTCAGTTGGGATGCTTGTCGATGGGATCGCAGCCCAGATAAGGCAGAGGGGAATAGGCAGGGCCGCAGAGGCTGCAATGTGGCTCCTCGGTGAAACTGAGCTTTCTTGCAGAGAGAGAGAGAGAGAGAGAGAGAGAAGAGAGACCATGGCAGTGCTGAAGATCTCCTCGCTCCTCGCCGTTTACGCTTTGGTGGCCTGCCAGATGGAGAACGGCCAGGCGGTCCCGCTCAGGTAAGAGGCGAGCCGACAGGGGACTTACCTGCAGCTCTCGGGAGGAGAGTCTCGAAATTCCCTCCCGGCGGGAGGCGCGAAAAAAGCCCTCCTTTGACGGGATGGAGCTCGGTTAGGATAGGGCAAAAGAAGAAGGGTAGTTTAGGGCGCTCGGCAGGCGCGGATTTGGCTCCGTGGGGACCCCTTCGCCCCGGATTACCAACCAGCTTTTAGAGCCCCGGTCCTTTAAAAAAAAAAAATTTCAAAAGCATCAGAGCTCGACCGCCACTTGCCTCGCCCTCCGGGGCGGCGAGATCGAAAGTAGAAAGCGGAGTAAAAATTACGCAACCATATAAGCAAAGCAAGCAAAAGCGCAATCCGTGGCCGCCTTGTGATTTTTTTCTTCCCCTGGCCAAGCAAAACGGATCGCCCGCCCAGCCTTCCCCTTCGGAAGCCCCCTCCAGATACACCGGGCAACAGTATTCGTAACCCCCCCCCCCACTCCCTAGCCTGTGTAACCCCTTAGTTGGGAGAGAGACGAGCCGCACTCCACGCCAACCCCGGGGGGAGGAGGAGGAGGGGGGGGGAGATGGCTGGCGGGCTCTGGCTGGAAAAGCCGCTCCCTCCCGCCCCTGATCCCACCCAGGCTTGCCTGCAGCGCTTCTCCTCCCAGAAAAGCGGCACTTTCAGGGCGCGCTTGTCTTCCCGCAGAGCGGGCTTCGAGCCCGTCACCGACCGAGGCGCCTTAGGGGACTACGAAGCTCGGAGGTTACTCAACGCCCTGGTGAAAGAATACGTCCAGATGACCGCGGAAGATCCAGACCAGGGCAGTGAAGGCAGTAGGTAAGAAGCTTCCAAAGCCTTCTTCCCCACGTCTCCTTCCCGGACGCCAAACTGGGGGGGGGGGGGGGGGGGGGGGGGGGG
>WNWU01000001.1:10565887-10633070 GCA_012654045.1 Ptyas mucosa | reverse complement strand
CCCTCCCTCCCTCCCTCCCTCCCTCCCTCCCTCCCTCCCTCCCTAGCATCTCTAAAGTCGTAAATTAAAGTTGTAGCCTTGCTGATTTAGGAATGTGTTCAGTGCCTCAATTTCATGTATTTTTAATTTAATATTGTAATTAATCTCACTGAGTTCAGTAGCACATTTCAAATTTAACATCCACAGGCTGTAATACATTCTAAATAAAATCAGTTTGACATAAAATCAGTGAGTCATTCAAAGACTCAAATTTATTCAAAGAGTTAAATGACAATCAGATCTTTTAATAAATATACAGACATATGATAAACACTAAGAAATAAGGCTAGAGGAAATCTCCATCATTTCTGCATCTGGTGAATATTTATTTATAAAGTTTATATGGTTGCCCAACTCACTTTTGGTGACTCTGGTAGCTTTCATTGTAATAAATTGTTAAAAAGACACCTGATTGATTGAGTTCATTTATTGATGAGAGCCTAATCCTTAAAGCTTTTATGTTTAACATGGTAGGCTTGTTTACAATTGCACTGCTGTTGATAGAGACATCACTGTAGGAACAGAAAAGAGTAGACACTGGTGAAAAATTTCAGTTATTGGATTTTCGCTGCTGAAAATTGTATCAGGATTTCATGAACAACAGGCTTTATAGTATATAAGAATAAATCCACTCCTGCCATTATGCCTTTACCTGTCTGCATACCTTCTTTATGTTGTCAGGTTGATTGAATTTTCTCCCATTTTTGTGATTCTTATTAACGAAGAAAATGAAGACAGTTGAGAGGAGAAACACCAGAAGAACGGAGAATTTGAATAATTAGACAAGAGCATTTTGAAAGAATAGACATTCATAGTTTCTTTGCTTGTGTGTATTCCAGCCAAAAGACTAGGAAAGGTGAACTTAAGCTTGTTAAAACAGTCCTGATGAATCAGACTAAAGTTCAGCATGGGTTCAGCATACCAGATGCCGCTAAAAGAGGACATGAGGACTGAATGCTATTTTTGCTGTTTGGCAATTGGCATTAAGAAGCACATTACCTCTGCTTTTGTTCAAAGCCTACACCTAGTAGCCAGACTGAACCTCCAGGAAGGTTCTGAAAATTTACATTATAATCCATTAGTGCTGCAACTGGACAAAATTCTGAGCCAGCTAAGCCTCCAATGCTAATTGGCAAAATTTATACACTCCTGGGTGATAGACCAGTGGTGTATCCTTTTAAAGAACAAAAATAAGGAAAGAATAAAGAATACAGAATAACAGAGTTGGAAGGGACCTTGTAGGTCATCTAGTCCAACCCCATGCCCAAGCAGGAAACCCTACATTTCTGACAGATGGCAGACCAGTCCCTTCTGAAAGCTTCCAGTCTGGCTTTGCTTCAGTGGTAGGTTCCTCCCGGTTTGGCCCGGTTTTCCCGAGCCGGTAGCAGTGACAATATGATGTCACCGAACCGGTTGTCACATGACCATCAAACCATGCCCACAAAATAAGCCACGCCCACAGAACCGGTAGTAAAAATTTTTAGAACCTACCCCTGCCTTGCTTGGTCTCTCTTCATCCTTCATATGCTTAGCAGAAAACCTGAAAGAAAACTACATTCATGTTGAATGTGAGTAAAGTTATTTGGGTGATTTGAAAGCCAAACCATCAAGATCCCATGCTAATTCAAGCTCACATTCAAGTTCAAATATTTCCTTTCAGACCTTGTGCTTGGAGTTTGGAGAAAAGCAAGGATGAGGCCACATACTTCTCCTTATTCCCTGCTCATTTTAAGTTTGTGGCACTTTTGATGACAGCTTAAACAAGACTTGTGTCTGAATCTGAAGCAGCATGTAGCACTTGTCTGGCTTTGGTTGGACTTGGGTGCTAGTTGAAGTGGAGACTGTCAGTAAATCTCTAGGTTGTAGGCTAGACTGAAAAGTAAAACAAAACCAAACCAACAACACAAAACAATAAAGTACCACATTCCTGGAAGAAGACAGTGGCATAACACTTTTGCACTGATGTCAAGGAAAGTGCGAGGTTTGGTTCCTGTAGTCAGCAGTAGGGCATCTTTTATTTTTATGGCTTAGAAGATGAAAAAAGGCGATTTCCCAATTGCACAAATTCTACAGAACTTCCTCATCATTTCCTAGTCAATAATTGCAGAGTAGACATATGTCACTATTCCATACCAGATGCAGAGAAAACATCCAACTTCTATTTATGAATGGGTGACTCAGTGGTTTAGCAGAAGCGAGCATTAAACACTTGATCCTGTAATTCTTAGTATTACTTTCCTTTGTTTATCTCTTAATGGGGCAATGGAATCAAAGTTAACATTGTGAAAGCTTCCAGATTTTCCCTCCTGTCTCTCTGGACAGAAATGAACAGGAGGAGTACAGCTGCTTCACAGAACCTTGTCAAAACCAGAATCCAACAGGCACCAGAAAAATTTAGGATTTATTATTTAGTTCAGAACTACCATGTACAATTAGCAGTTGTAATGGTTCCACGAAGAGTGCAATTTTGAAACTGGTTAGATAATGTAAGGCTATGCATACTTTTATTATTTCCTGAAATGAAACCAGATAATTATACCACTGCCATAAGTTGAAAATTGCACCACACCGAAATCAATGAAAATGGGGCCATTGCCTTAATGGGGTCGGGATTTCACTCAGTACTCATATCTCACAGTTTGGTAGGTACATTTTGTTAAGGATGTATTTGCTGTCCCAGATTTCAGAAAGGCAGATCTCCAACAATACACAGTTGCTTCAGTCTGAGTACTTATGCAACAAGTAATTATCTCTCCATTTTAACCTAAGAAGGCATTCACTGGACACAAGGGGAAGAGGGACTCTTACCATTACTTCATCTAGTTAACATGAAATTGCAAGCTCCCATTTATACAATCCATGCCTATTCTTGATAAGTCTATCTGTGGGTCCCTAATCAGTGAGAATATATTTGAAAGCTACAGAATATATGCAGTGAATGCTGCTATCAGGCTCCTAGCCTTGTTCTGTAAATTAGGGGTCCCCAACACCTGGTCTGGGAACTGGTACTGGTTCATGGCCTATTGGGAACATGTGGCAGGTGAGCATGTGAGGCTTCATTTGCACATATGCAGGAGGTAGGTACATTTGCACATATGCAGGAGATAGGTTGAGTGGGTGAACATTCCCTCATGTGGCTTCCACTGCTGCTGCTGCTTCCAATTTGTAGTGCCAGAAAGGTTGGGGACCTGGGCTATAAACAGGGGGTGAAATGCTCCCGGTTTGGACCGGATCACTCGATCTGGTAGCGATGGAGGCAGGTGGTTCGGAGAACTGGTAGCAAAAATCCCTGCCCCCCCCCCATGCCCAGCTGAGCCACACAATCATCAGAGGCTTTTTTTTTAACTTTTAAAAGCATTTTTTCTACAACCTCTTCAGCTGAAAAAATGCTTTTAAAAGTAAAAAAAAAAGCCTCTGATGATCGCGCAGCTCAGGTGGGATCGTCAAAGGCTTTTAAAAGAAAAAAAACCCTTTTTTTCTTTTAAATGCCTCTGACGATCCGAGCTGAGTTGCCTGATCGGCAGAGGCTTTTTAAACAAGGTTTTTTTTCTTTTAAATGCCTTTGACGATCCCAGCTGAGTTTTTTAAAAAGCCTCTGATGATCAGGCAACTCAGCTGGGATCATCAGAACCTTTTGAAAGCATTTTTAAACAACCTCTTTGCTGAAGAGGTTGTAGAAAAAATGGTTTTAAAAGTAAAAAAAAAAAATTGGCCACGCCCCCCCAAGCCAGGCCGCAGAACTGGTAGTAACAACTTTTAGATTTCACCACTGGCTATAAAGTGGCTATAAAGTCACCACTGGCTATAAAGCACAAATATTCACACTAGAAATTCAAAGAACTGGCTGATTAGTTCAACTCACTATTCCCCACTCTTTTGCTTAAGTGTGATTTACCAATTCTGGTTATCTATTTTCTTAATTTGTTGCCTAGTTTGTACATTACTGTCGCTCATTTCCCTATCCATTCACAGCTTTATTCTACTCTTCAGCATCTGGAAGATCCCTGCAATTTGTCTTCCCCAGTAAATGTGTGTGTGTGTGTGTGTGTGGAGGGGGAGATATGCTGATTTTCACTTCTTAATGCAGGATGTGGATTAGCATAAAAGTCTTAACCACCAAAGCTAAAAAATGAAATATGGAATTAACTCATTCATCAGGGCATCCCAGAGAGTATGTTTGCATTTGTAGATCTGTCTCTCCTTAAGAACATCTGCCTCAGGGGTGGGCTTCAAAAATTTTAGCAAGGGGCTCTCTGCCCGGTTGCTGGGTGGGCATGGTCATGGTAGACGTCGCCTAGTCGGCCTCCTGCACCACAGTGGGGGGGGGGAAAGGCATTTTTGCCCTCCCTGGGCTCCAGAGACTTTCCTTGAGCCTCTGGGAGGGCGAAAAGGGCCTCCCCAGGCTCCAGAGGCCCTCTGGAGGCTGGTAGGCCTGTTTTTCACCCTCCCTGAGCCTCCATGCATGCCTTGCACTTACCTGCAACCAAAACAGGCCGCGTGGGGACTCCTGGGAGGGGCGGGGTGGGGTGGGCGGGGTGGGGCTGGCCAGAGTGGGATTTGGGGGTTCTCCAAACTGCACAGAATCTTAGCTAGAGGTTCTCCCGAACCCCTGTAAACCTCCAGAAGCCCATCCCTGATCTGCCTGTCCTACCACATACCTTCCCTTAAATGTTGGCATTTTTTAGAAACAAGGAAGCGCTTATGCCTTTTCTGTGGCAGTCCCTGCTCCATGGAACATTCTTCCCCCTGAGATCTTGTAGGCTCCCACCCTTTTAATTTTTAGAAAAATACTTAAGACCTGACTCTTCCTTCAAGAGTTGGGATATAGAGTGATATTGGGACGGGACAAACTTGTGGCCTGCAAAGGAAAGTTTATGCCAGGTCTTTTTTTAAATTGTTGCTTAGATGTTTTCATTTCATTGTTGATATTGTAATCAATGTTCTCTTCTATTGGTATAAATACTTCTTAGAGCAGGAATGTCCATCAGTTCCCAAGGCAACCTATTCCACTGTTGATCAGCCCTTAGAACTGGGGTATTTTTTGTGATATCCAATTCAAATATATTTCTTTATCATTTAATTAATTGTTTCTTGTCTTTTGAACAAAACTAAATGTGCCTGCTTGATCTTCTAAAGGACAATCTTTCAGCTACTTCAGAACAACTGTCATCTCACCCTATAGTCTTGCTTTTTCATCTGATTTTGATCTGATCTGATTTCATCAGATCTGATCTCATCTCATCTCCAGAGTATCCAACCATTTCTCATATGATTTCCCTTCCAGGCCCTTTATCCTCTTCTGGATGTACTCCGGCCTGTTAGTGTCCCTTTTAAAATATAGTGGCTAAAATTTTGTGAAATATTCCTGGAGTTTCTATGGCCAAAGCTAAAAACAAACAGAAACAGTAACTTGCCTAGAATGTAGTTCTATATTTCTATCGATGGGACCTAGGATTGTTTTTGTTAGAGCTATCTTGGTTTAGTTTTAGCTTGAATTGATGCCATGGACACCCAGATAGTATTTGAAGGTATTGTGCTGCTTGCCTATCAGTGGTGGGTTGCAGTGGTGGGTTCCTCCCGGTTCGGCCCACTTCTCCCGAGCCGGTAGCGGTGACGATATGACATCACCGAACCGGTTCTGCCCCCCCTGCACCCGCACCCCCCATGTTATACTTACCTTTTATTTGGCCCCACCCCCAATCTATTGCTGCCTCCTGAGTCCCAGCTGATGGCTCGAGGGAAAAAAACTGTTTAAACTCTTGCCATGGGGCTTCAAAGGGCTGCCCTACAGCTGATCAGTGGTAAAAGAAAGCAAATGAGTAGACCAATGCCTGCAAAAATACATGAGTAGACCAGTGCCTGCAAAAATAAATGGATAGACCAGTGCCTGCAAAAATACATGAGTAGATCAGTGCCTGCAAAAAATAAATGGGTAGATCGGTACAGCTCTGCAAGCAGTTAAAAGCCTGGTAGACCAGTACCTCTGCTAAATCCTAAATAATTGTCACATGACCATCAAGCCACGCCCACCGAATAAGCCACGTCCACAGAACCGGTGGTAAAAATTTTTAGAACCCACCCCTGGTGGGTTGCTACTGGTTCACCCCAGATTGGGCAAACCTGCAGCGGCGGGAGGCTCCGTCCATCTGCCCAGACACTTCTGCGCATGCATGAGCACGCGCAGGTACGAGCGAACTGGTAGCAAACTAAATTGAAACCCACTACTGTTCCCTATATGTTTCCCCCAACTTATACTTTACTTTTGGCTTTGAATCTCAGTTTTCAAAGTGAGAGGACTTTGAATGCTTTGGGAAGTAGCTTGGGAGGGGTATCTTCTTAGTCTTGGAACACAACAGTGATGCATTTTTCTTAAGGTACTCTCTAGCTTGGAACTGTTAGTTCTCACGTTGCCAGTATCATACCTTCCTCCCACCCAACATTAAAAAAAAATTCTTTATGACGTTCTTTGCCACTTCAGAGTATCTTTTCATTTTTCTATGTCGCTGGATGTTTGTGAAAAGGAAGTGCTGAATTACAATCACCTGTCATTTTATTTTTATGAGTGCCTCTGGGGAATAGAGGCATTTATGGGCAATCATGCTAATGTACGATGGTGTAAACGTTGGAAGTCAGTGAAGTGGGAATCTCTGATGCTCATGCCAGACAAAGCCATTTCATAATGCACTGCTTACAACCCTCTTGTCTTAGAGCACAAGATAGAAGTGCTCAATTTTCTTGAACTGAGACATGGCCAGAGTAGGTAGGACCACATTGAACAAAAAACTCTCATATAATTATTTAACAGTTAAGTTTAATACCCAGGCAAACAGTTCATGTGAGCTCAGTTCCTTCAGTTCCAATTGATAGACACATTCCACCCTATTCTTCTGTCTTTTGTTCACACATACCTGGTAGGCAGAGGAAGAGGCAGGATAAGGCAGGGAGAAGTAAAGGCAGGCAAGAGATTGTTACTCTTAGGCCATCAAATTTGGATGAATATCTGTCTTCCTAATGATCTACCATGTTCCCATGGTAGTCACTGTAAGCAAACAATCTCTCATTTATGCTAGAGGGTTGTTTTCCCTCTTCTTTCTCTGTAGCCCAGGGGTGAAATCCAGCAGGTTCTGACAGGTTCTGGAGAACCGGTAGTGGAAATTTTGAGTAGTTCAGAGAACCGGCAAATACCACCTCTGGCTGGCCCCAGAATGGGGTAGGAATGGAGATTTTGCAATAACCTTCCCCCAGGAGTGGGGTGGGAATGGAGATTTTGCGGTATCCTTCCCCTGCCATGCCCACCAAGCCACGCCCACTGAACTGGTAGTAAAAAAATTTGGATTTCTGCAGCCCAGGGGTGAAATGCTCCCGGTTCAGACTGGATCGCCCAATCCGGTAGCGATGGAGGTGGGTGGTTTGGAGAACCGGTAGCAAAACTCCCTACCCCCCCATGCCCAGCTGAGTTGCACAATCATCAGAGGCTTTTTTTTTCCTTTTAAAAGCATTTTTTCTACAACCTCTTCGGCCAAAAAATGCTTTTAATAGTAAAAATAAAGCCTTTGAAGATCACGTGGCTCAGCTGGGATCATCAAAGGCTTTTAAAAGAAAAAAAACCCTTTTTTTCTTTTAAATGCCTCTGCCGATCCAAGCTGAGTTGCCTGATCTGCAGAGCCTCTGCCGATCAGGCAACTCAGCTGGGATCTTCAGAGCCTTTTGAAAGCATTTTTTTTACAACCTCTTCGCCCACCCAGTCACATTACCTCCCCACCAAGCCACGCCCACAGAACTGGTAGTAACAAATTTTAGATTTCACCACTGCTGTAGCCCCTTGTATGTCTGTCATATCTGGTCAACAGAGCGGCCTCCGGTTATCCATAGTGGATTAGAGGGACTTGTGGAGCTTCAGGATTCAGGAGAACTTAATCTATTAACAGGATTGATTCTGTTGGCAGAAGACCCCCATTGGACGTCCATGTATAAAAAGCACCAGCAAGCCACCATAACTAAAAGAAATCATTACATTAATCAAAACACCAAAGACAATTGTATCTCTCTATTTTACCCAACCCTCTTGTGCCACACAGCTCTTCTCTTAGCTCTGTGCCAAAGCAACCATTCGCAACCATTAAATCAGGGTGAGCTATGCCTTTCTTGGGACAATTCACTGAGGCAAAAGAAACACTAACAACATTATGCTCCCAATCTGTTTTGTGAAAGTGTGTGTGTGTGTGTGTGTGTGTGTGTGTGCGCGTGCACATGTGTGTAAAGAAAGCAGAATAGATCAGTGATGGCCATCCTTTTAGACACCGAGTGCCCAAAACGTTGGTGTGCGCACATGCCCAAACTGAAAGGTGCATGTGTGCGTGAATGGCGCATGCACGCACATACACAGACATGCAGTGGTAGGGTTCAGCCAGTTCGCACTACTTCGGGAGAACCGGTTGTTAACTTTCTGAGCAGTTTGGCGAACTGGTTTTTGGAAGAAATCACTAGGGCAGAGAACTGGTTGTTAAATTACTTGAATCCCACCACTGCAGACATGTACAGCAGAGACCCGAAGACCAGCTGGCCGGTGGGAGGCAGGGCATCCCAACACTGGCAGTGCAGCAAGTGGTAAGATCTTTTTCTTTCATGGGCTTCTGTTTTGTCGTTTGTAGGGAAACAGAATCTGATGAAAGAAACGCCACAGAGATCTGACCTGGCGCAACGGCACACATGCCAGCACAGAGAGCTCTAGGTCCGCCATCACAGGAACAGATCATTTTCAGTTATGCAAGGTGCTGAAATATGACAGAGGATTTCCCTGAGGTTTAAACAATTATATGGAAGAAGGTTTAGACAACCTGATTGTTCTTCAGGCTTTTTGAACACAAGGAGGCATTAATCTGAAACGATCATGCTATATTTCACTTTAATTTTGTTACATCTATAGATTGTGATTCTCCCACCCCCCCAAAAGTGCATCTGCTATTTTAAAGTCTATTGCAGATATCTCCAGGTTGCCAGGTTTAAGAAAGAACTGTGTGCACATGTGGTCATAGGTGGCCCATGGA
Source organism: Ptyas mucosa (assembly GCA_012654045.1). Lineage (NCBI taxonomy): Eukaryota > Metazoa > Chordata > Lepidosauria > Squamata > Colubridae > Ptyas > Ptyas mucosa. The sequence goes on along the minus strand of WNWU01000001.1, from coordinate 10,623,984 downwards.
CTAGAGATTGCCACCACTGTCTTGTTCCAAATCATGATATCAGATTGGCTTTCCTCTTACTGAATGTATTATCCAGCTCTGTTTTATTACATACAATCGTTATTAGAAAATTAAAAAAAGAAGCTCCAGATTTTACACGTGCATGCTAAGAATTGAGAAATACAGCTTCTTAAAGCTAGAGGGCATAGGAGACACAATGTTTGAGAGAAGTATTTAGTTAAACAAATTGAGAAGGCTCCTTATCCGTCTTTTCTGATTTTATTCAGCACATCAGGCAATAGCTTATACTATAGTTAAGACATTCTATTTTCCAGAGGAAAAATGCACTGAATCGTTTCCTGGAATTTTAAACTAGCTTATCCTACGCAGTAAAAAAAGTCAACACCCAATGTTGCATTGAGTTTTTCTAGTCCTATGTTCTATGTAATCCTAAATTCTACGTAGTCAAAAAGGAAACAAGAGAAGCAAGGTTGCTTGGCAGTATTTGATCGGAAAAGATTCTGAACTACAATTATAGGCCAGGAACGCTTTATAAAAAGGGTTAGAAAGAGAAAAAATGGAGGAAGGAGATATTAAATTTTCCCCAGAGCGAGACTCTTCTGCTATATAAATCTTGATTAATTGGGAAGCTCCGCGTAGAGGGATCCAGAGAATGAAGGTATTGCCAAGTCTCCCCCCCACTTTTTTTTAATCAATAGGGATACAGAGATCTAAAACTATTTCATACAAAGACTAGACCATATCAATTTTTGAGTCATGTAAGAGTATTTCTGATTAAGGAGTTTTTAGCACCACTAGAATATACAGGGGTACAGAAGAACACATAACCATGGGGTTAGCTAGTCCAGGGGTCTCCAATCTTGGCAACTTTAAGACTTGTGGACTTCAACTCCCAGAATTCCTCAGCCAGCAAAGCAAAGCTGGCTGAGGAATTCTGGGAGTTGAAGTGCACAAGTCTTAAAGTTGCCAAGATTGGAGATCCCTGAGCTAGTCCCTTGGGAGCCCTACCGGTAATAATCCAATGTTGAATGGCCATCTTAGAATCCCCCCCCCCCCCTTATGATGTTTAATTGTCTTTATTGTATAATGAAAAAAAAAATTAACCCTAATTTAAATTTTAATTTAATGCTAATTTTTCTATGTTGTTTTACTCATCAGTTATATTATTTGTACATACCCAAAGCACATGTCTAACCCTGTTTGAGGGAGATGGGTTGTTTAGAAATATGGAATATAAATAAATAGTATGTTGCATATCTGATCAAATGCACAGTATGGCAATACTATATATTTGTTATTTTGTGAGCAGTTTTGATCTAGATGTCACGAAGTTGACCCTGATATATTTTATCTCCCCATATGGATTCCTTCACATAATAACATAGTAATTACCGGTGTTTTGCAAACTTGGAAAAGTTTTGCAAACTTTCACAAACTCCGCAGATAATGGAAACTTTTCTCACTATGTTACATGCCTTCAAAGTTACTCCAAGAATAATCACAGGGTTTGAGAAGTAAAGAATTCATTATAACTTAAAGCAGATCTTGCAGTCTTTATATTCTGTGGCCCATTCATACTGAGACATATATGAAAAGGCCTGGGAAAGCATCACTGGTGCATCAAACAAGAAGCTACAAACACAAATACCTTCAGCAATGTCTTATTTGTTACAAGACAGAGAAAAAGACTGAAAGGAAACTCAATTATGGTATAGTTTCTATTTTTTGTTCCTCTCCAATTATTGCAGTATAACACTATGAAATAGATCCTGTAGTTTCTGAAGGCAGGCATTGTAATAGTAGCATCTGCTTCTTTTTATATTTATTCTTTTATTGCTTTTAAAATAATGACAGAGAAATGGGAAAAAAACCCACAAAGACAAATACATGGATTACCAGAGAGAAGAAGTGGGTTTTTTAATGAAAAAATACAAGAAAAGAAAAAAGGGTGCAATATCTATTTAGTTGTAAATAGCTACAATTCTATACATAATTATATAATGCAATTATTACTCAAGTATGTTTGTTACTCATTACTTATTACTCAAGTATTTCTTTTATATTACATTACATTACTTATTACATCTCTCTCTCTCTCATCTATCTATCTATCTCTAACATATTTTAACCTACTGTATTTTATATAAATTAATACCATATTTCATTGTATTTGTCCATACAAACTCTACATCTGTAGCCAATCCACTCACAAGTAATAAATACAACCAGGCCTTCAATCCATTGGTGAAAGAGGACTTCCATTTGTACCCTTATCCTCAAAAGGATAGATTTTAATGACTCCCATCTATTGATATCTGAAGAAGCCTCTCTCTATTTTTTAATTTATATTATATTTTATAGCAGAAGCATTTAACTTATAACATTAATAGATGCCATAATGTCTTATGCAAGACTACAAGGATTTCAAGATAGGAGCGCTAAGGGTATCAGATTATAGGGTCCAAAGAAATGAAATGGAAATGAAAAATTAACTTCTCATGGAAAAATCTGTGTTAATGCATACAGATAATTAAAACACTTCCTATTCAAAAGTGTATTTATTTATTGTACGGATTTTTGTGTTGCTCATCCTAACCAGATAACTAACAAAGTGGCTAACGAAGTCATAAATACAAAAACAAAAATATAAAAATGATAAAAAAGCAATAAAAGATATCAAGTAAAAATACTGAGTCAAAAGAAGACAAACTGGGCTCCACATACATACTGTCCCTAAAGCTTGAGAGAACAGGCAAATTTTTAAGATGCAAATTTAATCTTGTGAGTTTATGATATATAGTTACTAATGGGACATATTGCTAATAAGTTCAGCTGCTAAGGAACATGAAACCCTCATATTTTGAGATTTCAATCTTATATCAGTATGATTAAAATATTGGACCAGGGTTAGGAAGACTCAGGTTCGAGTTCCCATTTGATCATGGTGTTTTTCTTCTTGTCTTTTTCATTCCACTATCTTTCAGAGGGTTCTTCCTGCATGATTAAAATAACAGGAGGCCTCCATGGACTCTGTTGAGGTGTAGGATTGCAAACTTAACTTGTGCATATAAAGGGAGCTTTTTTGATAGAGCTTGAGATACTCTGTTTGGAGGTCATGGGGCTCCTTGCCAAGTCTATGTTCTTGTCTATAAGGATCACTTCCATATTCCATGCCACTTGCAGAAAATACTAGCAATAGCAATAGCACTTAGACTTATATACCGCTTCATAGTGCTTTTACAGCTCTCACTAAGTGGTTTACAGAGTCAGCATATTGCCCCCAACAATCTGGGTCCTCATTTTACCCATCTCAGAAGGATGGAAGGCTGAGTCAACCTTGAGCTTGGTGAGATTTGAACTGCTGAACTGCAGATAGCAGTCAGCTGAAGTAGCCTGCAGTACTGCACTCTAACCATTGCGCCACCTCGGCTCTTATGTTACTAATGTAAGTGGAGTGTTATATAATAAGTAACGATACGCTACTTATTATATAACACTCCATTCAGGCTGATCCTAGTATTAAGGAAAGTGAGGCAGTTACTACAAGGAGCAGTTGCTGATTGGCAGAGGAGTGAAATGAGGGTGAATGAAACTGAGTGTGCATCGGACATCCATTTTCTGATTTGAAAACTGACTTTTGTGCAGCGATAAGATGGTTTCATTGTTATTGTGGAAATAAGATGGTCCTGTCTACTGTTACCTAACAATGGTACCATGAAGATGGGTATATACGAAGAAGTTTTAAAATACAGAGGAAAGTTGTGCAACATATCCAGATTTTGTTTTGTTCTTGCATTCATGCCTTGTGCTTCTGATAAATAAAATGACTTTAGCCCAAGCCTATAATTTTACTAGGCTAACATCTTGTAGTGAGACAGTTTATTTTTCAAGGGACAATTACTAAGCTAAGAAAAGAAAATGCTGTTCGATGCATTTATATTGGCTTCTCTAATTATATACATAGCACTTTTATTTTTTTCTTTTGCTTGAGACTGGGCTTTTCACTTCTTAAAAAATATCATTGGGTGTGCCCCTGTCTGCCTTTATGCTGGAAACCTAGAATTTCCACATGTGGTATCATTTACTTGTTTCAAAAGTTACAAAAACAAATATGCTGGGGAATATGCTTGAAAAGAAATGTAGATAAAGCTGCAGGGCCATACCTCTGCAATATAGTGTGTGAGTCTTGGCTTCTGAGTTGTTTCTTTCCATGGATGTTTGAGATATTTTCTACAGGGATTCCCCTTTACTCAGGGGTGAAATCCAGCAGGTTCTGACAGGTTCTGACAGTGGAAATTTTGAGTAGTTTGGAGTACTGGCAAATACCACCTGTGGCTGGCCACAGAGTGGGGTGGGAATGGGGATTTTGCAGTATCCTTCCACTAGAATGGGGAGAGAATGGAGATTTTGCAGTATCCTTCCCCTGCCAGGCCCACCAAGTCACGCCCACAGAACCGGTAGTAAAAAAAAAATGGCGTTCACCACTGCCTTTTCCTTACTATTAAGAGAAAGAAAAGAAGAAGGCTCAAAGAATGAGAGGTGGAAAAAATGGCCCAGATGACGAAGAGTTTCTGATCCTTTGCCCATTTAGAGTGGCTTTCTGAAATCTAATGTCTACAATCACCGCTTTGGCCTTGGTGGGTATTGCTGATGTAAGTTCTGATAGCATTCCAGCGAAAGCCAGATTTATAATGGGTGTATAAGGAAAGTCTGAGCAGTAATTGCTAAGCTTTGAGGAAATGTACCAGTGGAATATGAAGGAACAAGGAAAGTAATTGCTTCAAAGGAAGCAGTTACAGAAGTTGCTGTGAAGTGTTCAGGGGCAGTGTAACTTAAACGTTGGTGGATAAGGGAAAAGAGGGTGTGTAAATCCATTCTCTGAGTTGAGGTAAGTGCTAGAGTTTTATTTTAAAAAAATCCTAGAGCAAAAAGGCTCATTCCACCGAGAGTTACCAAATATCTGAACAGGCAAAGATACAAAAGGTTCTGGACACAATAACTATTTAGCTTTCTTGACATCTACAACAAAAATTATGGTGAAAAAAAAACCTGCCAAAAATTACTCAGGCCTACAAGTGGTGGGTTGCCCCCGGTTCGGACCAGTTCACAAGAACTGGTAGTAAAACTGGCAGGAGGCACCGCCCACTGCCCCGGATGTCATTATAGGCGATCTGCGCATGCGCAGAAACTTCTGCACATGCGCACAAGCTCAGCGCACATGCGAGCAAAAGGATCACACATGCTCGATCCCATTGCAGATCAGTAGTAAAGGTAAGTAGAACCCATCATGTGCCTCTATGTATATGAAATTGTTCTTTCTAGCATCAAATGGATTGTTTTTTAAATCACAATATTTCTCCAACAAATTTTTGTTTTCAAGAACCTATGCTAGCAAAAGTATAGGATAGACGATGATGTACTTTTCAAATGTCACCATAGAAATATATGATGAGTCATGTGATCTACAGATAGAATGATCAGAGATATTTGAAGGGGCTGATTTGAAGCTGATTGCTGGAATCAGGAAATAAATTTGAATAAGGTAAAGGTAAAAGTTCACCTCGCACATATGTGCTAGTCATTCCCAACTCTAGGGGGCGGTGCTCATCTCCGTTTCAAAGCTGAAGAGCCAGTGCTGTCTGAAGATGTCTCCGTGGTCATGTGACCGGCATGACTAAACGCCAAAGGCGCACGGAATGGTGTTACCTTCCCACCAAAGGTGGTCCCTATTTTTCTACTTGCATTTTTTATGTGCTTTTGAACTGCTAGGTTGGCAGAAGCTGGGACATGTAATGGGAGCTCACCCCGTTACGCGGCACTAGGGAATACATTAGAATACTGTAACCTAAAATAATAGGTTGTCAAGTCTGTTGATGGTCCAGGTAAAGAAAGAAGCAGACAATTTAGAAGGGCACAATATACAACGTTTGAATGACTATTGTAAAAACAGTCTAACCTGTTCCCCCCCCAAAAGAACCCCCCAAACCAACCAAACCAAAAAGCCCAGAACACTAAAAAAGCCAGACAATATTTGATTTGACGATTATGTCTGCTGGGTAGACAAATGGATCAAAAGGAGGACATGTCTTCCTTTTGGCTGAGTATCTGGTAACCAGTGGTGGGTTTCAAATTTTTTTAATACCGGTTCTGTGGGTGTGGCTTGGTGGGCGTGGCATGGCTTGATTGGCATGGCTTGGTGGGTGTGGCAGGGGAAGGATACTGTAAAATCTCCATTCCCTCCCCAATCCAGGAGAAGGTTACTGCAAAATCCCCATTTCCTCCTGATCAGCTGGGATTTGGGAGGCAGAGAATAGATGGGGGTGGCTCCAGTCAGAATTTTTACTACCAGTTCTCCGAACTACTCAAAATTTCCACTACTGGTTCTCCAGATCTGGTCAGAACCTGCTGAAACCCACCTCTGCTGGTAACCCCAATTTCACTAACTTTTCTATGTATTGCTTCTTCTGTCAAACAATTCTTTTTTCTCTGACTTTTCCCCACCTTCTCTCCATTTGAAGGGATTGTCCATTGTGTGAAGAGATTGAAAATCACTTTTGGCACCATGCTTTACTGATTAATTGTACTGCGTCAAAGGAAAAATATTGATCCACCAGTTTAAATACAGAACCTTATTTAAAAGGTGGTGGTGGTGGGGAGGCTAGGGTCTCTATCTAGAACCTGGGAGAGTTCCCCAAACAGTCCTTGTGACTTCTTTTCATCCTAGCAAATGTTAACTTGGAATTAATTCAAATTCTTAGCCTAAGGTTTGGGGAAAACAAGGATAGTATCCAAAGTCAATCTCTATTCTTCTGATAGGAAGCAGAATAAAGCCCAATGAGGCAGAAGTTTAAACAACAAAACAGATAAGAAAAATGAGTACCTCTAAGGTTTCTCTCAAAGAAAGAAAAGGGAAAGGGAAGTACTCTATTCTTCTGATAGGAAGCATAGATGATCTGCTGAATACTGACTTCTGTAAATGATCTGGAGAATTATGACCAGGATTATCTCAAAATATTATCCTCCCTCCCTCCCTCCCTCCCTCCCTCCCTCTTTCCTTCCTTCCTTCCTTCCTTCTTCCCTCCCTCCCTCCCTCCTGAGAAGTGAAACCCAGTGATGCGGATTTTCTAGTATAGCATGTATATGGTATTTCTCAGTAAACTTTACTTGCCCTTTAAACATCTAGCTTCTAGATCCACTTAATGGCTGTGTTTCAGTTTATAGAAAAAATATTCTGCTAAATATGGACTTCAGTGACTGGGTTGATGGATTCTAGTAAGAGTTATCTCAATATTTTCTCTATACAAGTAAGAACAGAACAGAACAGAACAGAACAGAACAGAACAGAATAACAGAGTTGGAAGGGACCTTGGAGATTTTCTAGTCCAACCCCCTGCTTAAGCAGGAAACCCTACACCACTTCAGACAAATGATTATCCAACATCTTCTTAAAGAATCGGACTGGGGTGAAAAATAAATTAGTCAAAATTATGAATTGAATGAGAATGGACTTTTAGTACTTGTGACACAAATCATGACCCAAGTGTCAGCAGTAAATGCGGGGGATGGTGAAAAGTTTGGATCAACCAACAGTGTTTTCAAACCAACAAGACTTCGCATTTAAGGCCAACCTGTAAATCATTCAATTGACTATATCTCTTTCCTTTCCTCCCCTTCTTTATCCTCCTCCTCCTCTTCCCTCTCAAAGCATTTTACTTAATGAAGCACCATTTATTTATTAATTAAAAATTCCCCAGGGGTGGGTTCTAAATTTTTTTACTACCAGTTCTGTGGGTGTGGCTTATTTTGTGGGCATGGCTTGATGGTCATGTGACTTTTTTTTAGGATTTAGCAGAGGTATTGGTCTACCAAGCTTTTAACTGCTTGCAGAGCTATACCGGTCTACTCATTTATTTTTGCAGGCACTGGTCTACTCATTTGTTTTTGGAGGCACCGGTCTACCACCAAACTGCCTTTTATCACTGATCACCTGTAGGGTGGCCCTTTGAAGCCCCATGGCAAGAGTTTAAACAGTTTTTTCTCTTATAGCCCATCAGCTGGGACTCAGGAGGCAGCAATAGATTGGGGGTGGGGCCAAATAAAAAGTAAGAATAACGGGGTGAGTGGGAGGGTAGGGGGGACAGAACCGGTTTGGTGATGTCATATTGTCACCACTACCGGCTCGGCAGAACCGGGCGGAACCGGGCGGAACCCACCACTGAAATTCCCATAGCCTAGTTGCTGTGGCATGGTTCTTTGGAAATGAATGGAGTGACATATCAGGACTTGGGTCTTCTTGGACATTTCTTAATTCAGACAAGCTGTGTTAGAGACTCTGTTTCGCTTGCAGCAAGTAACAGTTTCTCTAATTTGCCCTTGGGCAGTAAACCAGAACATACACTGGGGAGGAAAAAAATCTGCACTGATTTAGGGCTTACCTTGAGTTGAAGCTATCTAAGCTCTAGTCCAGGGGTGGGCAACTGTGGCCCTTTTACAACCTGTGGACTTCAACTCCAGTTGAAGTCCACAGGTTGTAAAAGGGCCACAGTTGCCCACCCCTGCTCTAGTCAGATCTTGGATGAAGCGCTGGGTTCCCAATATGTAGAGTGACATTCAGCCTTCTTGCTTCATTATGTGAAAACGTTTGAACTGGAGTAATTGCTTAGTTGGTCAAATGGGTAAAAAAGAGTGACCATAAGTCTTCTGAGGCAAGGATTATGTTGGTAGCCAGCCAAATTCTATCACCAATAAAAACTAACTGATGTGACTCACCTGTTTGCTGCATACATGAGGTAAACAGTCTTGTTTCAATTATATACTATTGGTAAAGTGATGGTCAGTTGGTGGCTATTCTACAGCAGTGTTTCTCAATCTTGGAAGCTTGAAGATGGGTGGACTTCAACTCCCGGAATCCCACAGCCAGCACTGCTGGCTGGGGGATTCTGGGAGTTGAAGTCCACCCATCTTCAAGCTACCAAAGTTGAGAAACACTGTTCTACAGAAACAGCATGAAGGGAAATTAATTAATTCTCCATCTTTCAGTTGTTGAGGTGTAAAACAGGATCTGTAATGATGATAAGTAAAAGGGTGGCATTTCCTTTTCTTCAAACTGTAGATTACTGGGATAAAAAAAAAAGAAGTAATATTATTTCCAAGTATATATTCCTAGGCATGAAATTCTGGTGGAGACAGGATGGAGTCCAACAAGCAGGGCAATAATTCAGTTATGTTATTTCCTTGGATGTCAGACAAGAAATATTAAGCATAGAAATAAGTGGAAAGTTGGAAAAAATGAATTGTGGGTCAAGCATGGTGTTGATGGAAAGTACTATCTTTAAAAAAAAAACTGTGTTCATTTGCTCTGCCCTAGATAGTCTTTTTGACTATCCAAGAGAGACATTATTTTCTGCTGAAGCCATAGTAAGAAAAATGTAATTATCCTGTAAGAAACTCTCATTGCTGTAGGACATCTGTGTCAGAATCCATGGATAAACATTTATAAGGCCCGTGTATATACCAATCCATTCTGAGATTTAATTTTTTATAAATTCAAGAGTGGGAAAAGAAAATTAACTTCTTTCTCCCAATGTAAAATCGTTCAGTAGAGTCAAAACAGAGCCCAAAGAAGACTTGTTTTCAGGCTAGAAAAGAGGAAATATAAAAATAAGGCAAATAAGAACAGAAATAACTATGCTGAATTAAGTAAAAGTATCTTGTTTCCCACTATTGGCAACTAAGATATGCATGGAAAAAAACCACACAGGACTTGAGGACAAGAACTTTCACGGGCTGTCGTTCCTTAGCAACTACATATTGCTTTTGATCCAAAATGCACTATATTGTGGCCATAACTAGCAATTGTCAGTGGAGACAACTGCTACTTAGAAAACAAAGGCTCTTTCAGTTACTGCTAGAACTTGACAAAGAGAGTTGCCTTGCTTTGGTTGTTTATCCTAGTTTGCTAAGGGATGAACCATGAATGACGAATACAATCTCATGATTGAGTGGCAGGTCATTTCAGAAAAATCAGTGAAAAGACACAATTGATGACCTATGATTTCCCTTAAAGTTAGGAGTTAGACCTAGGAGTCACATCATGGGTGCAATCTATGTGTAACATACATAGATCTTTAGTTCAGAATCATACTGGTATGTGAAATATCTGTTTTCATTATGTTCTCTGTGAAGCTTCAGTCACCAGCACATGCCAAGGCTGTTTTTATCAACAAGCAACGGGCACATTTGCATCAAGCAGAACTCTAAGATGTATGGATCTTATCAAACAATTGGAATTGCCACTGAAAGAGGAGTATATTTCATTCTTATCCACCTTGATATGTTGATAAGTGAAGGGATCAGAATGCATTTATTTTATTTTGAATTGTTTAGGTTTTTTCATAATAAGTGAACTTCGCAAGATCAATCTGGGTTGGTCACTGGGGCCAGAGATTTACTCTCCCAAGCTTTTGGACTCATGCTGGAACCTATCTTCAGCAGTGGTAGGTTTCACATTATGTTACTACCGGTTTGCTCTCCGCGTGGGCACCCAGTTCACATACACACCTGCCTTCTGCAAATGCGCCCAGCCTTCCGTGCATGCGCTTTGCTTGTGAGTGCACCTTCCGCACATGATCCCGGCCTCCAAAACGTGTCTAAATAGGATGGTATGGAGCCAGGGTGGGGAGGGTGGAGGTGGGGATGGGGGTGGGGGTGGGGGTGGGGCCGGGCCGGCCAGGCCAGGCCCACCCATGATTTCTGCTACTGGTTCGGGCGAATTGGTCCGAACCGGCTGAATATCACCTCTGATCTTCAGGGAACTTCTCTCTACTGGTCCCGCTGACTGACCCAGATTGGATCTTGTAACATTATCCTGGGATATGTATATTTGCCTTCATTTGTAAGTGAACTTTAAAATTTATTTTAAGCAATTTCAAGTGTCTTCGCAGACAAACTAATTTACCTCTGAAATTCCTATAATAATACCTATTTATTGTGGAGGTAATGAATTAGTCCTAGAGATCTAAGACAGATAATCAGAGCTTCCAAAATCCCACCACTTGGCACTGGCCCAGATGGATAGGTCATTCGATGGGCATTTGTTTTTTTCTTGGACCTTAATTGTCAAGTGATGTTCAGCAGGAAAAAATTAGCTTGATGTAGTTGGTGAACATATTTTGGAGGACTAGAAAAGAATCAGGGAATTACAGTCCAATAAAGTAAAGCATTACTCTTTCTGTCATATAAGAATATAAAGGGTGATGATATCAATGGAAGAAGCATTCCTGCATATTTGCATTTTATTTTCCAAGTCCAGGAATTTAGTACACTAGAAAAATGGTAATGGACAAACTACTGCTGATCAGATTCGGTTCCATTAGTTCTGAACGTTTCTCAATGCCTTCTTCCCATACAAAATATATTGCAAAGAGATAAAGGTTTTAATGTTTTAAGGCAGAGATTAGGGGGAAAAAAAGACAAAATAATGTAAATGTTTATAAAGACTCACCTATAACATGATCTCTTACTCTGTGTATGTAAGGTTGCCAAGAATATAATTTTAAACAAATTGAAATTTAAGATTTATGTGACAGTTCTATAAATCTTGGGATTATAGCTGCAATAACAGATTATACAAGTATCTCATAACAGACTTTTTTCCCCTTAGCAATGAACTCCATTCTTTCTATTGGCTATTGCAAAGAACTTGCATTTTTACTTATCCTGCTCTTTAAAAATATGTTCTGTCCTTTTTCCCTAGGTTGGTTTAACCTTACCAGAGCTTTTAATTACATTTCTCCTCCTCTAACTGACCACCCTAAAAATTCAAACCCTTGCCACAAATCTGTAAAAATGTTTCCACTGCAATGGGAGACAAAAATAGAATGATTCCACGTCTTTTTGGATTCATGCCTAGGAGAAACTATGCAGTGTTTGATTGACAAGAGGATGTAGCCTTTACCGAAACCCATTTCTTTTAAAATACCCTGCATTTAGTCTTCAAGAATCTTTAAGCAAGTGTCTGAAGAAGGGGGTTTGCCCTGCCTCGTGGCAGCTTTCATCTGTTGCTTCTGCTTGAGTTTTTCTGACTTATCATTCGATTGTTTTGGCTTTCCCGTACTCGTGGAACACACCAGCATTTTCTTAGTTGGGTGAGCATTTTCTTATTTGGTTTTCTTTAAAATTGTACAGCTGGAAAACTTACAAACATCCTTTAGTAATTTGGCTGTAAAATTGCAATTCTGGATTACAGCCGCTTTTCTAAAAGTGTATCTTTCTACGGTTCCCCAGCTTTGTCAATAGCATACCCTTAAGTAGAGCCAAAGAGCAAAAATTAGTTGTAAGTCTTGCTATGAAAAGTTTTGATTAAGGATTCTACACCAAACACTCTCAATATCTGCCTGGGCTCTGGTGGCATAAAAAGCCTCATACAGCTAATTGAGTCATTAGAAGAGGAAAGAAAACACAGTTTTCCCAGATGAACTGCAGAATAAAAAAAATGGATTAAAAGAAAGGGGAAGGATCAGCAGCAGCCGTATTTTTGCTATTGTAAGATTTAATACAAAACTTCCTGGCAAAAATTCACAAATGTAGTAACAAGTTCTGTTAATGCTAACCATCTTTTCAAAATGCTGATAATATTATGAATATTATTACAAGGGCACTTCTGCCCTTTTCTGCCTTTCTAATTACTCATCAGTATTGGAATAGATTGTCATATGATTTTTCAAAAGCATTTGTAATTTGATGTTTCTGTATTTGGGGTGGTGGTGTCTTTTTGATAAAGGCATTTAAATCTGCTCGTTTTTACATGTATTTATTTCATTATAACTTTATTGACAACAAGAAAAAAAATGGTTTTGAAATACTGTATGTGGTAAATTCTTATGAAGGGGCAAAGAATAAAACAGCAGTATGCTCTATTTTATTTTTTTAAAAAAGTAAACGAATAACTCTCAAAGTCATCTTACTCACATGAACAGAACTGAGTTTATATTCTAACTGAAGATAATGCAGAAATGTGAATGTGTGAACAGGATATGTGTTAAATCGGAAATGCCACCATGTGTATGGTGACAGACAGTTTTGAATGAGTATGTGTGAAAATAAGATAGGCATGTGAAGAAAGAAAAAGAAATATCCCATACAATTTACATCTATATATTTTCAGAGAATTTTGTATTATTCAGCCATGGATTTATCTCTTTGCTGTGCCTCATTTTTTAGCAAAATTTAATTGCACACCAGATGATCAGAAAAGTAAGCAGGGTCATTTGGGTTTACTTGTGGTTTGATAATAGTTTGACACTATTTCTCTAAGAAATCCTTAACAGAGAAGAAGCTAATTATAATGAAGTATCTGCTTTTTTTCCCAAATAAGTATTTAAAATTCCATGCAGCTAATTCCTTAGAAAGGAGGAACTTAAAAATGCTGATGGGAGTTACATTTTCAGAACCTCAGAGAACACATCCAGTTCTTTTCCTTTCTAGTTCTATTCAGACATTCATTCTGAATATGGGGGAGCAATATATGAGCAGAGCAGGGGTGGGTTCTACTTTACTACCGGTTTGCAATGGGATCTCCCGCCGGTTTTACTATCGGTTCTTGCGAACCGGTCCAAACCGGGGGCAACCCACCACTGGAGCAGAGGGAAGCGCAAACAGCTTCCCTGTGTCCAAGATTTCTTTGTATTCCAGAGCTGAATCCTTTAACGAGATATCAGAAAGATGAAAGATCAGCCCTAAACACCAAACTACTCTGACTTTATTTCTTGAGTCTACAGAAGTGTTTTTAAAGAAGGAAAATGAGAAAGTACTCCATTTTGTTTTAATTTTTGCTTTGTTCAGCCTTTCTGCTTTAATTCGTCCCCAGTCCCTCTGTTGTTCGAGTCAAAGGGGAGGGGGGGGAACCCCTTCCATTCTTCCCATCCAAAATAATTATTTCATTCAATCCTTCTTTTCTCTCCTTTATTCACCTAATGGTGCTATACGCTAAAAAAAAAAAAAAAAGAAAAAATTTGTAAAGATGGCAAGGGCTTGGTTTTGCTGAGGAATAGCAGAAAACCGGGTAGCAGATTTTCAGATGAGTGGGTGGCAGACAGCCAATCTTAGCTAGAGTGCCCAGCTGAGGTTAAGATCTCCATAGCCCTAATTTTGATTCTTCTAGAGTATGGGAAAGAACTGTGTGGCAGCAAGGGATAGTCAAGAAGAAATAAGCATGTGTGATCATGTCCAGTGGTGGGTTTCAATTTTTTTTTACTACCAGTTCTGTGGGTGTGGCTTGGTGGGTGTGGCACGGCTTGGTGGGTGTGGCTTGGTGGACATGGCAGGGGAAATCTCCATTCCCAACCCACTCCGGGGGAAGGATACTGCAAAATCCCCATTTCCTCCCGATCAGCTGGGACTTGGGAGGCAGAGAATAGATGGGGGCTGGGCCAGTCAGAATTTTTACTACCGGTTCTCTGAGCTACTCAGAATTTCCGCTACTGGTTCTCCAGAACTGGTCAGAACCTGCTGAAACCCACCTCTGATCATGTCCTACCTTCCACCTGAGGCAAGGCTCAGTATCATTTGGGATTCCAACTAAGTTACCTGTCATATATGTAAGAAGGTATGAATCTCAGCTAAAAATGTTTTGTTTAAAAGAGGCAAAAACCAATTATGTAGAGCTTCAAAGATTGTCTTGAATTGCCAGGCTCAAGTGCAGAGAAGACACAGTGAGATCCAGCTGAGTCCAATCCTCTATTTGCTTGTGCCTAATGGACAGAATCTTGCCAAACTAAAGCTCTCATTTTCTAAACGAGTGGCTATATCCTCAAAGATTCTAAGGTGTGGCTACCGTGATCCTCTTGCGTCTCCTCCATCCAGCTTGGGGTTCCAAAGTCTCTTGAATTGGGCCTCTTTCTTGGAAATCTCTGAGTTGGCAAAATCCTCCCCCTCTGCTGCTGCAGGTGCACATTCCATCACATGAACTGTGCCTGGAAAATAACTGGCAGCTCTTTGTGATTTTTCAACATATTCCAGTGATCATGTGGTAAGCTACCAGTTCAACATCAATTGAAACTTTTGAATTCTCTTGAAGGATTATTTCAAATAAAGCACTTTGCACTAGTCAGATCATGTCATTAAGCTATATACATGCAATATGTTGTTAGATTCGCCTTGCTTCTTAATGGTTGCAGCAACAGTTTCTGGAAGTTCAAAGGCAGCTGAACTTCAGAAGGCGCTGCCAAAAGTGCATTTTTTTTCAGTAGAAGTGAAACCCTAATCTAGAATAGGGTAAAACTGGTCTGGCCAACATTATTCCTACATGAGCTAGATGCAATGTAAGCTTGCATGTGTTCATCCAGCCAGGGGTGAAATGCTCCTGGTTCAGACCGGCTCAGGCGAGTAGGTAGTGATGGTGGCGGGCAGTTCGGAGAACAGGTAGCAAAAATCCCTGTCCCCGCCCCCATGCCCAGCTGAGTCGCGCAATCATCAGAGCCTTTTTTTCTTTTAAATGGCTCTGACCAATCAGGCAACTCAGCTGGGATCGTCAGAGCCTTTTGAAAGCATTTTTTACATGGTTTTACATGTAAAAAATGGTTTTAAAAGTAAAAAAAAAAAATTGGCCACGCCCACCCAGTCACATTACTCCCCTCCCACCAAGCCACGCCCACAGAACCGGTAATAACAAATTTTAGATTTCACCCCTGCATCCAGCCCATTATCAAACTTGATCTCTAACTGTGGTATGCAACTACATGGCAAAACAGTATAGACACAAATGTTATTAGCATGCCAGTGACATTACACTCTAGATAATTTGCCCTAATGCTTCTTGAACATTATTGGTGGAAATTCTTTTTAGGCCAAAGGCTTCACTATTTCAAAAGTTCCTATGATGCTGTGGTCATGTGACAATAGGGTGTGCCATTTAATGGGGTGAAAATTAATTTTTGCAATTTTTTTCAGTGAGGGGTTCTAAAAATATGTTTTTAGACACAGAATTCAAATCTGTTGTTATTTTTTCAATTGCAGAACGTTTAGCTTGATATGGAAAATCCACGTCTGATCATACACCCCACAAATACTGTTAACTTTATCTCCTCAAAATTACACCTTTGATGCAAAAATTTAAAAAAAAAATCTGCATGAGTCTTATCTAGCTAAGAAAAAATGAATCTATGCAATCATAAACTAACATCAGGAAGCAATTATCTGAGTTGCAAAAATGTTTAAGTGAGTTTCATCAAGACTTGTTTTGATTCGTTCTTCGACATCAGCCGCCAACTTGCTTCTTGGCCTCTGATATAACCCTCATGTTCTCATGTGTGTACACTCTGCTTGCTGCCTCTGTGACCTGTTTCACACATCTCTCTATTTATTGGGCAAGACAGGGCCACTGTGGTACTTGCATTGGTTCGTGAATGAACTTCTTTATTTCCGCTGTAGTCAGTTTGCACATCAAAGGAGGCTCATATACATCTTCAGGCCAGTCAATCAGTTCCAGCAGAGTGGATGTTCTGGCTTGACCTTTACCCAGTGCATGCCGCCACCTTCACACCCAGTATTTAACATTTGTAGAATTTCCTCTAATGGTCTTCAAGCTTTTGTCAATGCCTTTCTTCTTCATGAAATACACCAGATTACCTGCAATCTCTTGAGCAGGTTTTCCTGATTTTGAGCCTTTCTGTGTAATGATAAAGATATCTTCCACCTGGCTCACTGCACACAGAATAATGTTCTTCTTTGATGGTACTGGGAAATTGGTGATCTGGCCTGTTTGCTGGGGAATTGCTGGTCTGAAAAGTTATGATATTTATGTAGTTATTTACCAAGCACATCTAAATTATATTAAAGTAACCACAATAGCTTTACAGTTCCCAAGGCATGTCACAATTTTTGAGCATCCCTAAAGTTTGGAAATTGAAAGTTGAAAAATTTGACAAGCCCTAATGTAATAACATCATTAGAGGGAACACAAATGAAACTTGGGTTTTTCTCCCCATTTGGGAGGTTTGGAGTATTTTTAAAAAACCAAGTAAGTTTAATAAACATGCTACAGTTAAAAAGCAAATTAAATAACATTGTTCTTTTCCTACAAAAACATAGAAAATTAGCCAATAAAATAATGTCACTTTTACATGACCATTGCTAAATTTTGACAATATAATGTTGCATGCTCTGGGAACTGGAAAAGAGGAAGAGGGGGATACATGTGGATTGTAGTCCAGGATGATCAATGGCATTTGGAAGTGACAATGAGATATTGGAGAATTAATAGGGCTACACCATTCCCTTTCGTTTCTAAATACAGGTCACCTAACATTCAGTCTCAATTCTACATGCTGGCTGAAAGCCCAGTTGAAATGGATCCAGATAAGTGGTGTTTTCCAAATACACCCTCTTGTTCACTTCAACCTTGATCATTCATTCTGGAAATTGATTTGGCTTTATGACTTTTTTGCCAGTATTGCAATTGCTGCTAGGGGTATAATTTCAGCCCCCCCCCAAAACTATAATCTATTAGAAGCTTAAAAGTACAACTAAATTATACTAAACAAATATGCTCTGGCATTAATCTTATCTATATTATTCTGCTTTTTACCAATAAATTAAGAGTGAGTGGTATTAATCCATCAGTTTTACTATAAAATGCAAAAGATCACATTAAAATATCCCAGCCCTTTCTTCTGGCTGTTAGTATAAATTTTGTCTGCATCTGTCTTGATTGTATAATTTGGTTTCTTACTAGACAGCGGCATAATTTTATGAGGAACACTTGCTATATTGTTTGAGTTCTAGAGAGTAGGATGTACAATAATGTCAATGAATCACGCTATGAAATTTTCAAATTTTCAGATGAAAGACAGTAGAGCCTTTTAGATTCTGAAACGTGCAGATGTTGGTAACAAAAGTGGAATTGAGATTTCACTTATTTGAGATTGAGGAAAAACATTCCATTGTAGGTTTCCATAGCTACATACGGTAACCTGTACAATAACAGCCTATGTCCATGGATATAAGCTGTCCTCTGTTCAGAGAAATTCTTTTTTTTTTTGTTCATAATTGCAACAGGAAGCACAGTGAAACACATAACAAATGTGGAACGATTCTAATAGCTTGACTTTTCTTGATGGCTTAGCAGATAATAACTTTGAGAATATCTATAGTATGTGAGAACCCAGGTTGTTCATATATGACTTTTGAAATTTATCTGCAGGAAGAGCAATAAATGGAGCTCATACCCATTACTAGGGCAATGTAACATGAGTTATACCAGGGGTCTGCAACCTTAAACACTCAAAGAGCCATTTGGACCCATTTCGCACAGAAAAGAAAACACCGGGAGCCACAAAACCTTTCCCGTGCCTGACTATTTCTTGAGCAGCCACAAAATTAGCGTATGTAGTCAAATTAAATGTTCTGTTTTCTTCTGAAACTTTTTTTTTCTTGGGTTTATCCATGGTTGGCCTACCGGGGATTGAAAAGCTCAATAAAAAGAGCCTTGGTAGCACAGTGGTCTAAAGCACCCTGTTATTAACACCAGCTGCCTGCAATTATTGCAGGTTCGAATCTCACCAGGCTCAAGGTTGACTCAGCCTTCCATCCTTTCTAAGGTAGGTAAATTGAGGACCCAGTTTGTGGGGGCAATAAGCTGACTTTGTATAAATATACAAAAGTATGAAGGCTATTGCTTAGCGCATTGTAAGTCGCCCTGAGTCTCCGGAGAAGGGCGGCATATAAATCAAATTAAAAAAAAAAGAATTGTGTGCCGGCGAGTGTTGCACATTGGCGGTTGTGACGCATATTTTGAGTGACAGGGAGCCTCAGCAGAGGGTTGAAAGAGCCACATGCGGCTCCAGAGCCACAGGTTGCTGACCCCTGAGTTATACAGGCATATTTCTTCTGTCTCCGATTTGAAAGACTAATCAGACACTAGGAGTCCCGACACAGGAATTAGAGATGGCATCACTGGTTACAGATGACATACATAGCAACAGAGATGGGAAGGTTGCAAAATGCTCTTTCCCAAGCATCAGACCTAAGCATTCATAGACCCCTCTGAAATGTCTTCCAGTTATGCAGCTTAAGGAAAGAGATGCAGCTTAAAGAAAGAGATGCAGTTGCTATTGAGGGCTTCCCTCTCTCCCTCCCTCTCTGGAAGTTGAAAGTCAGGAAAGAAATAGTTTAAACATTAATTATCCAGTTATTTAACAGTGACTAATAATGACTGATTGATGAAAATGTCTTGCTATAGTCAGGAGAATGTCTAAAAAAAAAAATCAATGCCCTGCTTTTAAAGAATGCATTATGCCTAAATAGTACCAAACTTCTCTAACATGGAAAAGACCCAATTCTTAAGTGTAATTAACATGAGATAAGACTATAAGTAGCATTATTAAAAAAGGTAGCAAAATAAAAAGGTGGGAATGGAAGGTTAGGGTAATGGATTCAGATGTGGTGGAATGCAATCAAAGAAATAGACAATCACACATCAGGTTGTGTCTTCACTGCCTCTCCCACTCTTCCAAGAGCATCATCTGTTTCTGAGAGTGTGAAACTCAGGACTTTATAGGAGGCTGAACGTGGCCTTGAAAACAGAATAAGCTTGTTCACTTGGAGCCCTCTGGCTGTTTGAGTTGATGACTCCCACAATCCTTTATGTTTGAGAGGCAGAAAACATTTACTTTCAACCTGGTAGGAAATTTCCTTCCTTCCTTCCTTCCTAGGTGGCTCAGTGGCTAAGATGCTGAGCTTGTCAATCAGAAAGGTCGGCACTTTGGTGGTTTGAATCCCTAGTATAGGTCTCCTTCGTGAGCAGGGAGTTGGACTAGATGACCTCCAAGGTCCCTTCCAACTCTGTTACTGTTATCTGTTATTCCTTTTCTTCCTCCTTTCCTTCCTTCCTCCTTTCCTTCCTCCTTTCCTCCTTTCTTCCCTCCATCTGAACATTTGGAAGGTCCGAGGCTGTTGTCCTTGCCCTACAACCTTTAAGCAATATTAAGATGTAAACAGCAGATTGCCTAACAAAAAGAGCATTTATTGCTAAAATTATCAGTTTTATCAGAATATTGGGAACAAGTTGACAAAATACTTTTCTTAAAAGAAAAGAAAAAAAGAAGTGGATAAAATAATTGCAAGATTGTTTAGCCTATAACCTCTTTTCAAGTTTAGTTAGCAAAACCCATATGTGCAATATTTTTAAATGTGCATACCTTTTTAAAAAAATCATTAACTGCTTTCATTCCTGGTTTTGTAGAAATATGACATGTAAATATAATAAATGTTAGGTCAAACCTTGGTATTAGTGTGGTTTCTGCAAAGGGAGTTCTTATCAGGCTTTTAGAGATTATTATTGAAATTCTTCCATAAATATTTCCAAAGCAAATAAGTCATTCTTATGCTTGTAAGTGTTTATTTATATGTTTATTTCTGACAGGATCAGCAAGGTGTCAATCTTCTAGAGGAGATCTGGGTATACATTATAGATGTAGACTAGGGAAAGTCTTGACAATATACCTTATGGTGTTTTCAGAACCAACGCAACTATTAGAGAAGTGACCAAGCTGTCTTAGAGGAATAGACAGGAGGGGACAGTTCATTCTGGCCTTTTACATGATATAAATAATTCACACAACCTCAAGCAGTTTCAAAAGGGTCTCCAAACTGTGTGAATAAAAGAAGACAGAGAGGGAGAGAGAGAGAGAGAAAGAGATCTTTAGGATCTATTTCAACACTAAAAAAAATAGCACATATTGTTTAAAACATTTTTCTACTCATAATTTATGTTGATAGGATGTTCAGAGTGAACCTTCAGCCAATTACCCAATGAAACTTTTATATTTTAAACAGATAAAATGTTAGGAAAGAAAGAAATAAGAAGTCCTCATATTTTATCTTGGCAAGTCCAGCAGGCGAGGCTGTTAAAACCCTCCTTTTCATCTCTTTCCCCGTCTCATCATTTATTTCCCTAGTTTTTCTGACCCGCTCCTTTTGTGAACTTGTTCATTGGAATCCTCTAGGGAGGATCACTATCAGGTCTAATCAGCTTGCTGTTACTTTACACCAAGCAGAGAGCAAATGTTTCATCTTGTTAAACTGGCAAATAGAAAACATTTTTGCCTCATCCTCATTATCCTTCTGACGGGGAAGATGGCTTTCGCTCTCTTGTGACTGGACAGCCGATAAAATGGATTTGATGTCTTGGATTGGAATACCCTGAAATTACGACGGGTTTATGTAAGACTTTTCTCATTTCTTATTTAGTGGCTTGTACTGCCATATGGTCGGAGGAATACTCATACTTTGTCCGATTGCAATGCACAGTGTAAGCCCTGATGCTTGTAAAGTTTTAAGGCTTTATCTGTACCATGTAAGAAGATTGTTCTGGAGGAAAATATTAGATTAGGTAGGAGCTGTGCTAGATTTCCAGGCTGTTTGTTTGTTTGGTGTGGAAGCAATTTGTCAGGGGTTTCTTTTTCATTGACCTGAGTGCTGGCAGACATACTGTAAGTCTATAATTTTGAAGTATCAGGGTCCCCTCCCCCACTTTATCTTTAACCACAGTTCCACTTCTTTCATATGGCAATGACGCTATTTTTCTTTTCATTTTAATAAAAAAGCTACATAAAGCTCTAAAGCTCAAGCTCTACATAGTCTGTAGAGATTCTCAGTCATCCAGGTCATGGTTGTCCCAAAGGTGCTTTTTCAGGAAGCAATTGGACTTTTATGTTTTTTTTTTCAAAGACATTTCACTTCTCATCCAAGAAGCTTTTTCAGCTCTGACTGGATGGTGAGGAATGGAAGGATTTATATTCCTTGCAGACAGCTAGTAATTTGCATCCTTTTAGAAGGCCCTCGAAGCATTTGGAGGTTTATCTGTGCCCTCAGCAGTGGTGGGTTGCCCCCGGTTCGCACCGGTTCTATAGAACCGGTAGTAAAATCAGTGGGAGGCTCCGCCTACCGACCCCGACGTCATCAGAACGCTTCTGCGCATGTGCTAAATTGTCCTAAAAATAATTATTTTAAAGAAATCAACAATTTAAGTAAATTGAATTGATTAAATAAATAAAAATAATTAATTAACTTTCCATTAGTCAATTTAATATAAATTTGTTAGCCTATGTACCCTCTGAAATTAATACTTATCCAGCTTATAATATAAGAACATTATTTTCATACTTTTTAATCTTGTTTTTCTTTATCTAAAACTGTTTCCCTCCAATCTTTCTTCTAAGTGATACCAAGAGTGCTAATAGCTTTCTTATTGCAATAAGAAAATTGTTTGGTGCAATTACAGCTAATACTTAAAAGCCACAAAAATAATTGCAAACAGAATAACAGCAATGTAATTATTAGCCTGTACCATTAATTGATGTAATATTCATCTGAATGTGCTTGAAGATACAAACACTAGCTGTATTTAATCTAATCTCATGGAAAGCGGTTAAGGCAATTATTTTATGAATAAAATTGTTTCCTCTAGGAATGATTTTGCATAGTGGATTTTAGTACCATTTATACAACTGTGTGCCAAAAAAGGCTCTATAACTCTTACGTTTCGAAGACTCACTTTTTCCATATTTCCATTATCAGATTTACTAAAGGTTTTTAGAAATAAATGAGAATAAGACATCCCTCTTCTATTTTGGCAGCTAATATGATTTTTGGGAAAATGAATATGGTTTAGAAGTGCATTCAAGAAAAATAAATAATATAATGTAATGTAGCATAACAAACATTTATATTCATATTGTATCATATCATATATCATATCATATCTACGGGATATCTACGGGACCGGCTTCTGCCACCAACAGCCTCCCACCAGTTCGCTCCCACAGAGAGGGACTCCTCAGGGTGCTATCGGCCAAGTTATGCCAGCTGGCGACACCCAGGAGGAGAGCCTTCTCTGTCGGAGCCCCTGCCCTTTGGAATGAATTGCCCCCGGATATTCGTAACATCTCTGATCTCTGGGTCTTTTGCTGTGCCCTTAAGACCCTACTGTTCCGACAGGCGGGCTAACTAATTGAATGATTTTAAATCGGGTTTTAACTTTGGGTTTTAAAATTTGGCCAAAACTTTTTAATGAATTTTAATTAATTTAAACTTTGGTACTGTATATTTATGTTTTAATTGGCTGTACACCGCCCCGAGTCCTTCGGGAGGAGGGCGGTTTATATATAAAATAATAATAATAATAATAATAATAATAATAATAATAATAATAATAATAATTATCATCATCATCATCATCATATCCTTTATCATCATCATCATTTCAGCCATAGCTACTGCAGGATGAAGGTCTCTTCTGCATGTTTCCAACCAATACGGTCCTGAGCTTTCTTTTACCAATTGGGCCTACAATACTTGCTGAATAATCTTTATATGAATAGGGCAGTTGCAATTCTTTCACTATGATTAAGGTATTTTTTGCACACAATCAAAAATACTCTATTGGAACAGCACAAACAATGCTGTAAACAATGTCATTTGTGTTTGCTCTATTATATACCAAGGTCCATATGCTTCTAAGGTTTAGCTTGATCTTGAATTGCATGCTTAATACCCTGGATTTAACAATAATGCTACATATATTTGGAATTCTGGGTTGGACTCTCCTTACTGTAATTGTCTTGCATATTGATGCTCTTGACTTGTTTGACCATGCACTTTTGCTTGAAAGTCCTGAGATAAGACATGTTAGGGAGACTCATGCCCTGCTTATGGGCTTTTATCTGGTGGGACACAATGAGAATAGAACACTAGAATTGACTTTCTTACATTTTATTGTTTTGTAGATATGGTTAGCAGGCAAGCGCTGCAGATGACTTTACTCTGTCTGGACCACTTTCTGTTAGATACAACTTCCACCTGGATCATTTGGTACATCTTTTCTTAACCCTTTTGTCAATCTCTATAAATAATAATTCTCCAAATGAAACTCAGATACTCACTAATTGGATGTTTAAATAGCTAGCAAGCAAATAGGATTAAGCATGCAGTGAAATGGAAATGCCTGATGACCTTGGATCTGTAAAATACAATGAGACCATATGCTAACAGCTTTTTACGAGGCCTCACTGGCTCTGGCGAATGGCTAAATCATTATCATTTCTCATGATGATACCAGACAGAACTTTGGAACAGATGGTGTTGAGGATTGGTGAAAGAATGCGTTGCTTGGCAGAAGCAAGCATGGGTTTATCAAGAGTAAGATATACATGATAAGTCTGATCAAGGGACCAGTTTAGTTGGACATGGTAATATAGTACTTATGATATGATTTGATCTCAGTAAAACATTCAATAAAAGCTGCCATTAGATCCAGTTTTCTCTACTTTCCCTCGTAACATGTGGTGGGCCATGCAACCACCAGATAGATGCACTACTGATTTCATCTAACTCAATGGGTGCACTTCAAGCTGGAAATAAGTATTGAGTGGTGTACCACAAGGATCTGTTGAAGGAAATGTGCTGTAAGATATGATTATGATTTGGATGGTTATCAG
The DNA here is from genome assembly GCA_012654045.1 of Ptyas mucosa. Taxonomy (NCBI): domain Eukaryota; kingdom Metazoa; phylum Chordata; class Lepidosauria; order Squamata; family Colubridae; genus Ptyas; species Ptyas mucosa. The sequence continues at coordinate 10,599,490 of WNWU01000001.1, read as the reverse complement.
ATTTGGAAATGACACAGACAGGATAGTAAACACCTCAAGGGACAACAATCTAGGAGGATCTTGACAAGTTGGAACAATGGGCAGATATTATTTTAAGTGGGGAAAATACAAAGTACTCTAGGTGAGGCAACAATGCTGCTTATGGGAAAACACAATATACTGTAAATCAGGCAGAGCTGGATTCTAAATTTTTTTACTACCAGTTCTGTGGGTGTGGCTTATTTTGTGGGCGTGGCTTGATGGTCATGTGACAATTCTTTAGGATTTAGTAGAGGTACTGGTCTACCAGGCTTTTAACTGCTTGTAGAACTGTACCGGTCTACTCATTTGTTTTTGGAGGCACTGGTCTACGGAGGCACCAGTCTACCCATTTGTTTTTGGAGGCATCGGTCTACTCATTCGTTTTTGGAGGCACCGGTCTACCCATTTGTCTTTGGAGGCACTGGTCTACTCATTCGTTTATGGAGGCACCGGTCTACCCATTTGTCTTTGGAGGCACCGGTCTACTCATTCGTTTTTGGAGGCACCTGTCTACCACCACACTGCCTTTTAACACTGATCAGCTGTAGGGCAGCCCTTTAAAGCCCCGTGGCAAGAGTTTAAACAGTTTTTTTCCTTCTAGTCAATCAGCTGGGACTCAGGAGGCAGCAATAGATTGGGGGTGGGGCCAAATAAAAGGTAAGAATAACACGGGCGGGGGGGGGGCGAGGGGGTGGGGGGCGCAGCTCCTAAACAAAGAGAACCGGTTTGGTGATGTCATATCGCCGAACCGGGCCGAACCGGGAGGAACCCACCACTGAAATCAGGGGCTAATATTGCACAAGCACAACCAAAGCCTGAGTCTACTCAAGCATGCTGACATTATTTTATGCAGTCTGGAGGCTGCATAACTGTTCACAGACCATCACCTAGGAGAAAGATAAATGCATGGCACACTAAGGTTAAGCTAAGAAGCCATCATGTAGAACTATGTTATACACTAAAAAGAGGAAAAAGAAATCTGCACCATATATTCTCCTTTGGAGTTACTTCTTTGATTCTTGGTAATAATTCCCAGGAGAGCCTTAATGGACGTACACTCCAGTATGGAAAGGATGCAAGAATTTTGCCATATGCTAAAATGAATAGAATAACAAAATATAGTTTTACCTTCACCTTGAGAATAATTGCAGGCATTCCTATACAATCTCTGTTTTCACCACCCAGGTCTCACAATCACACTTGCAGTATCCTGGATGATTGCTCTGGATCATTTTGCTGGTGTACACATTCCTTAAGTGTATCAGCATCCCCTCCAAGAAGTTTACCACAAAAATGCTTCAGTGATCACTCTGTTCTCATCTTATCCTTTTCTCAGGGAGTGCCTTTATCCAGTATATTAGAGAGCGACAAAGCCCTGCCTCAATTTGAGCATTAAGAACAATGAGCAATGGTATTGACCTTAGGAGAGAGGAGTACAGAAAAGGGGATGAGATAAGCATTAGACCAGCGGTCCCCAACTTTTTGGGCACCAGGGAATGGTTCTGTGGAGCCAGGTTTTTCCACGAACCAGAGGAGGTGTGATTTTGTATGCTGCCTGTATCCTTGTTTGCGCGGCTGGTTTTTGGCCTGCACAAATGGACCAGGGGTTGGGGAGCCCTGAGTTAGACAACTGAACTGATCTGAGCTGCTTTGAGACTGGATTTTAAACACATGCACATCAGTGATGGGTTTCAAAAATTTTCACTACTGGTTCAGTGGGCATGGCTAGGTGGGGGGGGGCATGTGACTGAGTGGATGTGGCCAACTTGACATCACTCACTCCCACTCAGTCACATGACCCCCCCACTGAGCCATGCCCACAGGAAAAGATAGGAAATTTTTTGGAATTTCCACCTCACTACTCCTGCCCTCTTTGCCAGTTGCCCCCATTTCCCCTCCTTTAGTGGCCCCAGCCCTAGCCCGCTTCCTCCCCCCCCACCGCGTCTTTGTTTGGGCTGCTTACCTTCCACGGCAGCTGGTCCACAGTCTGGAAGGCAAGCTGACTGGAGTTTTGGGTGGCCCTAAGCTGCCAAAAGAAGTCTCCCAGCCTCTTTGAGAGCCACTTTGTGGTGCAGCGGCTGGCCGCAGGCTGCCGAAAAGTACCGCAGGTCCCAGAAAAAGGTGCTACCATTGCTGCCATGTTCTTCGCGCATATGCATCCCATTGGACTTGCAAGGCAATGGGATGCATGTGTGCAAAGAACATAGCAGCTATGAACATGGTAGGCGGGGCAAGCGAGCAGCGACTGGGGAACTGGTTCAGGGGCGTGGCCAGTTGGCCATTGCTACCAGTTCAGTGAACTTGGCCAAATTTCCACCAACGGTTCATGCGAACTGGTGTGAACTGGCTGAAAACCACCTCTGATGCACATCCATAGGCGTTAATGGAGAAGCATCACAATATCTACAGCTGGTTTATTTTTAGGGAGAATGGGATGAACCTAACACAGATAGTAAGCCCTCAGCTAGACATTAACAATGCTAAGCCTCAGCTGACTCTCTTGAAAGGTTTCAGATTGATGGTAACTTTTGAAATATTCAAAAATTCAAAAGCACTTCTTTTAACTTAGGCTCATTTAACTCAGAAAATGGACATTCATGTCTTCTACTCACTTCCGGTCCACCACAAACACAGCCTTCTTTTGTATTTTTCTGCTCTGAAAGTAGTATCTTTCTGCTTTTTTTTTTTTTTAAATTTGATTTATATGCCGCCCTTCTCCGGAGACTCAGGGTGGCTTACAATGCGTTAAGTGTTTTTTGTGAAAGTAGAGTTTTCTGTCTTGTGCTGGCTGGCATATTGTTGCTGTTTGGTTTGCCTGCTATTCTTTACTTTCTTCTTGACAAACTCCTGCACTTTGATAGGCTGCTGGGTTGAGACAGGAATGCCCCTTCACCTTATTAGCCCAGCTTTGGAAGAACTACTTATTTTATTACTATATAGATACACAAATAGATTTTGAAAAAAAACTCAGTGAAAAATTCAGCAGCCCAGGAAAGGATAAATATTAAAAAAATGTTTCTGGTGGAATTTCAACCAAAGACATTCTGCATACCAGACAAGTATTATAATCATTGATTATAATAGCAGATCTTGAGGAAAAGCTACAAAAATGTAAGGAGGGAAATTTTAAAACTGGCTGCCATGCCTGCAAATAAGTACATTTTGATGCTTCAACTTTATACAGCATACATACATTTAATGTAATTTTGCATACATATATTTTATGGGTGTCTACAATTACATATCTACACCAGTAGTGGGTTTCAAATCCCGGTGCTACCGGTTTGCTATCGGTAGCGCACGGATGCACTTGCTCACTTTGGAAGTGCACGGCACTTCTGTGCATATGCAGAGCATTTTTCATGACATCTGGGTGGGCGGGCGGAGCCTCCCACCGCCGCCGGTACTGATTCACCCAAACCGGGGTGAACCGGTAGAAACCCACCACGGATCTACATATCTCCAAACATGCCAGAGAAAGGAAGACTGTGTGTGTCTATATTTCTAGAAAGATCCTTGCCTAGAATGTTGGGAGGACGTTGCAGCATGCAATTGTCCCAGTCAGGGGCCATAGAAGCTGGTAGTCTTGACATTTGCCAACATGCTGTCAAAACATCCCAGTCTGGACAAAATTTTTGTAAAAGTCCAACTGGCGTCAACAAGGGAGAGAAGCAACTCAATGGTACAAAGTCTCCAAACTGTCAGCAAGGAGCCTCAATTGTCTTCAACTGATGCAGACAGTGTGCTATTCCAACTGAACAGCAAATGCTTTAAAAACTGTTTAAAAAAAATAAGCTCTTACTTTTTTACTTGCCTTTCTAGGGTGCCAGACTTGGCAAAAAAAAAGTCCATTCATTTGCTGCCATTGAAACTAGATTTTCTTGATGCCAGGAGGGTTGGCAGGATTGGCACCTCTTGGGAAAACCCGTTCATTGTGGTAGAACTCAGCTGCCAGGGTTGTGGTGTGCTGGCAATCTTTGATGTTTGTTCATTTGCTTAGTTAGCAGAGGCAATAGAAGCAAGCTGGCCCAGTGAGATAGAGATAGACAGGCCACAAGAAAAAAAATGATTTGGGTTTGTTGAGGCTGCAAAATCCAGATGGTCATTAGCTGGCAGCAAAGTCATAAAGAAAACCCCCTTTGCTGCACATTGATGGTTGTCTGAATTTTTGCAGCCCAGTGATGCCGTTCACAGTTGTCCAGTACTCTGAAAAAAGCCTATTAATTCAGAAAATTCAGGAAGTCTCTCTCAAATCTAGAAATCTATACTTAGAATGTTCAAGGTCTCTTTTTTTCAATGCTTCAAGGGCTTGATTCCACTGTCTATACCAGTGATGGATAATCTTTTTGCCATCGTGTGCCAAAAGTGTGGGGGGAGTGTGTGGGGGGATCGCTTGTGCGTGTGTCCACACCCACAATTCTATGCACCCCCCCCCCCGCACACGCACGCGCCCCCCCCCCCCCATGCTCCCCCTACTTTTGGCATTTGATGGCAAGGTAGGACCGTTTTTCGCTTTCCCCAGGCTCCAAAGCCTTTCTAGGAGGCTGGGGTGGGTGAAAACGGCCTTCCACACCCACCTGAAGGCCCTCCAGAGGCCCTCCAGAGGCTGAAAAAAGCCCATTTGCTGACTTCCAGTCCCATGGAAGACTTGTTTTTCATTTTCCTCAGGCTCCAGAACCTAGGAGAGGCTGGGTAGGGCAAAAATGGCCTTCCCCACCCCCCTGGAGGCCTTCTGGAGGCCAGAAACAGCCTTTTTCCTGACTTCCGGTAGGCCCAAAAGGCCAAAAAATCAGCTGGCTGGCACGCACATGCACGCCAGAGCTGAGCTCACGTGCCCACCGATATGGCTCTGTGTGCCACCTGTAGCACATGTGCCATAGGTTCGCCATTACGGGTCTATACTGTGCTATTGTCCTCACTACAGATTTGCACACCCCTGTAACAGTCTGTTCAATCGTAACTGTGTCAGCTAAAATCTTGTGGTTGGTTCTTGCATTTTACCTGAAGACTCAGTTCTATCATTGCAGCCAAAGCTTACTGGTCTACAAACTATCCCCATGTGTTTGGTAATGGCAGGGCCAGGCCACAGATTCCCTGTAGAGAGCTGAGGTTAAGAACTGTCTTCCATGTGCTGTGAGTCAGTCCTTGATTCACAACCTCTAAGTACCTATGAACTGGGGATTGAAATATTTCTTAAGCCAAGACTCAGCGCCTTGTGGATATTCCAGGAGATAACTTTTAAACATCTTTCTAGTATCCAAATCAGGGGTGGGTTGCTGGGAGTTCCGGAGAACCTCTAGCTAAGATTCTGTGCAGTTTGGAGAACCTATAAATCCCACTCCTGGTTGGCCCCATCCCCCTGCCCTGCCCCTCATAGCCAACGCAGTCAGTTTTGGATGCAGGTAAGTGCAGGATGCGCGCAGAGGTTCAGGGAGGGCAAAAAATGGGCCTACCGTAAGTTCAGGAGGGCCAGAAATGGACCCTCTGGAGCCTGGGGAGGCCGTTTTTGCCCTCCCGGAGGCTCGAAAAAAGCCTCTGGAGCCCGGGGAGGGCAAAAATGCCCCTCCCATATGGTACAGGAGGCCGACTAGGCCACACCCACCATGGCCATGCCCACCCAGCAACCGGGCAGAGAATTTTTGAAGCCCACCCCGATCCAAATATCTCTAAACCTTAACAGGAGGTATTTGGCAAGGAGTGCAATATGCTAGCTCTGTAATTGTTTAAATTCCAAGCAGAACCTCTGTAAAATGACCCACCAGACAGCCATTATGGTTACAAATATGCTAGATTCCACATTCATTTTTGGTTTGTGGACACCATAATATTCTGAGTAGGTGTGTACAACACATACACATACAAAATTTTCTTCATCTGGAAAGATTTTTAGGTCAATTTTAGACCTAGGAATATCAAAATATGGACGAATATTCTCAAATGGTAGTAAAGGTACTGGCTTAGAAACCAGGAGACTTTGTCTGCCTTAGGCATGAAAGCCAGCTCGGTGATTTTGGGCCAGTCACAGCCCAATTCATTTTTCAGAATTGTTGTGGGGAAAATTGGAGGATGAAGGAACATTATGTACGTTCACCACCTTGAATTAGCTACAAAGTAATACAGGTGGGATAAAAAAAATTCAACCAGCCAACCAAACAAATAACAACATTTGATTTCCTGGAGGAAGATGGCTTTTTGCTAAAATCAAGTTGCCTTTTTTGAAAACATTTTGGCTTTAAGAACAAATCCTCTTGGGTATAGGTCTCCTGCTTGAGCAGGGGGTTGGACTAGAAGACCTCCAAGGTCCCTTCCATCTCTATTCTGATTGATTGAAGTTTATGTGAATGTGACTTTGATATATATGGTTATACATATATTGTACAGTACATGTATTTCACTTGATAATATAGATTTGTAGGATTCAGGGGTGCTGTAATATTTGTCTTCCCAGTGCAATCATGATATCTACTACTGCATTGTTCACAGTTTTATTCCTTAAAACCAGGAGCAAAACTATTTTAATCCCTGAAAGTGCTAGGCAAAAACAGAAAAATGTTTAGACTGAAGTTGGATGTTTTAAAATATCAAACATCAAATTGACCAATAACTTTCTTTCTTAATTTAGCAATGGATTTTTGTAAATACGTTTTAATTTGAAATATTGATTAAGGAGATTTCTTCAGCCTTAGATAAATGACTTTTACTGATGTTCTGGAACTTGAAATGATATTAGAGTTTGTGCAATTACAGTAAATATACAGATCTATATTTTATTTAGTTTTCTTTGTTCTGTTTCAGAAAAAAATATACTTCAATTTTAAACTGAGCACTTTAGGCTATGCAATGAATTACAACAAAAAAATCTGGAATGCAACTCACGGTTGCTTAATATTTTTTACCCTCCTCTATGAAATTCCTGGGTTCTAACTAAATTCTAATTTTTAATTCCTAGAGTTAACCCTGATTGATTGATTGATTGGGTGTGATGGAATAACCACATTTAATTAATTTAATTGATTTAGTAATTTAATTTTTAATTGTGTGTGTCACCTGACTTCCAGTTATTGTGTATAACATTTGTACCTCTGGTTTTTTCCTTCAACTAGAAATTTGGATTGGATCTTGGGCAGGACCGTCACTGAATTTTTTGTCTGATATAAACAGATTTTCAATAGCAATTTAATTGTTTTAAAGTTTAAATATAGCTATTTTTAGATTATATTCCACTTTTAATGCCTGCATGAATATCTGTTAAGTAACCTTGTACTACTGATATATTAAGTTATACAAATTCTACCTATACTTATGTAGTTCTGAGATCCTATCTATTATATAATAAAGGACCTAGTGTTTTAGTTATGCACGTTGAAATGGAAGAGAAATATTGACTTACACTGGTTTATGACATTGTTATAAAGTTGCCCATGAGTTTCTGGGATGTGAGATCCTATGCCATTCCCAATGGGCAACCCTACAGATATAGTTGAAGAGGCAAGTTTAATATACTGAAGAGTAATCTGTTGCCTTCCAGACCTTGTCTAGAACTGATATGAAATAAGCTAGAGATTTCTCAAAAGCAGCAAGATTAATCTGTTCAAGGTGGTGACAAGTTAGTAATGTATCATCTGGATCTTAAGTGCTAATGGAGAACTCCTGGATATGCTACACAACTTCTTTTTACAACCGTAATGCTCACAACACTTAAAAAATGAGGTCTTTCAGAAATTCTGAAGGGCTTCACAAATGATTACAGTTGCTTAAAGTAATAAATATTTTAATCAATAACAATAATGACACATTTTCTAATATAATAATGTCCAATTGTCACTATGGAAGCACTTCAACTGGGCCAGACTTCTAATAAATGATTCATTGCTGTTTATATTCTGTAGTAATGTCACTAATGCTAAATGTGAAAGATATAATTGGATCAGGAAGGAAGAATGGAAGGAAGAAATTGGGAAAAATTTTATGGAACCAACTAATTTGTGCATTAGTTACAAATAATTGCTGGACACCATGGTTGGGCTGTGTTTAGGGCAGGGGTCTGCAACCTTAAACACTCAAAGAGCCATTTGGACCCATTTCCCACAGAAAAGAAATCACCGGGAGCCACAAAACCTGGGTGGGCATGGCCAACTCGACATCACTCACTTCCACCCAGTCACATGTCACACACACCCAGCCATACTTACCCAGGTTTTGTGGCTCCTGATGTTTTCTGTGGGAAACAGGTATCTCCCTCTCTCTCTCTCTCTCTCTGTCTGCCTCGCACACCTTAGTTGCTCGGGGAGATGCGTGACTTGCTCTCTGCCCTGAGACACTGGCCTGGCCTGTTTGCGGCTGATGCCGCTGCTGTTGCCACCTCCATCTCCCTGAGCATCGCTCCCGCTCCCGCTCTGGAATATGAAGCAAGTCTCTTCTCAGGCCAGGCGAGCAGTGACTGGGAGGGGAGGGCGAGGGGTGGGGCCAGCCAGTGGTGGGTTCAGCAGACAGGGAGCCACAGCAGGGGGATGAAAGAGCCACATGCAGCTCCAAAGCCGCAGGTTGCAGACACGTGGTTTAGGGCATCAGCTGGTCTTTATCCAGAGTCCAGAATGCACATTATGTAAATGCACATTATGTAAATGTAACACCCCTATTCTAAGACTTGTATTGGTTATCACTTTGCTTCAAAGTGCAAATCAAGGATCTGGTTGTCTTCTTTAAAGTCATGACTGCTTTTGGGAATCTCCTTCTTCCAATTGTTTCTGCTTGTACAATGAGAACAGGTGAAAAGGCTCCCTTCAGGTCCTGTACTTAGATTGTGTCACCTCCAGGGAACTTCAGAGGCAGATCTTTTAAACTGTTGTCTCCTTCTTTGAAGCTGCATTCCATATATATTGGGCTTTAGAAATAGAATTAACCTCTGGTTTTCCAGCAGATCTTGAGAGCATATTATGAACCGTTGACCTTGGAACAGGGCATTCAGTTTTGATTTTGTTTATGGCTGAAGTAAAACATCGGAATCTGTCAGGCTCCAAAGACCAAAAAGACATGCGGTGATTCTTCCAAGCAGGTTTCTTTATTGTTCCACTTCTATAGACCGAATCTTGCCAAACTGAAGCACTCTACTATCTACATTTATCATATACTCTGAGAACTATTAGGGAGGGGCTGTCTTCACCCTCTTTCTCACACACAAACTATCTGAACTGTGCTGTCTCTTACTCCTCTGGAGTGTACCTCCTCTTTGCTGAGAGTCCACCCTACATTTCATTCAAGAATCTCTGTTTCTGTCAAGCCTGAAATTGATTGGGGTGTGGGATTGTTTGCATCCTTGGGCATTCTGACATGCATTCAGTTTGACACAGTTTGGAGCTGAAGAGGGGGTGGAGCCTTCAGTCAAAACAGCATTCCTAACTGGCAAGTCAACCACATTTCAACGTCTGGCTGACCGGAGAAGGAGGAGGAGAGATGTTGCCGAGCAACCAACTCCCACTTTGGTTGGACAATGTGACGGTTGTTTTGGAAACTTGAGAAACTGATACTTATATTGAGGTGAAAAGCCTGGCAAACTTTAGTACTGGCTTTTCACCAGTAGTGCCAACACGATGTATCTAAATAAATTTGTTCTTTGAGGAAAAGCAACGCCTCGGTGTTCGATTTGTGATGGGTGCATTATTTGGAGCCTGACAGTTTCTGGTTTGATTTTTCTATATTTTTAAAATCTGGTTTTACAGAATAGGGTATCTAAACTCTTAGAGTTAATTATGATTGGAGAGGTATATACACTTAATAAAAGACAAGAAAAGTGTCATTTTGCCATGCTACATTGCTTTTTAAGATACATGACTAGAATAGACTAGGTACATACTGTATTTTTTCCCCTTAAGAACTTTCCTTCAATATATCTGAGTTGAACAACAATATTCATCAATGGTTTATTTTTGGCCATTTTTATTGTTGTTTTATACTTGGGAAATTCATTGTTTATGCTACTGGCTATGGAAGCTTCTTAAGTAGATACACTGTTCAAGTAGCTATGTTGTTTCTATTTCTTTCCAAAACTGAAGAAAAGAAAGGGAATATAATTATAGTGCACTTCACACATACCTACTGTACATGCATTCATATATACATGATCCACAACACATATACTTACTTTTCTCTTTTTTTAAAAAAGCAGACTGGATGTTCCTCTATGATGATTTCTTGAAGTCTGGAAAACCCATATCTCATACATTCTGTCAAGTAAACCTCTCATCCAGAAAATTTATATTAATGAAGACCTTTACTCATCCTGAATAAATTAGCCAACAGAATTACATCATCTGGTTATGATGTTTTCATTTTGACAGCTATGGTGATATACTTTTTTGGTGCTGAGGTATTGGGCCAAAAATGCTGACATGCAAATTTGCTCAAGAAATATTCTCTTAGCTGGTTGCTTTTTGTTCACTGGCTTTAGTTCCTGTTAGAAGAGTCCACAATAATTTGGCATCATAGTTTGTCAGAATAAAAGGATCCTTACCACACATTAAACCATTATGTGGTTTGATTTTAGCTCAGTTCCTATGATTGGTAAACCACTTATGACTTAGTGTGGCAATGTGATTTATTGGATAAAACCACATTTAAACAAATCAGGACAATATAATGTATAAATCCAACTGAAGTCCAATAAATAGTATAAGTATTTGACTGACAACATTACTCCTCTGACCGTAATGCAGTATATTTCAGAAACTTGGTAAGGCTGTTTACATGAGAGCAGAAGCTTCGCTTGCTTAGAGTGCCTAGATCTAGGCTGTAAAACTCTGGACAACTGCTGGACGGCAACAATGAGATACAAAAAGCTCTGACTCATTTGGTACCCCTTGTAGAGGCAGTATGAGTAGATTTATTTGTTTATTTAGTGTATGGCATATCAGTCATGGGCTTGCAATATATATTAACATTACACCTAGATTAAAATAAACAAAATAAAATACGAGGATTAAAAAGATCTATATTCAGATGCCACAGTCTAAGCCATCTAACTAATCTACTCATCTAATTAGTAGATGAGTTAGCCCAAAGGGCATGGATGCGGCTTTTTCTTGATACATTCAGAGTATGTGTGATCATAGTTCCTGGATGGAGGTTTATTCAGTGTGTAATGATCTTGGAGCCCCACCCCCTAGAATTGGACACAACTGGACAGGGGAAACTTTATCTTTACCTTTAACTTGTAGCAAGCAACAGGGACATATAACCTTAGGTTCGTCCTTCTCATCTCCAATATTTGGAGGTCGAGCAATGGTAGAATTCCATAACCACCTTCACCGGGGATTTACATCGCACTGCAAAATTCTTCAAGCAGGGTAATTGAGCATAGACATTTAACTATACAGTTTTGCTTTCAACAGATTTTCTGTTATCCAGTTATCATCAGAATTTGTGCAGCTAAGACTGATACTGGGGTGCTAAACAATTATATAATAAGCTGGCAACCCTACTTATGCTTTGGGGTTCAAAAGATTAGATTTAAAAATAATATAAAAGTGAACCATGTGAATATGAAAGTTTTGCATCTAATCTGGTAGAATTTCCTTTCTATCTAATAACACCTTCCTAAGATTAGAATGTAATGGGACAAATAAATGGAACTATTTAGTATAAGGAAGTGGTTTCCTTGGTAATGGTAACCATATGAAAGCTTTCATAACTTCCCTGCTTTGTAATATTATTTGGACAATAACTACCGATATCAAAAACTCTACTTGAACTAATGGATGGGAACATAAGTCAGAGAGAGATTGCATTTTCCAATTGGTGATTTGCAAAGTGTTGGCTAAAGTGTTTGATTGTAAGGAACCACATATCCTAATATTTAAAATGAAGTAGTCAGTTTTCCTAAAAACCCTCTCCCTGCAACTTCCTTGAACAGGAGGGTTTAAATATTGACACTGGCACATAATACAAAATTAGGCATTGCCCCAAGTGAATAGGCCTGGGGTAAAAGATGGATTTGCCAGTTTCCTGCTGTCCTATGGTACAGGTTTTCTCCATCCCCTTCCCAATTGGACAACAGGCCATGGTTTGTCGTGCTATTCAAACCAGTGAACTCTTCTGTGCGAAGATTTGATACTGGAGGCAAAAATGCTGGTTTAGATGCCATGTCAAGCTATGGGTTGTGCTAGAGCAGGAAATAACAAAACGGGCAAAGAATAGAAGGAAGAGGAAAGGGAGGGGGAAGGAGGGGTGTGGGTACAAGCCTGTGCTCATTCCATTGTTCGCCCAGTACTAAACCATGTCTCACATAAATGTCCTTATGCTCAATCGTTCAGGCAAGGATCACAAAAGAAGGGAAAAAAATCAAAACATAGGAAAGTAAACTGAATAAATTTGATGTCTGCAAGTGATATGATTAGAATTCCCCTCCTCCTCATCTTTTTTAGATGCATGATTGCTTCATTGGCAGAAACTAAGCTTATAAATCAGAGGTGGGGAACTATGCCCTTTTATGACCTGTGGACTTCAACTCCTAGAATTCCTGAGCCAGTCATGCTGGCTGAGGAATTCTGAGAGTTGAAGTCCACAAGTCACAAAGGAGCAGAGGTAGGTTTCAGCAGGTTCTGACCAGTTCTGGAGAACCGGTAGTGGAAATTTTGAGTAGTTTGGAGAACCGGTAAATACCACCTCTGACTGGCCCTACCCCCATCTATTCTCTGCCTTCCAAGTCCCAGCTGATCGGGAGGAAATGGGGATTTTGCAGTATCCTTCCCCTGCCATGCCCACCAAGCCATGCCATGCCACGCCCACCAAGCCACACCCACAGAATTGGTAGTAAAATTTTTTGAAACCCACCACTAAAAAGAAGCCATAGTTCTCCACCTCTGTTATAAGTAATGGTTATTGATATTTTTCTTCCTTCGCTTAAAAAAAGGAAAAGAAACTGCCACAAAGCATAAGCAGTGCTCAGCACCCAACTTTCTGTCCTGGGAATGGATGTACTTCTGAGTAGAAATGCCTACCGCCTGTTTCTACTTCTCATTTTCCCATTCTACCCTTACTTCAAAAGTGCAAGATAAAATTTCTTCATTTATGTATCAAATTTAGAAACTGTCCATTGACTTTGGGCAGCTAGCCAGTTTAACCAGTTGTCTCCTGTTATAATTATTCCAACACTTTCCCCACCACTTGCCATATCATGGGAAGACATGCATACAGGTAGTCCATGATTTACAATAGTTCGTTTAGTGACCTTTTGAAGTTACAATAGCACTGGAAAAAGGGACTTATGCCTATTTTTTACAGTTATGATCATGACAGCATCCCCATGGTCACACGATCCAAATTTAGAGTCTTGGCAGTTGGCTAACATGAATGATGGATGGTCCTGGGGTCATGAAATCACCTTTTTGAGACCTTCTGGTAAGTAAAATTAATGGGGAAGTCAGATTCACTTAACAACTGTGTTGTTAACTTAACAACTGCAGTGATTCTCTTAACAACTGTGGCAAGTAAGGTTGTAAAATGGGGCAAAACTCACTTACCAACAGAAACTTTGGACTCAATTTTGATCATAAGCTGATGACTACCTGTATGTGGTGCCCCAGCCATCAAAAATATTACTCAAGTTTTGTTTGATTGCCAATTATATGCCCTTCATAGATTCAGCTACTTATCATCCCTATTGGAAAGAACAGTCACTGGGATCTGAACTATAGATTACCTTATTTCCTCCTTCTAATATATGTATTGTAAGCAGAACTGTTGAGTTTATAATCAAGGCAGTTAAGCTAAGGTCCTAATACATTCAATTAATTGGAAGTCCCTGTAAAGGTGATGCACCTATCTGATTCAGTAGTGGGTTTCAATTTAGTTTGCTACCGGTTTGCTCGTGCTTGCGTGCAACACTTCTGCGCATGTGCAGAAGCGTCCGAGCGGGTGGGCAGAGCCTCCCGCTGCCGCCACTACCGGTTCGCCCAATCTGGGGTGAACCAGTAGCAACCTACCACTGATCTGATTGCTGACTCTTTGTATTGCCACGTAAGTATTTTATCATTGTATTTCCTTGAATCTATTTAATCCAAATTATTTATTTTAGTTTTTTATTTTGTTTTATTTTATTGATATGGTTGCAAGACTAATCAGTTAATAAACTATGGTACAATAAACTATACTCTTGTTACTAATTACTGATAATGCTAAATTTACAGTTCAACACCATTTCACCCTTTAAAAGGAACTTCTCTTGAAACAACATTTCCAGCAGCAACATTTACAGCTATATTTTGAGGAACTCTGTATTCCTTCTGCAATATTAATGAAATATACCTAACACGTAATAAATAATAGGAAATAATGTGCTCAGTTTTAGAAAGAGAAAAGGGTTCTTAGGAATGTGTGATACGTATATTTCTTGTGTTAATGTTGAATATCTATCACCGATTATGATAGTCTTATTTCTGAGCTAAGAGTACAACTGGAATGTATGAAATAATATGGGACACTTCTGCATGTGCTCATGTAAAATACTAGAGGAGAGTAAGTAAAAATTCACATGAGTTAGTGCTTCTTTGAAATGAGTGTGTCTCTTGGATAATTTCATGTACAGTTTTTTTGGTAGCAATATAGTTTACTCTTCTTTTTCTTGTTTTTTTTTTAAAATCTAGTATGGGATTTCTAAATGATCAATTAATTTTTTAAAATTCAGTCCAGGCCTAGTAAATTCTGCCAATTGCTCTAAGAATACATTTTAGGAGACATATTGGTAGCTGGAAATGAAGCAAAATTAGAAGAATTTGCTTTGGTTTGTAGCTGAGCTGTATTTAAGCACTGATGTCTTTGTTACATCCTCAATTTCTTCTTGGTAATTACGGCCTTCCATTCGTGTAGCAGCCTATTTTCTTCTGAGGATCACATTCTCTCACTAGTAATCTAGTGAGGGTTACATAGGGTGGGTAAACCAAAACCTAGTGAAGTCTGGAGCTGATGGAGGGCAGGGACAGCGTTCAGAAGTAAGTGGAACTCCATTATCTTTTTGTCTGTCTCCCATTCTCATGCATTTCATCCACTCTCAGAAAGTAGACTGCTAGGGGTCTGAGCTTACTTCTTACAGGAATTTTGAAATTAGGTAGCACGGATGTAAATTACTGGTTTATTTAAAAAGTTATAAGTGGCAGTATCTGCATTTAGTCATTTTATTTTGCTGCTGTAAATCTGTCACACTAAATCTGGCAGAGGCTTTATATGGTCATGATTGGAGTGTGATACAAATGGGACACAGGCAAATTTTAGAGGTGACTTGATTAATGCAGATGGTAATCATACTCAAGTCCTATTTTATTGAATAACCATTGGAATAATTCTCACTTTCTGTCGCTTCTGCATTTCATTTCCACTGTTTATAGTCCCCCTCCATCAATCAGCTATAGGGACATATCTACTCTTATCTCAGGGTGACAGTTCAAGTATCTGATGAAATAGACTGAGTCCACAAAAGCTTCCCCCATAATGAATTTGTTTTTCTCTAAACAGCCACTAGACTCTTCACTGCTTAATGTAGCAAATGAAATTAATGCAGAACTTCTAAGGGAAGAAGTTATAGAGGCTCTCTGAAGATAGTTGAGGACAGATTTCGGCCTTGCAAATGAATTGGATCAAAACTCTTATGCTGGTAGAACATATACATGTATTTATTGATTTGTTTGTTTATATTACAATTTTTATAGCTTGTCCAGCTCAAAATAGACTATCTTCAGAGGTGGGTTGCACATATTCTTACCACCAATTCACCACACGCATGCACACACACTCACTTATCTCTCTCTCACCTTCTATGCATGCGCCCGGCCTTCTGCACATGTACTTAGCTCTCTCTCGCACCTTCTGCACATGCGCCTGGGCTTGAAAATGTGGCTAAATAGGACGGCATTATGCCGGGCCAGGTGGCCAGGTTAGGGTTAGGTCCACCCATGATCGCTGCTACCGGTTTGCCCGAGCCAGCTGAATACCACCACTGAGTACCTTGTATGGAAAATATCAACTTGTGGGAAAGTTTGAGCTTACCGTAACTGCAGTTAATTTGATTGACTCATTCAGCCCTCTTTGGAAAAAAAATCAAATGATGAAGGAACAAATAATATGCAAATAACTAAGCACTTTGCTTTGGAGGCCTTCTGGCTTGGTTCCCATAGAACCTTAGTGGCCAAAAGACCCTGGTTCTTTGTCTCATGTTCCCATTTGTTCGTTTTTACCATGACAGAAATTCCTGGCCATTCCTCAGTCTATCCGACCTGAATGTTGAAACTCTTGGCAGCCTCTGATTTGAACACATGCCAGCCTGAGTGAATGTGTCCAGATTGCTTTACAGAGCAAGACATTGTTGTTAGGTACTTCCAAACAGGGGCTCCTAATGGCCCAGTCATTCTCTCTCAGCCTTCTCTACTTTGTTATTCTTGTTAGAAAGACCTCCCCTGGAAAACAGTGTTGAAGGATTACAAGTCATAAGGTAAAGGTTCCCCTCATACATATGTGCTAGTCATTCCTGACTCTAGGAGGTGGTGCTCATCTCCGTTTCAAGGCTGAAGAGCCAGTGCTGTCCGAAGACATCTCCGTGGTCATGTAGCTGGCATGACTAAATGCCAAAGGCACACGGAACGCTGTTACCTTCCCACCAAAGGTGGTCCCTATTATTCTACATGCATTTTTAAGGTGCTTTCAAACTGCTAGGTTGGCAGAAGCTGGGACAAGTAACAGGAACTCACCTTGTTATGCAGCACTAGGGATTTGAACCGCTGAATTGCCAACCTTTCAATAGACAAGCTCAGCATCTTAGCCACCGAGTCACCGCATCTCCTATATAAATCATACAAGCAGACGAATAATAATGCTACCCTGCTGCATGTATCAAGCGGATAGTTAATATTTTTCTATTTAATGCATTTAATTAATAAAAAAGTGTGTGTGGGGGTGGGGGGTGGGGGGTAAGCAGGAAATGAGAGTGTTACTATCAACCTCCAAGTTAAATCAGACAGGGAACTTGACCAAATCAGTTAATTCTACTTCATTGTAAGGCTGTGTTAACAGAATCTTGCAAGTCTGAAAATACAGCCCTCCTGCTGTCTTTTTTTTTACAGCCTGATCATCAATTAAGGCAGGTCTTTCCTAAGTTTTTCCCTGTGGCTGTTAAACAACTGTGGGCTCTTCCACCTCTTTTCTGAACATTCCATGGGCAGCATTTTTTCACCCTGACACTCAAAATCATTTTCATTACAGTTACAGCTATTATACTCCCCATAAAACCCTATGAACAAGTGTGACTTCATGATAAAACCCTTTCCTGGTCATTTGTTGAACACAGTAGAATAAGACCCAAGATGTTTCATGCAGTGACTTCCTACCGAGATGATTCTCCTAGTATTTTCTGGCTCAGATGCAGATCTCATATTTAGCAGTGTTTCTCAACCTTGGCAACTTTGATATATTGACTTCAACTCCCAGAATTCTCCATGTTGGCTGCTGAATTTCGGGTGTTGAAGTCCATACATTTTAAAGGTAATGACATTGAGAAGCTCTGATGTATATAGAACAGTCAATTTGTAAATAACCATTTCTCCAGCAAAAAATGTGCCTTACTACTCTTTAGGGTATTTTAATGTTCAGGTTCTTTTCACATCTTGTCTTTTCTATTAATCTGATTTGGTCTGCTTTTATTAGTATTCAGACTCTGTAAGAACTAGTCAATTAACAAATTAGACTGAGGAGCTCACTGGAAAATGTCACTGTGATGGGCAGAGCAAATGAGTGAACTCTGATTAGGAAGCAGTAGGAACCCTGCCATGTTTGTCTGTAATTTCATTAGTAAATAACAGTTTGTTAAATAAAACAGAATTTTAAATGATTTTTTAAAAAAGCGTTCCGCATTGGATTCATTTTCTCCCATCTGAAAATGTTTCTTCAGCTCTGTAAATTTAAACATAATAAATAAAATGTAAGAAATAATAATGCATGGTGGCGAAGCTATAATTCATGATAAATACAAACACTAAAATAAATAAATAGAAATGTTTTTAAAACATGTCACTGTGAATCTGCGGCTCAGATGTCCAGTTTTTATTTAAATTAATCTCACCAGGAATTATAGATTGCTAATATAAAACATAGGATTGCTTGTTACATTCAGTCATTTTGGTGAGATTGTCTCATCTGAAAATTAGATTCTTTGGGAGAACATTACTAGACAATTTTAAAGCATCAGTAAAGAGTAAGGGAAAAATCTAAGAATCCCCTTAACAGCTGGAAATATCTGTAGCCACGTTTTGTGCATCCTTCTTGTTTGCGCCAAAAATGTGGCTAGCGGCTCTTGATTCCTCAAAGTTGAAAAAAAATGGTTGCCAAAGATAAAAGTATAATGTATTGCTTTTACAAGTGCTCTACGGGCTTTCAAATAATGCTGTAGAAAGAAAGTGTTTTGTGTTACCTAATTTTTGCGTAGACAATGCAGTCTTACGTGCGTTCTCTCAGGGCCAAAAGATGTTCTCTTGATATCTGGCTGAATGCCAAATATTATTTACCTAATTGAACAGGGAGGTTAGAGGTAACCCTTCTCTCTCTGATAACATCAAAGCCAAAAACCTTCCCTACTAATGTGTATGGTGCAACATTAAAGGGAAAAAAGTACAGACTGAACTTCTTCCATCAGTGTCCTAGTTGTGAGAGACAAATGTGATTCTCACAGCACTGGAAAAGACAAAAAAAACCCAACTCTCTCTGGCAGTAAGTTTTTAAAAATGTAATTACTATTTTTGTTTGTTTTTTTCTTTCTGAAAAAAATGAGGGAATCACTGGGCTTTTTTAATTAAAATAAAAAAAGCCCAGTGAGAAAAGAAAAGATATATATATATATACCTCATGAAAAGAAATATATATATACCCAAGATCATCAAACTGATGAAGGGAGGAGAACTTGTGGCTCAGAAGGTTAATTTAACTGCCTAATATGCAGGAAGCCCAAGTTCGAATCCAAGTAAGGGTATGGCTAGCTGATGAAAGCTAAAAAGATATATATATATAGATTATATATATATCTCCCCAACTGTGCACTATTGAGAGCCTGCATGTCAGACAAATATTACACCCACTAGTCTCTAGAGAGGCTCATTTCCCAATATCAGCTGCAATAGAGATTAAAGCACTATGGGGCAGCAAACATTCTTTTAAGTGAGAGGACCCTCCTGCTTCTGAACAGTAGCCAATCAATGTGAAGGGATTTGGTTTGAAGAACACAGTACGGCATGCAACTCAGACAGCAATGCTTGAATATGCGCAAAGATATGGTCACATGCCAAGGCTAAGTTTTCAAACTATGATAAAAGACCAGCAGGTCTGAAGCCATCTGGATCTCAGAGAAAATGCCTCATAACATAGAAAGCTGACCTTCTGGGTCCCATCAGATGATATTGTTTCATATAGAACAGGGGTGTCAAACTCGCGGTGACATGTTGTCATGTGACGTATTGTGACTCCCCCCCTTTTGCTAAACCAAGGGGTGGGCGTAGCCAGCATGTGACGCATCTGGCCCACGTGCCGCGAGTTTGACACCCCTGTTATAGAACATCCCCTGATGGATTTTGTGGGATGGACCAATGACCTGTCCTGTTATATACTGTATAGCTGGTAATCAGCAACTTGAATTGCACCCAGAATCCTAGTGGGAGCCAATGCAGCTTGTAAAGTACATGGTGTTAATGGGAATACATAGTTGCATTCTGGACCCGTTTTAGCTTTTGAATCATTTTCAAAGTCAACCCCAAGTAGAACACATTGCAGTAGTCTAAACAGGAAGTTGATCATGGCATAAGTGCCATCAGTTACATTAACAGTGTTTTATGTAACATAGATTATCTTCATCAGTGATTATTCCTTACTCAGCAGTTCTTTGGAGAAAACCTTGATGGTTGAATGAGTGTAAACCTAACCTAAAGACACCTAAGGAATAGAAATATCTGTATTTATAATAGCAGCTTGTAAGATACATAAATATGTTACATCATCTGCTGGGTTTCAGTTTCAGGGATTTTGCTGGGCTAGTTTAAGTATGATTCTCTCTGGATCTATGGCTATGCAATAAAATTTTGAAGTTTTCTTTGGCAGCTGTTGAATAGTATCCATCAAAAGAAGATGATTTTTTGGTGCTTAAATCCTCTTACCTCGATTTATATTCTTGCCAGCTTCCTAAAAACATACTGTGATTCATTGGCCATTTCAAAGTCATTTTAAATAATGCTTGTCCCAAACAAATTATACCAGATCTTTGCTTCAGAAAGAAAACAATTTGTTTTCTATAGCATACTTTTGTATTTTATTTCACTTTCATTATGGCATTTTACGATGTGTTTATAATTCTGTAATGGCCAGTGAATGGGATGGGAGTCTGTTAATTTTGTTAGCCATAACAAGGGAAGGGAACTGTATAGCCTGTGGTTAAGCATTAAATTGCAAATAAACCTCAGCATCCCCCACCCTCTTTGCTATGGTAATTGGATGCTGACACCCACACGTGGGAGTATATTTATTTACTCTCAGGTTGTAGATTAAACAATTGATTCTGTAAGATTAAAATGCCCCACCTGCATACTTGCACACTTCTGTTTTTGCTACGTCAAACAATATAAAACGAACACAGCACTTCTCTCTCCAGCTAATTGAATAATTTACTGTAAATAGCTGTCATTTACTTTCAGAGGAATAGGGTATCATTAGCCAAATGGATGTGAGTAAGTCATGGCTTTAATGTGTTCAAGGGTCTAAAATGGAATAATCTTAATGGGACCATCAATACAGCAAGCTGAATAAAGCCCATAAGCACTTAAAGCTCGAAGTCCCCTTTCTTGTAAATTACATAATCAGACTGCAAAAAAAAAGAAAAGAAAAGAAAAAAGAAAAAAGAAAAGAAAAGAAAAATATAACATAAATGTGGCATTTCCCTCCCCCCACCTGCTTTGTTTTTAATGAATACAGTAATGGTGTTTATAACTATACCTGTGTTTTGGATCCCCTTAATTTAATTATCTCCCTCCATCCTCAAGTGTCTGCAGGCAGAGCTTGTGTTGATCAATATAGGCTAAATTCTCTCAGTAAAAAGTAGAGAGAAGCAAGGTAGTTAAACAGCCTGGACATCTGGCCTTGTAAATTATCCAATTTCAGCCTTTATGCATAACTGCCTTGTATTACTAGCCAATCTTTCAACATTGTAAGTTCACGAGCAATGTAATTTCTTAAATGTTGGGTGTTCTTCTTCTTCTTTTTTTTTTAAAAGAAAAATTCATTTAGTTCCATTAGCACTAGATAGAGAATCTTGAAAGAAATGCAGTTTAATATGGACTGCTACTTAATACATAATCCAAAACCTGCTAAAACTTTTCAAAAAGTTTTTGGGAAGGTATGGCTGGAAGGTGACATTGCAACAATGTAATTGGATTGTTTTTGTCAATCATAGATTTTTTTTTTATTGAAAAAGTTTTACAAATACAAATTTTCCCCTTCCCCCCCCCACCCTAATCCAACATTATAAGATACATATAAAAACAATATGTAATTCCATCCCATCCCCGCCCTAGCCCTCCCCCTCCTCCCTCTTCCCTCCCCCCCTTGACTTCCATTATATGCAATGCTAATATTCCCAAACAATATATATGTTATTCAACCTTCCATATCTTTTTTTTTCTATATTTACTAACATAATCATCAATCCTTCTCAGCTAAAAGCGACATAATATTTTCTAGTCTGATACTTATTCTGTACATACTCAATCCATAATTTCCATTCCTGTATATACTTCTCATGCGTCTGATCTTTTAAAAAAGCTGAAATCTTTGCCATTTCTGCAAATCCAGCCATCTTCTGAGTCCATTGGTCAACAGTCGGTAAAACATCACTCTTCCAATGTTGGGCAATCAACAACCTAGCTGCTGTCACCATATACAAAATCAGTTTAGTTTCACCCAGTGTAAAGTCTTTAGCTATACCCAATAGAAAAAATTGCGGAGAAAATTGTATTTTTTTCTTTAAAACATTTTGCATAACCCACCAGATTTTTATCCAAAAAGCCCTCACTTTCCTGCAAGTCCACCAGATATGATAATATGTAGCATCTAAACAATCACATCTCCAACACTTTGGCTGCACATTAGGGTACATACAAGACAGTTTCTTGGGGTCTAAATGCCATCTATAAAACATTTTATAAAAATTTTCTTGTAAATTTTGTGACTGTGTAAATTTAACATTCTGAACCCATATTTTTTCCCATGTTTCCATCATAACTGGTTGAGAGAAATTTTGTGCCCATTTAATCATACAATCTTTAACTAACTCATTTTCTGAATCCCTTTCTAACAAAACATTATAAACTCTCTTAATATGCATTGGACCTGTCTGCTTAATCTGTTCAACCAATTCTACTTCATATTCCATTAAACCAGTTTGTTGATCTTTCCATCTCATCTGTAGTTGATTGTACTGCAACCAAGTCAACGATTTCCCTTCTTCCAACAGCATATCCAAAGTCTTCAGTCGCCACCTGCCCTCTTCAAAGTAAAGTAACTCCTTGTATAAGAAACCCCCAAGTGACTTAATATTTGTATTCCACATGGTATCAGCAAGATCCAGCCAGAATGGAATCTTATAATCCCAGTTAATTCGGTGCTTCCTCCAGACTCTCATCAAGGCATTTCTAAGTAGATGACTATTAAACACTTTATCCACTTTATTATCATAAAATAGATATGCATGCCATCCCAAAACAAGGTCATGACTTTCTATGTTCAACAATTCAGTCTTAGTTTTCCCAAACCAATCACTTAATTGTATCAATGCAGTTGCTTCATAATATAATCGAAGGTTTGGAAGTTTAAGACCACCTCTCTCACGAGTATCTTGCATTATTTTCAGTTTAACTCTTGGTTTTTTATCATTCCAAATAAATTTGTTCAATCCTTTTTGCCATTCTAGCAATGGTTTATCTGATTTAAGCACCGGTATCATTTGAAACAAGAAGATGAATCTAGGTAAAACATTCATCTTTACTGCTGATATTCTTCCAAGCAATGATAACTGCAGTTTCTTCCAATTTTGCATGTCTTTTTGTATTTTTTGCCACAGAACCTCGTAATTATTTTGAAACAGTTTAGCATTTGAATCTGCGATTTGTACTCCTAAATATTTGACCTTTGAAACAATCTCAAAACCTGCCAATCTTTCCAGTTCCTTTTTTTTGCTCTCTGTCAAATTTTTAGCAATCATTTTAGTTTTTTTCTGATTCAACCTAAAACCAGATACCATGCCATAATCTTCTATAATATCTTTCATCTGGATTATTGAATTCATAGGTTGTGATAGGGTAACAACCAAATCATCTGCAAATGCCTTAGTTCTATAGTCCTCTTGCCTTATAGCTATTCCAGTCAAAGAGTTCGAGTCCCGTATTACATTAAGTAAGACTTCTAAAGTTAGGATAAATAATAGCGGGGATAATGGACAACCTTGTCTGGTGCCTTTTTGTATGTTGAAATTCGATGTTAAACATCCATTAATAATAATTTGTGCATATTGCTCTTGGTAGATTGCACCAATCGCTTGTATAAACCGCTCCCCCAAATCCATTTTTTCCAAAGTCTTAATTATAAAGTTCCAATTCACTCGATCAAAGGCTTTTTCCGCATCCAAAAAAACCAGCACTGCAGAGATCTGTTTATTCTTATCTAGATAGTCCATTAAGTCTATGACTTGCCTGACATTCTCCTTCATATATCTGCCTTCAATAAATCCTGCTTGATCATGATGAATTACCTTTTGGATAACTGGCATCAATCTGTTGGCTAATACTTTTGCAAAGATTTTATAATCTGTATTTAATAGAGATATTGGTCTGTAATTTTCTGGTTTCTTGAGACCTGACTCTTCTTTCGGAATCAATGAGACAAAAGCTGTTTTCCATGAGGAAGGTATCTTACCTCCTAATTGTATATTACAAAATAAGTCTTTGAGATACTCAATCATTTCCTCTTGTAAAGTTTTATAATAAACTGCCATTAAACCATCCGTCCCTGGAGCTTTAGCTGTTTTTAATTGTTTTATAGCGAAACTAATCTCCTCAACTGTTATCAATTGTTCCAGACTTTTCTTTTGAGTTGTTGAAATTTTTGAAACTCTCTTATTTTCTAAATATTCATCTATAAAAGTATTCTGTATATTATCTTTAGCATATAACTTAGTATAATATTCCAAAAAGGCTTTTTAAATTAATTCTTGTTGATAAACTTCTTTGCCAGCATATTCAGTGCTCTCAATAATTCATGTAGATGCTTGTTTCCTCAAAGTGTACGCCAACCACCTGCCCGGTTTGTTAGCATTAGTAAAAGTATTATGCTTTGCAAATTGTAAATTAGTTGCCGTTTGGTCTGCTATAAGCATTTGAAATTGATCCTTCAAAAGTTTTATGGCCATTTGCAATTTTCCATCTGTTGGTTTTTGTATCAGTTGTTGTTCTTTCTTTTTTATCTCACATTCCAATTGTAGTCTCTTCTTCTGCTGATTCTGTCTATGTTTAGAGTTCATTTGAATTAGTACTCCCCGCATATATGCTTTGCTTGCATCCCAAACTATTTCAATAGGGGTACCTTTATTCAAATTCAGTTTAAAAAACTCCTTTAAATGCTTTTTAAGTTCAATTATATTTTTTTCATATCTAAATAAATTCTCATTTAATCTCCAGGATCTTCTTTCTCTTTTGCTCATCTCGATTTCCATCCAGACCGGACTGTGGTCAGTCAAAGTCCTAGGAAATATCTTTATTTTCTTTACTTTAGAAAGTAAGTTAGTAGTTAAGAGGAAAAAGTCTATCCTGGAAAAGGATTTGTGCCTGTCCGAGTAAAAAGTAAAATCCAATTCATTTGGGTTTCGAACTCTCCAAATATCTTGCAATTCCAAATCCTCTTTCAGCTCAAAAAAAGCTTGTGGTAATTTGATCCCTAATTTGGCCGTAGTTTTTTTTATCGATTTTAGGTTGGATTACTCCATTCCAGTCACCCATTATTATAATAGTTGAATAGTTCCATTCCAAAATTTTTAAATGAAGCAACTTATAAAAATTTTCCTGCTGCTGATTTGGAGCATATATTCCGACCAACAAAATTGGTCCATTATCTGTAATGATTTCAATTGCAATATATCTTCCATCTTTGTCTATTTCTATAGTTTTAGCTACCAGTCTTTTATTTATATATATCACCACTCCATTCTTCTTTTCCAAATTTGAAGCAACAAATTGCATCCCCAATCTTGAATTTATCAAATATTTCTGATCTTGCAATTTTATATGCGTCTCCTGTAAGCAAATAACATCATTGTGAAATTGTTTCAAATAATGAAATATCTTCCTTCTTTTTTGTGGAGAGTTCAATCCATTAACATTCCAAGACAAAAATTTAAGTGCCATTTGACCCTGTCTGAAGTTTTGAGAGCATTTGTTGAAGATTCTTTTCTACAGTAGTAGTCTTCGGTTTAGCTCCTCCCATGACTTCAGCTTGTTGCTTATCTTTGGTTCTTTTTTCACGCTGTGGCTTAATATATTCTTGCTGCTGTTCCCTCATTTGTTTAGACATTGCTCTAGTTATGCGTTGCTCTTCCATTCTAGATGTTGTCAATTCAAGAGCCATCGCCTCCTCTGTGATGGTTTTAGACATTTCTTCCAAAGGAGAAGCTTCAAATGGTGCAAAAGGGTCAACCACAACACCACGTACTGCTCCCATTATCTCTCTTGCCTCCTTTTGCGACTGCCTTATTTTTGCTTCTGTTTCTTGATCAAACTCAGCTTGTAGTTGAGCTTCCTTATCTATTGGTGAAGATGTGCGTGGAGGAGGAGAGCCCGCTTTCAAAACGTTATAATAAAATTCTTCTGCTTTTTCAATAGTATTAAGGCAGTATCTCACTCCTTGCAGCCTCAGTATTACACCTATTGGAGCATCCCACCTGAATTGTATATTCTGTCTTTTCAATTCTGCCACCAAAAATCCAAAATCCTTTCTATCTCTTAACATTTTGGGTGGTAATTCTTTAAAAACTCCAATCTCACCTCCATCAACTTGAACAGTAGTAACAAAGGAATTTTGCAAAATTTCATTTCTCATTCTTCTGTCTGTAAAATATATCACCACATCTCTAGGCAGTTGCCTTTGTACCGCCACACGAGAGTTAACTCTGTACACCTTGTCAATCTTGCACCGGACCACATCTGGTTCTACTTTCAACATAACTGCCAGAGCCTCTGCACAAATTTTCCTAAGATCTTCCCTGGTGTTCTCTTTCACACCTCTCAGTCTGATGGCATATTCAATTGAACGAAATTGCATCATAGTAATATCATTTTGCATTTTTTGTGTAACTTCTTCAATTTCAGTCATTCTTGAATCAGAGGCTCTAAATTTAGTCTCCATCTCTGAGGCAAGGTTATCCACTTTTTTGTCAATCTGCAACACTACCTCAGACAGGCCTTTAGCAACTGTTTGAATATCCTGTTTAACTGCTTCATATTTCTCTTGAACAATTCCTTTGACCTCCTGCTCTGATCTTTGAATTTCTTTAATGATGCGGTCATAGTAGCTTTCTTCCTTTGTCTGAGTTTGCAGCTGCACTGTTTGAGGCTGCTTCTGCTTATGAGTGGGGGAATCCCCCCTACTTGCTTTGTTGCCATTTTGCCTCTTACAGATCTTCCTTTTCCACAAATTCTAACAACTTTTCCCAAAAGATTCTCCAGATTCAGTCAGGTCTAAAACAATCACTTGATACTTTTTTTTCTTTTATTTTTTGCTATTTTTCTTTTCCTTCCAGCCGGATTTGTAACTGATAGAATGTAACCAGATACACAGCTCAAATTACTTTCGCTTTCAGCTGCTCTTCACTAGAAGCAAGCGCCATTTTCCCCCCCCACACTTTCCTTTTCTGTTTCAAGTTGCTTTAATCGCAAAAAAAAAAACTTTAAATACTTGCAATTTACAAGGAAGTCCAGAACTTTTTCTTTAATTGTTTGGTGATGAAAGAAGCTGCCGCGCTATCTTGCTCTGCCGTTTGCAGAGTTTCCCAGCTGTCTGGAGTTTTAGCGGCTTGAATAGGGAGTCCCACCCTGTTAACACCCCAGAAATGCCAAAAAAACGCTCTGGGGGTCTCACAGGGACTCTACCTTATGCCGCCGGCTCTCCTCACGACGTCCTCTTGGGTCAGAGTTTTTTCGAGCCGTTTCAAACCTCCGAAACGGCTCTTTACAGACAGCTGGGCTGGCGGTCTTCAAAGGACCGTCAGCGATGGACCGCGGCAACACCGGAAGTCATAGATTATTTTTTTTGATCAACCCTCCTCCAACCATTGAAATATTTTGGTGTTGGCATGAGTAATTTACAATCTTCAGTCAGCCTGGCTATTGCTTAATTAGGAAGGATGGAAGAGTTGTACTCTACTTCTTCCTCAATACATATTCACATTTTAGAGCCCACAAAAATAAGTAAATGTCAGAGGGTAAAAGTCTTCAATAAGTTGGTACTCCTCCTTAGAAGGGACAGAATATGTGTAAGGAAAAGGGATGCAATAGCTCAGTGGCTAAGACGCTGAGCTTGTTGATTGAAAGGTCGGCAGTTCAGCGCTTTGAATCTCTAGTGCTGTGTAATGGGGTGAGATCCCGTAACTTGTCCCAGTTTCTGCCAACCTAGCAGTTCGAAAGCACGTAAAAAATGCAAGTAGAAAAATAGGGACCACCTTTGATGGGTAACAGAATTCCGTGCACCTTTGGCGTTTAGTCATGCCAGCCACATGACCACGGAGACGTCTTTGGGCAGCGCTGGCTCTTCGGCTTTGAAATGAAGATGAGCACTGCCTCCTAGAGTCGGGAACGACTAGCACATATGTGCGAGGGGAACCTTTAACCTTTTAAGGAATATATTTGAGCTACTGCATGACTGGCCACTATATGTCAAATTAAGACCTAAACTGAAGGTGGCAAAAGAGGTATTTACTTTTCCAAGGTATTCATCATTCCTTCTCTTATTTGCATTTTTCAGATTAAAATATGTAGTAGGCTCTTATAAAAGTGACTAGCGAAGAAAACTATTTTTTTGAGGTTCTTAATGCAATCAGCTCAATTTTACATGTAGGCTGTGCTGAACTTTTCATTAAACTTGGTGCCCTGGATGTGTAGGTAGTCCTCAATGTAGGACCGCAATTGAGTCCCAAAATTATGTTCCTAAATGAGAATCATCATAAGTGACTTTTGCCCTGTTTTATGACTTTTCTCACCACATTTGTTAAGTGAATCACTGCAGTTCTTAAATTGTAACACAGTTGTTAAGTGAATCTGAGTTCCCCATTGACTTTTTTTTAAAAAAATTGATTTATATGCTGCCCTTCTCCGGAGATTCAGGGCGACTTACAATATGTTAAGCAATAGCCTTCATACTTTTGTATATTTATACAAAGTCAGCTTATTGCCCCCACAATCTGAGTCCTCATTTCACCTACCTTAGAAAGGATGGAAGGCTGAGTCAACCTTGAGCCTGGTGAAATTAGAACTTGCAGTAATTGCAGGCAGCTGAATGTTAATCAGTGCCTTAGTCTACTGCGCCACTCAGGCCCTCAGACTTTGCTTATGAGAAAATGGCAAAAGGATATCGCATGACTCTGGGACACTGAAACCATCATAAATGTGAGTCAGTTACCAATCATCCGAAAATACATCACGTGACCATGGTACTGCAATGGTCATATGTGTGAAAAATGGTCATAAGTCACTTTTTTCAGTGCCATTGTAACTTTGAACGATCTCCAAACAAACTGTCATAAGTTGAGGACTACCTGTATTTCTTTTACTTTCCAGTTATAAATTTTAAGTTTAAGCGACTTTCCCCCCTATTGTAACTCTCTTTCCCTTATTAACATACAACTATGTGTAGCCTTTTAATGATGTTATTTCTTCCCTCTGTCCTTTTATTTTATTTTCTCCTTCTGTTTTTTACACTGAGGAAAAAAAAGCATGGGAAAATTAAAAGTAGTATTTTTGGAATAATATTTCTGGATAAAAAACATCCTGTTTATTCTCTCGAGAGACATAAACGCTAAGACTTTTCCATGTATCTGTCTTGTGCTATGTATTTCCAGAGTACCAGTGTTTTCCTATAGGGCCAATGCTGGCTTTGATGTTCTGAGCAATGTCAAAAGCAGTAATCTGGTTTAATCCATTGAAAGATGAGGAATAGTTGTGACAGCTTGCAAATAATATGAAATGCCACCATTGTTTATCAGGTCATCCTCTCAGATACCTCCGGTAATTGCAATCTGAGCTTGGAATTAAATCAGTATTTTTCATCTTTTTAAAACCCTAAACAATCCCAACTATGAGATTTTCGAGGCTACAGATGATAAAATCCACAAAACCTTTGACAAATTTGCTAATCTTTACGTTTGTTTATTTTTCCATCCCTTCGAATGTGTGTTGTTTGTGTGCGCATGTTGTGTGTGTGTGTGTGTGTGTGTGTGAGAGAGAGAGAGAGAGAGAGAGAGAGACAGACAGACAGACAGTCAGACAGACAGATAGACAGAGAGTGAGCACTCAGACTTGGTCTAAAATTCCTTTTTTGGGTGACAGGCACATTTGAAATCTTGACAGCACATCGTGGGTACTATAGGATGGCTGCCAGGAGATGTGTTGCTATTTACAACATAATCACTTTCAAGAAAGCAAGCTGAGAGATTATTCTTCATCATCTCTTTCAATTTCCCCAGATGCCCTTTATCACTTCATTTGATCTGTTTTTTCCCCTGAAGATTTCAAACTGAGCCTTGGGATAGGATCAGTACTTCTAGCCAGAGGTCAGTCCTATGCTCCTGTATAACATTTAATGGTGGTGTACTGTGTAGTTGATCAAGTGAAGCAGGATCCTGGTTATGACAAAGAAAGAAACCAAATATTTCCTTTTACTTCAGAAAACGTTTTCATAACTCTGAGGAAAAGCATTATAGTGACAGCTATTATGTAATTTAAACCTGCAGCACCTACTCTTAAAGATTCTTCAAATCCTGTAATCTAATGAAGACAAACTTAGCCATATATTATTGCAGCTCTCTAGTAATTTATTATTAACTGACCATTTGCCAATGTCCATTACAAATATAGACTTCTATTCCACCAGAATGTTAATACTCATATAAGAGTAAAATGTCTTCAATTTATTTTTACTCAAATTACTCAAGGCGGTGAGAACATATCCAACACAACTTCCTCCTATTTTCTCCACAACAACAAACCTGTGAGGTGGTTGGGCTGAGACAGAGTGAGTGGCCCAAAGTCACTCAACTGACTTTCATGACTAAGACAAGACCTGAACTCATAGTCTCCTGCTTTCAAGCCTGGTGCTTTAACCACTAGATCAGTGGTTCTCAACCTTCCTAATGCCACAACCCTTTAATACAGTTCCTCATGTTGTGGTGACCCCCAACCATAAAATTATTCCTAAAACCATTGAAAATATGTGTTTTCCGATGGTCTTAGGCGACCTCTGTGAAAGGGTCATTCGACCCCCAAAGGGGTTGCGACCCACAGGTTGAGAACCACTGCATTAGACCAAACTGGCTACTGGTTACTTAGGAAATGCTGCCTGTAATCCAAGGCATCATATTATGGAACAAATTCATTTGAAACTTGAAAAAAGCATTAGACAGTGTAGTGTATTGATTGATTGATTATAATCTG
This sequence comes from Ptyas mucosa, assembly GCA_012654045.1. NCBI lineage: Eukaryota > Metazoa > Chordata > Lepidosauria > Squamata > Colubridae > Ptyas > Ptyas mucosa. The sequence goes on along the minus strand of WNWU01000001.1, from coordinate 10,568,708 downwards.
CTAATGCATTCCATAACCATAATTCTGGTGGTTCCACCAAAAGATTTGCAAGATTGGCATGTACCTCATTCTCCTGTGTTCATGGTACTCAAAACTCTATTTAATTTTATATTATCATGTAGTGGTTCAGTATTGTAGTGCAGAACTCGGAGAACATTTATTTTAGTTATTAAAGAGTCATCCAGTGGTTGTAACTTCCTCCTGCCTTGTCCTGGATGCTAAGTGCTGTGAGGATACTCTACGCATCTTGTTCTAAGGATTCTGGTTTCTTTCTTAAATTTTATGTCAGATTTATTTTTCACATTCAGTTTCAAAACCATTTCTAGATTGCAGTTCTAGATTACCACATCCAAAATGCGGGTTTCTCTTTATATAAAGCTTACAACTTTCAGATTTAAAGGATGTCTTAAATTAGAACAGACTTCTAGTAGTGCCAGAGGAGTAAGAGACAACACAGCTGAGATAGCATGTACAAGAGAAAGAGGATGAAGACTGGAAACTCTTAGGGAGTTCATAACCAATGACATAACCAGATCTTGAGAGGCTTCCAGAACATTATCAGGATTCTTGTTCCTGTGTGGTCTCTTATCAGCATATATAAGCTGGTTCTATATCTGTGCAACATCTTCTTGTGTATGTAAGAGTCTTTCCAAAATATGTTTGTTACATTTGATCATTTTAAAGAGGGTCTACATCTACAAATACAAAGTATATGAAAACAGTATTTTGAAAAAAACTAATTATTTGAAAAAAATGGGGTGGTTTTTTTGATATGTGATTGGTTTTAAAAATAAAATCCAAGTATTACATTTTCTTGCTTTTATGACAGGAGAAAAGCAAAGCTATAAATGTGAAAAAAAATATGTTTTTGTTTCCCAATTCAAAGTATTACTTTATCAAAATAGTTTATCTGGAAAATCTTAATTACATTTTATAAAAATTTCCAGCTGTATTACGAAATGGCAAAGTGTTTACTAATGTGAATTTAAACCACAAGAGCCGCTTAGGTTCAGCTGGCACCATTACATTCAATTTCTAATATTCCTGTTGTTGTTGTTAGAAATACATATCTTAATAAAGAAGCCAAAAGTGATGTCCAATCTACTTAGTCATTTCACTTATAACTCACAAAATAATATTTGTTTGGAAATGCTCTTTCATTTCCAAACAAATATTATTTTGTGAGTTATAAGTGAAATGACTAAGTAGATTGGACAACACTTTTGGCTTCTTACCTGCAGACTTTGGAGCAAAGCAAGGAAAATGTTTGGAAGAACAGTTCCCCAAGATTTTTGTTGGGAAATTTTTTACATGTTAATATATATTTGTTGTACATAGGTCCGTGATGGCAAACCTATGGCACGGGTGCCACAGGTGGCACGCGGAGCCATATCGGTGGGCACGCGAGCTCAGCTCCGGTATGCATGTGTGCACCAGGCAGCTGATTTTCGGGCCTTCTGGGCCCACCAGAAGTCAGGAAACACACTTTCCGGCCTCCGGAGGGCCTCTGGGGGGCTGGGGAAGGCCATGTTTGCCCTCCCCAGGCTCCTAGAAAGGCTCTGGAGCCTGGGGAGAGCAAAAAACAGGCCTACCGGGCCCACCGTGCCATCACGTGCCAAAAGTGGGGGGAGACAGGGGGACGGGGTGCATAGAATTATGGATGCGGGAACACGTGCATGTGACCCCACCGCGCTTCCCCCACTTTTATTTATTTATTTATATTTATTTTTTTGGCTTATATGCCGCCCTATTTCATAATGGACTCAGGGCGGCTCACAACAATAAAACAAAGCCACAATATAAAATAAAGTCTAAAAATTTAAAATTTAAAATTAACCCTTAAAACCCCATTATCAGTACAGGTCGAGGGATTTAAAAAGCCAAGTTTTTAATTCATGGCGGAAGGTGCGAAGGTCAGGCGCTAATCGGAGTTCCAAGGGAAGTTGATTCCAGAGGGTGGGCGCACCCACCAAGAAGGCTCTACCCCTGGAGGTCGCCAGCCGCCACTGTCTAGCTGACAGCACCCTGAGTAGGCCCTCTCTATGGGTGCGAACCGGGCGATGGGATATCATTGCTGACTGTAAGTGGTCCGCCAAATATCTTGGTCCTAAGCCATATAGGGCTTTATAGGTCATCACCAGCACCTTGAATCTCACCTGCTTTTGGCATGCGATGGCGAAAAGGTTAGCCATCACTGACCTAGGTTATAAGATGGGCAGCTATATAAATGTGTCAAATGAAAAAAATAAACAAATAAATACATTTCTAATCTTTTAGAACTTCCAGTTGTTATTTTTCCAAATATAAAACTAGTATTTTTCTAGTTTTACCTCTACAGCCTCTCTATCTTCCTTTCTTGGATCAAGTTTCAAAATGGAGGTGATTTTCATGACACTGGAAGCATTTCAAGCCCAATTTCAAAAATGCAGTCAGACTCCATACCTACTACTATCATAGGTATCTAGTCTATTGCACAAAAAACAAGACAACCTTGTTGGCTCCTTAAGGCATGCTTTCCCAACTGGTTCCCTCCAGATATATTAAGCACTTTCAGGTGACCAATCTTTCTGTTTTCCTATTGTTATCATTCCAGTATAAAAGGTGCCTGAAATTAATCTAGGCTGTTACAACTGCTGGTAGATCTATTTCCCATCTCCCCGCCCTGACCACACTTGTGGAGATGGTTTCTTCCAAATAAGATAGAAAGAAAAATTCTGGCTGCAAATTTACCAAAATGCAAAATCCTTCCTTCCCTCCTTCCTTCCTTCCTTCCTTCCTTCCTTCCTTCCTTCCTTCCTTCCTTCCTTCCTTCCTTCCTTCC
>WNWU01000001.1:10538438-10565877 GCA_012654045.1 Ptyas mucosa | reverse complement strand
TCCTTCCTTCCTTCCTTCCTTCCTTCCTTCCTTCCTTCCTTCCTTCCAACTTTGAAATAGACTTTATCTATCTGCAGAAACAATGGAGGCATATTGCAAAGCAAAGTCCTGGTCATCATATTGTTTATTCATTGCAAAGTTCATTTGCCACCAAAACTAGAGCTATAAGTTTCTTCTAGTAAGCAGTCATCACTCACTTATGATGAATGGGTGAACAATGATAGAAGTAACATCACTTGGAGGCTATCAGGTTGGAATTTTTTTTCTTATGAAAAATAAGTCATACTTCCATCAAGTGTTTGTTGGTTATAATTCACTTGTCAGTCAAATCTTGCCTCTCTGGATAATTTAACCCCTTAGTCAGGAACAGGCTTATTGGGTAAAAGGCCCTCATATACAATTCAGTAAAAGGTTCCCCTCGCACATATGTGCTAGTCATTCCCGACTCTAGGGGGTGGTGCTAATCTCTGTTTCAAAGCCGAAGAGCCAGCGCTGTCTGAAGACATCTCCAAGGTCATGTGGCCGGCATGACTAAATGCCAAAGGCGCCCGGAATGCTGTTACCTTCCCACCAAAGGTGGTCTCTATTTTCTACTTGTACTTTTTTTAATGTGCTTTCGAACTGCTAGTTTGGCAGAAACTGGGACAAGTAGCGGGAGATCCACCTGTTACGTGGCACTAGGGATTCAAACTGCTGAACTTCCAACCTTTCGATTGAAAAGCTCAGCGTCTTAGCCACTGAGCCACCTCGTCCAATTTAGTAGGTTTCATCTTTTTATTGCAGACAAGAATGATGGAATATACAGAAGGTTGTCTACAGAAATCAAAGCCCTTATATAGGTCTGTGATGCAGGGTTTAAATTTTAGGGATTTTCTTCCTACATAGTCAATGGGTACTTGATATTCTTTTGATGGGCTTGGAAGACATCTGGTCTATATTGATATATAGTTCTCTGTTGCCTAGGAACTCTGGTTCTTGCCTTGTCAGGTTCATTCCTTAAAAAACAAGCAAAAAACAATAGTCTAATCTAATCATCTAATCAAAGTTTCAGAATTATAATTTTAACCCTTTCTTTGCCTTTTAGGCTTTAGACTGTGAGGATGCATGCAAAAAAGCTGAGATAATCATGGCTTTCCTTGCTTTGGCAGTTCAACGGTAAGTGTTACAGATAAATACCCTGCATTCCCCATTTCTGAGATGTATGTTTATTCATCATCTTAAAATGCACAACAGTGAACCTACATAAAGTGCAGATGATGGGAGACAATAAAGACAAAATATGCATTAAGGAAAAGCTGTCTGCTCTAAATGGTTACTCTTACAAAACTGCAAATAGAAAGGCAATCAAGCAGGAGAAATTTACATAAAAATATGAATGGATTTTCATATAGAATGTTCTTTGCTGAATTAAAAACCCTGTTGCAGAAATTGGAAATCAAACTCCTGCTCAGTTAAAGGGGAAATTGACCAAAAGGAAAATTGAGCTGATAGCCCATCCGTACTGCCTAGTTTAGGTTTTTGAAATGTCTGATGAGTAATGTCTTCCTGGGATTCAGATAGAATCTTTCCTGAATTGTACCTAGAGAGGCCTGTGACTCTACTTGGCATTCTTTATATGAAGCATCCTCTCTGCTCCTGAAATGATCCTCTTCCAAAGTTGCATTAGATACTAATTCTCAATTCTTGCTTTATAGACCTCGGCTCATTTTTAATTCCTTATGTTCCTCATTCAAAGTATGACGATTCATTTATTGCATGTACAGTACATCCCACTGCAATCTGTTCACTCTTGGCTCAAATAATTATTGTGTCTAGTGCCTTTGTTGCCAAAACTACAAATTATAATTGGCGTCTAGCTAACAAACAAACAGAACAGAAGAAATCAACCCCTTGTAATAAAATCTAATATATTGGACCTGTACAACGATGATATGACCAGACAATAAATTGTTTGGAAATGAAAGTGTAGATGAATGCCTTACTGGACTAATTGCATATGATTCTATTCAGAATGAAAGAATGTACATTTCCAGAGGAGGAAAAAGGAATTTTGTGAAAGCTTATAGTTAGAAAGTAGAACAAAGCTTTTGGTGTCTATATGGATCACTCACAAGCATCAGACACAACCCCTTTTGTGTAAGTAGTATAATTAGGAAAACAAAGGCATTATTTGCTAGTTGGGTGAAGGAAAATGAACAAAATGTATGAGCAGCATCAAAATTGGGCTACCATCAAAATTGGGAAAGAGATGCATTCTGTATATTAAAAAAATCTTGGTAACAGCCATTCGAATAATAGGAATTCCATTATGTATGCTGAGCTTATGAACACATAATTTCATTACGTTTCCAATGTTTAGCCCTACAACCTGATTGCAAGGAACAATGAGATCACCAAGCTCTCTTGTAAAATCTCATTTACTCTTGAAATTCCTTGGTGTATGGACAAAGAAAAGATAAGAAAGTAAAAGAAAAAGAAAAGTCTGATTATTCCACTATGATAGTGAAACCACTTAATATCAAATCTGTGGTTTGACGAGAAAACATTTCTATATAATAGGAATTAAGCACAAGGGGAATGCCAAGATTTCCTTCTCTTGTAGAAATTTTATCTGATGGCTGTTTCTCATCTTTTGAACTTTGTTTAGGTCAGGCTACCATCTCTTTAGACACCTCCCTGGGCTCCTTTTCTGAAGAGCAATATAAAAATTATTTCAAAATTATTCTGTCGCTCGTTCAGCCATTTAGTCAGTCGTTATTCAATCAGGCTTTTGATGGATGAGCTAGTTTGTTGGGTGGGTTTGTTTTGTTTCACAGATATATTTCATTGTTTAATGCATTTTATAAAATGTTACTTTTATTGTTGAGTGCTTTTTGTGTCAGTCACCAGGGAAAAGATGAGTTGCCCATTAAATAAACAGATAATATATCTTAGCGATGGAGTGCAATTACAATTTCTCTTCCTCTGAACTTTAATTTTTTGAAAGTTAAATCATATTGGCTGAAAGTGATTTTTTTTTAAAAAAAGTTAATGTTTAATCTCTGTGGCGGTGCTTATTTTTATTGAGTTATTGAATATATCTGTATGCATGTTTTATAAAAATGTGCATTTCTTTATGGAAAGCTGTAAAGGGCAAACTCTTTCCTCGAGTCTTATGATAGGATGAAGTTGGAGTTGGAAGACAAAACTGTTGGCTGCATCCAAGAAGTGGGATTGTCGTGCCAGTTTCTTTGTTTCTATTTTATTTTTGGCTTGTATTTTCTGTATGATGTCAGTTTTATATAATTGTAGGGTTGTGTTGTGGTTCTAAGATGGGCTGCTATACAAGTCTTGTAAACAAATATATCCCAGTAGATTGCGTATAGTACTAGGAACTTGCTTTAAAAAGCTGTAACATTTAATGTTTAAGGAGTGGGTTAACATTGTATGCTGACCTTTTTGTACAATTTTTTTATGGTTAGGGTTAGGTTTAGGGTTTTCCCCCCCAATAAACTAATTGACATATAATATTTCCTAAGGATCTGAAGTTGAATAATGAATTCTCTCCTTTTGCTATATAAAACAATTTGAATCTTTACTGATTTGGAAGGCAATATTTTGACATTCAATAATTCTCCATGCAACAGAGACAGGTCTAAGTAAGACTGGGTAAAAAAAAAAAGTCAGCTTAGAAATTAAATGAGAAACTTGGGAAAAGTGAAATTCTTAAATTGACACCAGAATAACATAAAAGATGCAGTAAGAAGTATAGTATCATTGAAAACATCAGGAAGTAACCAAGAGAAGCCACTCATTATTTGATTTGTCTAATTTGAGCTGCTAGTGGAGTTACTTTAGTTCAAAATATGTGGCTCTTTGTGAGCTGACAGAAACCTGGAGGAAAATATAGGGCAAGTAAGAAATACATTCAAGTTTCCTCCTTCTCTATATAGAGCACTAAACTTACTATAATCTTTCCTCCCTTTGTCCTACTGTTTTCCCTTCCTTTGTTAGTTTCAAAATTTGGACAAAGCTGTGAAAAAGAACAATCTGCTTGAGGTCAGCTCATGCATATTTATAGCCTCAAATAGTTTTCCAGTTTGCTTGAAAGGTAATTTATCTATATAAGAAAGCTGTTTAAATCTATTGTCCTATACATTAGTATCTGTTTGACCTCTGGCACTAAGAACGCTGTCTTAGAATGGCTTCCATTTTTTTAAATTAATGCATCACTGTATATATTTGTATGTGTATATTTGTGTGACATCTAAGTGGATCAGTTACTATAGTATGCTGTAGATCAGGGGTGTCAAACTCAAGGCCATGGGGCCAGATCCAGCCTGTGAGGTGCTTAGATCTGGCCCACAGGGCCGCCCTGGAAACAGTGAAGGACCACACCGCAGTGCCTCTGCCAGAGAAAATGGATCTTGGGAGAGCTGTGTGTGGCCCTCCCAAACTCTCTTTTCGTTGGCAGAGAGTTGCAGGAGGCCGTTGCAGCTGAAATGGAGCTTGGGAGCCCGTTTTCGCTGGTAGAGCACTTGGGCCACCCCAGGCACCCCTGATACGAATCACATCAAGCTGGCCACAACTATCCCAGCCACACCAACCCCGCCCCCCAAGGTCAAACACAACCCTGATGTGGCCCTCAATAAAATTGAGTTTGACATCTCTGCTGTAGGTGTAAGGGATTCAAAGTTGTGAGCCTTGAAAAGTAGTTATGGAAAAAAAATAGCATAATTAAGAAAAATATGTACTAAGACCTATTTTGCCCATGGGACTTACATTATATCTGCATGGGATAGCAGTAATGAAATTATTTAATTTTTAAAACCCTTATTTATAGTATTCTAAAATTTCAGTTGGAACCTCAATTTCCAGACGACTTTTCATTTTATGTAAAAGCAGAATCCATAGATGGCATAAGATGACCCATCACTATTGCTGTCAAAAGCATCCCAGGAAGCATCAGGATCTTGACAACTGCTGTTATTTATTTATTTTTTAAAAAATAATGCTATTGCTGAATTGTGAGGCTGAAGCTCAGTTTTGAGGGACTGAAAATATTGCTCAAAACCCTACCAATAATCTCTCGGGAAACAATAGCAGTAGCACTTAGCAATAGCACTTAGACTTATCTACCGCTTTACAGTGCTTTTACAGTCCTCTCTAAGCGGTTTACATAGTCAGCATATTGTCCCCAACAATTTGGATCCTCATTTTACCCACCTCGGAAGGATGGAAGGCTGAGTCAACCTTGAACCTGGTGAGATTTGAACTGCCAAATTGCAGGCAGCTGGCAGTCAGCAGAAGTAGTCTGCAGTACTGCACTCTAACCACTGCGCCATGGCGGCTCATATAGGTGATGAAGCAATAGTAAAAATGTCTTCCAGTTGAGTTGACCACGAAAGCATCAGAGGGTAGCATTGACAGTCCATACCACATGGTGACATGGGTATATTGAGTCCAGGTGAGCTGATGTATCAGCAACAGGGCTCCTCCTTCTTATTCTTCTTCAGTTATTGGTTTTTTATTTTATTGTTTTTTACTTTAAAAAATAGGTAATTCCTTCCACAATAGCGTTGTTACAAAAATCTGCCAGGAATCATTGACAAGTGGGCAGCATTAAAAATTGAAATTAAAAATAATAAGCTTGGCCATCAATAGGCATGCACAAATCTGTAAGTTAATTAAATGCAAGATCTAAAACTGTCTACCTATGCTGGTGTCCAGTTCTGGCTTGATGTTGAGCAAACCTTCATAGCATAAGGTAATGGAAAAGCAACCTTTGCTTGGTACTCCATCTGTGTGATTGCAGGCATGGATTCTGAAAGAAGAAGCAACTTAATACGTGGATGTCTTTAATATAATGGGGGCAGTGAAGAATTTCTATGCATGCTGCCTACCCATCCAATATGGAATTCACAAAGGCATCAACGTCCCTTAGAACATCCTTATAATATCATATTGTGTTGCTGTTTTGATATTGAACCCACAATGGCTGAAGCAAGATACTGGTATGCCAATAATGAACAATGACTGATTGAGAGATTTGGAGACAAGTCATATTCATTGTGTTGTATATTATATCAGCTTAATCATTTTATTAAGCTTAGTTTTTAATGGAGCGTCTACAGAAGGAAGTGGGGAGAAACAAAAGTTTGCCTTCTCTTGAGAAATAAAGTCATCTTGTGTCTATTGATTGCAATATTATTTAGGTGCTTCATGTATGTTGGGCAAAGTATATTTGGGGCAGGAGAAATGGTGTGGTGTTGCTGAAGGGAAATCCCTTTTCCAACTTGCTCTGTTTACGATCTGCCATAAACAGAATATAAAATAATCCATACCCCTCTGGATTTGTGAAAGCCCTTTCTTTAGCACAAATCCTTCCAGATGCTTTAGCTATTAACACCCACTATCTGTAGTCTGAGAAATTGCATTTGTCTGTGATTTGTATGTCAGATTACAGAATTCTATACCTCTGGCCATCCAAATGGAAATGAAAGAGGGAAATGTGGCTGCATTGGGCAGCCATATCTCTACCAGGTTTCATTCTATGGTGGAATGAACTTTAAAAGTATATTATGTAAGGAGAAGTGAGGTATAAGGTTCCAGGCAGCAGAAGCTTTAGGAAGGGCTACAAAAGCACTATAGCCAATCTCAATTATATGAATTAAGCGAAGGTGCCATAGCTTCTAGGTTTAAATTGGGATTTTTTCCTATTAAAAAAGGTGGGTGTGGGGGAGAGAGAAAGTGGTTGTCGTTTGTAGCAGGCTTTCTGGCAGCCACAACAGCACTGAAGAGCAGGCAACAAGCCCAGGTACCAGACTGAAGGGGTGGTTCCACAATAGGCTTGTTGTAATAATTTGTTTTGTACAATTAACAGAGCCAACTTCTAGGAATTCGTTACAGACATAAATCTTGAATCGTAGTAACAAGCATATTGCCAGCTGCAAACTTTCATTTAGAGAATGAGAATATGAAAGCTTATTTTTCAGATACCTTAGAGAAAAATGATCCAAGAGTGGTCAGATTTCAGGCGCAGCCAAGTACTACGCCTGTACAACTACTTCCCTGACCACATTGCCTCTATGCACCATGGATTGTCCAGGTGGGAGCCTATCTTCTGTTTTCTCAGGAAGAAAAAAACACATTACTTTCATATTAGAGCATCTGAGAGGAACCAGTAAGTAATCTTGTGGATAAGCCTACTAAGAGCTTGCAATAACCATTAATAGATATAAACTGTATTTCTTTTCTTTAAAGAAAACTGATCATCAGGTTAGACTAGACCTGGGCATTTTATGGTCCCTTCCCATAGGGGGGACAAATGAGTAAGAAATTATTTTCTTTTGTGATTTGGAGCCACCTCTTTTTTTGACAGGAGGACTTTTAAAAATGAGCATAGGACAGGGCAGCTTCATGAACTAATAAAAAGCAGTTTGTTTATGCTGCTGTCTCTCTAAATATATTTCTAATTGCAAAATGCAGGTGTATGGCACATGCTAAGTATATGACAGGAGTCTAAATTTATGAAGCTTATAGTTTTGAACACTCTGGATACTTTTCTGCCTGCCTAAATAGGCAGGAAGAGGGATACACATAGCAAAGAAGTGGAACAATAAAATAAATTGTAGGTAAATTTGCACAGGACACATGATGATCAAATAGATGGATTTGGGACACAGACAGGCCTGGTTATGTGGGTTAAAGGTAAAATAGAGAAACACAGCAAGTGGCTTTAAGAAGACAGTCCTAACTGACAAATGAGCACAGTAAAAAGACAGAAAGGAAGATAGACTGGTGTTCCTAGGTTGTAATAGAATTTCTCTACTGATGTTGTAGTGAGTAGGTTTAGATTTCCCAGTCCCAGTGGAAGATAAATGCTTGCAGGAATAAACTGCTGCTTGTGTTTGTCTTTCCATTAAAATAAATCTAATTTACTTTTGAAAATATATTGGACACTTGGGCCTCTTGGCTTTTCTTTTCATAGCAAAAGCATGCTACGTGTATATAGCAATACATGCATTTTTGTAAAGGCTGATCCCTTTTTTTTTTTTTGCCACACTTTCTGGAATGAAACACCACTCTGAGTTGGCAAATGTATGTTCACTTTTCAAGAAAAATAATAAAAAAGCTTCCAGGAACAGAAATCTGTTCAACAGAGCACATATTAAAATACACTGAATTTTCACTGATCTTTACATTCTTACCCAGCAGGGATAAATTGAGACTGGCTACACTTGGTCTCATATCATGTTAAGCCAGAGTTCTAAAGAATGTTGGTTTGTTATGAACAAGCTCAAGTTTTCCTTCTTGGATTATCCTGTCAGGCAGTGATGAAATCCAATTTTTTTTACTACCGGTTCTGTGGGCGTGGCTTGGTGGGCGTGGTGTGGCTTGGTGGGCATGGCTTGGTGGGTGTGGCAGGGGAAGGATATTGCAAAATCCCCATTCCCTCCCCTCTCCTGGGGGAAGGATATTGCAAAATCTCCATTCCCACCCCACTCTTGGGCCAGCCATAGGTGGTATTTGCTGGTTCTCCAAACTGCTCAAAATTTTCGCTACTGGTTCTCCAGAACCTGTCAGAACCTGCTGGATTTCACCTCTGCTGTCAGGGTAATGTTCAGAGGAATCTAAATGAACTTTTGAAAGAAATAAAGCTACCTATTTGCACACAATGCTAAACAAACCAGAGGATCCAAGTGAGACTGATGGAGCAGCAATGTTACTATAGCTGCTCTCCGGAATAAATTTAGCCCACAGCACTTTAGGCAAAGGAATCTTTTCATTTTGGCAAATAGCACAGATTAGTAATTTATCCTTTGACTCATACCTGCAGTAGCTGGTTTGCACAAAAACCAATTTATAAATATAAACATGCAAAAAGAAAAATAGTCACGTGCAAATGACTTATTTTGGAAATTTGCATACAGGAGTCTTGATTGAATTGATTCTACTGTATGGACATCCTTGTGAACCATTCAATGATTAGAAAAGGAAAAAATGTTTAATCAATAAGCAAACTCTGCAGTATTGTTCTTTAATTTATTTTTATTTAATTTATTTATTATTATATTTATATACCACTCTACTCCCGGGGGACTCAGGGCGGTGTACAGTCAAATGATAAAATACATATAATACAAATATTTTAAAGATTGATTAAAATACAATTAAGTAATTTGGTCTTGAACCTAAAATTAAAACTCTAAATTTATGAGATTAAGATTTAAGAATTTAAGAGCAGTTTTAGAAGAGGTTAGTCCAGGCTGGCCTGCTGGAATAGAAACGTCTTGAGGGCACGACGGAAAGCGCGAAGATCCGGGATTGTCCGTATCTCCGGGGGGAGCTTGTTCCATATGGTGGATGCTCCCACAGAGAAGGTTCTCCCCCTGGGGGCCGCCAGTCGACATTGTTTGACCGACGGCACCCTGAGAAGCCCCTCTCTATGGGAGCATACTGGTCGGTGAGAGGCTACTGGTGGCAGGAGGCGGTCTCGTAGATACCCCGGTCCTAAGCCATGGAGTGCTCTAAAGGTGGTGACCAAAACCTTGAAGCGCACCCGGAAGAACACAGGTAGCCAGTGCAGCTCCCGCAGGAGGGGTGTCACATGGGAGCGCCACGTCACTCCCATAATGACCCGTGCGACCGCATTCTGGACCAACTGGAGCCTCCGGGTGCTCCTCAAGGGGAGCCCCATGTAGAGAGCGTTGCAGTAGTCCAGGCGGGAAGTGACAAGGGCACGAGTGACCGTATTTAATGAGTCCCGATTCAGAAAGGGATGCAACTGGCGTATCAGGCGAACCTGATAGAAAGCTCCCCTGGCCACAGCCGTCAGGTGCTCTTTTACAGACAGCTGTGAGTCCAGGAGGACACCTAAGTTGCGAGCCCTCTCTGTGGGGGCCAGTGATTCACCCCCAATAGTCAGTGATAATTAATTTAATTTAATTTCATTTATTTGAATTTATGATAGCCACCCAATGGATTTTATACTACTTAATATAGACAATGTAAATCAATTTAATTAATCATGTGCCATCAGGTCAATGCTGACTTACAACCATGTAGCTAGATTTTTCTCTCTGTGACAATCTGTTCCTAACCTGGTCCTACAGGTCTTCCAATGGTACACTCATCACCACTGTAAATGAGTCTATCCATCTTGTTGAGTTGGGATGGCGCAATGGTTAGAATGCAGTACTGCAAGCTACTTCTGCTGATGTCAGTAAAATGAGGACCCAGATTGTTAGGGGCAATATGCTAAATCTGTAAACCGCTTAGAGAGGGCTGTAAAGCACTGTGAAGTGGTATATAAGTCTAAGTGCTATTGCTATTGCTGCTGGTCATCCTCTTCTCTCCTTTCTTAGCAATAGACTCTTTTCCAGAGAGCTACATGTTTGCATAATATATTTGAAGTAGGATAATTTGAGCCCTGGTCATTTGTGTCTTGACTCTGGGTTGATTTGTTTGATGATGACCCATTTGTTTGTTTTCTTATCTGTCCATGGAATTCTTAAGTGTCTTCTCCAATAACTCCAAATAAATAATGTGCATCCAGGGGCTTTGAGTATGGTGACACTGAAAGGCAAACAGGATATTGTATCCAAAAGATCCATTAATGGCTGTAGAGACTTCTTTTCTTGGTCTGAGATCACAATTGCAATAGTGCCAAAGTCATACTGGGTATCTGGGAGAACGTTTGCAGTACTGGGTTAAAAGGAGCTCTGGTGGCTCAGTAGACTAAGGCAGTGATTAACATCCACTTATATCTGCTGCCTGCAATTACTGCAAGTTCAAATCCCACCAGGCTCAAGGTTGACTCAGCTTTCCATCCTTTCTAAGGTGGGTAAAATGAGGACCCAGATTATGGGGGCAATAAGCTGACTTTGTATAAATATACAAAAGTATGAAGGCTATTGCTTAACACATTGTAAGCCGCCCTGAGTCTCCAGAGAAGAGCGGCATATAAATCAAAATTTAAAAAAAAATAAATAAAAAAAAATAAAGGACAATTTTATATTGATCAAACAAGGATAATGGCAATAATTTAAGATACCTGTCGGTTATGTTTCATTGCCTTCTTATATTGTAAGTATAAAGATCTTTTGAGGTTGAACTCTTACCACATATAATGTGGTGGAAATATCTTACTCAACAAATGCTGGCAAATGGAGAAAATATAATTTTTCTGTTTCCAAAGCTAGCAGGATACATCGAGTGTTTTATCTCTTGCAGAAGAGAGGGGAAAAAGGGGCATTTCCACTCATTCTACACTAAAGCCATCTATTCTCTTCCTATCACATGGCCCTGAATAAATTAACCTTGAAGAAATGGAGCTCTCATTCAGCAAACTCCACAGAGAGGGTAAAAATATGAAAAATGGTGGTAACATAACAAGCAGAATTATATGGGGATACTATGCCTGTTCTCTTGCAGACTTGGCTACTCCCTACCCATGATGACTCTGGTCTCAATGCACAAATACATTGTCTACCATTAGGCTGCAAGTAATTCATATTCACCTTTGAGTGTTGCAGATCTGGTAGGAAAGGCAAACCACTTCCTAAAAACCTTGCCAAGAAAACTTCAGGGACTTGTCCAAAACTGACTAAATGCACTTGTGTATGTGTGTGCACAAAAACAGAAAGGCACACACAAGGAACATTGTATGCGCTTATGACTAATAGAAATTCAGTACAATACTTTAATTCTGTTTAAAATTCACTGAGAATTTATCAATAAACTGGATTCCTTTTTTGAAGGAAATACATAAGGCCTCTAAATAGCAATAACACTTAGACTTATATACCGCTTCATAGTGCTTTAATAGCCCTCTCTAAGCGGTTTACAGAGTCAGCATATTGCCCCCAACAATCTGGGTCCTCATTTTACTGACCTCGGAAAGATGGAAGGCTGAATCAACATTGAGCCTGGTGAGATTCGATCTGCCAAACTGCTGGCAGCCGGTGATCAGCAGAAGTAGCCTGCAGTACTGCACTCTAACCGCTGTGCCACCACGGTTTTAGGTTCCATTTTAAACAAGTTGTAATATTTTTCTACTTTGATGAAAAATCTGTCTTATGCTACTCGTTCTTTTTCTCCTGTGAATGTTTTAGATTAACATATACTAACATTAATCTGTTTTATATTATACTGTAGCTGTAGTTCTAAACACTAATTTCAGCCTCTTTAAACAAATGCTATTTATTTATTTATCATTTAAAAACTGCTTTCTCTCAAAGTTCAAAATTCGTAACTAATTTTTTAAAAATGAGGTCCTGGTGATGAGATGGCTTCAGGAGGTGTGGCTTTCACAATAATTTCTCTTTTCCTGAACAAGTGCATCTTTCAATGTTTGTTTGTCTTCATGAAAAAAAAACTGGGAATAATTGTTCTTTCTTTTCTTCAGGAGAAGAATGCTCCCCACTCAGCATTCCTATAGAAAGAGTTTGAGTTCTGTGCTTGTTATCTCTGGTCAGTAGCTGACCAGGAAATAATACATTTTTAGCTCTGGAAAGAGAACCCATTAGCACTAAGTAATGAAACATCTTTGGTTCTGGGAGAGAAAAATCTTAAGGAAGAGCAGCCAAGAATAAGAGACAGGATTTGCAGGGAGTGGCAGAAACAAAAGCAAACAAAACACTAGCCAATTGCAGGAAAAATCCAGGACTCTATCAACCAAAATATTCAAATGACCTGTAAATGAGCAACATGAACATGATCAGCATTAGGATCACAGCTGACTTGAAATAGTTGGCATCCAGAATAGATGATTGCAGCATTACTTTCTTCTGATTAAAAGAAAACATTTCAGGGTTAAGTGGCTAGGCATGTATAGTAATTACAGATAATTATATAATGCCTTTTTAAAATTCCCTCCTAAAATGGTCATATCCCAAGTGAAGGACTGTATGTAGTCATTTAAAAACACATTCCTTTGTCTCATGAGTAAATTTACTGCTAGTAGATCAGATGGAGAAAATGTCATTAGCTGTATTTGAACTTTGATCCAGCTTTTCAACTCTTGATGTAAGGAAATTAATACTATAAGGGAATTATAGTAGACTAAGGGATCAACGTCTGTTAAAAAACAAGATTTTGGAGCAGTGTAAGTACTTAAACCAGATTATCCATGCCATCTCTAGCTCAGATAAGAAAGAAGCTTGTAAAGGATTTTGAAAAGCCAGTGGCCCACCATGTGATAAATGGTATACATTCCAGATATATTCCAGAAATGTCATGTGTGCTGGTTTCAGGATAACAATTGGAGATTGTCTTTCTTTCCCTCCCATTCAGCACCATCCATCAGAAGAGGTTGGACAGCCATTTGTCTGAAATGGTATAGGGCTGTGATGGCGAACCTATGGCACGCGTGCCACAGGTGGCATGTGGAGCCATATCTCTGAGCACGCAAGCATTGCCCTAGCTCAGCTCCAGCGCGCATGCACACACCAGCCACCTGATTTTTGGGCCTTCCAAACCCGTCGGAAGTCAGGAAATGGGCTGTTTCTGGCCTCCGGAGGGCCTCGGGGGTGGGGGGTGGGGAAGGCCGTTTTTGCCCTCCCCAGGCTCCAAAAAAGCCTCTGAAGCCTGGGGAGGGTGAAAAACCAGCCTACCGGGCCCACTGTGCCATCACGTGCCAAAAGTGGGGGAGCATGGGGGGGTCATGTGCAGGGGGCAGGGCGCATTGAATTTTAGGTGTGGCCATGCACACACGCGACCCACAACCCCTACTTTTGGCACGCAACGGCAAAAAGGTTAGCCATCACTGATATAGGGTCTCCTGCTTTATCAGGAGGTTGGACTAGAAGACCTCCAAGGTCCCTTCCAACTCTGTTAATTCTGTGTTCAGTGGGAAAAACAGCCATCAGTTCTCTCCTGAAGGTGAAGTAGGCAGGGTTGGATTAATTTTTCCTATTTATTGATTTATTGATTTACTTACTTATTTCTCCTTAACTTCTATATAATCACAAGAATCTATGTGATTGTACTGAAAGCTAATTAATCAAGTGAGGAATTTCCTGATTTCAAATTGAACTCGGTCTTCCCAGTTTGAAACACTGGAGGCATCTCCAACATAAGCATGTTCTAGTTCAGGGGTCAGCAACCTGTGGCTCAGGAGCTGCATGTGGCTCTTTCACCCCTCTGCTGCAGCTCCCTGTCACTCAAAATATGTGTCATAACCGTCAATGTGTGAAAGCCGCCAACAGGCTATTTATTGAGCCTTTCAACCACCGGTCAGCCAACCATGGATAAACCCAAGAAAAGAAAAGTTTCAGAAGAAAACAGAATGTTTCATTCAACTACATATGCTAGTTTTGTGGCTGCTCAAGAAGTAGCCAGGCATGGGAAGGGTTTTGTGGCTCCCGGTGTTTTCTTTTCTGTGGGAAACTGGTCCAAATGGCTCTTTGAGTGTTTAAGGTTGCAGATCCCTGTTCTAGTTGATCAATATGGGTCAAATACTTTACAGAATTACATGGATATTAAGAATATTATGGCTGTAGAAGCATGAAGCATTGCATAAGTCATAGTTAACAAATGTAAGGTAATTTTGTTAATTGTTTAAACTGGATATACTAATTTAAGGAGTGGATTTGGATTGAGATACTTGGGTTCAGATTTACATGTAACCATGAGCTCTTTTGGTGACCTTGAATCAGCCACAATTTTTCCACATATCCTATCACACAGAGTTGTTATGAAGAAAGAATAAGGACTGGATATGACACTCAATTCTTTGAAGGGAAGATGACCATTCTCTCTTTCTATCACTCAAACACCATAATGGAAATTCTTATTTTACTACTTTTCTGTTTCTTAAGGTACACACATAGTAACCTGAATATATGAAAAATGGCACATGTAGAGACAGTATGTTTTGTAAATGAATGTAGTTTCAAGCTTTTAATATTTACTGCAGCCTTGGAAATGTTTTTCATTGGCTTCACTTGTGCGCCATAAGCATTGCATGAAAGTTCCATGAAAACATGAGACTTTGTCACTTAAATATTTGTGAATGTAAAACTGTCAAACATACCAGAACATAAATGAAAAAGCTGAATAAATGAATAACTAGGAAATGATGTTCTAGCTCTTTTAAAGAAAAAAATAGATCAACTAAGATAAGTCTTATAGATAAGATAAGAAAAGAAAAGAAAAGAAAATATAAGATAAGATAAGATAAGATAAGATAAGATAAGATAAGATAAGATAAGATGAGCTCTGGTGGCTCAGTAGACTAAGGCAGTGATTAACATCCACTTACATCTGCTGCTTGCAATTACTGCAAGTTCAAATCCCACCAGGCTCAAGGTTGACTCAGCCTTCCATCCTTTCTAATGTAGGTAAAATGAGGACCCAGATTAGGGGGGCAATAAGATGACTTTGTATAAATATACAAAAATATGAAGGCTATTGCTTAACACATTGTAAGCCGCCCTGAGTCTCCGGAGAAGGGCGGCATATAAATCAAAGTAAAAAAAAATAAAATAAGTCTGCTACAACGTCCTACCTGTCAACAACTACTTCAGCTTCAACCTCAATAATACTCGGGCAAACAATAAATACAAACTCAAGGCAAACTGCTCCAAACTTGATTGCAGAAAATACGACTTCAGCAACAGAGTGGTCAATGCCTGGAATGCTCTACCTGACTCGGTTGTTATATCCTCAAACCACCACAGCTTCAACCTTAAACTGTCTACCGTGGACCTCACCCCATTCCTAAGAGGTCTGTAAAGGGGGTGTGCATAAGCGCACCAGCATGCCTACCGTCCCTGTCCTACTGTCCTCATTTATTTGTACTCATTTCCTATGTTTCTGTCCATGTTTATACTTATACCTGTTATCTTGTACATTTTTTGACAAAATAAATAAATAAACTGCATCTTGGATTTGTGCAAATAAAAGCTCACAGCACAAATTGTATGACCACAGGGAAAAAAAACCTCTCTAACTATTTAATTGGCAGGATCTGATAGCGATCCATTAAAAATAATGGGAATAAGAGTTAGAGGAAGCAACAGCATTATATCAGGGAGAAAAGATATTATTACTGCCTCATATATCTGCCTATTTCCTGACTGTGCACATTTTATGTGTTTAATCAGTAAATTCCATTGAATTCTGCTCCCAGAAAAGTCAATGTAGCATTGCAGTCTATGTGATTTAAGACATAAACTAAACACCAGTTAAAACTGAGCCATTACTCATAACCCAATTTAGTGCTGCTGTCTTTAATGAAAAGTTCAGGTTTAATTAATAAGATAATAGGTTATGATGTTTTCAGCAGTCCAACTGTTATATACAGTACATAAATCATACTTTCATGTGATATAACTGGATTAAAGGTGGAAACCTAAAATTGGGCTTAAGACCTACCAGTTTTATCTTTACTTTAAAACTATAGCTATTTTTAAAATAAATAAATTGCATTATATTCTTAAATTGAACAACTAGAAAATTGGTCTAGTAGTCTCCTCATATTTAAATAAAAAAAATCTTTAGATAATTTATTTCAATCCTTCTCTTTAACTTAATTTGAATTTCATGCTATATATTTTAAAAGATATTTATATTTTTATCTTCAGAGTGGTAATCTAAATAATTACGGAAGGATAATACATACAAACTGTACAACCTAATGCAATAATACTTTAATTCAACTAGAAAATGTGACTGCCTTTGTTTAGACATATAATTTACTTTGTTAACTAAAATGTTTTGGAATGAATTGTTTGGCATACAATAGAAATGTTCGATTTTTAAAGACTGTTCTACAGCATAATACATATGGATCTGAAGATTGGCTAGGAAAGTTATATATTAAATGTATCTCGGCATCTATCAATGGGAACTGAACATATTCTTGCTGATATGAACTTTGGAATTACATCCAAATCAAGCTTACTTCAAAATATCAGCTTTGTTATAAATGAAAGGAAAGATTGAATATGAATATATTATTATTATTATTATTATTATTATTATTATTATTATTATTATTTAATTTTTAGTGAGATTCTCAACCTTTGAGGCTGGTTAATAGCTCAGCAGCTCGAGTCCTAACCAAGGACTTAGAAACTGTTAAGGTATCTTCGGAGGATGTAAGCTGTTCCGAGTAAGGTGGTTTTTTGTAGAGTCAAAATGTTCAAGTCCAGTAAATTTAGAATTTCTAAATAGCGGGGTAGCCCTTTGGGTATTGCTCCAAGGGCTCCAATTACAATCGGGACAACACACGCATTCTTTTTCCACAGTTGCTCAACTTCAATTTGCTTCAATTTATTATTATTATTATTGTTGTTGTTATTATTATTATTATTATTATTATTATTATTATTATCTCTTTTATTCATTAAACATGAAACTCAGTCAACTGAACATTTAAAAATGTGTCACAAATACGATTGACTGGTGCTAATTTTTTTTTTATTTGATTTATATGCCGCCCTTCTCCGGAGACTCAGGGCGGCTTACAGTGCGTTAAGCAATAGCCGTCATACTTTTGTATATTTATACAAAGTCAGCTTATTGCCCCCACAATCTGGGTCCTCATTTTACCCACCGTAGAAAGGATGGAAGGCTGAGTCAACCTTGAGCCTGGTGGGATTCGAACTTGCAGTAATTGCAAGCAGCAGATGTTAATAGATGTTAATAACAGGGTGCTTTAAACCACTGTACTACAGGCTCTGTAGTAATGGTTGATACGGGTTATCAGCATCCTAGGTATCAACCAAGTATCTTCTTAAAATATATGATGTTCTGAGTAGCGCAGTTTTTTGCAGTTCCGCTGGTGTTATTGCAGGAAGCTGCAATTTCTTGATGTGTTTTATAAAATTCTTGGACATGGTACCAAGTGCCCCGATGACAATGGGTATCACTGTTACATCCATAGCTGTGTAGTTTTGATGGCCATGTCGTGATATTTCATGATTTTTTCGAGTTCTTTTTCTTCAACTTTGGCATCTCCTGGTATAATGATATGAATAAACTGTATGCTTCGGCCCTCAACAACTGTGATATCTGGCGTGTTATGTTCCAAATGACAATCTGTCTGTATTCGAAAGTCCCACAAGATCTTCACTGTCTCATTTTTTATAACTTTTTCCACTTTGTGCTCCCATGACTTTTCGGATACAGGTATATCGTATTTTTTACATAATGACCAGTGGACTAATTTAGCAACTCAATCATGTCTAGCTTTGTAATCAGTTTGCACGATTTTGCTGCACTCACATATTAAGTGCGAAACAGCTTCAACTTTGTCATTGCAAAGTCGGCAGTTTGGATTGTCAGTGGATTTTTGTATCTTTGCTTTCATGGCACAAAAGAAACCTTTTGCTTCTTTCTTGATGGTTCTTCTCTTAAGCCATGCCCATGTCAAGTTGTTATCACACTTTCCTTCAATGTTTTTCAAGTGCTATCTATGCAGGGCTTTGTTGTTGTTGTTGTTTTTTTAAAAATTGATTTATATGCCGCCCTTCTCCGGAGACTCAGGGCGGCTTACAATGCATTAAGCAATAGCCTTCATACTTTTGTATATTTATACAAAGTCAGCTTATTGCCCCCACAATCTGGGTCCTCATTTCACCTACCTTAGAAAGGATGGAAGGCTTAGTCAACCTTGAGCCTGGTAGGATTTGAACTTGCAGTAATTGCAAGCAGCTGATCTTAATAACAGTGAATTAGTCCACTGCACCACCAGGACTCTGTTGTTGTTGTTATTACATTGTTTTATTATTAAAATGTACACTTCCTGTATTTGAAGATCTGAGGTTAACCAAGTTAAAGTTGGTTCATCAAAAGTTGTATTTAGGGTGTATTCGACTCTCCAAAGAATGCACTTGAAAGGATGGACATCAGCTTTTCTATATTGGACAGAAAAAAATGTGACAATTCACTGCCTCATATGATGTGGTCATGTAAAATGACAAGAAAATCACAATCAATTTTTAAAATTTAAGGTGCAAATCCATCAATAATGTACCAGCAATATTTTGTATGAAGATTAAATCTATCTTTCTTTCTTTCTTTCTTTCTTTCTTTCTTTCTTTCTTTCTTTCTTTCTTTCTTTCTTTCTCTTCATCTTTCTCTTCATCTTCATCTCCATCTTTCTTTCTCTCTCCTTCCTTCCTTCCTTCCTCCCTCCCTCCCTCCCTCCCTCCCTCCCTTCCTTCTCTCTCCCCCTCTCTCTCCCCTCCCTCTCCCTCTCCCTCTCCCTCTCCCTCTCCCTCTCCCTCTCCCTCTCCCTCTCCCTGTCCCCCCTCTTTCTTCCCATGCTATTTTTAAATACTTTCAGCTTTGCGTAATGAAACCTAATTATGTTCTCAGTCCAGAGCACTACTGAGGGGAACAATAATGGCAGTGCCCTTTTTACTGCTGTCAGATTGGACTCAGAATGATTGCCAGCATAACACTTCTAACAATCATAGCTATTCTACCCTTGTAAGCTTTCTGACTGCTAGTTCACATATTGATTTTAATTTTAAGGAAGTAATATAAAATACAGTTAGGCCTTAAGCTATGAACTTGTAGCTTTTTTTAAAGAAATGAGATTTTTTTTTAATGTGTGTGCTCTAAATAGCAGAATTGTAAAAGTGCTTAAGATTCCAACTGGAAGTATGAATTACACCTAGGTCAGCTGTATTATACATGGGAAATATAAGTTTACTTGTGAATTTCAGCCTTTATTTTGGGCATCTGTGTTCTTCCTTCCTCTCTTACACAAACATACATCCAAAATTCAAGCCAGATGTGGGTGAAATACTAACCAGTTAGAGGAGCTGGGAAGGCAATATTTATCAACACCCTTCCCTTTGTAGGTCCTTGTTCATTCCCTCAAATCTGCTCTGGGGATTCAATGAGATGAGTTATTGGGATTGTAGGATTTAGGGAATATGACTGTCCATCAGCTTTTCCCAGCTAAAGCTCTATTGGATCTTGTTGCCTCAACAGACATAGAATAGAATAGAATAACAGAGTTGGAAGGAACCTTGGAGGTCTTCTAGTCCAACCCCCTGCCCAGGCAGGAAACCTTACATGACTTCAGACAAATGGTTATCCAACATCTTCTTAAAAATTTCCAGTGTTGGGGCATTCACAACTTCTGCAGGCAAGTTGTTCCACTTATTAATTGTTCTAACTGTCGGGAAATTTCTCATTAGTTCTAAATTGCTTCTCTTCTTGATTAGTTTCCACCCATTGCTTCTTGTTCTACCCTCAGGTGTTTTGAAGAATAGTTTTGACTCCCTTTTCTTTGTGGCAACCCCTGAGATATTGGAACACTGCTATCATGTCTCCCCTAGTTCTTCTCTTCATCAAACTAGACATACCCAGTTCCTGCAACCGTTCTTCATATGTTTTAACCTTCAGTCCCCTAATCATTTTTGTTGCTCTTCTCTGCACTCTTTCTAGAGTCTCAACATCTTTTTTACATTGTGGCAACCAAAACTGAATGCAATATTCCAAGTGTGGCCTTACCAAGGCATTATAAAGTGGTATTAACACTTCACGTGATCTTGATTCCATCCCTCTGTTTATGCAGCCCAGAACTGTGTTGGCTTTTTTGGCAGTTGCTGCACACTGCTGGCTCATATCTAAGTGGTTGTCCACTAGGACTCCAAGATCCCTCTCACAGTTACTACTATTGAGCAAGGTACTACATATACGGTACCTGTGCATTTTGTTTTTCTTCCCTAAGAACCTTACTTTTTTCACTGTTGAATTTCATTTTGTTAGATAGCGCCCAATGTTCAAGTCTGTCAAGATCCTTCTGTATCTTGAGCCTATCTTCTGGAGTGTTGGCTATTCCTGCCAGCTTGGTGTCATCTGCAAATTTGATGAGTTCCCCATCTATCCCCTCATCCAAGTCATTAATGAAGATGTTAAAGAGTACTGGGCCTAAAACAGAGCCCTGGGGTAATCCACTGCATACTTCCCTCTGTGAAAATGCAGTTTCATTGAGGATTACACGTTGAGTGCGGTTGGTCAGCCAGTTACGAATCCATCTGGTGGTGATGCTGTCTAACCCACATTTTTCTACTTTATCTAGTAGTAGGTTATGGTCTACTTTATCAAATGCTTTACTAAAGTCCAAGTAAATTATATCGACAGCATTCCTTTGGTCCACTAATTTTGTCACTTTGTCAAAGAATGCAATAAGATTAGTCTGGTATGATCTGTTTTTGACAAACCCATGTTGGCTTTTGGTTACTACTTGGTTTGCTTTTAGGTGTTTGGTGATTCATTGTTTGATTATCTTTTCCAGAATCTTCCCTGGTATTGAGGTCAGGCTGATGAGCCTTTCCATCACCAGGTCTGGATTCAAATATATTATGTGCATCAGTAGTGGGATTCAAATCCCGGCGCTACCGGTTCGCTATTGGTAGGTCAACTCATTTGGAGGCTAAACAAGAGCATTTTATACAAGTAAAATAAACCCACCAATATCTAGACAGGGCAAGAATAGAGGACAACATTTTCAAGAGTGTTATAAAAGCTATACAGTAAATAAGGAAATTGCATGTACAACCTTTGGTTGCTGTGTAGTCGGTGCAGGGTAGGAAAGGATTAAAAAAACAGATTAGTTAAACTGAAGGATGAAGAAAATGGGGTCTATGGGGATGACAAGTAAATAGAGAAACAGAATTTGAGGACAGAGATTGAGGAATCTTTACCTAGACCTGTTGCCTTCTGGTTATAGTTTAACTGGTCCCTAAAGATAGTGGGGGACTGAATTGAGCAAAGCAAAGGTAGCTCAGGGAGGAGACAAGGTACTAGGTCATAAGGCTCCAACTATGGGTGTGGCAAGGGAGACAGGAAAAGGAGAAAGAGGTTTGGATGCAGTAAGGCAAGAGGTTCCATTGGCAGAAAGACCACTCCTGAGGAAAAGGTAAAGAGAAAAGGCACAAAACTTCCTGCAAAGGATTCTGGACCATTGGTAGTCTGTTCAGGTCAGGTAGAATCTAAGTGGTTGGAAATTTCACTTCTGAGAGAATTGGCCAGAGGATTTGGCTGGGAATGAACCATGAAGGGCCAAGAGGAAAAGAAGCTGAGAGAATCCGACTGGAGACCTACCTAAAAGGATGGAGCCTGGAAGAGAGGGAGAGAATAACAGAGTTGGAAGGGACCTTGGAGGTCTTCTAGTCCAACCCTCTGCTCAGGCAGGAAACGCTATACAATTTCAGACAAATCGTTATCCAATCTATTCTTAAAAACCTCCAGTGTTGGTTGAACTACTATATTAATCTTTATGTCAAGGTAAATTACAGTGACGGTATTTGCCAAGGGATAAGGGAGAATGGGATTGTTTAAACTAGATACTGAGGGAATCATCCCCTTGAGATCAGTAGCTTCACACCATCTAATGATATCATTCTACCTTTGTTATATGATCTGTACTATATCTGTATACCATTTCCTAGTGATATAAGTTAAAGCTGTAAAAGATTATAACCGGGGAGGTATTTCCCCCCCTTATTTAATATCCCAGGAGGAAGGAAAGGATATCACTCCATAGAGTTCCCCCTGCTGGTGAAAGATTTGATATTTGTTTGATGAGAATAAATTCTGGAAGTGATTCTGCTTTGAAAATCCCTGGGAGAGGGGAATCAATTTCCCAATTAAGGAGTAGCATTTGTGTTTTAGCAGGGGCTACTTAGAATATGCTGGAGGGAGAAATAGGAATTTTGTGGATGCTTTTGATCACATTGTCTCATTTGATTCAGACAAATGTCAAATTATATCCACAGAATTTATTGCACGCTATATTCATCTGCCATGTCATACGTGGTTATAGTTCAGCAAAAGTCTAATTCCTTTTTTAGCAGATAGTTTCACCATCTCTAAACTGGAAAAAAATCCTAATTTCCATTTATAATCATTTCATTGCTTGCATTTCATAGCAGCATACAAGAAATATTTCAACAGCTGCCTTTTTTTTAGCAGGGGAAGAAATGGTCTTGCAAAATTATTACCTCCCTCCCTCCCAGTAACATGACTAATGTCTTCAGTCAGCTTACAGAATCACAGCATTGAATGACCTTTAATCATGTTAGCTAATAATAAACTGGACTATGGCTGAATTCAATTTTCTATGCTGCTCTAAGTAAATCAGTAGACTAGCTGGGCAGAAATACAACTTTTCGTTATTTGTTTATCTTAAGCTTTATGTTGAAGGGTAAGAGAATAGCCTTTTTGCCTTAAAATAGGTTATCAGGATTTCAAAATCCAGTGGCTCCATTCCTATTACTCTGGGGTAGTGACAGATGAGGGTGGACGCTACGATGAAGCAGAAATGAAGGATTAGATTGTAAATATAATTTTACTGAAAGTTAAAGAGTGAAAATGAATACAAACAAAAATAGAATAAGAAAAAAAACTCTACATGTTAACTCATTGTAATATATACTCGCTTCTGTTCAGCAAATTGAATAGAAGAGTCCTCAAACATTTGGGGACTAAATGATCTGGAATGAACTTGTGAGATTCACTCACTACTGTATTTATGTCCTGTATTTATGGATATGAAAATCTACTCTAGGCTTTCTACACATGCTTTCATAATTATTGATGGAATAGATTGTACCAAATATCCACCTAATTTATTTCTATCAGTAGGTAACCAGATGTCTTAGCTGAAACACAAATACAGTAGACTGCTACTCTTTCCCTCAAATACAGTATAACAGAAATATAATTGGCCAAATATTATTTGTTAAATATTGTTTTGCTGAAAGTTTTTCTTTTCTTTCTTTTCCCTTTTAGTATGCATTTAATTCAGATGGACTCAGTCCAACGCTGGATGGAAGACTTGAAGCTCATGACTGATAGTGAATGCATGTGTATTCTTCAGTCTAAGCCAATCAGTCTAGAAGAAGATGCGCACAGTGAATTTCCTATTTCATCACAACACGGTGCCTGTGACAACTTGCAGTTGTTGCTGAAAAGAGCTTGGATTATAAGTACTGAGCTGACCAGGATTGTTCAAAAACTGGAGAAGAATAGATGGCAGAGGGTGCACAGCATGACAGTACGAGTCAATTGTCATGTCCGATCAATGATCAATGAATATAATATACTCACAAGGAGTTCTTGGGAAGAAATGCACCAGGTAAAGTCAATGTAGGAACTAGTAGTATTATGAAACTATTACTTAACAATCTAGCTAGACATTAAAAAAAACTAATTTTAAAAACAAGGAAGTCTAGAACTCCATGGAACTGGAAAGAATGTGTCGATGTTTATGTGGGTGCATAATGTACAATATATAATAATGTCAGGACCATTATTTTGATAGGAAGCTTCTGAAGCTGCCTTTGTACCAAGTCAGATTCTATGAACATAATAATTATTGCAGTTTGTGTCTGGCATGGTACTTTTATTGCTAGAGAATTTTGAGTTCTTTCCTTATACTGATGACCTTAATCTTCTTGTAAATCACTCAGAGTAAGTTGGTGAGGGTGAGGTCTTAGAAATGAAATCAAATTAGAATTTTTTAAAAAGCTAACTCAGTTTGCATGCTTTGATTGGCATCTACTTATCAGGAACTTGGTTCAAAGGACTTTACCATAAATCTGTTCCTTGAACCAT
Source organism: Ptyas mucosa (assembly GCA_012654045.1). Taxonomy (NCBI): domain Eukaryota; kingdom Metazoa; phylum Chordata; class Lepidosauria; order Squamata; family Colubridae; genus Ptyas; species Ptyas mucosa. Next base: position 10,541,310 of record WNWU01000001.1, on the reverse strand, counting down.
TCAGCTGGAGATGCCAAGAAATAAACCTGGGATTTTCTGTATGTAAATCATACTCCTGTGATGGTGAACCTATGGCATGCGTGCCACAGGTGGCACACAGAGCCTTACCAGTGGGTATGTGCGCTCAGCCCCGGTGTGCATGCGCACACTGGCCAGCTGATTTTCGGGCCTTCTGGGCCCACCAGAAGTAGGGAAACAGGCTGTTTCCTGCCTCCAGAGGGCCTGGGGCGGGTTGGAAAGGCCTGGTTTTCTCCCTCCCCAGTCTCCAGAGGTTTTCTAGGACCCTGGGGAGGGCGAAAATGGCCTTCCCCACCCACCTGGAGGCCTTCCAGAGGCTGGAAATGGCCCATTTGCCAACTTCCTAGAAAGCCTCTGGAGTCTGGGAAGGGCAAAAAAAGGGCCCACCGTGCCATCATGTGCCAAAAGCAGGGGGAGTGCAGGGAGTCACGTGTGCATGCATGGGAGGCAGGGCGCATAGAATTATGGGTGTGGGTGGGCACACTCGTGCCCCCCCGCCTGCGTTCCCCCCACTTTTGGCACACGATGGTAAAAAGGTTAGCCATCACTGTCATAGTTTTTCATATTGGGTCTATGACCCTCCTCTTTATGCTACAATTCCTTTTTGCTTTAACTCTGGATGCAAACTTTGCAACGTATAAAATGTGTTATTCTGCTATAACACATCCTACTTTTCATCCTTCCTTCAAAGGATGGTTGCTAATCCTTTATGTTCTAAAATAAGATTGCCAAATATAAGAACAGGAAACCCTAATTCAGCCTTTGCTATCTTTCCACTTACCTAATCATTTCAATAAGATCACTCAATAGAATTTCAGAATGAAAAAGTGCAGGCCATTGAGTGTATGATTTTTTAAAAAAGAAATATGAGGACTTGGAAAAGGATTAGCTGTGATCCAGATCACGCTCCTATATGTTTATGAGCAGTATCGATATCAGGAATACTAGAAACAATAGCATCTTGTATTTACATAGCAATGTGATTGCAATACCGACAGAGGAGTTTTGGGTCCTGACTGTGATCCAGAACATCAGCCTGGAAACTATTCTGGATTTCAAATGAGTATCTTAAATCTTGTTTTTTATGGAATTTTGGTTTTGTTTATTTTAATCAACTGCTCTGAGTACTTTTCAGAAGAGTGGGTATTTTATGAATTTAGCAATCAGGTAATTGATTATTACCTGATTGCTAAATCAGGTAATAATCTCTAACTACCTGCAAAAGAAAGAAAGAAAGAGAGAGAGGGGGGGGGGAGAGAGAGAGAGAGAGAGAGAGAGAGAGAGAGAGAGAGAGAGAAATCCCCCCTCTCAGTTCCATATAGGTATAATTTCTAGGTGCAATTGATGGTTCTGAATATTGGAACTTTGATTTTAGAGATCACAAACAAGTTAACCCCCCTCTTCATCCTCACCCTAGTCAATATCCTAAAACAGGGTTAGATGTGGGAGAATGAAAGACAGCCCACATAGTTCATCCTCATTGTTATTTGATATCAAAAGGGAAGGGAAAAATAAAACCCCACATAGAATGAACCTGGAGGGCATTTATGTTTCTTCAGAGCCTTTGATATCCCCCATCCCATCCTCCCAGAATAAAAGGCTGATCCTCCATTATCAGCTCATCCTGCCATTGGCCGTATTTCTTAAGATTTATATTTTGCTTATCCATGTTACTGTCATGAACTGGGGTTGAGTTAATCACGTGTATCTGAAAAATAAAGCTCATACTTTGATTCTTTTTCAAATAAGTTAATGCATTTCTATTCCTATCTTTTGCAGTACGAAAAAATGCTAGTGGAAAAATGCTCAGAGCTTACAACAGTTACTGAAAGGTAATAATAATCATGATTGATTCTTGTACTTTTACCTTAGCAAACCTATATTAAAAATTGTGGACATCCTTAATGGGTCAAGAAGCTATAATATTGTGATAGATTTGAAACCAATAGGCCTCTTCCACTTACAGAGAAAACCTGACTTCTACCAGGTCTAATTAACATAAGTCTCCTCTTTGGATTACTAGCTAATGTTTTGGTAGGGATTCAATATCTATTTTGCAGAAAAGTATGTACTTAATAGAAAAGAATGGGAAATCCCTAGGCTACAGATTGATATATCGGTGATTCACAAACTGAGGCAATCATATTAATTATGAATTTTAATTTACCTTTATATTGATGCTATAGAGCTGCTATTTGGTGTTGCATCTTGAATAGATCTTGGATTATACCGTATTTATCGGCGTATAACACGCACTTTTCCCCCCTGAAAATAGGGGGCAAATGATGTGTGCGTGTTATACGCCGATATAATGTTAAGAAGGGGGGGAGTGCAAACAGCAGCTACCTCGAGCAAGCCACAGGGCTCCGAGTTGTTGGAGAAGCGGGAGCAATAGCAGCCTGGACTGCGCTTTCAGCGGGCAAACAAAGCTGCTTCTGCCACAAGGAACTTTGGAGAGAGAGGGAGGGACTGGCTGTGGCCGTTCTCGCCAGCTAAGAGACAGGCTGCTCCCACAGCTGCCCCCGCCCCCGCCCTCTCTCTCCAAAGTTCCTCACGGCAGAGGCAGCGTTGCTTGCCTGCTGAAAGCGCAGCTGCCGCTTCTCCAACCACTCGGAGCCCTGCGTAATAGCGCTGCGGCTTGCTCATGGTAACTGTCATTTAGACTCCCCCCCCTTCCTCCTCCTTGAGTTCGAGCCTCGCGGCGTGGCCGAGGCGAGGTGGGATAATAGCTGCACGGATCCTCCGGTGCCATGTGTGTCCCGTGCGCTGCAATGATGAAGCGCTTTGCCAAGGAAAGCAAAGTCTCAGGCTGCTCCTGGAGCAGCCAGGAGAAGGAGAAGCTGCCAGCGGGGAG
>WNWU01000001.1:10491855-10528803 GCA_012654045.1 Ptyas mucosa | reverse complement strand
CTTCTTCTTCTTCTTCTTCTTCTTCTTCTTCTTCTTCTTCTTCTTCTTCTCCTTCTCCTTCTCCTTCTCCTTCTCCTTCTCCTTCTCCTTCTCCTCCTCCTCCTCCTCCTCCTCCTCCTCCTCCTCCTCCTTCTCCTTCTTGTCTTACTTCAACTTATTTACTGATTTTTTTTTTTTGGTAGGAAGGAGGTATTGTTGCCTTGCTTAAAATCTGCCGTCAAGATCGCTTCAGATGCCTATATCCTCAAATACTCCGGACACTGGCCTCAGTATGTTGTGTGGAAGAAGGAATCCAACAGCTGGAAAAGGTATCATCTCCATCTCTTGTGTCTGTAAAAACAATGTGCTGTCCTTAGCAGATTGCTAACACATGCGTCGTGCAACCCAAAAGTTCACCAATGACAAATATTGATTGCAGGATCCAGTCTGGGTCAGTCAGTGGGACCAGAGGTTTTGATTTCCGAGCCTTTGGACTCATGCTGGAGCCCATCTTCAGGGAACTTCTCCCTAGCAGAGTGTGTGCTGTTCTGTGTGTGGTATTTATAGGGCCTGTTGTATGTGGCTTTTTAGATGTTGTTTGGAGTGTGTTAATGGCTGGTATTGATTATCCAATGGAGTTTTTCACAAATATGTTAGTGGTGGTGATAGATTTTAAAACAATTCTTCAAGTTTTATTTCTCAGCAGATGGGCTGGGTTAATGTTGCAAATATTACTCCAAGGAAATCAATATGAAACTTGCCGTTTCGTTTAATAGCTGGGAACATCCCGTTCATTGGGATACGAGTTTGTGCCTGCAGATTCTAAATCCTGCTGTGTAGAATGATTCCTTTATGCAGCTTTATAAAGTTTCCCTTCATTTTGGTCATAACAGAATACGATGCTATGCATAAGATCCGAGAGAGAGGTTGTTGCAACAAAATTTTGCCTGTGGTATCAGATTAATTGTTCCTGTCATAGTTTATATGTGGTCATAAGTATTCCTGAGATTATTTCCACCTTATTTATTGCCCAGCTTTCTTCCCAGAAATACAAGGTTGCATGAACACCTCGATACCACTCCATAGTTAAATCCCTCCAGTTAGTCACCACTTAACTACTATGTTTCCCCGAAAATAAGACCCTGTCTTATATATATATATATATTTGAACCCTGAAATAAGTGATTGGCCTTATTGCCATGTGTTCAAAAGCCAGATTGGGTTTATTATTTTGTGGGAAACAGGGTAACTTTCCTTTTTTCCTTTATTTCCTGAGCAAATGGGTGCATCCTCAAACATGAACTGCAACCAACCTAAATGTTTATTTTCTAGAAGTAGCTATGGAGTGTACTGTGGATGGAGCTTTCAACCATTTTGAAAATAAATTTGATATTAAAGATGTATAGTTTAGCAGCATTTCAATATCCAATTATTTTTAAGCAAAAGTAACTAAAAAGACAAGAGCTTAGTAAGCATTTCATGTATAGGTAAGTACTCATTGAATGTATCTGCATTCCCTTGCCTTTTGCACATCTACATACATTTGCTTAAGAGCTGTCCATTGCCAATGGCATATGAGTTGTAATAAACAATTCTGAAGACTCTAAACACGAAGCATCTGGAAGCTTTCCTTGTCCACTGATGGAACTTGGCCTTGAGGTAATAACAGTTCAAGTACTTGCAACTATCTGGGTTACCTTCAAAATTGAAATTATGAATTACCAGTTTTTGCTCTTCCATGTTTAGTTTAAGTGAAAATAATAAATTCCATTTTCTGAACACCCAACACTTTCATAATTTATAACTTCCTGTAAGAATGGTACACTTGAGTTGTCTGTAATAGTACTATTGTTAACCATTCATTGCCATAAAATAAATGCAGAGGGTCTGAAAAGAAATATATGAAATTACAATATATGAATTTGTTAGATTATTTTGTGTAGAAATTTATGCGTTCAGAAAAAAAAACACTGAAATGTTGCATGTTTTATATGGATTCAGGTCCTTTTCTGGTCATCTTTGAAATGTCACCTTGTATGGTAATGAGACGGCACATCACCTCATCACCATACAATTTACCATATATGTAGATTTATACTCATTGTGAGGCAAATATAACAACTGAGTATCAGAAAAAGATGCTTTAATTTTTTTAATTTTTTTTTACAAAAGCTAATTTTAACTCTGAGTGGTAAATACTTGATGAACTCTGAAGCATGCCGTTATCACCATTTTTCATTTGAGTTGTTGATAGTGTTCAATTCTTCAGAAATTCATTGTTGAACAAAGGAAAACAAAAGCTATCAATTACTTACTAAATAATGGTATTCTTCATATTTGATAAAACACATCTTGTATTTGAATGTGTCTTTTTTACAAAATAATATTAGGAGCCTTGGTGGAGCAGCAAACTAAAGCGTTATTAAGTAGCACTTAGCTGCCAGCTGCCTGCAATTACTGTGAGTTCAAATCTCACCAGGCTCAAGGTTGACTCAGCCTTCCATCCCTCTGAGGTAGGTAAAATGAGAACCCGGATTGTGGGGGCAATAAGCTGACTTTGTATAAAAAAGAACACCGCTTTGGGGGGGGGAGGGGGGCAAAAGCCCTACTAAGCAGGCATATACAAAAGTATGAAGGCTATTGCTTAACGCATTGTAAGCTGCCCTGAGTCTCCGGAGAAGGGCGGCATATAAATCGAACCAATAAAACAATAAATATTACTTCATTTCTACTTTACAATGACATGCTTTGTAATTAAATGGTTAGGATGGAAGAAAAGATGAGGGACAAAATATCTTTAACCAAAGTACAAACTAATTTTCAAAGGAAATTCCTTTCCCCTCCCACATTTACACACATTTAGAAACACACAGGATTAGATTTCTCAGGTTTTTTCTTCTTGTCTGTATTTGTAACGTATGAAAGATTTATAAAGATGTGTTGATAATATTTTAAGAATATGAACTGCAGCAGGAATAACTAACAGAATGGAAAGTAAATAAAGAAATGTGTGAATTATGTAAATGAGTCTACTACTTTGACTCGATCACAATTGAGCCCAAAATTTCTGTTGTTAAGTGAGTTTTGCCCCATTTTACAACCTTTCTTGCCACAATTGTTAAGTGAATCACTGCAGTTGATAAGTTAGTAACCCGGTTGTTAAGTGAATCTAGTTTCCCCATTGACTTTGCTTGTCAGAAGGTCGCAAAAGGGGTTCACATGACCTTGGGACACAGCAACTGTCATAAATATCAGTCAGTTGCCAAACATCTTAATTTTGATCACATGATCATGGGGCTGCTACAAAGATTGTAACTGTGAAAAACGGTCATAAGTCATTTTTTTCAGTTCCGTTGTAACATTGAATGGTCACTAAATGAACTGTGGTAAGTTAAGGACTATCTGTAGTTCTTGCAATTCTTTGGTAACCATTTGTAATGAAAATTTTATTTGGCCGCTCTCTGCTTTCCAATTGCATCCCTTCCTGCTCCATCCTCATTTTTGTTTCTTGACGGAAAAAATACTAAAGAGAAACAATCATTTTCATTTGTGTTCCTGATAATCCCCCTGGTGATCTGGCAGCCCCCCACCACCACCACTTTATTAGCCTTGTAGAAGGCCATCAAGACCTGACTGTTTACTTGGGGAGAGTGACGGGAATTTACAGATATCTGTGGAGATTCTCAGTCATCCAAGTTATTATTGTCCCAAAGGTGCTTTTTCAAGAGGCAATTGGACTTTCTGTTTTTTCTTTGAAGATGTTTCCCTTCTCATCCAAAAACCTTTGGAGTTTACAGATAGTTATTGTTAGATCAGGCGCAGGAAAGAAGACAAGACCAGCGGGGTCTGTTCAACAAGTTTATTTCAGCTCTTAACTAAGTCAGAACAGACGAACGGCTGTGCTGCCGGAGCCCTTTTTATAGCGCTCCGGCAGACCAGCCGTCCAATGACAGCGGTTTAACTTTCCCGCCCGGAGGATTAACCAATCCCCGGCCGGATGTCCTTATAAGGACATAACACTCCTCCCCCCCTAGATGAAACATGGTTCAGCTCGTGTCGATCAACAAACGTAGTCACGCAGGTAGGCGGGACGTCTGGAAGCCCTGCTCGACCTGCGCAGTTCATTCTGTTCTCCGTCGTCCGTCTGGAAGGTGGCTGCTCCGGTGTCCTCCGACCCTCGCCCCTGGGATGCCTGCCGCTGGGTCGTTGAAGGTGCCGGCCTTGTCCGTGCGCCTCCGGCCTTGCTGCTGGGCTGCGAAGTGGTCGTTGCAGGTACCGGTTCCAGTGTGCCGCCTCCCGACCCGCTGTTGGAATATATCTGCTGGTCCGGTTGGTCTCTTCCCTGTCCTGGGTGCCGATCGTCGTAGGCCGGTAAGTCCCTTGGGTTATTTATATTTTTTGCAAATTGTCCGTATCTTTTAGACTTGTGCTGGTCGACCCTGTCTGGGTGGTGCAGGTCGACCTGGTCGGGACGTTGTTGCTTGGGACGGGGGTCAGCTGGACGGAAGCTTTCAGACGGGCGGTGTAGTTCTTGCATGCAGGGGTGTCGTAGGCCTCCCTCACCGGGTTGTTGTTGGCCCTCTCGGTTGGGCATGTCCCGGTCTACAGGCGTTCCCTGGAGTTCCCTGCCGTCAGGGTGGCGTTGGGCTGCCTTGCCGGGGAGGCGTGAGTCTTCGTTGCCGTGGAGTCCCCTGTCTACTCGGCAGTTGCAGTACGGTAGCTGATCTGTTGGCTGGCCGGTCATGTTGGGGTGGTACGGCCCTTCCTCGACTGGGTGTTGCAGGGCTACCTCACAAGGGTGGTGTTGTCCTGCCCTGCCAGGGTGGCGTTGCCCTACCTCGACGGGGTGGTTTTGGCCTGCCCTGTAGGGGTGTTGTTGTCCTACCTCGTCGGGGTGGTTTTGGCCTGCCTTGTAGGGGTGTTGTTGTCCTACCTCGTCAGGGTGGTTTTCGCCATCCCCTTCCCACCGCTTCCGGAGTTGGTCGATGTGACGTCTACAGACCACTCCATCTTGCAGTTCAATAGTGTAGGACTTCGGGCCGGTTGTGCTCTCGATTCTCCCCTTAAGCCATTTCGGCAGGCCGTGGAAATTAAGCGCGAAAACCGGATCTCCTGCAGAGAAGGCTCGGAGGGGGCGGCTCGCGGTTGCGGTGACCTCAGAGTGGTACAGGGGGTGAAGTCGGTCCAGGGGTGACCTCAGCTTCCTGCCCATCAACATTTCGGCCGGGCTCTTTCTAGTGGTGGCATGCGGCGTAATATGCTGTATCAAGAGGAAGTTGTCGATCTTCTCTTGCCAATCGCCCGGTCCCATCCTGGCAAGGGCTTCTTTGGTGAACCTCACCATCCTCTCAGCTTGTCCGTTGCCAGCCGGTCTGTAGGGGGCAGAGAGGGCATGGCGAATGCCCAAACTGGCCAGGAACTCCTCCATTGGTTTCGAGGTCAGCTGCGGGCCGTTGTCGGAAACCAGGACGTCCGGCAGCCCGTGGGTAGCGAACAGCCGCCGGAGGGCTCTAATGGTGACTTCAGTAGTGATGGATGCCAGGGGGATGACCTCAAGCCACTTGGAAAAGGCGTCCACCACTATTAGCAGGAACTTCCCTTGCATCGGGCCCGCAAAGTCTATGTGTATTCGCGCCCACGGGTTGCTCGGTGTTTCCCATTCCGCAACAGGCGTTTGCGGAGGGGCGGGGCGGACTTCTTGGCACGGATCGCATCTGGAGACCCAGTTCTCAATGTCTTTGTCCAGTGATGGCCACCAGACGTAGCTCCGTGCCAGTCCCTTCATGCGCACAATGCCAGGGTGCCCCTTGTGCAAAGTTTCCAATGTCTTTATGCGCAAAGCCTGGGGAACCACAACCCTGTCACCCCACAGCAGGCAGCCCTTCATGGTTGACAGTTCCTGCTGCCTCTTTGCGAACGGCTTGAAATCGTCGGTCAACGGTTCCGCAGGCCAGCCGCGCAGCACCCAAGACATCACTTGCTTCAAAGTCCGGTCTTTCTGGGTTAGCGCCGCGACGTCTGCGGATGTGACTGGGCAAGCCAGGTCGCCATCGATGTGATGCAGTCCCAGGGTGGGGGCAGGGTCCTCCACTAAGTCCTTTGACGGGCATCTGCTCAAGGCGTCAGCGTTGCAGATGTTACTGCCGGGCCTGTGGCAAAGTTCGTAAGAGTACCCGGCCAAAAAAATTGCCCAGCGTGTCATCCTAGGCGATGAATAGTTCGGTGTGGGCTTGCTTCCCGACAGAAGGCCCAACAGGGGCTTGTGGTCTGTGATGATCGTGAACCTCCGTCCGTATAGGTACTCGTGGAAGCGCTTGACGCCAGCGACAATGGCCAGGGCCTCTTTGTCCAATTGGCTGTAATTTCTCTCGGCGCTGGACAGCGTCTTCGAGAAATAGGCGATGGGGGCTTCCTTCCCGTCCGGGAATTGATGGCTGAGGACTGCTCCGACGCCATAGGGGGATGCGTCGCAAGTCAATAGCAGGGGGAGCGTCTCGTGGTATTGGATGAGGACACTCTCGGAAGAAAGCAGGTTCTTGACAGCTCTGAATGCTGCTTCCTCTTCCTTCCCCCACCTCCAGGAAACCGCCTTCCCCAGCAAGCGATGGAGCGGTTCAGCCACGGAGGCTTTCTGTTTCAGGAAAACACTGTAAAAATTCAGTAGTCCCAGAAACGCCTGAAGCTCCGTCTTGTTTTGGGGGGCTGGAGCTTCATGGATAGCCCTAACCTTAGATTTAGTGGGGTGAATGCCGTTCTTATCAATGAGATAACCCAGGAACTCGACTTCCTGGACCCCGATGATGCACTTGTCCCTCCTGACTCTCAAACCCTTCTCCTTGAACCGCTGCAAGACCATGCGCAGTCGCTCAAGTAGTTGGGCTTTGGAGTGGCCGGAGATCAAGACATCATCGAAGTAAGGGACCGCCCCTGGAATGCCTTGAAGAAGGCGTTCCATAAATGATTGAAAAATACCTGGGGCTGCGCTGACCCCAAATTGGAGGCGCGTGCATTTAAATGCCCCTCTATGCGTGACAATGGTTTGTGCCTCCGCAGTTTTTTCATCCACTGGCAATTGCTGGTAAGCTTGGGCCAGGTCCAATTTTGCGAATATTGATCCGCTCCCAAGTGAGTGCAGCAGATGTTGCACCACTGGAACCGGATATGCGCTCTGCTGGAGGGCCTTATTTATAGAACACTTATAGTCGGCGCAGATGCGCACAGACCCATCATGCTTCATCGGGGTCACAATGGGGGTCTCCCATGCAGCATGATCGATCGGTTCCAGGACCCCCTGGGCGACAAGCTTATCTATCTGGGCGTCGACCTTGGGCCTCAGGGCGAACGGAACCCTGCGGGGCTTAAGCCTAATTGGGGTGACATTTTTGTCCAAATTGAAGGAAATGGGTTTCCCCACAAATTTTCCCAGCTTACCATCGAAGACTTCCTTGAACTCTTCGATGATGGCGTCGAGTTCGTCCCTACGAATTTGATGGATCCCGCTGATAGACAGCCCCAATGGCTCGAACCACTCCATCCCCAGCAGGCTCGGGCGGTTTCGCCCCACGATAGTGATGGGTAGGACGCCCTGGAAGTCGTGGTAGGTGACCCGGAGCGAAGTCCTCCCCAGGATCTCAACCGGGTTGCCGCCGAAATCGACAAGACGGGCCCGTAGGGGCTTGAGGTCTTTCCTCGAGATGCCCGGTTTCAGGCGCTTTAACTGGTGCCAGTCCATGATGGAGTAGTTCGATCCCGAATCAACCTCCATAGAGCAGGGTGTTCCCTCCACGAATACGGTGGCATGGAACTTTGCGGCCGCATCGTCAATGGTGTGGATGCCGGATGACAGCTGCTCGGTTCTGACCGCCGCGTAGCCGCCGCCTCGTTGCTGAGACCTGGCAGAGGACCGTTTGGATGGTCTCTGGTTGTCTTGCCGTTTCTCGCCCCAGCCGGGGGGAAACGGACCCGGGGTAGGTGCTTCGGCCCTGCAGGCTTCAGCAATGTGCCCCCGCTTGTTGCAGCGTCGGCAGACAGCGTCTCTCCAACGGCACTTGGCTCTGGCATGGCTTCCTTTGCAGCTGCCGCAGGGCTCGATCCGGGCGCCATCTTGTTTGCGCTCGCGACGGTTTTGGCGGGAAACCTTGTGAACGGCCATTTCGTCGTCGGAGCAGGAGCTGGCAGACGACTCCTCAGGCGAGCTCTTGGGTTGGCGGTGCAATTTGTGCACCCCTTTAGCCCTACTCATGGCGGCAGCCGCCCTTTCTGAGATCTCGGCTGCGATTGCCTCCTCAACGACGTCTTTCAACGCAATCTTCTTTCGGCTGAGGAACTTACGTTGCAGTCCAATGTCCCTCATGCCGAAGACAATGCGGTCTCTGATGGCGTTCTCAACGTTGTCAAACTCGCAGTTTGACGCGAGTTGCCGCAGAGCTGCCACAAAGTCCTTGATGGGCTCCCCTTCCAACTGATTCCTTTGTTGAAAGGTGAATCTGTTGGCAATGGGAGTTCCAGTGGGAGCGTAGTGCTCCTTCAGCACATCTTGCAGATCGGTCCAAGACATCTCCTCGATGTTCCTAGGGGACACGAGGTCGATGGCCATCTCCAGCACCTCGGAGCCGCAATGCGCTAGGAACAGGGCTCGTTTCCGTTCATCGGAGAGGTCTTGATAGTTGTTTCCCCGCAGAAACTGGCGGAAACGAACCAGATAGGAGGTCCATTTCTCCACTCTGGGGTCGAATTTGGAGATCGGAGCCATCGCGGCTTGTGACGCCTCCATCTTCAGTGACTTCAGCTCAGTGAGAAAATTCTCGATGAGTGACTTAGCTCCGCGTGGCGGTTCTTTTCAAATCCTTCGTCGCCAGTGTTAGATCAGGCGCAGGAAAGAAGACAAGACCAGCGGGGTCTGTTCAACAAGTTTATTTCAGCTCTTAACTAAGTCAGAACAGACGAACGGCTGTGCTGCCGGAGCCCTTTTTATAGCGCTTCGGCAGACCAGCCGTCCAATGACAGCGGTTTAACTTTCCCGCCCGGAGGATTAACCAATCCCCGGCCGGATGTCCTTATAAGGACATAACAGTTATTTACAGATAGTGGTTGAGGTACCCTAAGAGAGGAGTCAGATGCTAGTTTTCCTCCCCTTGGTTTTAGTTTTTGTTTCTATGGTTTGTAGTTTAATTTAACACATAAATTCTGCTTTATGGTTATTTACAAGTGTACACAGAGGGTGGAAATAAGACAGAGGTCGTTTTTTTGGAGACATTTCCCGAGCTTTGAAATGTTCTTCCAAGTAAAGATAATTTGACAGTGGCATACAGTAGTTGATAGGCACTGGGGTTTATTTTTCGGTGCTTAGCTTAGGTTTTTAGTACTTAAAATGCAATTGTTTACTCCTAGTAGCGTGGTTTTAGTTTTTCTGTTTGACTGTTGCTTTGATTTTTGTGTTTTATATTGATTTTTGCTCTGCTGGCATGTTCTATATATTTAGTATATTTTAAATTATCATTACAATGCTCATAAATGTTTTTCTGAGGCATATAAAATAAATCAAGCCCCTTAGCAGTGAAGAGAAAAAATATTGGTTATGCTACATTAACAAACACCACTGGGGGTGGGATTCAGTAGAATATATATTTTGTGCGCTGATAGATCTAGTTTCAATCCTTGGTACAGCTAGACATTAAGTGTTCAGGGAAGAAAAGTATTTTTTCATCATGATTTTTACTTATTTTCTATAACATTTTTGGGTGGGTGGGTGGGTGGGTGGGAGAGAGGGTGACTTTGAGTCAGTGCTGACTCATGTCAAGATTTTCAGAAGTCATTTGCCATTGCCTCTTTCCTAAAGCCGAGAGTGAGGGACTGGTCCAAAGTCTACAGCTGTCTTTGGGCCTAAGGCAGGACTAGAATTCAGTCTCCTGGTTTCCAGCCTGGTACCTTAATCACTACACCAAACCAGCTCTTACTTCTGTAACTGTGGTTTGATAAATTAAAATAATTCTCTATATCAGATGTATAGATGTATGGAACCCCACCTTAGCCCTATAGACACATTGCCAGGTTAAAATATCGTTGACCACAAACAAGACAATCGCATTTTAACTTGGCAATCCATAGCCTTTGTATTTCTAATAAGATAACTTATGCAGAGGAAGAATGATTGTTCTTGTCTCTCCTGTTTTACATGGAAAAACAAAACTAGCTCTAAGCAAGGGGCTGATATTGTCCTCAATACACACTCTTCAAACATCATGGCCAATTCCACTTTACCTAGTAAGAAAGGACCTGAAGAGGATTGCAACCATGTTCAACTGAAGGCAATCAAATCCCTGAGAACTCTGATTAGGCAATAATTCTGACAGTATGGAGATTTGTAGATAGGTTCACACCAGGTAGTATTCGGTTCTGGAGAACCAGTAGCAGAAATTTTGAGTAGTTCGGAGAATTAAATATCACCTCTGACTGGCCCCACCCCCATCTATTCTCTACCTCCTGAGTCCCAGCTGATTGGGAGGAAATGGGGATTTTGCAGTAACCTTCCCCTGGAGTGGGGATGGAATGGAGATTTTACAGTATCCTTCCCTGCCACACCCACCAAGTCACACCCACCAAGCCATGCCATGCCACGCCCACCAAGTCACGCCCACAGAACTGGTAGTAAAAATTTTTGAATCCCACCACTGGTTCACACAAATAGGTCTCTAAACTTATTTTATATAAACTGGGCAAAAGTAAAAAAAAAATCAAGCCATTCACAGGAATATTGGGAATGGGGCTTGTATGAAAGGCCTGCAGCATATTTTAGTCCTCAGGAGAGTAGTAGTGTCTACACAGACATTCCCTAGGTTGAGTATCAGGAACCAACTGAGTTAGAATAGAATAGAATAACAGAGTTGGAAGGGACCTTGGAGGTCTTCTAGTCCAACCCCCTGCTTAGGCAGGAAACCCTACACCACTTCAGACAAATGGTTATCCAATATCTTCTTAAAAACTTCCAGTGTTGGGGTATTTATAACTTCTGAAGGCAAGTTGTTCCACTGATTAATTGTTCTAACTGTCAGGAAATTTCTCCTTAGTTCTAAGTTGCTTCTTTCCTTGATTAGCTTCCACCCAGGACTTCTTGTCCTGTCTTCAGGAGAATAGCTTGACCCCCTCTTCTTTGTGGCAGCCCCTGAGATATTGGAACACTGCTATCATGTCTCCCCTAGTCCTTCTTTTCATTAAACTAGACATACCCAGTTCCTGCAACCGTTCTTCATATGTTTTAACCTCCAGTCCCCTAATCATCTTTCAGCATTTATTTATTACAGGTAATCCTTGGCTTACAACAGTTCGATTTGTTATCTTTCAAAGTTACAGCAACACTGAAAAAAGTGATTTATGACCTTTTTTCACACTTACGACCACTGCAGCATTGGCAACTGACTCATATTTATGATGGTTGCAGAATTCCGGGGTCATGTGATTATCTTTTGTGACCTTCTGACAAGCAAAGTCAATGGGGAAGCTGGATTCACTTAACAGCCATGTTATTAACTTAACCTTTATGTGTTATTCAGGTTTGCTCATTCTTTAGTTTACTGCGATCACGTCATGTGATACCTAATACAGGTAGTCTTCAACTTACAACAGTTCATTTGGTGACCATTCAAAGTTACAACGGAACTAAAAACAAAGTGATATGACCATTTTTCACACTTACGACCGTTGCATCATCCCCGTGGTCACATGATCAAAATTCAGATGCTTGGCAATTGACTCACATTTATGGCGGTTGCCTCGGAATCATGTGATCCCTTTGGCAACCTTCTGACAAGCAAAGTCAATGGGGAAGCCAGTTTCATTTAACAACCATACGATTAATTTAACAACTGCAGTGATACACTTAACAAATGTGGCAAGAAAATGGGACAAAACTCACTTAACAAATTGCTCACTTAGCAACATTAATTCTAGGCTCAGTTGTGGTCATAAGTTGAGGACTACCTGCAGTACATTAGGGTTTTTTTTTTAAAAAAAACTATTGTTATAAAAGACAGATAGCATCATGAAAATGGAAGTTGTTTGGTGGCAAAGTAATGCAATCATCAGCCAATCAAAATGATTTTGTTATCAATTGGTTGTCTAAGTTAAGAATACTTAAACCGACATCATTTCACTGGATAAGGCAGGCAATATCCCCTAACGGGATATTTGATGCTGCATTGAGGTAATTGGAACTTACCCTCACCGAAAAGATTATGGCACTTTGTTGCAGAAGATAATAGCAACATATTGCACATGTTTCTCACATGATAAAAGCCAGTCTTTCTGAGTCAATAACAGTGTTGAAATAATGAAAAACTCTGGCTTTGTTATTTTTCATCCTAATTATATGGGGCTTTCAAACTACTTTGAGGAAATGAAAGGAATCAGTGGAAAATGTAGCATGTGTGGCTGTACTTTTGAGAAATGAAATCCCTACTTGTCAAGTAACTTCAATTAAAGGCACAGCTGAATGTCAAGCAAGAACAATAGATTCTAGGGTTGTGAGATATATCTATTATCAAATCACATTTTGGTGATGGGGGAAAAAATCCAAAAATCATCTTTCTACTACAATTCTAAGAACACAGGTAGTCCTTGATTTACAACAGTTTTCTTAAGTTCTCAAAGTTACCACGGCCCTGAAAAAAGGGACTTATGACCATTTTTCACACTTATGACTGTTGCAGCATCCCCATGGTCATGTGATTTACATTCAGATGCTTGGCAACTGATTCACATTTATGACGATTGTAGTGTCTCATGGCTTGTGATCCCCTTTTGCGACCTTTTGACGAGCAAAGTCAATGGGGAAGCCAGATTCACTTAACAGCCATGTTACTATTTAAGAACTGAAGTGATTCACCTAACAAATTTGGTGAGAAAAGTCATAAAATGAGGCAAATCTCACTTCACAAATTTCTCACTTAGCAACATAAATTTGGAGCTCAACTGTGGTCGTAAGATGAGGACTACCTGTATTTCTGTGTTGAAATTATGGGGACATGGTTCAAGTTTCAAAAATTCCAGGTGCAAGATGCCTATTTCTTATTTAATACCTCAGAATACTTTGGAGAATAGTAGAAAAAAATGTTTCTTCATGTTTGATGTACAGGTGTTAATATTATAATAATACCAATATTTCCTCATGATTTGTCTCCTTAATCAAAGAACTCTTCAGAAAAAGCTGACCTGAGGGGAGATCTGTACCAATTTACCTTACAAGATTGTTGTGAGCCTAAAATTGGGATAGCTTTGCCGTGTATACTTATTCTGAATTCTGGAGGAAGGGGAAGCACAAGAAACAGACAATTGTGTACTATCCATGTCTGTTACCTTGGTCTGGTTGTGATTAATGTAAGGCACTGTCTAGCTTAGCAGTAAAATGCTGGACCTAGGAATATCAGATTCATAATAGTTAAAACACTTTTTTTTTCAATTGTTTGTGTTTGGTGCATTTTAACATTACATTTGCCCATTTAATGTTCTAAAAATCATACATTATGTATGGGTTTTTAACATCTCTTATTGTATATTGTTTATACTGTCTTTGTTGTAAGCCGCCCAGAGTCCTTGGAGAGTTGGGCGGCATAGAAATACGAATAAAATAAATAAATAAATATCATATGGGCTTCAGCTGTAAAACTCAGACTTAAGATAAGGCCTTTAAGATTCACAGCTTTAAATATGTATGAAAGGCCTTTGCAATGGTAAGATTGGAATACAAAAGAAGAAGAAAAAAAGGGTTGAATATAGCTATAAGCAGCTTGCATCCCTAACCTCTTTCATATTCTGAGAAAGCAGCTATAATGGAAGTTAGCAAAATTGGTCTGAAGGATGTGGTACTCTGACTATAATGCTTTCAGACAGATGGGATGCAGACAAGCAGATTGCTCTGTTATTAAAACGAGGGCATCTGTCCAGAGCATTAGAGAGCCACAGCAAATTCTGGATGTTGCCAGAAGGGTTCAACTGAAAATTTCTTACTCAGGGATAATGTTTAATTAGAGTGAGAGGAATGCAGTACCATGCCAATACTGAATATCAGTTGCAGCAATATAAATTAACACCTATGCTTTGCGTCATAGCAGACAATGCATTAAATAAAACTACTTCTCTGGAACTTATAAGCAAGGAAGAGGCAGTATTTTACCATTGTGAACATTTTTGCAAATAACTGTCCCAATATTAAGATTGGGCAAGGTCTATTTGCTTAAAATATAATGAAGAATATGGATTAGGCTCCCAGGAAATTCAGCTCAAATAAAACCAGATAAAACTATGTACCACATCTTTATAGAAACGTGAAGTAGACCTCTATATGACCACAACTGAGACTTGGGTAAAGGACAAATTATGCATTGTAAAGATCGCTTGGGGGTGGGAGATACTTGCAATGTAATCCAGATTGCAAGAACTCAAGTGAGCGGTCAGACAAGGAGACCCCAAATTTATTGTTAGCCTCACATTACAAATGAACAAGGATACACATTCAATTTTGCAGCTATTAAGATTGTTGGATGAGCAGGCACAAAAACAGCCAGGGAAGTGATTGAAGGTTGGGAAACAGATCCCTTGTCAGTCAACAGGACTGCTGATTTAGCAGCAGCCTGAATGAAAGATCATAAATTGAGGCCCTCCTGCACTGTCAGTTTCTAGATCTAGTTTACATGTAGAAGGATCCAATCTGGGTCGGTCACTGGGATCAGAGGTTTTGTCTTTCGAGCTTTTGGACTCATGCTGGAGCCCATCTTCAGGGAACTTCTGTCTAGCCTGGGACACATATATTCGTCTTCCTTCGTGTGATTTACATGTAGTTTTTTTCTGCCAATAAAGTTCTTAATAGCCTAAAATCAGTATATTTAAAAAATTGCCTTTGGACAAGTATATCCATTTGATCCTTGCTGTCATTTCTTAAGATTCTTAGCTGAAGCAAACTCAGTTGCTCTGAAAGGCAGGACTTTCTCAGTGGTGGCCCCTTGACCATAGCTCCTTAGAAGCTTATTTTTCATTGTCTTCAAGGCCGGAACTTTTTATTCAAAAAGGCCTTTTAAACAACTTGGATATTTGTTCTGAGAAAAATCTCTTAAAGACTGAGCTATAGTTGGCTTTATTTTCCAATTAAGTAAAAAGGAAAGCTTTTTAGCAATATCGTATTGCTATTTTTAAATATTATATTGTTGCATTTAATTCAAGCTGCCTGCAAAACACATGTTGATGAGCAAGCATATACTGTACTTTTGCTAAACCCATTTTAAAAATAAAGCCATGTCATATCCTGAGTTTGACAAATTGCTTCTGTTGACTTTGCATCATCATATATCACTTTATGAGGAATGGCTGAGGATCATCTCTGCTCTCTTTTGAAGCTAGGAATATTACAAAGGATGGTTGGAGCTGTCATAATAGCCAATTATATTACCGTACAATGAAGTCTTTCTTTTATTTTGCCATGATCAACTTCATGAAGCCTGGAACATCCCAGACTGATAACTATCCACTCTGATAACTGTCTTCATCTGGTTAATGAATCACACAGTTTCTTTTATTCTATAATAGATTATAATTGCAAATGAAGAGTGAGACTGACAGATTTAAAATTATCATATTTCACGAAGAGAATGGAACAACTCTATTTAAGAACTGAATGAGTATGTGTGGTATAAAGAGATGATGTGAAAATCCCAGCTTCATGGCTTTACCTACGTACTGCCGCTTTCCCCAAAGCTGTTCAATGGATTAGCACTGAAAGATAGTGGGTTGATTTATTTAACTTTAAATATTCTGGAAGTTCATTTCTGCATTTTCACAACTGGTTGGCACTAGACATTGGTTCTATGGATTTTAGATTTTATTCTTCTAGTTTGAAATAAAGTTGAAAGAATTTGGTGAATTCATCTTAAAATACTTTAACAGATCTTTTTGTTACAGAAATACGATACAGTGAAAAATACATTTATTACATGCACAGATGTTGGTAACTGGAAAAACAGACACCGTGCAAAGCGCTTGGACAACTTTATGAAATGAAATGTTTGGAATTACAGTATATCCAAATTGAGAGTATTTTATATTTCCTGACTGGTGAATTTCAGTTAAAAATGTACCATCTGATGAACGAATGCCTGAAGCAGTTCATTGCTATAATTTAATATTTGTTATAATTAGTTTTAAAAAAGACCACAGGTGGTCCCATTATCCAGTTTCATATATCTATGGTTGATAATTATAAACCAGAAGTCATCTTCAATAAACAGCTTTGCATACCTGTGGTTTTTGGCATGCAGTTCTGATCTATTTACCATGTTTTGTGTTTGTGCGGGAGTATGTATCCAGCCTCCATTCCCTCAATTTCCCAGCATGCAAAGTTATGCATTGCATTCTGATTTGATATTTTCATTCCCCTCATACTGTACTTCATCCATGGAGAAAACAAACAAGCACTTGTGAGGGAAATGGGAAATGTTCCCCCAGAGTATTGCCCTTGACTGAAAAGTTAAATGTCTCTGAGATCCTGTTGCTTGGAGATTTGAATCTGACTTCCTCATGGAACACAGCATCAGGTTCAATAGATGGACAGATTCATCTTTGGGGCCCTTAAAAAGGCACCAACCAGGCATTGCAAAGCAAAACCAACAACTCTGCAAAGTGGGTATAGCGCAGTGCTTCTCAATTATTTTCTGTCATGCCCTCCTAGGAAGAAGAAAACATTTTTCGCGCCCCCCGCGCGACTGTAAATAGTATCATTATTAGAAAAAGGTCTGTTCTCCTTGAAAGGGAGCAGCATGCGCAGTCACATGTACTGGCTTAATGCTCACTATCGATGCAAATGTCAGCAGCGGTAGCCCGATTTCTTTAGCAAGTTTGATTAATTGGGGCAGCATTATGTTTCACAGGAGAAGGTCATTGTCAGTCATTTGAGCATCAATTGGGCGCACATCCGTCAGGCAACAAAGTAAGTGTGGATGGACGTCCCACACTAAAGATGGCTCCGACAGGCTCGTGTCACAAGGGTTTTGGACAGCCAATCAGATGCCGAGGTCAAATGCGCCCCCTTTTATGGAGCCTCGCGCCCCCCCTGGGGGGCGCGCCCCACTATTTGAGAAGCACTGGTATAGTGATACCCACTATAACTGTGGGTATCAATGTGATACAGTGTGACAATCATTAAACACATTGACGCTTTACATGGAGGCAGGAGGAAAAAGAGGAGTACTGCACTGCTTCATTATTTTGATTCTGTACTATTTATAAACTTCGTACTAAGGTCACTCTGGTGATTTTTGTACACGTCTGATGATACCAGAACCATCACCCCCTTCTTATAACTTCTAAATTTTGATGTCTGTGGTTTTCTTATTTGCTGTAGTTAAGTTGTTGAAAAGCTTCTGAAATTCTTAACAATAGTTTTACCATGAATGAACAATATACCCTAGCCTAAGGCTTTTATGCTCACTCCTAGTTTGCATAGTAGTCAGAACTGAAAACTGAAGGCTGTGAGTTCTAGTCTGCCTTAAACACAAAGACAACTGGATGACTTTGGATCTAGAAAAAAGACCCAGGCAAATTGTTTCCAAAAACTTTCCTAAGAAAATGGCATGGACTTGTCAGTAGCCCGATATCAAAACTCTTTTGAAGACACAAAATATGCATTTCATAATTACCTTGTAGCTGTGTGCCACTTCAAATCTTTTTTTAAATTCAAACTGTTTAAATTCTTGTGCAATCAGACAATTTTGTATAGTTTATTCTTGATTGGCCTATAGCCATTCATAAATTATTTCTAATCAAAATTACAAGTTTATTGGAAAATTAATCAGTTGATGCTTTGAAGAAAAGGAAAATTAATCAACTGATTGTTTCTGTGATTTAGATTTTTCTGTTTTTGGCAATTACATTTTGAAAAAAATCTACGAACGTGAGGGGGAAGAACTAAACCCATAGAACAAATACAATCAGTTAAAAGTTAGTTAAAGTTATTAGTTAAAGTTAAAGCTCAGAAAGAGTGCAGAGAAGAACAACAATAATAATTTGGAGGTTGGGGGGTAAAATATACCAAGAACGGTTACAGGAATTGGATATAACTAGCCTAATAAAAAGAGTGACTAAGGGAGATATGATCACAGTGTTCCAATATTTAAGGGGCTCCTACAAAGATGAGGGGGTCAAACTATTTTCCAAAGGACCAAAGAGCAAGACAAGAAACAATGGATGGAAACTTACCAAGGATAGAAGCAACCTAGAACTAAGGAGAAAATGCCTAATGGTTAGAGCAATCAGCCAATGAAATAACTTGCCTTCAGAAGCTGTGGGTGCTCCATCACTGGAGGCTTTCAAAAAGACACTGGGTAACCATTTGTCTGAAATGGTATAGGATCTTTTGCCTGAGCAATGGGTTGGACTAGAAGACCTCCAACGTCCCTTCCAACTCTATTATTTTAGTTCTATGTTGAAAAGATGGAATGGACACTCTAAAGCCACATGGTAGCCATGATAATGATTGTGGGAGCCTATTTGACTTTTTATATGCCACTTTCTGAAAATGTTGGATACAGCTTCTAGAACCGCTCCACTGCATTGCAATATTTAATGTAGCTGAAGAGTTACTTTGAGAAAAATCAATACATTGGAAGTGCTTATATAGTCACAGGTAATTTAAATTCAATTTAAAGGTTACTTTAAATAAATTTTGATACCACCTACATTTCTCCATTCAAACACCCAAGTGTAGCCTTCACTCCCTAAAAAGGGGCGCATCCTTGGGCATGCTGTTATGAAACTTTCTTTTCCTTAAATCCCATTTTGGGGAACTATATCTGGAAAGATTGTGAGAAAGAACCCCAACCTCATTAGTGTTGTTGTATTATTATTATTTTTTGGTACTGGGGGTTAATTTTTCCTGATGCTAAAGATTATATCAAAAAAATATAACTGGCACTAAAGGTATGGTCAGAAGTCCACTATGATGGAATGACACATCTCATTGTGAATGGGAGAAGGCTTACCATCCCTTGACAATGCTTTGGGTTTTATTTAAGGATTTATCATAATGGACAAAGGGAAGGGCAGGCACCCAGTTGGCAAATGATTCAAAATCATTACCTGAGAAATCATCTCCAGTGAAACTAATGATAATGTTGTTTTATTGCAGCTCTAGATAATCCACCTGAGAAGCAAACAGAAGTTTTTTTCTGAAGAGAAAAGCAAAGCTTGCTCAGCTTTCAAAGTCAGGGCAGTGTTTAATGAAAATCAATAAAGAGGTTTACAGCCGTAACGTCTATATCATCCCTTCCCTCTTCTACTAGAAGAGAAAACTAAAAGAGTTAAGGACAATTAGGAGAATTGATCCCTTTGTATCAATGCTTTTTATTTTCTTACCCATAGATCTTCTTACCCAAAAGTGCAACAGGATTTTGGGGGTTGCTTATTTGTGTGTTGAAAGTTTCTAAATTGCTTAGGGTCACTTATCTGTGCATTGAAATATTTATAAAATCAAAATAATATTTTTTTTTAAAAAAAGTATATAACCAGATATAATCAGCACATGTCAATTCATCTATTCATATGGAAAATTGCCTTAACATAATTTCCTTGCTATTTGGCTCAAATGAGCTCAGTTTGTGCCTTAAATTCATGTCCCACCAAAGATGTATCTCTAAATGTTAAACCCAAGCAGACATTGTCTGTTGTCCTTTAAATTTCCTCTGTGTGGTGGGCTGTATCATGATACACACTGCCCCTTGTGCATTGCATGCCACACACACCTATAACCTAGTTCTCCAGCTGCACAAGGAACCCCAGTTTCGTAAAGAAATTGCTGTTGATGCCTAAAGGTTTACATATTGCAGATATGAGATGGAACACAGGTATGGTGGCAGGAAAGACCACGCTCCTGCCATATGCATGCTGGTTCAATGTATGGCTGAGCTCAGTAATGTGTGAACAAAGCTGCAGCAAATGTACATTTAAAGCTATTCTAATAGTTTAAACCGCAATGGTGTACACATACCCACAGATTTATAATTGTTTAACAGGGTAGACTTGTATAGCTCTCCCTGAGCTCGCATATCACAGATCTTTACAGGCATTGGCCACCAGCCGCCAATATGTTTCAGGGCTGATTGAAATGGTTCATAAAGAAAAAAGCAGGGTAATTGGCACAAAATCTCTTTGTTGAAGTGTATTCTGTACGGGAGCCAAACACACTACTATAATGAAGTAGACTTGCTGACACGCTGGCTTTGTCTCCTGTTACAAACCTTGCTGCTGACTTAGTGCTTTATCAATTCTTTAAAAAAAAAAGGGGGGGGATGCAGAAGAAAAGTGCAAGCCTTGAAGTTACTCAAATATATCTCTAGATCTGGAAAACAACCCCAATTCAAGTTACTGCAATCAATAGTGGTTGTGAACTGCTAGCACCAAAGCATCTACCATGCTTGTGAAGAAGGCACAGAAGAGGCTGTACTTCCTGAAATTGCTCAGGAAGATAAATCTATCTCAGCATCTACTTCTATCCTACTATTGCAGCACCATTGAGAGTGTCCTGACATATGGCATTCTTGCATGGAACAGCTCTGTAGCGGATAAAAAAAGCTCTACAGAGAATCATTAAAACTGCCCAGAATATCATCAGACTCCAGCTACCAGCCCTGGATGACATCTTCGAATATCGCTGTTTGAGAAAGTTGCATAACATTCTCAGAGACTCTTCCCATCCTGCTTACAATCTTTTTGGATTGTTGCCTTCTGGCAGAAGATACAGAACAATTAAAACTCGGACCACACGTTTTCTGAATAGTTTTTATCCCAGAGCTATAATTGTACTCGACAATGAACTGAAGGGCCACCATCAGTGAGCTGTTGGAAAGCATTACTTGGTGTGTTGTGTGGATGTTTGGATGGTTTTAGGGTGAAGAATTGTGGTGGGTGGGAGTGTGTTTGGGGATTGTTATGTATGTTGGACCTGGTCTTTGGGTATTAAGTGAATTTTGTTGTATGGGTATACTGTCCATACACGTACAATGACAATAAAGTTATTATTATTATCTACCAGCAGCTAAAGGCATCTGGCTGTTGGTTTCTTCTTCCCCAAAATCGTCCAGGTATGTGATGCTACAAAAAGAATGACAAATTGTTAATGGTACACTAAACAGAGACTCTGGCCACATGAATCTCCACTTTTCCAGAGTGAGGTGCATAGCATATAAATTTAATAAATAAATAAAAATATGGAATTAGTTTGGTATATTCTTCTTTCAAGATATTTATTACTTCCTAGTTTAATCTATAGTCCTGAAAATTCTAGTGTTTTCTGTTCAAGTTCTAAGATTTTTTTTTAAAATGTGTCAAGGTAAGCTAGGTTCTGGTGCAGGGGTGAAATGCTCCCGGATCGGACTGGATCACCGGTCCGGTATTGATCTTGGCTGTTGGTTCAGCAATCCGGTAGCTCCTTCTGATTTTTCTAAAATTGTCAATTTGCCCCAAGATTTTTGAAAGATTGCCTATAGGTATAAGTGGCAGCATTATTTTAAGATCAATAGTCATCACTCCCCTTGTTTGTCTTTGGAGTCAGATGGCAATAGCAATAGCACTTAGACTTATATAATACTACTCCATAACACATTCTGGGCATTTACAACTAAGCATATTGCCCCCAACAATCTGGTCCAGTGTTGGGTTGCCAGTGGTTCGCACCGGTTCTATAGAACTGGTAGTAAAACTGGTGGGAGGCTCTGCCCACTGACCCCTACATCATGAAAATGCTTCTGCGCATGTGCAGAAGCTTTTGCACTTGCGCAGAAGAGTATGCATGGGGGCGAGCAAAGTGAGCGCGTGTGTGTAGCCCCTTGCGAACCGGTAGTAAAGGTAAGTAGAACCCAACCCTGATCTGGTCCTCATTTTACTGTCCACAGAAGGATAGAAGTCAACTTTGAGTCCCATCAGGATCAAACTACTGTCTGTGGGCAGAGTTATCCCGCAATACTGCATTCTAAGCACTGCGCCACCAATGCTCTTGATAGGCTGTTGTTGCTGTTTATTGCTATACTATTTTTCTTTCCAAAGGAATTTAGTGTGATTTACAAAGAATAATAAAGATGAGAATGAAAAGCTGATGAATGAATGTGGATTAAGCAGTATGAAAGAAATATATACAAATGAGATTTGAACTGCAAAGCAAATATGTGAAGGAAAAGTGAACGTATTGAATTGGTGGAGAAGAAGAACAACAACAGGGAACTGGCAAATTCCTTTGAAAAGAAATATTTAGGAATGTATGCATGGACATGGTAGAAAAAAGAGGTAGATAGTGATAGAAGTTATGAAGTGTATAGTGAATTATGTTTCTCTAAACTAGATTTAATAGCTGTCAATTTCTCTTATTTCCTGCTTCTAAATTCTTTTATTTCCTACTATTTATTCTTTTTTGTGTTTTGAATAACTTTGCTTACCCTGAAAGGTACTCATATGATGGGTAATATGCATGTAATAAAAATTGACAATAAACTAGCATTTGAATGAATCTTTCCACTGCTTGTCCAACATCTAAATCACTATATCACACTGTTTTTCTGTTTTATTTTTATAATTAGTTTTAATATTTTAAAACATACCAATTTATTTTGTTTTTATACTACTGCAATTAAATCACAATGTCTGGTGGATAATTCATGCCTGTGATGAATTATAGACAATAAAACATGCAATTAATAGCACATGGCAACTGCAATTAATCATCTTTGTATTAGTTTAAAATTATTACATAATTGTCTTTATCCTTAACATGGTTTAAAAATTATTAGTATGGGTATCCTGTGTAGAACAATAAAAACTTTTTTCAGAGGAAGAATAACCTTATGAGTATTTTCTTAAGGACATTCTGTACCAAATCTTTTTCTTTCCTAGTGTGGTCAGAACGTTTAAATATATTTATTTGACCTAAACCAGCAGGAAAGCTTATTATAGGGCACTGCTCCAAAGAAAGTAAGGGACTACATTATATTTATCTATGTTTTCCATTATCTCCTACATTATGCAAAATGTAATTCTTATTATGATATGTGGCAATTACGAATAGGAGGAAAACTTTATATCCATGTTGATATAAACATGAAGAAAGGGCTGAAGTGTACAAATAATACAACCTATAACATCATTGAAGTCTTCATGAAAATCTTTTTGGTTCATTAATTCTACTTAATATACTCTCAGAGCAGTGATTAAGGCTTCAGAGAAAACAATCCCAAAACTCAGTATAATATATCCAAAATTACAGGGCTGTGTAATAGTGACATCCAGTGGTTATGAGAGCTGCAACAATTACTCTTAATATACAGCTAGTTAACAGAGATTTGTGCTAATAATATTATGAGGGTACTGTAAAAACAGTCTAGGATTGTCTGTTCCAACAATAGACTAGACTAGACTAGACTAGACTAGACTAGACTAGACTAGAATTTTTTATTGGCCAAGTGTGATTGGACACACAAGGAATTTGTCTTGGTGCATACACTCTCGGTGTACATAAAAGAAAAGATACGTTCATCAAGAATCATAAAGTACAACACTTAATGATAGTCATAGGGTACAAATAAGCAATCAGGAAACAATGAGTAGGATGTCCAGCAAGGAACTAACCAAGGAACTACCAAGAAGAAAACCACATCCCCACCAAAACTGTCAGGTTAAGTTTCTGCATATAAAACTCAGACTGAGTCACTCTGATGATATCTAGTTGGGTAAAGAAACATCTGTGAGAAAAGAACCAGGCTCAGAGAACATCAAGAACATCACTCTCACTTGCATGCTCTGGGGGGAGGGGGTGGTCCTAGGACAAAGAGAAGACAAAGATTTATTAGCGCCCCCCCCCCAAAAAAAAAGTGACAGGAAATTTTCCAAGGTAGAATTAAATGGAGAAGCAAGCAATGACAGTGACAATTGAAAACAAGAGACACAGGAATATTGCTACTAACTTGTTCAGTACTGAACTGAGTGGGATGCAGTACTGATCATTGCATTTTTTCCCTGTTTCTCTTCTGAATTTTTTTCTGAATACAACCAGAGGAGGAAAAAAAAAGAGATTTACAAACTGTAAAGATTAGATGAGAATTTTCAAAATGTTAATAAAAAATAAAAAATGTTCCTCTATTATTCTGTCAGTAACACTGAATTAAGAAGTATATAAGGATAAGAATATATCAGTTTGGCACTTTAAAAGCTATTACAATTAAGTCAGATATAACAGTATTAGGCATTAAACAACGATCAAGAGTTCTATCTAAAACTGAAAGATTAAAAGACATGTTTATAGTGAACATCTAATTTTAAGGAGCATAGTTACCTATACATACATACATACATACACACAGAGAGATTCCAACTGTTAATCCTGAGAGTTCATTTGGGGCTTAAAACCCATTATTACTAGTTGCCTTAAAAAGGTATTTTTTCAAAAGGCAACTGGACTTTCTTTGTTTTTCTTTGAAGATGATTTGCTATCTTCTCACTAGGGGAATCTGTTGAGGACATATGCAATGGCCTTAAAGAACAGGAAGAAGAGCCACTAACAAGGCAATGGTTAGATAAGGGAGGGAGGAATAGCCTGGGGGCATGACATATAACAATTTGCCTTTCTCATCTGAGAATTTTAAATAAGGATTGGGTCAGTGGTGAAATGCTCCTGGTTCGGACTGGATCGGGTGATCCGGTAGCGATTGTGACTGGTGGTTCGGAGAACCGGTAGTGATGGTGTGAGGCTCTGCCCACCCACCCGGGTGTCGTTACTTCCTGGTTTTAACCAGGAAGTAATGTGTTTTTTTTATCCTCTGTGCATGTGCAGAAGGTTTTGCGCATGTGCAAGTGAAGGTTTTGCGCACTCACGAGTTTTGCGCGCTCACGAGTGAAGGAAGGTAACTAGATTTCACCTCTGGATTGGGTGCATTTATTGCATTGAGCAATTGTATGTTATACTAATACATGTTGGACAATAGGCACTTTAGCAATGGCACCATATAAGCTAGTTAGAAGTTAAAAAGAAATCATTAGTGACTTCTTAACCACCCCCCCCCCCCGCAATCTGAGATTGATTCACCCTGTCATTGACTATGTGATTCAGTTTTGTGATTCAAACTCTTCCATGGAATTTTGCCTTCAAATAAAGGCTTGAAACTCAGTCCGTATGTCCCTAAACAGGAGTGAATGGGTGAATGGTTCAATGAAATGATATATGTTAGCATTTATATAATACTATGTTGAAATGGGGAGACTGAGTGGAATTGGTATGTACTCATATCAAAAAGACAATTGCGAGTTTTTGCCCCTTTCTCAGTCTTTGGCAAAAGTGTAGGAGACGGAGGTATGATTGTTGGATGAATGATGTTAGCTAGCTAAATTATAGATAGGTAGGTAGGTAGATAGGGAGAGAGACAGAGAGAGACAAAGAGTGAGTGAGTGAGTGAGTGAGAGAGAGAGTGAGAGAGAGTGAGAGAGAGTGAGAAAGAGATGACAGATGACAGATAAAATCACAGATAATATCATCATACCTCCTTATTGTACAGGTTTTCTTAAGGACATTCTTTCCTGTGGATGACCAATTGATTTATTTGTGATCATTCTTCAGTTGGTACATTTATCTAACTTTCTACTCAGTGGTGGGATTCACATTTTTTTTACTACAGGTTCTGTGGGTGTGGCTTGGTGGGCGTGATGTGGCTTGGTGGGCGTGGCAGGGGAAGGATACTATAAAATCTCCATTCCCTCCCCACTCCAGGGGAAGGTTACTGCAAAATTCCCATTTCCTCCCAATCAGCTGCGACTCAGGAGGCAGAGAATAGATGGGGGTGGGGCCAGTCAGAGGTGGTATTTACCAGTTCTCCGAACTACCCAAAATTTCTGCTACCGGTTCTCCAGAACAGGCCAGAACCTGCTGAATACCACCTCTGTTTCTACTGCTCTTCATTTCTTCCCCCCCTCCTTTCCCCCCTTCTTCAGAATATATTATTATACAATATATTACATTATAATTCTTTATTTTGTTTCAAGGCAGTAACTTTCAATTACTCTTGTGTTTAGACCTCCTGTCTCCTTCATTTACCCTTCATGCACATCATACATTAGATTATCTTTTTTCTTATCTTGTACAATTGTAAATAATGCAATATTGTGTATGTATGTGATTGGTTCTGGTCCTACTGATAGGGCTTTATCTGTGTTTGCATGAGTATATTAGGCTGTATTATGGGAGAGCTGACAACAAGGAGCTCAGGGTAAAATTTATTAAAGTTGTGAAGCACTATGGAAACTTGAGGATATTATTAATGGAGCAAAGATCTGGTAGGCTCTGACTATTTCATTCCCATAGATGCTCAGTCAGCTATGTCCTCTATGCTATCTCTAAAAGCAGTCTTAACTTTATTTTATTTTTATAATACTATTATACAATCAAATAACAGGAACTGAGTGCATGGATAATTCAGACCAGGCCCTTCCTTTCAAGTTAGGACTACATGCCTACCAGTCCAAGCTGGGAAAAAGTCCTCCTGACTTTGGCATTAACCTATGCTTCTCCAGTTAGCACAAAGCTTGAAAGATCTTCCAAACTTTCTTGATGTTTCAAGAAAGCACAGCCGCCTCCATCCCCACTTAACTGCCTGCATCTATAAGAGGGGAATTGACTTCAAGACTGCCTTAAGATTAATGTGTCCCTCAATGTAGTAAAGGCAGCCCCATGTCTCTCCAAAGGTTGATATCAAATTATAATTATTAATTGACCAAAGGAAATTAATCAATACACAAAGAGTAAAGTGTCTTCAATAAAATGAACATTTAATCAAATTTAATTCCACTCTAGGACTGGCGATTCTTTGTCCTGCCCTTTGACTTCTTGTAGTGCAAGTCCACCATGCAGTTCAAAGATCAACCGCAACACTCAATATGAATATGTTTCTGCATCCTAATCTAGATTTCTGTTGTTTAACATAACAAGAGGAAGGGACCTTGGAAGTCTTTTAGTCCAACCCCTGCTCAGGCAGGAAATCCTATACCATTTCAGGCAAATAGTTGGCCAATCTCTTCTTAAAAACTTTCAGTGTTGGAGCACAACTTCTGAAGGCAACTCATTTCACTGACTTAACTTGTCAGGAATTTTTTCCTTTCCAGGGCCGGGTTTCAGTGTGTTTGTTTATAACCCACTATTAAAAAGGGTCCAATCTTTATTTGTTTGCAGTAACAACTTACATTCAATTTCTGATACCTGTGTACCTTGAGTATTACTGGGTTGCCCACTATGACCAGTGAAAAGTTACAACACCGCACTAAATATAAGAGGAGTTAAGGGATGTAATTAATGGGCTCCAGGAGGAGGGGATCCCGTCTCCCCCATTGTGAAGCACACTAAATTTCACTGCTGCGCAGGGTGCTGCAAGAGCAGCAGGCAGGCCATGGAGGCAGCAACAGCAAATGTACTGCGATGAAGGCGGAATGCTATTTCGCACATTTTTTTTAGTCCCACAAACTTTTGTTTCTGTCCAAACGACGGTGAGAAATGCGACGGAGAAACGTGATGGAGCTGGGCTGGGGCAATGGCGTGTGTGCCCATAGAGAGGGCTCTGAGTGCCACCTCTGGTACGCATGCCATAGGTTCCTCACCACTGCCCTAAAGTATCTTAATTGGAGGGGAAATCATCTTCATTTATATTCTGCATAAATAACACCTTCCTAGGCTGTATTGATTTGGATCTCAAAGTGAAAGCATGATTCAAAGCATTCTGCTCCTGCTGCCCAATCCTGGGGGGAAGGAAGGTGTAACATGTTTGATTTAAGGAGATGGTATCATTGTATCGTGTCTGCCCAGATGCACTCCAAATTCCCTTCCGCAGGGTCCAGCTCTCTCTCAAGGTCTATCATCTACATCTAAACCTCTAAGGTCTATAATCTACACCTATATCAGTGGTGGGTTCCTCCCGGTTCGACCTGGTTCTCCCGAGTCGGTAGCGGTGACAATATGAACCGGTTCTGCCCTGCCTCCACACCCCCTCACCGCACCCCCCATCCTTGCATTATTCTTACCTTTTATTTGGCCCCACCCCCAATCTATTGCTGCCTCCTGAGTCCCAGCTGATGGCTAGGGGGGGAAAAAACTGTTTAAACTTTTGCTGCGGGGCTTCAAAGGGCCGCCTTACAGCTGATCAGTGTTAAAAGAAAACAAATGAGTAGATCGGTGCCTGCAAAAATAAATGGGTAGACCAGTGCCTGCAAAAATACACGAGCAGATCAGTGCCTGCAAAAATACATGAGTAGATCAGTGCCTGCAAAAATAAATGGGTAGACCAGTGCCTGCAAAAAAATAAATGGGTAGATCGGTACAGCTCTGCAAGCAGTTAAAAGCCTGGTAGACCAGTACCTCTGCTAAATCCTAAATAATTGTCACATGACCATCAAGCTACGCGCTCAAAATAAGCCTTGCCCACAGAACCGGTAGTAAAAATTTTTAGAACCCACCCCTGACCTATATGTTGTTTAAGGTCACCAATTTACTTTCCCTGACATTCTTTCAAACTTCCTGCTCTAAAACTACAGAGAATTAAATGGAAGTTAATAAGCAAAACAAACAAACAAAAATGAAACAAGATACAAAACCTCCCAGCAACATCTACGTACCACACAGATTCTTTAGGAACTGTAAGAATAGCATAGAATAACAGAGTTGGAAGGGACCTCTGAGGTCTTCTAGTCCAACCCCCTGCTTAGGCAGAAAACCCTATACCAGCGATGGCAAACCTTTTTGGCACTGAGTGCCCAAACTGGAATGCGCATGCAAGCAAGCATGCATGCCGGAGCACCAGAAACTCGAAGACCAGCTGGCCAGCGCGCATGCCTGTTTTTTGGCCATTTTTGGCCAGCTTTCGGGCCGTTTTTGGGCCATTTTTAGGCTGGATTTCGGGCTGTTTTCAGGCAGTTTTGGGTGGTTTTTTGCCATTTTCCGGGCCAAAAATGGTTTGAAAACGGCCAGAAAATGCCCCCCCCATGACTTGTTTTTTGGGTGATTTTTAGGCGGTTTTCTGGTGCTTTGGCACCCCCCAAAGACCAGCTGGCCGGTATGCATGTGCGCACCAGAAACCAGAAGAGCAGCTGGCGATGGTGCGTGTGCCCACAGAGAGGGCTCTGTGTGCTACCTCTGGCACGCCATCACGGCCCTATACCATTTCAGACAAATGGTTATCCAATCTCTTCTTAAAAACTTCCAGTGTTGGAGCATTTACAACTTCTGGAGGCAAGTTGTTCCACTGATTAATTGTTCTAATTGTCAGGAAATTTCTTCTTAGTTCTAGGTTGCTTTTCTCCTTGATTAGTTTCCACCCATTGCTTCTTGTCCTACCCTCAGGTGCTTTGGAGAATAGCTTGACTCCCTCTTCTTTGTGGCAGCTCCTGAGATATCAGAACACTGCTCTCATATCACCCCATTCCTTCTTTTCATTAAACTAGACATACTCAATTCCAGCAACTGTTCTTTATATGTTTTAGCCTCCAGTCCCCTAATCATCTTTATTGCTCTTCTCTGCACTCTTTCTAGAATCTCAACATATTTTTTTACATCGTGGTGACCAAAACTAGATGAACTATTCCAAGTGTGGCCTTACCAAGCAATAAAGATGTTACTTTGGAGTGTACCTATTTGCTAAAAAAAAAAATCTATAAAATTAAACTGGGGATCGTAGGGAAATCCTAGAGCGAGGTTTCCTAATCTGATAGCCTTCATGATATGTGGCGTTCAGAATTCTCAAAACAATTGTGCTCACTGGAGAATTGTGGGATTTGAAGTTTACATAGGTTGGGAAACAGATAGAAGAATGACATGGAATTTTCAACAGTTTTCTCCTCCTGGATAGGAATTTGGTGATTCAATGCCCTTATCATGAGAAATGTGACATATTCTCAAAACTCCGAATTTCAAATCTGTCATTGCAATGGGCAAAAGCCTCTCCCTATTAAATGTGAAACTATTAAATCAAATGAGCCTTTTGTGTGCAAAGCATCATTAGTGTGGCACTGGACATATATGAAATATAATGTCTGACAAGTACCTTTTTTTCAGATAAAGGGACTAAGACTGCAAGTGACTTATTCACTGCTTAGAAAAGTGATGCTTAAGAAGATTGTCCTCCAACTGGCTATAACTGACACATTTTATCAAACAATTTCCTTAACTGGAAAGTCTTAAACTTTACAGTTATGATTTCACCACTCAGATATTCCTCAAATGCAAACTCTCTCTTGTATTATGCTGCATTCATAGAATTCTTTTGTTTGTATTATCTAGCTGACCCATTCTCTTGTATTGCCAAGATATTGAGCATGTTTGACATTTTAGCTGATTACTTCTCCAGAATTAAGCAGAAAGCAGGGCAACATTCCAAAGTTCCTTTCAGTGTGAAAGCTAATTATATAAATGCTTGGAACAGCAATTTCTTTTGGGATGTTAAAGTGCTTTTATTAGATTGTTCCCCTGTCCTTTTAAAATTTATTATTGGACGCTTATAAATGGTGTAACCTGGTAAGTTTTATTTCCCCTCCCACATACTTGCACTTACTTCCGCCTCAGGCCCAAATAATGTAAAGCACACCTGTGTATTTGCACCTCAGTGATAAGGGAGAGGGGAAATTGTTTGTGAGAGGAGTAGGGGGTCTTGCCTCAGTGTAGTATAACAATTACAATAGCACTTAGACTTATATACTGCTTCACAGTGCTTTTAGAGTCCTCTCTAAATGGTTTACAGAGTCAGTATATTGTCCCCAACAATCTGGGTCTTCATTTTACTCACCTCAGAAGAATGGAAGGCTGAGTCAACCTTGAGCCTGGTGACATTCGAACTGCCAAACTGCTGGCAATCAGCAGTCAGCAGAAGTAGCCTGCGGTATTGCACTCTAACCATTTCCCAAACCTGCAGTGTTTTGTTTCTGGATAAACCATGTAAATTCATGTAGTTTTATTCTCAAAATTAAATCCTATCCTCCAAATCCAAGATTTCGGCAAATCTTTTGCCTTCATTTTGTTCTTCTATTTCTAATAACTTACTCATAATCAAGGGCAACAAGTCACTGTGAAAAAGATCTGAGAGTAAACAATATTCCAGTTTTATATTATGAAGCAGTAAGACAACAAAAGGCATAGATTGAAGATGATCAGAGGAGATATGACTTATTTTTGGCCCAAAGATGCTTTTTCCAAAAGACAACTGGATTGTCTTGGTTTTTCCTTTGAAAATGTTTCACTTCTCATCCAAGAAGCTTCTTCATTTCTAACTATTCAGTTCAATTCTAACTTCTTTGGTTGAGAGAAGTTCAACCAAAACTTGATGAGAAGTGAAATGTTTTCAGAGGAAAAACAAAAACCTTCCCTTTTGAAAAAAACACATTTGGGACAACCATGACCTGGATGATTGAGAATCTTGATAGACATGATTTATCTTTGTGTAAGAAGAATTAAACCCACTAGGCTATTTTGTTGTGAATCACAATATGATCTGCATCATAGCAGGAGCTTGTGCATCACAAGGTTAGAACACTGGGCTGATGATCAGTAGGCTCACATTTGAGATCTCGTTGCTGCCGCAGGATGGGGTGAGCTCCCACCACATGCTCTAGCTTCTGCCAACCCAGCAGTTTGAAAGCAGACGTTGGTGAGTAGATAAATGGGTACCACTTCAGTGGGCAATTTAACAGGGACATGTTCCTTGAGCGACGGTAATGTCACCGTTTAATCCTTTCAACCCGGAAGTGCTTCGGCACTCTTGACATGACTGTAGTAGTAGTAATCATGTGTCCCTGAAGATAGATCCTAAGCTTTGGCTCTGAATTGGTTGCTTCAATGTAAAACTGTGTGTCTTTTCTCCCAATCTACCTCTGTTTCCTCAACCAGTTTCAAGAGATTTGTGAAGCTGAGGGAGTTCTGGCTAAGAACTCTGGCCTTTCCCACTTCATAAACATGGACACTCTGTTCTATGTTTCCCCCCAATTCTTTATCTCTCAATACTAAGTCTTGCCCAATCTTTGCAATTATCTCCCTAACAGTGACACTCCATTATGTATCATCATTTTCTCCTTTTTCCTTAACTAAGAATATGAGAATGCTTCACAGCAAAGCTGCAGTCATAAACAGAACACAGTATGTGCTGATTTGGGTTTATGTGCTGAATTCAGAACGTCCTTCTTGCTATTGAGCTTTGGTTCATCGCTAATACTTTATGAATACATGCAATCTGCAATTTGAACAACTGGTTCAATGCAAAAAATATATATATATCCAAATATTGCTGTTCTAGAATTTAAGAGGGACCCTATTACAGGTAGTCCTTGACTTACAACCATTCATTTAGTGACTATTTGAAATTACGACGACACTGAAAAAAGTTACTTATGACCATTTTTCACTCTTATGACCACTGTAACATCCCTATGGTCACATTGATCAAAATTCAGACGCCTGTCAACTGGCTCATATTTATGACGGCTGCAGTGTCCCGGGGTGATGTGAACACCTTTTGCAACCTTCTGACAGGCAAAGTCAATGGGAAGCCAAATTCACTTAACAACCATGTTACTAATATAATGAGTGTAGTGATTCATTAATAACTGTGGTGAGAAAGGTTGTAAAATAGGGCAAAATACACTTAACAACTGTCTTACTTAGCAACAGTAATTTGGGACTCAATTATTGTCGTAAGTCGAGGACTACCTATAACTGACATCTTTTTCAGTTAAAATTGGGCAAAACCGCAGTGTAAGCATGAAGATGTCAACCTGTTCAAGCTAAACATTCAAACAAAATGCAGTTTGCAAGCCACTAGAGAAATTCTGTCTTGGCAAGTTCTGATATCAACCATGTTGATCAAATTAATATGAAGTTTGAACTTTGTATTTCCAGCCTTGTTCATACCCTAAATATTTTCTAAAGTGTTTAACTTCAAAAAAAGTGTTAAATATTTTAAAATCTGATATTTTGATAGTGAATTATTTTTTTTAGAAAATACAAATTGAAATACTGCTTTAAATATAAATATTTATATTGACTTGTAGTCATATTGTTCAAGCAGAAATATATTCCCTGTACTAAAGTGAGTTATGCAAATGATTACTGTCATGGGCCAGGGAAATCAGGAGATTCCGGCAGTTCAAATGAGTATAAAGATTTATTGCAGGCTTAAACTCTCTACAAGAATCTGAGCTACTAACGGTCAAAGCAAATTGGCAGTAGATAAGAGTCAATGGAATTGAAGGTGGGCTTAGATCTCTTGTGGGTGCGCAGAGGCACATGACTTATGACGTGTTTGACCCTTCCCTCGGACTCAGCCTACAGTTACTTTTCTTATGATTAGAGAAATATAGATCGATGATGACATCTTGTCCAAAAAAATGGACACTGGGAACATAACTTTCATTTCCGAATAGTACACGCCAAACATTATGTTCTATAAAATAAATAGGTCTGTGTTATATTTATCCTTGCTATAATCATAATTATTTCTAAGATAATAGCATTCATTTTTGTAAACTTGATAGCACTTTTCATAAAATGCTGTTATGGATAACAGAAAATCAAATATATTAATTTATATCCAGATAGGGATAGGTAACGTAATTTGGCATGGCTTATTAATGAATAATAAAAGTGAGAGCCAGAAAAGCTTTAAATAGATCACTTAAGGCATCAGCATTATGTATTAACAAGAACTGAAGACATTTGAACACATGAACTGAATACTCTATGATGAACAGCCCAATACATTTGATAACAAAAATATGATAATAGAAAAATGTGGTAATAGATATTAGGTATTAGGTAATACTTTTTGATATCCCCAGAAGGAAAACTGTTCTCTATAATTTAATTTTAGGGAGAATACTGATTTTTTGGATATTTTATTTATTTAGCAAATTTATACAATGTCTCATCTCACAAAATATGATTTTTGCCCCTTATAAACTATGTAACAATTCAGAACACATCAAGCAAAAATAAAAGCAAAAATAAAAAAAATAAAGATATGAGAGGCACGAAAATTCCCACGTTTTTCCCATAATAGAAGAAGAACAATGCCTTAACTTCATGCAAATGATCCTTGCAGGCTCAAGGTTGATAAAAAACCCCACATTTTCAGAGTTTTCTGTAAGGCCAGCAGGTATGGGGCTAATCTCCACCTCAGGGGGGAATGATGTCCCAGAGGTTGGGGGCATAGAAGAAAAAGTGCCTGTCCTGGATCCCATCAGATAGTGCTGCTTAAGAGGACTTAAAGCTTAACCCTTCTGCTTGACCTGATGGAATGGGAAGATGAAATTAAGAAGAGTCAATCCCTTAAATAATCTAGTTCCAAGCCACGTAAGATTTTAAATTTCAAATCAGTGCCTTGAATTGCACCCAGAATCAAACTGTCAGCCAATTTAAATTTAATTTTAATAAATTTAATTTAATAAATTTAATTTAATAATAAATAAATGCAGTTTGAAGAACAGAGGTGTAATATGTGCTATGCTAGGGAACACGTAATTGTCTGTACAGTTGCATTCTCACCACTGAAGCTTCTGGCTGTTCTTTAGGAGTAACAATCTTTAGAATGCAGTACAGTAAATCCATTCTGGAGATGACCAAGGCATAAATGACAGTGAATAGATCCTCATGGTCCAAGAAGGATGCAGTGGGCACACAACATGAAGCACTTCAAAGGCCCTCCTAGCCACTACTTGCTGCTCCTCAAGCAGGAGTTATGAATTTGGAAAAAAAAAACCCAGATTGTGCACAGTCTATCTAGGGAAATGCAAATCCATCCAGTATCAAATACGTTAAAACTCCAGATCCAGAAGGCCCTAAAACCAGGACTACTCTCTCTTGTCAGGATTCAGCTGAAGCCTATTGTTCCTCATCCAGGCCATCATAGTTTGTAGATACTATGACAAGATATAATAATTTGCCAAGGGCAGAGATGTATAACTGGGTATCATCAGTACAGTGATCGAACGTCACTCCATGGTGATGGATAATCTCATCCAGGTGCTCCATATAGATGTTACATAGAGAGTATTGAATCCCACATAGTAAGACTGAAGGCTCCCAATCAACACCGACTGATATTGGCCCCATAGAAAGAAAGTGAATCAGTGCAATACCATGCTGCCAACTCCCTACTCATTGAGTCCATTCATGGTTGATGAGATCAAAAGCTGCTGAGAAGTCAACAAGAGCAAGGACAGACATACTACCCTTGTCCCTCTCCTAATGAAGAGCATTCAAAAAGGCAACCCATTCCATCTGTCCCATAGTGCTAAAATTAATAGAATAAGCATATATTACCACCACTCACAAAATTTCAGTACCACTGAGAGGTAAACTCTGGTTAAAAGACTGTGAAAGTTGTTTACTTATGTATCCATTCCTATAACCAAGGGTCTTGACTGCACAATTCCATTCTCTGTACATCTTACAAAGGGATAGATAAAAAATAGGGGCTTTATATTTTGTTATTTGACTAGCTTTCAAATAGAGCTGCAACTTCAACTCCTAGATTATTCTTTATAACCCTTGTCATCTCAAGATTGCTGATTCAAAATATGTTCCATCATTTTTTTTTCACCACCGTCTCTCCTTAGGTTGATGGAATATTATGTTTGGCTGACATTCTTACAGATGGTATACATTCCCAAGCTACTCACGCTGAAGCAGCTGCAGTAATAGCTCAGATCACATCTCCTCAGCTCACTTTCACTCAGCATCTCAACAGCTTTCTGGAGAACATGGAAGAAATTGTCACCGCGCTTCTCAGTATGTATAACCATGAAAATTTCATGTTTGAATGTTGTTAAGGTGCAGAAGGCTTTGGAAATTTTTAGACTAATTACCACATGCTATGTGTGATATGTTAATTGTAATCTTTCTTTCAACTTGCGTCATTTTTCTCGCTTTTTCACATTTTTCCCTTCCTCTTCTGGGTCAGTTAATCATCTGTAATTGAGTTTAAGCATGCTTAAGATAAACACATGTCTATCATCTGATAAAAATAAAAAGTTAAAAATAATAAATTAAAAAGAAAACAACAACAAGAAAAAACCCTCAAAGGGTCTTTTTCTGCTGTCAATTTTCTATATTTTTGTTTTAGAGAGCCAGTCTCAATTGACATGCTGACTCTTAGTAGGAATATTTCTACCGATTAGGATAATTTTCAAAGATCCTAATCTGAGATTGCTTAGGAAAGGGTGAAGAACTGTTTTTAATCAAAGGCCTTATTTCATTGTTCCTTAACTTCTATCTTAACAGAATAACAGAGTTGGAAGAGACCTTGGAGGTCTTCTAGTCCAACTCCCTGCTCAAGCAGGAGACCCTATACCCATGCTGGCAAACCTATCGCATATATGCCAGAGGTGGCACACAGAGCCCTCTCTGTGGACATGTGGGCCATTGCCCCAGCTCAGCCAGCTGGTTGTCGGGTTTCCGAGGCACGCATGCACACCGGCCAGCTGGTCATTGGGTTTCCGATGCTCTGGGGCATGTAATGCCTTCTGGCTTGGGCACTCTGTGCCTAAAAGGTTCGCCATCACTGCATACCATTCTAGACAAGTGACTGTCTGGTCTCTTCTTAAAAGCTTACACTGATTAATTGTTCTCACCATTAGGAAATTTCTCCTTAGTTCAAGGTTGCTTCTCTCCTTGACTAGTTTCCATCCATTGTTTCTTATCTTGCCTTCTGGTGCTTTGGAAAATAGATTGACCCTCTCTTCTTTGTGGCAGCCCCTCAAATATTGGAACACTGCTATTATGTTGCTCCTAATCCTTCTTTTCACTAGACTCTACATACACAGTGTGTCTTTAGCTGTGATACCTTTTTCTTAGAGATACCGGATTCAAAGCAAAAGTGATATAATGCCCCTTTCTTTCTTTCTTTCTTTCTTTCTTTCTTTCTTTCTTTCTTTCTT
>WNWU01000001.1:10460635-10485211 GCA_012654045.1 Ptyas mucosa | reverse complement strand
GGAGGGAGGGAGGGAGGGAAAGAGAGAGAGGGAGGAAGGGAGATAGAGAGAGGGAGTGAGAAAGAGAAAGTGAAAGAGAAAAAGGGGAGGAGAGGAGAGGAGAGGAGAGGAGAGGAGAGGAGAGGAGAGGAGAGGAGAGAATATGGTGCTGGGTTTTCCCTGTGTTGGGATGCCTTAGAGGATCAACCGCCATAAACATTTTTATTGATATAAGAGTCAGCATCTTTATTAACAATCCCTTATTTATTTCAGCTCTCAATCAATATATGGCATTTGGAGACTTAAGAGCTTGAATTGTATCCAGAAACAATACTCTTTTTTTTTTGTTTAGCTTTGTTTTGCAAACGTCACTGCATGGCTGAAGTTCTTTTTTGTTATTTCTCTTGAATGCTTTGCATAATAATATATCCTGGCATGTGTGACAGTCATTTACAAAGTGACTGGCCTTACATTTAAAGAACAAATTCAGGAGCAGAGTAAGAAATGAGGTAATCAGTTTGTCTCTGTTAACAAAGCTGAAAATGATGAATTGTGTAATTAAATTTCTCAAAAATACTTAAGAAATTAAAAAGTGGCACACTAGTTCATAATGGATATAAAAATAAATGCAGGAAAGAGTTTGGAAGCTTGGCTTTTACCAACCCTAGCAATGTAGAATCAACCTTTTTATCCTAATTAGTGTGGTATATCAATTGGTCCCTTGTTTGTATCTTTAGATGCAATCAAAATGTTTTGTTTACAAACACATAAGAAGCTTCCAGACATAAGAATGGGTCCTTCCTTTGTTCACATTTTATATACATGAATGCGCATGTGAAGTTTCACAGAGGACTCTTCAAGGAATAATTAAGTAGAATTTAATTATTTTACCCCTTAGATATCTTTAGTGATCTTGGAGAAGACTATTGAGAGTCCCTTGGACTGCAAGGAGATAAAAATCAGTCAATCATAAAGGAGATCAGCCCTGACTGTTCTTTGAAAGGAGAGATACTGAAGCTGAAACTCAAATGAGAAAGGGGGACTCATTGGAAAAGACCCTGATGTTGAAAAAGATGGAAGGCAAAAGGAGAAGGGGGTAATAGCAGAGGATGAGGTGGTTAGATAGGGTCATTGAAGCAGTGGGCATGAATTTGGGCAGACTCAGGGAGACAGGGGAGGACAGGGGAGGACAGGGGAGCCTAGTGTGTTATGGTCCATGGGGTTGCAAAGAGTTGGACACAACAACAATCTTTAGTGAAATCATCTTTTCCCTATCTTTATTTGCTGTGGGGAAAGATCATTAAGCAAATAAGTGAATTTTTTCCTCCTTAAAAAGAAAGCTTTGTCTTTCTCAGATAAATCTAATGCCAGGACTGGTTTTGCCTTTGTGCTGAAGGAATTTCCCTTCTTCTTCATCCCTGAAATATTCTCTCCCACTCACACAGCATTTGCAGAGTTCAAGAGGAGCAGTAGAGAAAGGGGGAATTCCCCTCTCCTTGCTTTGTTGACAGAATCCATTGCATCGATAAAAGCAGTTAATTGAATGCCTCCCTCTCTAATGGAACTGTGGCAGCAAAGTTCAGCTATTTCTAGATGCAAATAATGATCCCTCATAGTCTTTGGTAACCAAGCCACAACAATGCAAATCTCTACCGTCGAATGAAATAAAAGACACCGCAGCAAAAAAGTGAATGTGTTTCATAGCATATCTAGTTCATCATGAACGAATATTGACACTTCCATGTTTATGTACTTTGACCACATAATGAAATGATGCTATAATCTTTGTTTTAGGATTGATTTTTTTTCTACTCATGTAGAAAATCATAATAAAAGTGCACAAAAACTATTTTCTTATGAATATTAATTAATTAACATAATACTCTGCAGTGTAAATTGCTGACCACCAGAAAACTGGGATAGTTCTTTAAAAAGTGAGATTGTAATGATGAAAGAAAATTCCATTGTTTTTTCGATTTTCAACTGCTTTCCTCAATTGTCTTCTGCTTTTCTTGTTTTCTCTCTCTCAGAGACCCTAAACACCATCATTTTCAATTCTCAGTTGTTATTTCCCACATTTAAGTCTTTTTCTCCAGTTTTCTGCAGAAGTGTGCTTCTATGGGGGGGGGGGAAGCAATTTTTCCTCATTTTCAAATGCTTTACTGAGATCTCTTCTCACTCTTGTGCTTCTCATATCCCATATCCCTCCTCTATTTCTGGTCTTTTCCTTAATTTTCTCCATGCCATAGCTGCTTCCACCTCTCTTTGCAAACACTTTGAAAAATAATCTTTTTATGTGCAGCATCAGCTAAAAACAAAAGAAACCTATGCAATCCTATATCTTCTTGCTGTAGAAAAGACATTGTGTGTTTTTCTTTATTCTGGGCACTAAAACTTATAATATGGTTGATTGGAGACCTGGTTGTTAAAACTTCTGCTTATCGTTCACTAAAATTGTTCTTGTAGACTATTGTATTGTCATTGCTTATTTGTTTCTCAGAAAAGCCCAGCCCAAATGAAGCAGAACATTTCAGAGTGCAAAGAATAGATTAATCAGAGGCTTTTGAATGTACTGTGACTGACAAAAAAAACCCCCTAATAACCCTTAAGCACAATGAATGCTGCTTAAACATTCCAACAAAATGATAAAAACAAAAATTCTAAGGAATTAATTGAGGGTAAAGTGGGTTCCTAGATTGAGGTATTTTGAAATTGGAACAATAGGAAAGTCTAAATAGGCAAGTCTAGGCTAAGACGCTGAGCTTGTGGATTGAAAGGTTGGCAGTTCAGTGGTTCGAATCTCTAGTGCCACATAACGGGGTGAGCTCCTGTTATTTGTCCCAGCTTCTGCCAACCTAGCAGTTCGAAAGCATGTAAAAAATGCAAGTAGAAAAATAGGGACCATTTTGGTGGGAAGGTAATAGTGTTCCATGCACCTCTGGCATTTAGTCATGCCAGCCACATGACCATAGAGTGCTTATCTTCAGAGAGTGCTGGCTCTTTGGCTTTGAAACAGAGATGAGCACCGCCCCCTAGAGTCAGGAACGACTAACACATATGTGCGAAGGGAACCTTTACCTTTTAGGATTGCCAAGTAATTTATTATGAGAATATTTGGACACTGGAGACTATCATATCTCATGGTGGTAGTTTCAATTAAAGAAAGACTTAAACTAATGAGGAGCCAATATAGTCATACCTTAGGCACAGAACCTGCTGGGTGACTTTGGGCCAATCTCTGTCTCCAAGATCTAGGAAGCAAGTAAGGGCAAATCACCTTCAAGAAAACTTACCAAGAAAACTTCAGGAACCAATCCAGGTAATCAGAAGGAGTCAAAAACTGATGTATACATATAGACTGAAGAAGGAAAATTTGGGACAAGTAGCATGGTCATGTTAAAGTAGGCCCAGGGCCATATACATTCAAGTCCATCCTCAGGAATCACTGGATAACTTTGGAAAATCATTTTCTCATTACCTAACCTACCTTACACAGATTTTGTTCTAAGGAAAATAAGAGGAATGGTTTGCCATGTATATTAAATTACTCTGGTGAAAGAAAGACAATCTATATATTTCATATATGAATAAGAATAAATTATATTAAGGAAACGGAATGGGCGAATGTAGATGAAATAAACCACCATTTAAGTTACCGGTATTTAGAGTACTGAAACAGCTTTGAACTTTCCTAAGTACAGTAACAACTTTTCTGGAAAAAAAAGATCAATTAACTAATAAAACATATTGGTATTACTCTATGGGGCCTGACTTTTGATATATCAAGTATTTATTTCTCTCAGCCCTAGGAGGCTATGGGAAAAGGAAGCCAAAGAGAAGACAACTTGTCTTTGGTATATTGTATCTATTACTGAAGCTGGTTTGGCTGAACTCAAAAAATAGAGTCTGGCTTTATACAAGTGTTTCCATCTTTTGAACATCCCAAAGGTGCTTTTTCAAGAGTCAACTGGACTTTCTTGTTTTTCTTTGAAGATGTTTTGCTTCTCATCCAAGAAGCTTCTTCAGCTCTGACTGGATGGTGGGGAATGGTAGGATTTTTATTTATATTACATCCAGTCAGAACTGAAGAAGCTTCTTGGATGAGAAGCAAAACATCTTCAAAGAAAAACAAGAAAGTCCAGTTGACTCTTGGAAAAAAAAAACACTTTGGGGACAACCATGACCTGGAT
Organism: Ptyas mucosa; assembly: GCA_012654045.1. Lineage (NCBI taxonomy): Eukaryota > Metazoa > Chordata > Lepidosauria > Squamata > Colubridae > Ptyas > Ptyas mucosa. The sequence continues at coordinate 10,481,042 of WNWU01000001.1, read as the reverse complement.
GAGTAAGAATCTCCATAGACATCTTGTGAACAGTTTTCCTAAAGCAGCATATCTGTATTTATCTCCATTTGATTATGTATAAGGTCTTACCTTTTCGAATGTATAAATCATGCCTTTGTAACACTATTCATCATTTATTTAATGTGTCAATGCAGTGGGCACTGAAGAAAATCCAGAACTCCACATTCTCTGGTTCTTCAGTTAAGATTGTTCTTCTATTCCTGGAAGATTTTTCAAGAAAGGTCTCCATGAATAGAAGCAGGAAGACCATCAGTTTTCTTATTCTCTTTGTCTTTTCTAACGTCCAGTCATATTCTATGGTATTTTACAAGACTCCTCAACAGGAAGCTAGTTTAGGGGGAATTGGAATAAGTTGAAGAAAAATCAGCAAAAGATGTTCCTCCGTTTCTTTCTATTCATAAAGATTTCTGATAAGAATGTCTTCTATCTTAGGCAACAGGGTGCCTAAGTCCAAGTACCCCCCCATATTTATATGTTGCTCATGTTGAAAGGGTTATATGAACCAGGAGTACCTGCAAGGGATAAGCAAAGTTGTAATGATAGTCATGATTGCATAATTGAAACTGCCATGTTGACATATGTGGTTTTATATTCTGTAAGCCTCCTTGAGCCGCCATGGGCGAATAGGCAGAAAAATAAATAAATAAATAAATAAATAAATAAATAAATAAATAAATATCCCTACCCCTTCTGCAGAAATCTCTGATTTGAGTATTACAGAAATTTAAGCAGAGGAAAACAAAAACAAAATTCAGCCTCCAACATAGGAACCAAGGCCACTATTTTTATGGTTGTTCTGCTGTTATTAATATTTTTAGCCTTTGAGAGCTGCAGAAAGTATGGCAATGATGCAGTTACAGTATGTCACTTAAGTGGGTGACACAATTTTTTTCATCCTTTTAAAAATGCCTTCACACAAAACAGGTGTATCACATTTCCCAGTCTGAGATTTTTATATTTGTATTAAGATTCAACCATTTTTTGCCTGCAGATTTCCCAGTGAAATGCTGGGGAAAACATGGGCCTGAAGAGAAGACCATCACACAGGATTTTGGTTGCCTATCCCTGCCTACAGTTTTTAAAATAAAATATTATGTAGCTTCATGAAACCTTTGGACACAGTGATTTCCTGTATTTATGTCCAACAGAGGCCCATCCTACTTGCACAATTACAGGTCATGGGAAAATCACAATAAGAATAGGAGCTTTCATGCGATGGCAATAAGAACAATGGGTCTAAATGGAGAAGTAATTTCCCAAGCAGCTTATAATGATTTATAAGTCATTATAACAACAGTTGTATAATGTAAATTTTGAAACCATTGCCTCTTTTTAATTTAGATTGTAACTGTATTAGCAAACCTGTCGGTGCTGGACCAGTGTGCTTCAGAAATAATCCAACAAAATGGTATGTATATTTTGACAAACGCACAAAAGATTTACACCTGTGAAAACAAAACTGAAATAGGATCTTTCAGCTAAACAGCATTTAATATAACGCTATACACCAAGATTACTAAAGATCTAAATGTATCTTTTTTTTGAGGCTAAAATTCTGCATTTTCACATCTCCAAATCTCGGAATCTTGACCTTGTAAGGATTCAAGTTTATGTGATTTTCTTTCTGAAATACCTACAACCAGGACCAGAGATGGGTTCCAGCAGGTTCTGACCAGTTCTGAAGAACTGGTAGTGGAAATTTTGAGTAGTTCGGAGAACTGGTAGTAAAAATTCTGACTGGCCCCACCCCCATCTATTCTCTGCCTCCCAAGTACCAGCTGATTGGGAGGAAATGGGGATTTTGCAGTATCCTTCCCCTGGAGTGGAGTGGGAATGGAGATTTTACACTATCCTTCCCCTGCCACGCCCACCAAGCCACACCCACAGAACCAGTAGTAAAAATTTTTGAAACCACCCACTGGGCAGGACCCTGCAATTTCAAAATCATGGCTTTTTTTCTATTTCAGATACGTGGAATGATGATATACCTCCCTATTTTAGGAAACGTGCCAGTGAAGAAACAGGGAGCCATCTCTCTCTACTGCTTCACTGTCAAATTCTTCGTATACTGTCGTTCAAGCTGCTTTTGAATATAGACTTAGTGTTCTTATTAAGGTTTAAGTGCTCTCTTACACCCCAAAATTGCCCTGACAACAGTGAACCATCTCTTTGTAATTGTTGCCTGATGAAATGGTAGAGAGAAGCAGCTTGCTGTTGTTGAACTGTCAGTAACTAGGGCTTATCCAGGTTTCCAAACCAGGGATCAACTGCAAAGTGGCAAGTGAAGGAGGGGATGAGTTCTGACAAATAATTACACTTAAGTTGTAGCTATTTGTCAGAACTGTCATCCATGCTATTGGTGAATGTTTTTCACCTCTGGCTTGTGACATTAGTGGTGGAGGTCATCATTTCCTAAATGGGAAATGAGGATGCCATTCTCAACCCATAGTAGAGGATTGGCAATAGAAGCAGCTAAATCTATGCTTCTTAAGTAAGTTACTTTCTTAAAATTACCACTTCTCCTTTTTATATTTTGAATATTGATATTTTGAATAGTGATTATACTTTTAGGCAGAATTTGAAAGAGCAAGGGTGGGGATTGGGGATTAGGAATTTTGCTTTGTCCCCTGCAATTATGTTGGCTTGGTTTATGTGTTGCTTCATCTTCAACTATAACATTTGTACCAACAATTCTTTTTAATGTGTTCTTGGATAATGGACAGCAATATTTTACGCTTTTGTAGGTATTCAAGTTTTAATGGAAATGCTGTCTGAAAAATCACCATTTGGGAATTCACCCGAAAGAGCTGCTTGTGAACAAGTTCAACAAAAAGCCGCAGTGACACTTGCTCGGCTTAGCCGTGATCCTGAAGTAGCTAATTCAGCCATAAAACTCAACTGTACGTATTTAAATGTTTTGATTAATCAAAGGGACATTATTTAGCCCAGTGTTGGCTGAATGCTACTTTTCTCCATTGCATGTCAACTAAGAACCAATCTATTTTCCAGTACTGGTCATTCATTTTAAAAAAGATTTCTGTTTTATGAATCAACCAATGATTGCCCCAACTGACAGCTTGGAGTTCAGTTAGCAGTACAGATAATCCTTGATTTATGACTGTAATGGAGCTTGCCCATTACGGTTGTAAGTTGTGACAATCATAAAGTTGTCCTGTGGCCAACCTAATTTTACAACCTTTTTCGTGGCGGTCATTAAGTGAACCAATTGTTTGCTATGGACTGGTTTTGTAGAAAATAAATCCCATTTTTAAGCAAAAACCTGTAAAACCTGGTCACATGACCACTGGATGCTGCAAATGCCCAAAATACAGCCAATTGCTAAGCACCTAAAAAGCAGTTAGGGTCAGGGGCAGCCATCATAAGCAGTCCTGAGGAGGTCCTTGTAACTTTGAGGACTACCCAGGGGTGAAATCCTACCGGTTCGGACTGATTCAGATGAACTGTTCACTTCACCGAACCGGTAGTAATTACCCCTCTTTGGCCCCACCCATGCCCAGCCAGTGGCTGCTTATCTCTTCCGGCCGCTCAATATTCTACAGAATTCAACGTTAAATGCAGCAGAGAGAATGCTAACTTTTCTCCCTCCATTCACAACGGAGCTGCTGCAGCCTGTCCCTTTTAAGGTAGTCCCCAGGAGGGAGGAGACGGGGGGGGGGGGGGGGCAGCTGGAATGGAGCCGTTTTCGTAAAAGGCAAGAAAATGAGGAAGGGGATTTTCCTGCCTGTCATCCATTCCTCAATCTCATCACAGACTGAGGGAAGGATGGTAGGCAGGAATATTCCCCTCCCCATTTTCCTGCCATTCAGGACAAGGAATGGCTGGGAAGGGAGGGGCTGGTGAGGATCCCCTCGATGTGAGTGATGTTGAGTTGGCCACACCCACCCAGTCACATGACCTCCCCCCAACAAGCCACTCCCACAGAACCAGTAAAACTTTTTAAATTTCACTCCTGGGACTACCTATATGAAACTGCTCATGACAATGCTAAATCAGATGCCCAACAAAATGATACAATGTTGTTCACAGAAAACTCAGTACTAGCTTTCAAAGGTGTGAATGGGACTCTTCTAGATAAAGGAAAAAAGGAATCCCTTAAAATGGCATTTATCATTGAATAAATTAAGTCCGATATGCCTGGATAAAGATTCACTGGCTTTGCAAAGAGAACTATGAATTCTCTTAGTGTTTATAATTTGTGCTATGTTAAAAGAAGTGGTTTTTTTTTTCTTTCCTGCTTTTTTTTAGCGGCACTTTTTATGGCATTACAACATTTTGACTGAAATGGATGAATCTAGAAAATATGCCAAGCAGAATAAATTGTTGATCAATGTTCTTTTCAAATCATTTTTAGGTATTCCACGTCTCATACAACTTTGCAGGTCTCCAGGTGAAAGAAATAAGAGTGATTCTGTTCTTGTTGCTTGTCTGGTAAGGGCATCTAATTGTTCCCAGGGGTGGGATTCAGCCGGTTCGGATCGGTTCGGGTGAATCAGTAGTTACAGCCAATGGCTGGGCCCGCCCCCCTGCCTCTGCTCTATCTCATCTTATATAATCGCCATGTTTTTGATGCAGCATGCATGTGCGCAAGGCACGCGAGCAAAACTATCCAATCCTATACGATCGCTGTGTTTTTGATTCAGCGCGCATGTGCACGCATGCTTACATTTTCTATTCTGGGCGAACCGGTTGTTAAATTATGTGAAGCCCATCTCTGATTGTTCCCTCTTTTCTTTCATTTTATTCTGCTGGTGAGACATTCATCATCAAAAGTTCCTTTTGACTGGAAGGGTAGGAGAGCTAATCTTGCCAGATTTCAGCCTTCTGATTCACATCCCTCACTATTGAGAAAATTCTTTAGCTATCCAGATTACATCTGCAACAGGAACAGAATTTATCTGTAAAGCAATATATTCAATTCCTTAATGTCAACTGTTGCAAGAGTATTTGCCAGTAAAAGATTTTCCTCTGTCTATTGATCACCTTTTCCTCAGTTTTCTTTTTTTTAATTTTATCTTTATGCTGCCCTTCTCCGGAGACTCGGGGCGGCTTACAATGTATTAAGCAATAGCCTTCATACTTTTGTAAATTTTATACAAAGTCATCTTATTGCCCCCACAAACCGGGTCCTCATTTTACCCACCTTAGAAAGGATGGAAGGCTGAGTGAACCTTGAGCCTGGTGAGAATTGAACTCACAGTAATTGCAGGCAGCTGGATGTTAAATGCTGCCTTAGTAGGAGGCATTAGCCTCCTACACCACTCAGGTTCCACAGGGGCATATAAGTTTTTTAAAAAGAGAAAATACACTTTATTGTGGTTACCAATAAAGCAAACATATATCTCATAACATCAGATACTTATCTTTTGAGCACATTTGATATCCTAAATTGCATCTACAAGTTTTATTGTGATCTGGTTCTTTTTTGTCCTTAAAACCTGTCCATTTTAGACAAATATGCCTTCAGGAGATTATCAGCAATGGAGGTTTTCAAAGTTAAAATCTTAAAACTTAGATGAACTGAGTTCATTTTCTTTTCAATGAAAATATATTTTATCAGATTGCTACAAGGGATATCTAGCCTTCTGCAACTTCCCATCTCATAATATGATGAAAATAATTTCTGTAACAGCTGCCTTATTTTAATGAAGATAAGTAAGCAATATTTGTTTCTGCAAAAGAGATTTGCATTCAATTTTTTGTCTCCACATGGCTGGAAATCAGATGATTTATTATTTGTAATGTCATAAACTTGCAGACATCCATCAAAATAAAAGCAGTTATATATTAATAATTGCACACAAATAATTCTTATCTTAATTTTAGGCTTGCCTAAAGTCACATTATAAATCCATGATTCATCTTTGGAATCCTTCATTGGCACAAAGTCTCTAGAAACAAAACTGCCTTCCAGTAGAAAGTGCATTTGGGGTTTGGGGCATGGGACACCTTTATATTACATGGTTTAAATTTTGAAATTGTATTTCTTTCTTTAAATGATTCAGTTTGTTTGCTTGTTTGTTTACTGAGAACAAGCCATTTTCCATTCCATCATTAAGCCAAGGAGTTTGAAGTATAGAATTGTTGCTGTAGACAATGCTGACACATAATCAATGCAACCCAAGTAAGGGATAGGCTGAAGTTACTTTATGGGGGTTCCTAAATACATTATATATATATAAATATATTTAAAGAGATGGATGCAGTGGCTCAGTGGCTAAGACACTGAGCTTGTCAATCGAAAGGTCGGCAGTTCAACGGTTTGAATCCCTAGTGCTGCATAATGGGGTGAGCTCTCGTTACTTTTCCCAGCTTCTGCCAATCTAGGAGTTCAAAAGCACGTAAAAAATGCAAGTAGAAAAATAGGGACCACCTTTGGTGGGAAGGTAACAGTGTTCCACGAGCCTTTGGCACTTAGTCATGCCGGCCACATGACCATGGAAACGTCTTCGGACATTGCTGGCTCTTTGGCTTTGAAACGGAGATGAGCACCGCCCCCTAGAGTTGGGAACGACTAGCACATATTTGCAAGGGGAACTTTTACCTTTACCTTTAAATATATTGGCTGTAAAAAGAATGGAGGTACAATGATGACTTTAGTTCAGAAGGGAAAGCAGGCAGATTCTGAGCATTATGTTAGCCTGCTCCAATATAAATCCATTCTTCATTAACTTTCTTGTAGGAAGTAGCATAAAAAGGAAAAGAGATTATGAAATAGGAATCATGAAATAGCATGTCCGCCTGTCAGATCTGGCTCTCCTATTGTACAGTTGCTTCACCTGAATATGTAGGGATGTCAGGAAATGCTGGAAGACCAACCTTAATGTACTATACAATACAATACAATACAATACTATACAATAGTAATAGCACTTAGACTTAAATACTACTCTATAGTGCTTTATAGCAGTCTCTGAGTAGTTTACAACATCAGCATATTGCCCCCAACAATCTGGGTTCTCATTTTACCGACCTTTGAAGAATGGAAGGCCGAATCAACCTTAAGCCCATCAGGATCAAACTCCAAGCTGTGGGCAGAGCTAGCCTGCAATACTGCATTCTAACCACTGGGTCACTAATGCTCTTGACTGTGCCACTATTTGACTTTCCTGTCTGAATTAAGGTACTTGATAGCTTCAGTTACTGGAAAATGCTGGAAAATTACTAATTTGGAAGTAAGATGTACCTGGAGGTTTGGTCATTGTTATGGTAATTGTGGATTTTTTCTTTGCCTAAGGCACCAAAAAACATCCTGATCAATCCTACCTCTCAAACTATGAAGAGAGGGTCTCAACAAGATATAAGTGGTGGGATTCATTTTTTTTTTACTATCGGCTCTGTGGGCGTGGCTTGATGGGCAAGGTGTGGCTTAGTGAGCATGACTTGGTGGGCGTGGCAGGGGAAGGATACTGTAAAATCTCCATTCCCAACCCACTCCAGGGGAAGGTTACTGCAAAATCTCCATTTCCTCCCAATCAGCTGGGACTCGCGGGTAGAGAATAGATGGGGGTGGGGTCAGTCAGAGGTGGTATTTACCGGTTCTCCGAACTACTCAAAATTTCTGCTACCTGTTCTCCAGAACTGGTCAGAACCTTCTGAATACCACCTCTGCAAGATATAATCTATATAAATGAATCTAGTAGTTACAAATAAAGGTAACATTTATGACCTGCAGGACCCAAGTGATTTGAAAAGTTCTCTTTTGTGAAAAAAAGTAATCCTTTTAATTTATTTAATTAAAATAACATTTGTATTAGCAATTACATATGGACATTTAAAATAAACAAACAAATGCTGTTAGGGAAGGGCAGCATTCCATGGGGGGCAAAGTTGAGGAACTCAGAGATAAGCCCTTTCCTCCCCTGCTTTCTGGATTCTCGTAAACAATTGCTACCCATTTCTAATTAATTCAATTAGAACCAACTGACCAAGCTACTATATGCATAGCACCAAGTTTAGCCTTCACTGGGAGGTAAACAGCACAAGGAACTTTCACTGAACTTCAGAATATGAGTCTGTTCTCAAATAGATTTATATAGCATTGTCTAAAGCAGGGTTCATTCTAATTATCATTAACATTTTAAAACTGTCATCACATTTTCTCGTAGGCAGCTTTACGACGGTTAGCTGTGATGAGCCCTGATGGTCTTCAAGAATCAGATTTCCAGCAGTTGGTGAAGCCCAGGCTTGTGGATTCCTTCCTGCTTTGTACCAATATGGAAGAAAGCTTTGTTTAAAGCAATGTAACTTTATTATTAATGTTATTCATGACTGGGTAACTGATTAACTGCTTATGATTAATTTATTATAAGAGCTAACATAGGAAAAAATGCCATTTCACATTTCTGATCCCTATGAAAAATTGTCTCTACCTCTTCTAGGTTTGCACATTATAAACATAATAATTTAAATAAAATAAATAAATAAATTATACAGAATGGGAGATAGGTCCACTTCCCCATTCATTCCCCACTCATGATTTGATATCAGCCATCAGTGATTTACTTTTGGGGTGGAAATGGCAGTGTGATTAAGAGATGGAAGGCAAGCAAGGGGCAGGGATTGGTAACCCATAACTGTGTGGGGCTATAAACAGATTTCATACTTCTTTTTTTATATCTTTTGGGACTTTGCCAATTGTGGAAAATTGTTGGAATATTTTTTAGAGAAAATAGAAAACTAATATATAAACAAGGGATAGGTTCACATAGCATGGTGCAAAGTGGCATTTTATACCATGAATTCAGTTGAATTTCCTTTCCTTTCCTTTAATTAGATTTCTATACCACCCTTCTCCCGAAGGACTCAGAGCGGTGTACAGCCATATTAAAACACATAAAGATTTACAAAATTTAAAAACCATTAAAATCGAATATCTAAAAATTTGGCCCACAAATTAAAAACTAACATACACCCATTAAAATTCATATTCCTATTAGGCCAGCCCGACTTGTTGAAACAAGAGGGTCTTCAGGGCGCGGCGAAAGGTACACAGGTCGGGGATCATACGCATATCTAGGGGCAGCTCATTCCAGAGGGCTGGTGTCCCCACAGAGAAGGCTCCTCAAGTAGAATATTATTTTAGATTTAATGGCTAATTGTGATTGCAGGGTACACATTAGGATATGCAAAAGCTCATCAAAGTGCCCTTTCAGGTTGCTACATAAACCTAAGTAGCCTCAGGTATATATCAAAACTTTATCATGGCCAAGCCATACTGAAGCAATGCCTCCAGAACTTTCCATGGTTTTTCCATGGTCTTATATTACCAGTCCTGATAAAGCAAAGAATAGTTATCCATTTTGATAGGAGCTTGTGGTGACACTTGCACTGTTCCTTCAATCAGATTTAAGGTAGTCCCACAACATACGTCTATGGAGAATTTCAGTCATCCAGGTCATGATTGCCCCAAAGATGATTTTTCAAGAGGCAACTGGACTTATTTTTCTTTGAAGACATTTTGCTTCTCATCCAAGAGGCCTCTTCAGCTCTGACTGGATGGTGGATTAATTCCCCACAATCCAGTCAGAGCTAAAGAAGCTTCTTGGATGAGAAGCGAAAGAAAAACAAGAAAGTCCAGTTGCCTCTTGAAAAAGCATCTTTGGGACCCCCACAACACACAGTAATTCCACCTTACACAGGCCTGATAGAAAGGTAAACAACATTTGGGGAAGTGAGGGGAATGAATAACAAAGCTTCTGTTATGAATTCCCAACTCAAACCCCACAAGCTACATACTTGCAGCAAATGCAGGATGCAAGTAGGAATGGAAGGGATTTTCTAAGCACATATTTGATTTTTCAACATTTTAACTAGCTGAGGATACAGATGCTTTTGGATCTCAAGGTGCAATTCCAGTTTTTTGCCATTAGCCATATTGTTGTACTGATAAGATAAATAAGATAAGATAAAGAGTGTTTAAATCCAAACCATCTGGACAACATCAGATGGCTTACTTCTTCTACTCCTCCGACATACATGTGTACCAAAATCTATATTTTTTAGAATTTTGTAAATTAGCTTATTGCTATGAAAATCTATATAAAAACACATCTGTTGACTTCTTGAACACTCTGCACCCAACAATAATATCTTAGATAATGATTACATTGTAATAAAGAAAAATCACCTGCAGAAAATGCACAAACAGGAATTGCATATGGAACTATTATTACTTTTTTGTTGAATTAAGTAAGTCATGCACCAAATCAAGCTAGTAGATGAAGATATGAAAAAAAAATAATTGAAATCAATTGGGCAGATTTGCTAAAATATTAGCACTATATACAGTAGAAGGGAAACTGCCACATAGGACAAAAGAACTCTAAAATATTCAGTCCAGCATACTATTTCCTAGAATGGTCAAATGCTTTTGTGGCAGTGATGGAGGCAAAAAAAAATGGAGGATGGTATTCTTTTGAACTACTTCATAGATGCTTTTGCTTTAATGAAATTTGATATGTGTGCATATAGTCCTGAAAGTGTCAAATGTATTGAAAGGAAGAAATTTGGAGCAGACAAAAGTTTTAGAAGAAAATGTATCTACATACATACACATATATGTTATTCCTTGACAAAGAGTTCAGTATTATAAGATTCCTTTAATTTTTTAAAAAATGAATCTATATAAATGGCTTTTTATTGGTAGCTTAATTTCAAACAATCACCTCACAGCATATCTGATATTTATACTTAAGATTTGATATTTGAACTAAAGCAAATTAATACATTTAAGAAAAACATAAATATAGAATGTTTTATGCTTTTGAAAAGAACAGCTTAATATAATTGCAGCGCAAGTTGTTTTATCCAAATATTTTAATCTCCACAAATAAAGAGAAACCAAAATTGTATGGGCAAAATTCAGCATTTACGTAAGCCAGTGGCAACATTTAATGGTGTTAACATTGGGCAGTTTTTAATAATCAGAATTTAATTTTATAGTTGCAAATGCAAGGCTTGATCTAAAAAAGAAGACTCAAGCTATGTATGTGCAGTTGCGATAGTTTTCCAGAGGATGATGGAGCACATGAATGAAAGTCAAAGTTCTCCTCTGGGGTTGTTGACTTTGGTGGAATTGCCAGGCAACTTTAATGAAAGGCCTCATGGCCAACCCACAGCTCATATATTCAGCACCACTAAGGATGAGTGGAACTGAAGCGTGAAAAGGAGTGTCATTTCAAGGTCAGTGATTCAAAGGCTTGTGGCAAATTGCCAGGCAACTCCTAGTTGACTTCTTGTTTTCTGAGGCACATCTTTGCCAGAAATAGTCTTGCATCTCTGATTTCCTGTCAGTTTATCAGAATCATGTTAGATATATATATATTTAATCATGGAACAAGCCTGTAAGCATTTAAACACCACATTGTAAGGTTGAAAACTAATCCTCTTTTTTTTTTGTCTTAGCATTTATGTGTACTATTTATATTTGGCCATGTCTCCAGTGTTATTAATTGCATTGAATCGATTTGCATTAATTGCATTGCATTGAAAATCCATGGTTTAATATTGATTTAACTGATCTGCAGCATGGGAAAGGACTTCTCCCAGTCTCCAATTCTGAGATCCGATCATAAAGCTTTAGGGATTGGTGTTCTAGGACTGGAAATACAGGTTTAGCTCCTGAGGCAGCCAGAAGTACTCAGGAAAGTCATTAATTCTTCCAGATGAATTCATTATATGTCCTGCAATTACAGTAAAGATTTGTAGTAAAGACTATATTTGGAACTAGACAAGTCCACAAAGAACATGCCTTTTAGCATATAATACCCTGTTTCCCTAAAAATAGGGTCCCTAAGAGCCTTGGATAGTACAGTGATCTAAAGCCCTGTTATTAACATCAGCTGCCTGCAATTATTGCAGGTTCGAATCTCACCAAGGCTCAAGGTTGACTCAGCCTTCCATCCTTTCTAAGGTAGGTAAATTGAGGACCCAGTTTGTGGGGGCAATAAGCTGACTTTGTATAAATATACAAAAGTATGAAGGCTATTGCTTAGCGCATTGTAAGCCGCCCTGAGTCTCCGGAGAAGGGCGGCATATAAATCAAATTAAAAATAAATAAATAAATAAGACATCCCCGAAAATATTTAAACGCAGAGCTGGAAATCAGGTAAGATGGCAAGAGGAGCCCCATGTTGCTCCACGCGCCCCAAAATAATAAGACCTCCCTGAAAATAAGGCCAAGCACTTATTTCGGGGTACAAAAAAATATAAGACAGGGTCTTATTTTTGGGGAAACACAATAATATAGTTATAATTATACTTATACTAGCCCACTGCGCTTGTTCTGGCAAAAGGGGCCTACTACAGACCCCATCAGCCAAGGAATTTCAATTTTGTGATTTAGAAAAAAACACGTGCAAATCTTATGCCAGGACCGTTTTTCAATTTTTTAAGGTGCCATGAGATGTTTCATTACGTTTTTTTAAATATAATTTTATCTCAGCATGCAATAACATATTGTACTATGTAATACTCAATGGCCAGTATAACAAAAAAATGACCATTGAATGTTGTATCTTACAATATAATAGTTGTGTTTCTTTACATTGCATGCTATTCCTTTTATGCTTAAAAATTCTGCCCACAATGGAACATGAATAGCCTATATCAAGATGCCCCTATTTCAATATCAGCACATCCCGGTAAGAAATTCACCTTCTCCTTATGTTACCTTCCCTGGTCTTTGCCATATTCATTACCTCAGGGCACAAAACATGCTGCTGATATTCTTAACAGACGTAATGAGAAGCAGGAATTACAGCATAAACTATCTGCAGAGCAAATTACCGTATTTTTCGGAGTATAAGACACACCTTTTCCACCCTAAAAGAGGCTGAAAATTTGGGTGCATCTTATACTCCGAATGTAGCTTTTTCAAGCCCTAACGAGGCACTAGCAAGTGAAGCGATCTTCCCAGCTTTGCCTGCTCCCTTGATTCTCTGCTGTGCTTTAATGAGGCGCTAGCGAGTGATCTCCATGCTTTGCTCCAACTCTCAGCTGTTCTTTAGAAGCTTTTTTTCAGCCCTAACTAGGTGCTAGCCGAGTGAAGCAATCTCCCCCTGTGCTTTGCCTGCTTTTCTCATGGCTGCTTCCTCTCAGCTGTGCCTTAGAAGCTATTTTTTATCCCCAAGCAGGGGATAAAAAACCAGCAAACTAATGTGCTGAAGCTGACCAGACTAAGGACACTAGCCAGATGAATATCTGGTAGGCAGATTCCCCCCCCCCCTATTTTTCTCCCCAAAAACTAAGCTGTATCTTATACTCCAGAGAGTCTTATACTCCGATAAATATGGTATGTGGTCAAATTGATACTGGAGTATCATTCAAATGGATCCAAATTTAAAACCTTAATACCACACATTCAATATACATTTATCCTCCTCATTTAATCAGACTTTTTCTTGGAAGAACTTTGAGGTATGTGGCTGTTAGGTCTATTTATTAACTAGTGTATCTAGGAGAAGGCTTCCATCAAAGCATGGAGCATTTGTAAGGTCTCCTGCTGTGAGACTAGTGTCAGCAGATCATACCTCAGACAGGCTGCTGCTGGGATCAGTCCAAATTTTAATTTGACTTGAAAGATGATGAGAGAGAATGGATGTCATCATAATGGCCCCCCACCAAGGCAATGGTATGCTACTGGAGTTGTAAATGAAAACTGAATAAAGTTCTCTTTAAAAATGTTGATCCATATTAAAGCACTTTTCAAATGTTGAAATTATTTATTTTGGGAGAGTTTAGTATGACGTTAGACGGGGTATCTATGAATATACCTTAAGTCCATAAATCAGAGTCTGAAACTGTAATGTGTTGCTGGCTTTCTGACTGCAAATGTGGTAATACCAACATGGAATAAAAAAGGAAATTTTTGTCTGTTGCATTCAAAATTTGTTCTGTCAAAGTTCACCAAATTAAGGCTTCACTTTTGTTTATGAATAGCCTGAATCAGGATTATGTACTAGGAAAATAACTGATAGTGGTGAAAATTTGAGAAGTCTAATTATCACTAACATGTGACTATAGAGAGCAAAGGCAACAGGCACAATGAATGTGACAGGGTTGTCTCTAACTCATATGAAGCATATTGAAAAAGTTTCAAGTCAATGTCTCCCTTATAGGAAATCTACAAACTTTTATGATTTCTAATTTTTTAAAAATGAAAAAGGGATTTAATCATTTTCCCTTGCTATCTGTAGTCTAAGATTCCCAGTGTAGTTTTCACATATTGCCTAACATTATAGTAAAAGCTGATGTGAGAATGATTAATTGATTATATGCCATTAACTCTTAGTGACCATATAGGTCAGTGTTTTTCAACCTTAGCAATTTTAAGCTACTTTAATGACTTCAACTCCCAAAATTCCCCAGCCAGCCATGTTGAAATCTACACATCTTAAAGTTGCTAAGGTTGAGAAACTTTGATATAGGTACATTTTCTCCATGAGATGGGAGAATGACAGTGTCTTATTTACCTTTGTCTGCCCACTACAACCTCGAAACAGGCCCTCATCTTCTAAGATTTATGGCAGTTATCATTATATATCACTTGCAACGCTTTTTTAAAAAATGAAAGATAAATACATTTATGAGATACATCTTCAACTTTTTAATGGATATTGTACAGTTCTTGCCAGAAGAGCTGATGTGGTTGTCAAGACATCTGTTATCCTTTGGGTATTCTTTTGTATTCTCTTCTTTATGAGAAACTGCACTGAATCCTAGATATACTCAAATAATCACATAAATCACTCAATAACTTAATTATCCCACTCCAGAAAGACAGTAGTGAAAGCTGATAAACTAAATGGTTTGTCAGTTCCTTGAAGCCCCCATTTATCACTTTTGGATGTCTGCAAGATACCTTTGGATTTTATTTCCATTTGCATTTCATTTCAGAGTCAATTAATTCTATTCAAATTTGTGATTAAGTTCTGAGTCAAGTTGAGCTAATTCACTTCATCAACTCCAATGGTCAAATCAAGCGGATTTTATTTGAAAATATATTCAAGTTGATAAGAATGTCTGTGCATGTACATACCAAAAGCACATCAAAGTTTCCAATCATTATGAAGGCACTTGATTCAACTGAATATGTCAAATCATTTTGGCACTTCAGTTGAAAATTTTGTTTGGAATTAGCAATTTGAACCATTTTTTCAGTCAGGTTGTTTTTAATATAAGCATCATACATTCCTATATTATCAAGGTAGTTCCATTATTTTTTTTTGAAATTTATATAAATTTGATATATAAGGCCAAATGTTGCATATAGAACAAATGTAACACTATTTCCACCAGTGCATGAGTTAAAGGAGCCTGAGTGGCGTAGCAGGCTAATGCCTCCTATTAAGGCAGCATTTAACATCTTTGGAGAGTCGAATACACCCTAAATACAACTTTTGATGAACCAACTTTAACTTGGTTAACCTCAGATCTTCAAATATAGGGAGTGTACATTTTAATAATAAAACAATGTAATAACAACAACAACAGAGTCCTGGTGGCGCAGTGGACTAATTCACTGTTATTAAGATCAGCTGCCTGCAATTACTGCGAGTTCTAATCTCACCAGGCTCAAGGTTGACTCAGCCTTCCATCCTTTCTAAGGTGGGTAAAATGAGGACCTGGTTTGTGGGGGCAATAAGCTGACTTTGTATAAATATACAAAAAGTATGAAGGCTATTGCTTAACGCATTGTAAGCCGCCCTGGGTCTCCGGAGAAGGGTGGCATATAAATATATATTAAAAAAAAAAAAAAACCAAAACAAAATAAGATAGCTATCCCTTTGTAATTTAAAACCATCCAAATGATAGGATCATTTTGTTAACTTTATTAGATTCTGTTGTTACTTCTGCATTAACCTGTCAAAATGAGTATATAGCCCAGTGTTCTAGAATTCTGAAGACGGCAAACCAGGTCACCAAATCTACAAAAAGCAAGCTGCGTAAGACACCAGAAAGAAAGTAAAAGCTAATATTTAGATTTATGAAAAGTGTAAGGTATCCATAACAAAGGTTAGAATCCTCAGAACTAATTCAGTGGCCAATTCTTCCAAGTAGTGATCAGAGTTCCCACTGTACAGAATATAACTGATCAATTCTTGTTTTATGTATATCACTTGAAATATATAACAAGATTGGGTTTATTTGGTCAATTTTCTTCTTTTGTGCCCAATTTTCCTATAAAAGTCTCATTTGTCTGATTTTCCTCTATGTAAGAGGCTGCATATACTACTAATCCTCTTGGGGTTTTTTGTTGAATTAATGCCTCCCTCCCTGAATGAATGATTTGTTTATTTTAAATATTTGTCTACTACCCTTTACTGATTCTTTAAGAAAACACACAAGTATATGAAAAAGAAAATTAAGCTTCCTTTGCTTTAAATTAATGTCAATATTAGCCCAGGTAAATTTCTCTGGAGTACTTAGAAGCTACTATTGAAAAGAACTTTTCTCTGGTTGTTCCCTAGCTATCCCCGTGTATTTTGTTTTGATGAATTGGTGCATCAGACCATCTTTTAAAGTCTGAAATTAAAAAAAAAAGCATTTTCACAATTAGAGATAAAATTGTGCTGCACATTGCATACAGTTATCTCTTCCAGAGTACACCGAGTGTTCCTAACGCTGGATTTGGCTTAGAGTATCAAAATACTTCTTCAAATTCTACTATAATTTAATTATAATGCTGCAAATATTTGAGAGAAAAGCATTGTGTTGTATTGATGAGAAATTATTAGAACAAAAACTGACTGCATGTAAAAATGAAATAATAAAATGAATGAACAAATGGTGAGTTTGTTCTGAAATATAAGATATTTATAAGTAATTAACTTGGATCTAGCCAAGTTAACTGTCATGGGCCTGGTCACCAGCAACAAATGAACTGGTCACAATTAAATTGGCACTGAAATGCTATTTTCAAGACTGAAAATTATGGACATTTAAATAGAATTGCATTCTGAGTTGTCATTAAAACATATATACACAAAACATATTATTAAAGAACAACATAATTTATCCATATGTATTTTAATATTTGAAAAAAGCATGGGAAGAGATTTCAATAACGTATCCTTAGCAACACAAAGGAGAGCTGCAAATTTGCTTTGTCTAACTGAATCAAATCCTTTATTTTCACACAGTTTGTCAATTTTCCCAGGCAAAAACATCCATTACCAAAAAGAAAGAAGGAAATAATTTATTTACAAATTAGAAACTTTAGAGCAGGGGTGTTAAACTCAAGGCCCATGGGCCGGATCTGGTCGAAAATGGAGATTGGAAGCACGTTTTCACTGGCAGAGCACCCGGGCTGCCACAGGTGCTCCTGACATGAATGACATCAAGCTGGCCATGCCCACCCTGGCCATGCACATTCCACCCCTGAAGTCAGACACAACCGTGATGCGGCCCTCAATGAAATCAAGTTTAACACCCCTGCTTTAGAGCATTAACCTACACCTACATTGAAAGGTGTGGAAAGTTTGCAGCATTACTGTCACTCCAATGGTACAACCAGTAAGGGGGCCCTTTTCTGCAAGATGTTGGTGGTGCTGATTTTCTGGTATTAACAAGCAAACCCCCCAGAAACATCTCCTTTGTTATACTCTACCAAGCCATAAGGTTTGTTGCTTTGTTTTTAATGTTCTGCCTCAGCTCCTCTTTTTTTCAGTGCAATGTTCAAACTACTGTTCTGAAGTGGCTGGTTGATACCATATAACGCCATGCACATCCACTTAGAATGAACTTGTCCTGAACCCCAAAGAATTATGAAGTGAAATTTTAAAAGGCTTTATACCGAGAAAGTTCCATTTTCTTGCAGTTTACTTTGTTTCATTTTTTCTAGTCAATATTTATATGTCTGAAATTCCAATAATATTTCTTCTGATTGTTGGTGACCACAAACTGTAAATTTATTTGCTTCTAGTCCTTGTTGCTTGCTGGGAAGACCAACATATCTCTTTTAGGGAAAAAAAAGGTATAAATGTTAATGTAGTTTTCAGCATTTCTTCTTTTGTTTTAAGTATTATTTGAGACTTGAACTGTATCAAGTCTCCAAAACCTTTTTTGGGATGTGCCCTTTTTATTAACTCTACACAAAATATACAATCCAGACCAATCTTTAAACCACAGTTATAATTATTAGCTTTTTCTGGATGCTTTCATAGTTATTCTAATTTTTTAAAAAAACTCAATCAGGGATTAATTTTCAAACTTACCAAATGAGGCCATATCTGAAAGCTGTTGTTTGCAAAATACAGCCCTACTTTTCCGTACTTTAAGTATCAGAATTGAAGTCTTCCAGATGCCAAAGATCTCAAGGAGTGACTATAAATTCCAGAGCAAGCAACATCACCGAATGAATAGTGAATTATTTTGATAGGCATTTCTTTTTCAAATGTGCTCTTGGACAGCCTTCACTAAGGTGCCCTGAAGACATCTGAACTTTCGCCTTGAACTTGAGAAGAGTTGCTTTTTCTCGGTCCACTTCAAGGCAGCTGCGAGTCATAGCTTTCTGGAGAGCTTTGACTTTCTCAGCATACCGCTGCTCCTCACCACGGTTTACTGTCCTAGCCCATTTGAGAGCCATTGTGTCCTCAACCTTTGTAAGAGGCATCTTCTTTGCTTTCAATTTATTCATGATGGACCGTTGTTTTTTAAAAGAAGTATAACAATCAATCCAGGAAAAGAATAACTTCTACCAGACAAAAGCTCCCATTTGCTTCGTCTTCCTTCTGCTCTTGGGTTTCATTAAAGAAACAATATTGCATGCATATTACTGGAAGCTCTGAGGTTAATAATTAGCTCATTTTCTCTACATTGCTTGCATTGTGTCCCTGCAGTACCATCCTTCTTCTTTAATAAACTGCTTGGAGAGATCAAGAGGAAGACAACTTTTCATTTTGTACCTGGCTTTGAAAATAATTCTTAATTCAAATGCTCTGAAAGACAGCAGTTCACTCTGGGAAAAGTCATTGTTCTTTCACAAGAACTGACCAAGAGGAATTTTCTCCAGGATTGGGGAGGAGTTAATTCAGAGCGTTTCTTCTTTCTCCCTACTTTTTATTGTATCGAAGAACAAATCTGCATCAAAGAACGGTATATAATGAAATTCAATACTATAAACAGGCTACATATATATAAGAAAGAACCATTCATAGAAATAAGCTTACTTAATTTAAGAAAATTTAATTGATTAATAAATACATTAAATTAAATTGGTTCACTAGCTGCACATTTTACATAGTATATAGCAGAATGTAGCTACTGTTAAGAGTAATAGAGTATTATTTCATAAATATCTGAAAGTAAAAATTGTAAGATAAATTAGCCAGAATGACCAGGAAATTTGCTAATGTCTGCAGTTATTGACTCTGATTGTGCACCAGCATAAAAACAGGAAATATAATAAAACATGTTTAACATTTTTGATAACTTCTTTGTCCTATGGGCAAAACTGTAGCCCAAATGAGAAAGTTTTGTACTGTATAACTCTTCTAGGACAGAAATAATAAGAAGGGCATCAAATCAAGCTAATGAAAATGGTCTCCTATATTTAGTGATTGTAATTTGATTGAAGTATATAGCGAGTTTAAAGGAAGTGAATGAGCTGATCCTTGAGGAGTGATGCCAGGTGTAATTAGATATCAACATCTTTAATCTGTTGTCTCAATATTACAATATTACTATTGCATGCTTCCACCAAATGTGGGTTAATGAAAATCCAAAGTGCTCCATTTTTTATTTTTGCCTATAGTTTTGGGCCAGGATGACACAAGATTATCCGTAAAGATCCAAGATTTCTGGCCTATGTAAGGCAAAGTATATTTTGGCCAATATATTAAAATGTATAAGCTGGTAGAACTGCCTGCCAAAGTTGTTTATATTAGAAGAAATAAATATGACAAGAACTTTCCAGAAGTCTGTCTCATAATTATCTTCACCTTTCAAAGATGAATCTAGGAAAACTCTTTTCTGTGTTTCAACAACTTCAGAAAAGAGCAATAATACTCACTCACAGTAGTTCTCAGTTCACAGTACTCTATTTAATCAGGATTCAGTCTCAGTTTAATGTGCCTCACCTTCACTATTTCCATGGTGCTTTCAGTTAGAGATCATCTGTTAGAGATTCACTGTGAGTTGTATTGTGTTGGGGGTGGGGTGCACTGTTTCACACATGTTTTTCCTTTCTCAACCTTTTAAGATAGATAGATAGATAGATAGATAGATAGATAGATAGATAGATAGATAGATAGAGATAGATGATAGATAGATAGATAGTTAGAGAGAGAGAAAGATAGATAGATAGATAGTTAGATAGATAGATGATAGATAGATAGATAGATAGATAGATAGATAGATAGATAGA